>CM022300.1:498081645-498763921 GCA_011799875.1 Thinopyrum elongatum
CTGTATTCACCATTCAGACCTGCCAGTTTGCAACTATAGTAAACCATTTCACTTAAACAGATTTTTTCCTGTTTAAGGTTTTTTCTCTGCCTTCATTCAGTTGTTCTTCTGTTTATATCATTCTTTCTTTGTGTAGGCATTAGGAAGTCATACTATGGTATGCCTTATGATCTTACAAGCTTCATTTGATTTGTTTCAGGTAAGAAATATGTTGGACGATATGTTAGAGAAAAATCTCGAAATGTGAGGAATCCTTGCTTGAACTTGGCTGACCCCGAGGAAACAGGAGAGGGATAAAGTTATTTAAAAAGGCACTCTGGCATCAGAATGGATGCCGTTGGTATGTCGTGAATGTGATTATCTTTAATAATCTTGGTGGATAAATCCTTTCATGATGATATACATACCATACTAATGTTTATTTCTAGATAAATACCATGTGCAACTCAAGAGACCAAGATTCTTCTGGGCCAGAGGTCGACGAGAATCAAAGAAGGTTTGATATCTATTTTCACAATAAGTATACATATGCATGTGAGCTTATGGTCGTATGTTTTACTGATCGTACTGCGACCCTGATTTCAGTTCAGACATATGCTTCAGTGCTGTTGTTGTTGATGGCAACGACGTACTTGTTTCCGCGAAAGAAGCATCCCAAATGTCATTGGCTAGAATGGAAGCTAGAGAAACTGCAGCAAAGACCAAAGCCAAGAGGGAGGAAGAAAGGGTGAACAGCTGAAGAAGGTCAGGGGAGAGAAATGGCTTCCTTCCATTGCTAGTAAAATGAAGGTGAATAAATGCATACTTTAAATCACTACTCAATGGCTACTTTGGTGGGTTTGTTGTTGTACAACATCGACCAACATTTTGTATTAACAGATAATGATGCCAGCAGCATATGTTCATATTGTCCCTGCAGAAAGAAACTCTGGGGCAATGGCAGGAAAAAAAGCTCGGGAGAAGTGGCGGTGATGGGGGATCATTTCAGCTGGGCCACATATGCTAATCTTTTAGGCATCTATGGGGGACACCCTTTTCCAGATGCCACAAGCCCACAATTGCTTTGATAACTTCTATTTTGCCATTTATCCATTTGGTGATGATGGTCGACAAGAGGATTGAATTGGATGAAAAGATAGAATGTTGGACTGACGATTTTGTTCTAATCTAGAGAACGTAGCTCTGAGTACTATACGTACCTTCTTATGGAATTTTTGTAGCAAAACTATGTATATCCAGGATTGGACATACTTGAGCAGTCTCTGCCTCGCAACTGGGGCTGAAATCTAAGCCACAATTGCATTTTGTGTGTGGGGGGAATTCGTATCGTATTTATTTTATGACTCGCAAATAGAGGATGGTGTATTTGCAAACTACTGCATATTAAAAGGATCATGCAAGTGATGAACTTACTTTGTGGCTGGGACAGGTACCAACGGAAACTAATATGATGATCTGGAGGCCCGCCGGAAATTATTTAACATATGGAACAGGGCATCTACCAAAAGGTGAAAGCAATAAGGGGAACTGGATTGTTTGCAATGCAAGACGGGGCATTATTTCCTAGTGGCAAAGCAAGTTCGTTTTACTGGGTACTGACAAAGTTGGTTTTTACTGGGTAGCGGCATAGTAAGTTGTGGCATTTTATCAAACAGCCAGCTAGAAAACCTCCAAAATGGCAATGGTGCAGTACACATCCTATATGGAGTGGAACATGAGGGGCTTCTATTTGCGAGTCATCAAATAAATACGATACGAATTCCCCCCACACACAAAATGCAATTGTGGCTTAGATTTCAGCCCCAGTTGCGAGGCAGAGACTGCTCAAGTATGTCCAATCCTGGAATATAACATAGTTTTGCTACAAAAATTCCATAAGAAGGTACTGATATGATACTCAGAGCTACGTTCTCTAGATTAGAACAAAATCGTCAGTCCAACATTCTATCTTTTCATCCAATTCAATCCTCTTGTCGACCATCATCACCAAATGGATAAATGGCAAAATAGAAGTTATCAAAGCAATTGTGGGCTTGTGGCATCTGGAAAAGGGTGTCCCCCATAGATGGCCTAAAAGATTAGCATATGTGGCCCAGCTGAAATGATCCACCATCACCGCCACTTCTCCCGAGCTTTTTTTCCTGCCATTGCTCCCAAGATTTTTCTTTCTGCAGGGACAATATGAACATAATGCATGCTGGCATCATATATCTGTTAATACAAAATGTTGGTCGATGTTGTACAACAACAAACCCACCAAAGTAGCCATTGAGTAGTGATTTAAAGTATGCATTTATTCACCTTCATTTTACTAGCAATGGAAGGAAGCCATTTCTCTCCCCTGACCTTCTTCAGCTGGTTCACCCTTTCTTCCTCCCTCTTGGCTTTGGTCTTTGCTGCAGTTTCTCTAGCTTCCATTCTAGCCAATGACATTTGGGATGCTTCTTTCGCGGAAACAAGTACGTCGTTGCCATCAACAACAACAGACTGAAGCATATGTCTGAACTAAAATCAGGGTCGCAGTACGATCAGTAAAACATACGACCATAAGCTCACATGCATATGTATACTTATTGTGAAAATAGATATCAAACCTTCTTTGATTTCTCGTCGACCTCTGGCCCAGGAAGAATCTTTGGTCTCTTGAGTTGCACATGGTATTTATCTAGAAATAAACATTAGTATGGGTATGTATTATCATCATGAAAGGATTTATCCACCAAGATTATTAAAGATAATCACATTCACGACATACCTACGGCATCCATTCTGATGCCAGGAGGTGCCTTTTTAAATAACTTTATCCCTCCTCCTGTTTCCTCGGGGTCAGCCAAGTTCAAGCAAGGATTCCTCACTATTTCGAGATTTTTCTCTAACATATCGTCCAACATATTTCTTACCTGAAACAAATCAAATGAAGCTTGTAAGATCATAATGCATACCATAGTATGACTTCCTAATGCCTAACCAAAAGAAAGAATGATATAAACAGAAGAACAACTGAATGAAGGGCAGAGAAAAAACCTTAAACAGGAAAAAATCTGTTTAAGTGAAATGGTTATACTATAGTTGCAAACTGGCAGGTCTGAATGGTGAATACAGGGCAACATTGTGCCAGCTTTTTCTAGTTGCTCATCAGGCTTGCCAGGTGAGTGATGAACTACTACATTCTGAAAAGGATCATGCAAGTAAACAGTACAGAATTCCGTAGATGTAGAATGTAAATCATATGGTGTATTTGCAAACTACTGCATATTAAAAGGATCATGCAAGTGATGAACTTACTTTGTGGCTGGGACAGGTACCAACGGAAACTAATATGATGATCTGGAGGCCCGCCGGAAATTATTTAACATATGGAACAGGGCATCTACCAAAAGGTGAAAGCAATAAGGGGAACTGGATTGTTTGCAATGCAAGACGGGGCATTATTTCCTAGTGGCAAAGCAAGTTCGTTTTACTGGGTACTGACAAAGTTGGTTTTTACTGGGTAGCGGCATAGTAAGTTGTGGCATTTTATCAAACAGCCAGCTAGAAAACCTCCAAAATGGCAATGGTGCAGTACACATCCTATATGGAGTGGAACATGAGGGGCTTCTATTTGCGAGTCATCAAATAAATACGATACGAATTCCCCCCACACACAAAATGCAATTGTGGCTTAGATTTCAGCCCCAGTTGCGAGGCAGAGACTGCTCAAGTATGTCCAATCCTGGAATATAACATAGTTTTGCTACAAAAATTCCATAAGAAGGTACTGATATGATACTCAGAGCTACGTTCTCTAGATTAGAACAAAATCGTCAGTCCAACATTCTATCTTTTCATCCAATTCAATCCTCTTGTCGACCATCATCACCAAATGGATAAATGGCAAAATAGAAGTTATCAAAGCAATTGTGGGCTTGTGGCATCTGGAAAAGGGTGTCCCCCATAGATGGCCTAAAAGATTAGCATATGTGGCCCAGCTGAAGTGATCCACCATCACCGCCACTTCTCCCGAGCTTTTTTTCCTGCCATTGCTCCCAAGATTTTTCTTTCTGCAGGGACAATATGAACATAATGCATGCTGGCATCATATATCTGTTAATACAAAATGTTGGTCGATGTTGTACAACAACAAACCCACCAAAGTAGCCATTGAGTAGTGATTTAAAGTATGCATTTATTCACCTTCATTTTACTAGCAATGGAAGGAAGCCATTTCTCTCCCCTGACCTTCTTCAGCTGGTTCACCCTTTCTTCCTCCCTCTTGGCTTTGGTCTTTGCTGCAGTTTCTCTAGCTTCCATTCTAGCCAATGACATTTGGGATGCTTCTTTCGCGGAAACAAGTACGTCGTTGCCATCAACAACAACAGACTGAAGCATATGTCTGAACTGAAATCAGGGTCGCAGTACGATCAGTAAAACATACGACCATAAGCTCACATGCATATGTATACTTATTGTGAAAATAGATATCAAACCTTCTTTGATTTCTCGTCGACCTCTGGCCCAGGAAGAATCTTTGGTCTCTTGAGTTGCACATGGTATTTATCTAGAAATAAACATTAGTATGGGTATGTATTATCATCATGAAAGGATTTATCCACCAAGATTATTAAAGATAATCACATTCACGACATACCTACGGCATCCATTCTGATGCCAGGAGGTGCCTTTTTAAATAACTTTATCCCTCCTCCTGTTTCCTCGGGGTCAGCCAAGTTCAAGCAAGGATTCCTCACTATTTCGAGATTTTTCTCTAACATATCGTCCAACATATTTCTTACCTGAAACAAATCAAATGAAGCTTGTAAGATCATAATGCATACCATAGTATGACTTCCTAATGCCTAACCAAAAGAAAGAATGATATAAACAGAAGAACAACTGAATGAAGGGCAGAGAAAAAACCTTAAACAGGAAAAAATCTGTTTAAGTGAAATGGTTATACTATAGTTGCAAACTGGCAGGTCTGAATGGTGAATACAGGGCAACATTGTGCCAGCTTTTTCTAGTTGCTCATCAGGCTTGCCAGGTGAGTGATGAACTACTACATTCTGAAAAGGATCATGCAAGTAAACAGTACAGAATTCTGTAGATGTAGAATGTAAATCACATGGTGTATTTGCAAACTACTGCATATTAAAAGGATCATGCAAGTGATGAACTTACTTTGTGGCTGGGACAGGTACCAACGGAAACTAATATGATGATCTGGAGGCCCGCCGGAAATTATTTAACATATGGAACAGGGCATCTACCAAAAGGTGAAAGCAATAAGGGGAACTGGATTGTTTGCAATGCAAGACGGGGCTTTATTTCCTAGTGACAAAGCAAGTTCGTTTTACTGGGTACTGACAAAGTTGGTTTTTACTGGGTAGCGGCATAGTAAGTTGTGGCATTTTATCAAACAGCCAGCTAGAAAACCTCCAAAATGGCAATGGTGCAGTACACATCCTATATGGAGTGGAACATGATTGATTATATCCAAAACTTCAGTCTATGGGGTGAAACATGATGGGTTTTCTCAGTTTACCAACCGTAGCTACTCTACAAGGGTGTAGCTACGTATGTGCATCCGCTGGTAACACTGATATATCCCACTCGAATATACGGAATACAATTGAAGCAAATGCAGCTGCTATTGCTAACTTACTATGTTAACCCAGACTAATCCAAGTGAACCAGCTAATTCTAGTTCGTCCACGGACCACAGGACGAATAGAGTATGCATCAAGCTTTGAAGACAGCACATCCTAACAGCACTGAATCAGCACAACAAAACCGAAGACCATTTCAACCAATGAGCTGCAGCTGCAGCACTGAATTAGGAGCAGAAGAAACCGAGCTTTGCGCCTGATGCAGCTAGCAAAGCATAAAGCAAGGGGCGAACGTGGAAAGCAAGATACCTTGATCTGGTACAGCTTGAGCCCAGGCGTTTGCGCCTTCTTCTCATCCTGCGGCGGCTGCTCCAGCCCGTTGCTGTCCTCCTCGACGCCGCCGCCGCCGCCAGAGGCGGCCTTCGCCGCGCCGTTGGACGACGGGTAGCCGAAGCCCCCTACAGCAACGGAGTCTATGGCCGCCCTCCACGAGGCGTCCCCGTCATCGTCGCTGCTGCTGCTCGCCGTCGGGCTGCCGCCGCCGCCCATCCTGCTGCTCGAATCGACTCAGCTCGCTCGGCCGGTGGTGCGCACTTTCGCTCTGCTTCTGGGCCACTTCTGCTCTGGGTTGGGCCGGGCCGGGCCTAACCTGTTTCGCACCGACCCCCTGCTTCGTTCTATCACGGGCTGAGCCGCTGACGAATAGGCCAGCCGCCTATTATTCCCTTCTCTTTCCCCGACCCAACACTTGCGGTCGTCAAATCTCGCCGTCCCACCTCGCCGCCGGCGAAACCCGACCGCCCGGCAGGGCAACCGCACCACCGGCCGGAGGCCCGCGCTTGTAGGATAGTCGGAGATGGGGAAGAAGCAGCATAGCAAGGACCGGATGTTCATAACGGCCACGGAGTGGGCGACAGAGTGGGGCGGCGCCAAGAACAGGGAGGCCATCGCGCCATTCCAGCGCCTCCCCTTCTACTGCTGCGCGTAATTATCTACTCTCTCTCTCTCTCTCCCTGCTTCCCTTGTCTCCGCACCAGCCTTGCTGGAAGATTTGCCTGCTTACCTCTGTTCTCTTGGTAATTAGGATTCTGATTCGAATTTCGGGAGAGCTTGAGCTTATAGGGTTTCTTCCTTAGGGCATGAACTTATTTTTTGTGGATATTTTAGTTGGTATATGCCACTAGTGAAGCTAGTTAGTTACCTTTGTAAGCTCCAAATGCTCAAATTCAGCTCTGGATATTGAACCTTCATACGATTCGAATTTAGCCACATTAACAGTTGATTAGTAAGTAAAGTTAATCCCTCTTCTTCAGCCGCTGATTGTCATTTCATTGGATATTAGGCTCACGTTCTTGCCATTTGAGGATCCGGTGTGTACGGCAGATGGAAGCGTCTTCGATTTGATGTAAGTGCCTAGGAGTTGCTTCTTGGATAACTTATTGGTAGGAGAGCTGAGAAGGTAGGGATTCTTATTTTTTGCTTCTAAATGTAGGAGCATAATCCCATATATTAAAAAATTCGGGAAGCATCCGGTAACTGGAGCAGCACTGAAGCAGGAGGATCTAATTCCTCTCACTTTCCACAAGAACACAGACGGTGAGTTAAATCTATGGCATGAAAAAGTCGATGTAGCCTGAACCAAATAGAACTGCTTGAACAGTAGTTACTTGAACAGTAGTAAATTCCTTTGATGTTAGTTGATCTTCTGGTGTCATTATGTTAATATTTACTCTTTTCGTGCAGGAGAGTTCCAGTGTCCTGTTTTAAATAAAGTTTTTACAGAATTCACGCATATAGTTGCTGTAAAGACTACCGGGAACGTCTTCTGTTATGAGGTGGGCTTTAGACTTTGGTTAGCTTATATAATAGTGTTTTTCAGGTGGTCAATTTGTATGCTCGTAGCTGATTGATTATTGCTTTGTGTTCATAGGCAATCCAGGAGCTTAACATTAAGCCAAAGAATTGGAAAGAGTTGCTAACCGATGAGCCCTTCGCACGAAAGGACTTGATAACAATTCAGGTAGCTGTCTGGAAGGACAATATATATTACTCATTGTCTTATTGACAATTAAAATACCCTAGCCTAATGCTGTTTGCCTTCTGAACTTCTGTAGAATCCAAATGCGCTTGATACCAAGGTCCTAGGGCAATTTGATCATGTTAGACAAGGCCTCAAACTTGATGATGAAGGTTCAATTATGCATCCTCTTTCCCTTTTACTTATTTTGTGTTGGCTGTTTTGTATCTAACATATGTAATCTTTCCCTTTGATGATTAACTTATGTAGTCTGACTATCCAACTTCTGTGCAGAGTTGCAGCGGATGAAAGATGATCCAACCTACAACATAAATGTTGCCGGTGATCTTAAGCAAATGATGAAGGAACTTGGGACTGAAAAAGGAAAATTAGCTTTTCTGCATGGTGGTGGAGGACAGAAAGCTCAAAAGGAAAGAGCTGCCGCACTGGCTGTCCTTTTAGCAAAAGAAGAGAAGAGTGACTCAAAATCGAGCAAAGAACCTAAACCTCCTCAACCATTCAGTGTTGTGGATGCTGCTTCGGCTTCTGTTCATGGCAGAAGTGCAGCAGCAGCAAAATCTGGCACTGCTGAGAAAACTGCTGCTAGAATTGCTATGCACAGGGCAGGGGATCGGGATCCTATAAATGCTAAATTGGTATACTCTCATCTCATCTTCATGTCTTATATTTACATAGACCTTTTGTTACTTGTGCAGTTGGTGTTTGTCTTATGGAGTTGATTCGGTGATTTCAGGTTAAAAGTCGTTACACTACTGGAGCAGCTTCACGTTCTTTCACGTCGACTTCCTATGATCCCGTTACCAAAAATGAATTTGAGTATGTTAAAGTTGAAAGGAATCCAAAAAAGAAAGGATATGTTCAGTTGCATACCACCCATGGTGATTTGAATTTGGAGCTTCATTGTGATATTACTCCTCGGACATGTGAAAATTTCCTAACACATTGTGAAAATGGCTACTACAATGGTCTTATCTTCCATCGTAGCATCAAGTATGTTCTCCTATTCTATTAGCCGTATCTAAATCCTGTCCATTCAATCATTCCCTTCTTTATACATGATTATGGCTATATATCTAAATATTGTCCTGTTTGATCATTACCTTTTTACAGAAACTTTATGATTCAAGGAGGTGATCCAACTGGCACAGGAAGTGGAGGGGAGTCCATATGGGGTCAACCTTTCAAGGATGAATTGAATTCAAAGCTGCTACATTCAGGAAGAGGTGTTGTCAGCATGGCGAATTCTGGGCCCCATACCAATGGGTCGCAGTTTTTCATCTTATACAAGTCCGCGGCACATTTAAATTTCAAACATACAGTGTTTGGCATGGTGGTTGGTGGTCTGCACAATCTTTTAGCAATGGAAAAGGTTCCTGTTGATGATGACGACCGTCCATTGGTTAGTATGATTGTTCTAGTTTCATCTGCATTTTTTTACTTTGCTTTAAAAATGAAAACACCTTGTAGTTTTTCGCAAACAAGATATTGTGGCCACAATACGTTGGCCATTAAACTTTGGCACAACTGCAGTATACTCGTCTTTTAAGCACTGTATGTTCCATACCTTTTTAGGTATAATTGATGTATTGTGTTCGGCATAGTTGTTTTTTCACTGGACAAAAACATCTGAACGTGGTATTCCTGGTTTTCAACTTTGTTAACAGGAGGAAATAAAGTTACTGAAAGTTAGTGTATTTGTGAATCCTTACACGGAACCAGACGAGGAAGAAGAAAAGGCAAAGGAGGAGGAGAAGAACAAGGATGAAGATCATGTAATGCTGCTTTGCATCTTGTTTCAGTTAGATCCCAGTGCCTCTTTGCATTTATTTTCTCTGATGGTTTTAACATTTTGTTTGCATTAATTTAGGATAAGGTGGGATCATGGTATAGCAACCCAGGGACTGGTGTTTCTGCTTCAACAAGTGCTGGTGGCGGAGTTGGCAAGTATCTGAAGGCTCGGACAGCTGGTTCTGCTGATGCCACAGGAAATGCAGCCGCAGCAGATGATTCAAGCAAGAAGAGAAAAGCGAGTGCTCCTAGCGTAGAATTCAAAGATTTCTCTGGATGGTAGATGCCATGTATACCTGAATTCCCCCTTGCTTCTTGAAACTTTGTAACATTTGGGCATTGTTCGCTCACTTTATGATATTGTATTAGCTGTCCAGAATGCCTAAGGTCTCACAGCTCACAGGTCACATCAGATTTTTCAGAATCCACAGCTCAACCAAACACACTCATTCAGTACTGGAGTTAATATTTCCAGTGGTCTATGTATGAACTACTCCCTCCATTCCTAAATATTTGCCTTTTTAGATATTTCAAATGGACTACCACATACGAATGTATATAGACATATTTTAGAGTGTAGATTTACTTATTTTGCTCCGTATGTAGTCACTTGTTGACATCTCTAGAAAAACAAATATTTAGGAACGGAGGGAGTATTACACATGAAAACTTTGAAGCCTCAATGAAACACAATTGTCTGTGGAGCAAGAGCCGCATTAACATTTATGTGTAATACGTATGTGCGCACACAGATCTTGTGTTAGTATGTTAAAGCAGTTTCCAGTTAAAGTCATCCACTCAGAATCATGCTATTATTATGACTCGTAGGGCGGCTGATGCTATTTTGCGCATTCATAGGCTGTGCTATTTTTTGCTGCATATATGAGTAAAAGTAACTGAGAGTAGTGTCGGAAACAGCCTTTGGTGACCGAGCTCACTGGAGGTCTCCAGATTCAAAATTCAAATTTCATTGAAATTCATATTTTTATATTTCAAAAAATTCTGAAAAAAAGCACAGATATACATGAAGGCATAACACATATGTGTGTAAATTTTCAGGGCAAAATACGTTGAAATGAGGGCTGTGCAAAAAAGATAAATCTGTGGCTATTTAACACATGATACTATTCATCCTCCCAGGCCATGAATTTGTCTTTTTTGCACAGATCGCATTTCAACGTATTTCATCATGAAATTTTACACACATGTGGGTTACATCCTTACATACACGCATATTTTTTTCAGAATTTTTTGAAACATAAAAATTTGAATTTGAATTTTTAAAAAATAAAGGCCTCCATGGAGCTCGGCCTCCAAAACGCCATTCTCGAGTAGTGTTCACCTACAAAAACCTATCAATATTGTTGTGTAGGTGTTATGTACCAACCCTAACACATAATTTAGATACTCAGGCATGGAGGGCTAACCCTGGAGCACTGCACAGATATGTACATGTGGCTAAACCAGAATTTTTTGAAACATGGCTAAACCAGAACGAGATCATAGAAAGTTGCAGTAACAGCTAAACTTATCACCAGTCCAAAAGAAAACTAAACTCTATCATATTATTCATCTTGCAGAACATGTTCACCCCAGGTGAACACACAGCCACCAGATAAACCCTTGAAAGGACTTAACGTCGACCTGTACAGTGCGTCGAATCGACCATTTGATGAACTAATAAGTAGAAAAAGAAGATCAAATCCTGTCTGGCTCAAAAAGCTGAAACGAAACTAAACTCCGAACAACCACTCTGACAGCTCCTTAGTTTTATTCAGAACTACGCACGCTTGAGCAAAACGACCAGAATAGACGCGATGGCCAGGAGCACGAAGGAAGACGGGCCATTTGTGAAATCCTTCTTGGTGTTCATGATCAGGATCTTCAACCTCCCCTTGCTCTGGCCCTCATCCGACGTGGCCACCAGGTCCTGCATTATGCTCGAAAGATTCGTCACCATCTCCGACACGAACGCCTTCATCTTCTGAATGTAATCACTGAATGCGTCTCCTGGCGAGACGACACCATTGCTGCTCTGCGAGCTCTCAGCGTCGCTCTGCTCAGCTTCGTCAGTGACACTGGATGACTCGCTGAGGTCTGAGAACGGGAAGGTATATGAACCAAGTTATTGCTTATACTTTTCTAATGGTTAACTGAATTAGATGTATTAAATGATGGCTGGGCACTTACTTGTCTTGTAAAACTCCACAAGTTTCTTATTCTTCATCACAGCTTCCCAGACATTCTTATCAGAAGCAAGCGAAGCAACAACATCCTGCAGACCAAGTAGAACCCATGCTTCAGGTAAATAAACAACAATGCTGAGTTGTTTGCACTTAATGCCAACTGAAGTTGCATGAATACAAAAAAGGGCTGACATTATGCCAATATATGAAATCAACTTATCTTCTGATGCTAGCAGGAAGAAATGAAAAAAAATCATGACTCCACAACACATCATTAGGGTGACCTTGCCTTGACACCTTCAGTATAAGTTGGAGCTTAATTACCTGAGCTTCAGGACTCTCGTGTAGCATGGTGAAGGCTTCAATAACACGTGCAGAGGATCCAGAGGCAACGGATAAACTGTCATGCTTCTCTTCATGCTTAGATGCTTCTGAATGGAGATGATCCTGAAATGTTTCCTGAGCAACCTTTGTGGGATCATCAAGGCCATCATGGGAGATATGTGTCTTGGAGATATCCAGACGGGCACCATGGGATTCAATCTTGGCACTGGTTGCATGAACACAAGTCATCAGTTTGTTAGTAAACACAACAACTGGCACACAAGCCAAAGGCCCAAAGCGGCATACATATGAAAAAGGTACAATCTAATCGAATACAGAATTGTATGACATAGTTGGAAGAACAACTCTACATGACTGACACGTGGAGATATTTTTAGGGTTTGGATCAGGCAATGCTTTCAGAACATGCAATGGAAATCCTAAAAGCATTGGCGTGATTTTCTGTGAATCAAAATTCTGATGGCACGATTCCAGCAAACGGGCACCCGGGGACAGGAACATCACAGATAAACATGAAGGGTGCCTAAATTTTAAAAAATCTTGAATCTATCGGAAAATGCTGAACGCTCCTGATACCAATTTTGTCTTGCACCGGACAACAGATAAGAACAATCAACTGAAAAAGAAGAACAGAACAGAGTCAACCACTATATAGGGCTCTGTCACTGCCTAACAACCAGACGTGCAAACCGCATCAGTTTGCCACTAAAACTTCATGGACATGAACCATATCTATCAAACTATCACCAGTTTGGCAGCATGACATTAATCAATCTGGTAAAACAATCAATCTGGTAAAACAAAGGAAGCAAGAAGGAGAAGTGACAAGTAATTGGTAAAGTTTAGCGCTGCGCACATCTCGAAGGCGTCCCTGAGGTCGAGGGTGGCGGCCATGGCCTCCTCGTGGGAGGGAACGGGGCCGAACACCTCGCGGTCGGGGATGTACCAATCGTCGAAGGTGGTGGCCGTGGACGCGGGGCGGGTGTCGGCCGCAGCGGAGGGGGAGGAGGGAACGACGGCGCGGCGGGCGTTCGAGGCGGAGCGGTAGCCGCCGATGAAGGCGGCCCTGGCGGCCGCGCGGATCCCCATGCTGCCGCCTCCCATCGCCTCCGATCTCTCTCAAGCTCTGCGGCACAATCGACTCGATCGATCAAAGCCCGGGTAGAATGGCGGCGACTGGGTATTTAATAGCCGCGGAGGGTTAGGGAAGGTCGCTTGAGGATTAGGGGGGCGCCGCGGGATCTGGGCCGTTGATCCTGGAACGGACGGATGATGGGGTGGGGCGCGGTGCACGAGGGGGGCGTCCACGTTGAGTCCTTGCGCAACACGGGCGTGATCCTTTTGCTGATACGCGGCGGGCTGTTAAGTTGCGTAGGGAATCACGCCGCTTATCTCTGCGATTAAACAGGCCAAAATCATCCGTTTCGAAAAGAAAAAAAACAGGCCAAAATCACCGGGCCACATTGGAGTAGTACGCTTTTTTTTTACTGTATATTTTTTTCGACAAACTTCTCGTCCTTTAAATAATCAACAGTATGGTTGGATGGTTAGAGGGTCTGTGGTATCCCTAGTTCATCAGGGTTCAAATCCTGGTGCTTTCAAGATAATATGCCGGCTCAGTCTTTCGGAGGTGCTCATAGGGGTAGGGTGTGCGTGTGTACGTTCATAGGGATGATTGTATGCGTGTGTATATGAGCGCTTGTGTCTGTACTGATGTTCAAAAACCAGTAGTGCTGCAACAGGGGCACGGCCTCACTGGTTTTTTTTTGTTGGGTTAAAGGGATTTCATTGCTCAAACTGGAGGAATCTCCTCCAAACAAAGTTGGGGTATATTAGCAGGGCCAGATTTTAGCCAAATTGCCGTCCTAGCTTCTATACGACCAAAAGTCGCCAACCTATGACTGAAAGTATTTTGACACCTACTAATATGAGCAATGGAACAATCCCTATCACCAAGAAGCGACTTCACTTCATTTATCATGATCACATGCAGCGACCTATCCTTCACTGGTGCCCGAATCGAGCCCACGACAACCAGAAAATCCATCTCGACATCCACAGGAAGTGGCGACCATTGCATAGCAAAGTTTACACCCTCCAAGCAGGCTGCATGTTCAGCTTGCAAGGGACTTGCGCAGTTAACCAGGCTTCTACAAGCCGAGAAAATGATGGCACCGTCGCTATCATGCAGTACCATGCCTGCACCTGCCTCTCCAGAAGCTTCATAGTAGGACCCATCAACATTTAATTTTACATGTCCATGGACTGGAGGTTGCCATTTGATAGGAGAGACTGAGTGCTCTCTACATGTGATAGCAGCGGCAGCCGGCCTCCATCATCAATCACCATTTTACCTTTAACAAGATCACCTGCAGGATACCTCTTGATAGCGAGCAACGAAGATTATAGCTGAGTAAGAATCGGCATGATACTTCAACTAGGGGCGGATGTTTGTCGTGGACGATTTTATTCCTGACGTGCCAGGAGCGCCAGAGTACCATCAACACTCGCGTGCGGTCATCAACTCCCAAATTGTGCATAACGTCAAAGAGCCATTCAACGCCCATAGGGCGCACAGTGGAGCGATTCCGCCGGGGGAACTTCCCTCTGGGAGGGGGAAATCGAAGCCATCGTCATCACCAACAACCCTCTCCTCTTTGGGAGGCCCATCTCCACCAACATCTTCAACAACACCATCTCATGTCAAAACCCTAGTTCATCTCTTGTGTTCAATCTTTGTACCGGAACCTCAGATTGGTACCCGTGGGTGACTAGTAGTGTTGATTACATCTTGTAGTTGATGCTAGCCGGTTTATTTGGTGGAAGATTATATGTTCAGATCCATTATGATGTTTGTTACTCCTCTGGTCTTGAGCATGAATATGTTGTGTGAGTAGTTAATTTTGTTCTTGAGGACACGGGAGAAGTCATGTTGCAAGTAATCATGTGAATTTGATATTCGTTTGATATTTTGATGATATGTATGTTGTGATTCCCTTAGTGGTGTTATGTAAACGTCGACTACATGACACTTCACCATCTTTGTGTTGGGAATCGTTGCATGGAAAACAAAAAAAATTCTACGCACACGCAATGATCTATCCATGGAGATGCATAGCAACGAGGGGGAGAGTGTGTCTACGTACCCTCGTAGACCGTAAGCGGAAGCGTTTCACAACGCGGTTGATGTAGTCAAACTTCTTCGCGCTTCAACCGATCAAGTACCGAACGCACGTCACCTCCGCGTTCTGCACACGTTCAGCTCGGTGACGTCCGTCGCCTTCTTGATCCAGCAAGATGTCGAGGTGGTAGATGAGTTCCGTCAGCACGACGGCATGGTGACGGTGATGGTGAAGTGATCTCCGCAGGGCTTCGCCTAAGCACTACGAAAATATGACCGGGGGTGTAAACGGTGGAGGGGGCGCCGCACACGGCTAGGCAATTGTCTGGGCTGGGCTAGGCGCCCCCCTCCTCATATATATAGGTGGGAGGGAGAGGGGAGAGGCCAAGGGGCGCCCCAAGTAGGTCTGAATCCTACTTGGGCTCCTGCCCTTGGCCGCGCCCCCCCTCCCCCGCCATGTTTGTCGGAGGGGGAAGGAAAGAGGGTGGGGGAGAGGGAAGGAAGTGGGAATCCTAATCCACACTTACCTTTTCCTTCTCCTCCTTAGGCCGGCCCATATGGGGGGCGCACCGGCCCCTTGTGGCTGGTGCGTTTCCCCTCTTGGCCCATAAGGCCTATATCTTTTGCCGGGGGTGCCCGAAACCCCTTCCGGTGACCCGATAAGTACCCGATACCCCCGAAACACTTCCGGTGTCGGAATACCATTGTTCTATATACCAATCTTTACCTCTCGACCATTTGGAGACTCCTCGTCATGTCCGTGATCTCATCCGGGACTCCGAACAACATTCGGTCACCAAATCACATAACTCATATAATACTATATCGTCATCGAACGTTAAGCGTGCGGACCCTGCGGGTTCGAGAACTATGTAGACATGACCGAGACACCTCTCCGGTCAATAAACAATAGCGGAACCTGGATGCCCATATTGGCTCCTACATATTCTACGAAGATCTTTATCGGTCGAACTGTTATGACAACATACGCAATTCCCTTTGTCCATCGGTATGTTACTTGCCCGAGATTCGATCGTCGGTATCTTCATACCTAGTTCAATCTCGTTACCGGCAAGTCTCTTTACTCGTTCTGTAATACATCACCTCATGACTAACTTCTTAGTCGTTTGCTTGCAAGCTTATGATGTGTATTACCGAGAGGGCCCAGAGATACCTCTCCGATACTCGGAGTGACAAATCCTAATCTCGATCTATGCCAACTCAACAAATACCTTCGGACATACCTGTAGAGCATCTTTATAATCACCCAGTTACGTTGTGACGTTTGATAGCACACAAGGCATTCCTCCGGTATCCGGGAGTTGCATAATCTCATAGTTGAAGGAATATGTATTTGACATGAAGAAAGCAATAGCAATAAAACTGAACGATCATTATGCTAAGCTAACGGATGGGTCTTGTCCATTACATCATTCTCCTAATGATGTGATCCCATTATCAAATGACAACACATGTCTATGGTTAGGAAACCTTAACCATCTTTGATCAACGAGCTAGTCTAGTAGAGGAATACTAGGGACACAATATTTGTTTATGTATTCACACATGTATTTAAGTTTCCGATCAATACAATTCTAGCATGAATAATAAACCTTTATCATGAATAAGGAAATATAAAATAACAACTTTATTATTGCCTCTAGGGCATATTTCCTTCAGTCTCCCACTTGCCCTAGAGTCAATAATCTAGTTCACATCGCCATGTGATTAACACCCATAGTTCACATCGCCATGTGACCAACACCCAAAGAGTTTACTAGAGTCAATAATCTAGTTCACATCGCCATGTGATTAACACCCAAAGAGTACTAAGGTGTGATCATGTTTTGCTTGTGAGAGAAGTTTAGTCAACGGGTCTGTCACATTTAGATCCGTATGTATTTTGCAAGTTTCTATGTCTACAATGCTCTATATGGAGGTACTCTAGCTAATTGCTCCCACTTTCGATGAGACTCAGAGTCATCTGAATCAGTGTCAAAGCTTGCATCGACGTAACCGTTTACGATGAACTCTTTATCACCTCCATAACCGAGAAATATCTCCTTAGTCCTCTTAGGTAACTAAGGATAATCTTGACCACTGTCTAGTGATCTACTCCTGGATCACTATTGTACCCCCTTGCCAAACTCATGGCAAGGTACACAACAGGTCTGGTACACAGCATGGTATACTTTATAGAACCTATGGCTGAGGCATAGGGAATGACTTTCATTCTTTCTCTATCTTCTGCCGTGGTCGGGCTTTGAGTCTTACTCAACTTCACACCTTGTAACACAGGCAAGAACTCTTTCTTTGACTGATCCATTTGAACTTCTTCAAAATCTTGTCAAGGTATGTGCTTTGTGAAAGTCCTATTAAGCGTCTCGATCTATCCCTATAGATCTGGATGCCCAATATATAAGTAGCTTCACCGAGGTCTTTCATTGAAAAATTCTTATTCAAGTATCCTTTTATGCTATCCAGAAATTCTATATCATTTCCAATCAACAATATGTCATCCACATATAATATCAGAAATGCTACAGAGCTCCGACTCACTTTTTTGTAAATACAGGCTTCACCGTAAGTCTGTATAAAACCATATGCTTTGATCACCTCATCAAAGCGTATATTCCAACTATGAGATGCTTGCACTAGTCCATAGATGGATCACTGGAGCTTGCATACTTTGTTAGCACCTTTAGGATCGACAAAAACTTTCTGGTTGTATCATATACAACTCTTCTTTAAGAAATCCATTAAGGAATGCAGTTTTGATGTCCATTTGCCAGATTTCATAATCATAAAATGCGGCAACTTCTAACATGATTCGGACGGACTTAAGCATCGTTACGGGTGAGAAAGTCTCATCGTAGTCAACTCCTTGAACTTGTCAAAAACCTTTTGTGACAAGTCAAGCTTTATAGACAGTAACATTACCATCAGCGTCAGTCTTCTTCTTGAAGATCCATTTATTATCTATGGCTTGCCGATCATCGGGCAAATCCACTAAAGTCCACACTTTGTTCTCATACATGGATCCTATCTCAGATTTCATGGCCTCAAGCCATCTGTCGGAATCTGGGCTCATCATAGCTTCTTCATAGTTCTTAGGTTCGCCTTGGTCTAGTAACATGACTTCAAGTACAGGATTCCCGTACCACTCTGGTGCGGATCGTGTTCTGGTTGACCTACGAGGTTTACTTAACTTGATCTGAAGTTTGATGATCATCATCATTAGCTTCCTCTCTTGTTGGTGTAGGCATCACGGGAACGGTTTTCTCTGATGTGCTACTTTCCAATTCGAGAGAAGGTACAATTACCTCATCAAGTTCTACTTTCCTCCCACTCACTTCTTTCGAGAGAAACTCCTTCTCTAGAAAGGACCCAAACTTAGCAACAAAGATCTTGCCTTCAGATATGTGGTAGAAGGTGTACCCAATATTTTCTTTAGGGTATCCTATGAAGACGCACTTCTCCGATTTGGGTTCGAGCTTATCTGGCTGTAGCCTTTTGACATAAGCATCGTATCCCCAAACTTTAAGAAATGACAGCTTAGGTTTCTTGCCAAACCACAGTTCATACGGTGTCGTCTCAACGGATTTAGACGGTGCCCTATTTAACATGAATGCAACTGTCTCTAATGCATAACCCCAAAATGATAGTGGTAAATCAGTAAGAGACATCATAGATCGCACCATATCTAATAAAGTACGATTACGATGTTCGGACACACCATTATGTTGTGGTGTTTCAGGTGGCGTGAGTTGTGAAACAATTCCACATTGTTTTAAATGAAGGCCAAACTCGTAACTCAAATATTCGCCTCCGCGATCAGATCGTAGAAACTTTATTTTCTTGTTACGATGATTCTCCACTTCACTCTGGAATTATTTGAAATTTTCAAATGTTTCAGACTTGTGTTTCATCAAGTAGATATACCCATACCTACTCAAATCATCTGCGAAGTCAGAAAATAACGATACCCGCCGCGTGCTTCAACACTCATCGGACTGCATACATCGATATGTATTATATCCAATAAGTTATCAGCTCGCTCCATTGTTCCGGAGAACGGAATTTTAGTCATCTTGCCCATGAGGTATGGTTCGCAAGTATCAAATGATTCATAATCAAGTGATTCCAAAAGCCCATCTGCATGGAGTTTGTTCGTGCGCTTTACACCAATATGACCTAAACGGCAGTGCTACAAGTATGTTGCACTATCATTATCAACTTTGCTTCTTTTGGCATTAATATTATGAATATGTGTATCACTATGATCGAGATTCAATAAACCATTTATACTGAGAAGGCTTTATTCATGTAAACAGAACAACAATTATTCTTTAACTTAAATGAATAACCGTATTGCAATAAACATGATCCAATCATATTCATGCTCAACGCAAACACCAAATAACATTTATTTAGGTTCAACACTAATCCCGAAGGTAAAGGGAGTGTGCAATGGTGATCTTATCAACATTGGAATCACTTCCAACACACATCGTCACCTCGCCCTTAACTAGTCTTTGTTCATTTTGCAACTCCTGTTTTGAGTTACTAATCATAGCAACTGAACCGGTATCAAATACCCAGGGGCTACTATGAACACTAGTAAAGTACACATTAATAACATGTACTCCCTCCGTAAACTAATATAAGAGCGTTTAGATCACTAAAGTAGTGATCTAAACGCTCTTATATTAGTTTACAGAGGGAGTATATCAAATATACCTTTGTTCACTTTGCCATCCTTCTTATCCGCCAAGTTTTTTGGGGCAGTTCCGCTTCCAGTGACCATTTCCTTTGCAGTAGAAGCACTCAGTTTCAGGTTTGGGTCTAGCTTTGGGCTTCTTCATGGGAGCGGCAACTTGTTTGCTGTTCTTCTTGAAGTTCCCTTTCTGTCCCTTGCCCTTTTTCTTGAAACTAGTGGTTTTGTTAACCATCAACACTTGATGCTCTTTCTTGATTTCTACCTTCGTCGATTTCAGCATCGCGAAGAGCTTGGGAATCATTTTCGTCATCCCTTGCACATTATAGTTCATCACGAAGTTCTAGTAGCTTGGTGATAGTGACTAGAGAACTCTTGTCAATCACTATCTTATCTGGAAGATTAACTCCCACTTGATTCAAACGATTGTAGTTCCCAGACATTCTGAGCACATGCTCACTGGCTGAGCTATTCTCCTCCATCTTGTAGGCAAAGTACTTGTCAGAGGTCTCATACCTCTTGACATGGGCATGAGTCTGAAATACTAATTTCAGCTCTTGGAACATCTCATATGCTCCGTGGCGTTCAAAACGTTTTTGAAGTCCCGGTTCTAAGCCGTAAAGCATGGCGCACTAAACTATCAAGTAGTCATCATACCGAGCTTGTCAAACATTCATAACGTCTGCATCTGCTCCTGCAATAGGTCTGTCACCTAGCGGTGCATCAAGGACATAATTCTTCTGTGCAGCAATGAGGATAATCCTCAGATCACGGACCCATTCTGCATCATTGCTACTATCATCTTTCAACTTAGTTTTCTCTAGGAACATATCAAAAATAGGGGAACTACATCGTGAGCTATTGATCTACAACATAGATTTGCAAATACTATCAGGACTAAGTTCATGATAAATTAAGTTCAATTAATCAAATTACTAATGAACTCCCACTTAAATAAACATCCCTCAAGTTATCTAAGTGATATTTGATCCAAATCAACTAACCCAAGTCCGATCATCACGTGAGATGGGGTCGTCATCAATGGTGAACATCTCTATGTTGATCATATCTACTATATGACTCACGTTCGACCTTTCGGTCTCCAGTGTTCCAAGACCATGTCTGTACATGCTAGGCTCGTCAAGTTTAACCCAAGTATTCTGCATGTGAAAAACTGTCTTACACCCGTTGTATGTGAACGTAGAGTCTATCACACCCGATCATCACGTGGTGTCTCGAAACGATGAACTTTCGCAACGGTGCATACTCGGGGAGAACACTTATATCTTGAAATTTAGTGAAGGGATCATCTTATAATGCTACCGCCGTACTAAGCAAAATAAGATGCATAAAAGATAAACATCACATGCAATCAAAATATGTGACATGATATGGCCATCATCATCTCATGCTTTTGATCTCCATCTCCAAAGCATCGTCATGATCTCCATCGTCACCGGCTCGACACCTTGATCTCCATCATTGCGTCGTGGTCGTCTCGCCAACTATTGCTTCTACAACTATTGCTAAAGCATAGCGATAAAGTAAAGCAATTACATGGCGTTTGCATTTCATACAATAAAGAGACAACCATAAGGCTCCTGCCGGTTGCCGATTGATACGTCTCCAACGTATCTATAATTTTTGATTGTTCCATGCTATTATATTCTCTGTTTTGGATGTTTTATATGTATTAATATGCTATTTTATATTATTTTTGGGACTAACCTATTAACCTAGAGCCCAATGTCAGTTTCTGTTTTTTCCTTGTTTTTGAGCCTCGCAGAAAAGGAATACCAAACGGAGTCCAAATGGAATAAAACTTCACGATGATTTTTCTTGGACCAGAAGACACCCAGGGGACTTGGAGTCCAAGTCAGAAGAGCCACGAGGCGGCGACAAGGGTGGAGGGTGCGCCCCCCTGCCTTGTGGGCCCCTCGGGACTCCCCTGACCTAGCTCTTCCTCCTATATATTCACATATATTCCAGAACCACCAGAGGCATCCACGAAAACACTTTTCCGCCGCCGCAACCTTCTGTTCCCGTGAGATCCCATCTTGGGGCCTTTTCTGGCATCCCGCCGGAGGGGGAATCGATCACGGAGGGCTTCTACATCAACTCCATTGCCCTTCCGATGATGCGTGAGTAGTTTACCTCAGACCTACGGGTCCATAGCTAGTAGTTAGATGGCTTCTTCTCTCTCTTTGATTCTCAATACAATGTTCTCCTTGATGTTCTTGGAGATCTATCCGATGTAATCTTCTTTTGCGGTGTGTTTGTCGAGATCCGATGAATTGTGGATTTATGATATTATTTGAATCTTCTCTGAATTCTTTTATGCATGATTTAATATCTTTGTATTTCTCTTCGAATTATCGGTTTGGTTTGGCCAACTAGATTGGTTTTTCTTGCAATGGGGGAGGTGCTTAGCTTTGGGTTCAATCTTGCGTGATTTCACCCAGTGACAAAGTAGGGGTAGTGAGACACGTATTGCATTGTTGCCATCGAGGATAAAAAGATGGGGTTTTCATCATACTGCTTGAGTTAATTGCTCTACATCATGTCATCTTACTTAAGGCGTTACTCCGTTCTTTATGAACTTAATACTCTAGATGCATGCTAGATAGTGGTCGATGTGTGGAGTAATAGTAGTAGATGCAGGCAGGAGTCGGTCTACTTGACACGGACGTGATGCCTATATGCATAATCATTGCCTTGGATATCGTCATAACTTTGCGCTTTTCTATCAATTTCTTGACAGTAATTTGTTCACCCACCGTATTATTTGCCTTCATGAGAGAAGCCTCTAGTGAAACCTATGGCCCCCGGGTCTATTTTCCATCATATTACTTTCCGATCTACTATTTTGCAATCTTTTATTTTCAGATCTATATACCAAAAAAACCCAAAAATATTTTATCTTTTGTTTATCTATCTCTATCAGATCTCACTTTTTCAATTGACCGTGAAGGGACTGACAACCCCTTTATCGCGTTGGGTGCAAGTGTTTGATTGTTTGTGCAGGTGTTGGTGATTTGTGCATTCTTCTCCTACTGGATTGATACCTTGGTTCTTAACTGAGGGAAATACTTACCTCTACTGTGCTGCATCACCCTTTCCTCTTCAAGGGAAAAACCAACGCAAGCTCAAGAAGTAGCAAGAAGAATTTCTGGCGCCGTTGCCGGGGGGATCTACGCCAAGTCAAGACATACCAAGTACCCATCATAAACTCTTATCTCTTGCATTACATTATTCGCCATTTGCCTTTCGTTTTCCTCTCCCCCACTTCTAAAACAATTTTTGAAAAGATTTGCCTTTTTATTCGCCCTCTTTTTCGTTTGCCTTTTTCTCATTGGATCTCTTCTTTGCTTGTGTGTGACGCCCCGACTCAATCGTGCACTAATCATACACACAAACATGCACGATCAAGCACAGGGACTCACGGGAAGATATCACAACACAACTCTAACACAAATAAACGGAGATCCACAATATTACAGACCAGGGATCACGAGGATCCGAATACATGAGTCAGTCATACAAATAATATCTGGGTACAGACATAGTTAGACAAGGTTTTGCCTTAAGAAGGCTAACACAAACAATGATTCTAGATCGAAAGGCGTAGGCCTCCTGCCTGGGAGCCTCCGATCCTACTCCTGGTCGGCTGGCTCGATCCAGTAGTAAGTACCGTCTGGACCCATCTGGTAGTAAGCTCCTACAGTGGCGTCTGGCTCCTGGGCTCCATCGTCTGTTGTATCACCAAGTAGGGGAAAATAGGGAAAAAGAGGAAGCAAAGCAACCGTGAGTACTCATCCGAAGTACTCAGCAAGCAAGGATCTACACTACATATGCAACATTATCAAAGAGGAAAAGGCTATATATGTGGACTGGGCTGCAGAAATGCCAGAATAGAGAGAAGGCCTAGTCCTATCGAAGACTAGCATCTTCAAACATCTTCACGAAGCCACCATCTTGCAGCAATAGAAGAGAGAAGAATAGCATTTTATTAAGCAAGCCTAGAGATCCTTCCTCGACTCCCAGCGAGAAAGCGATCCCGAAGCTTCCATTAAGTAAACAAGTATCCAGTTCAAGTAGTAGATCGGGATAAACAAACTGAGCGTCCTTTACCGTAGGACCGGCTATCGATAGATTATTCATCCCTGCAGGGGTGCACTACTGTTACCCAACACGCTCGATCACCTCTGACCGGACACACTTGTTGGGTAATGCCCGTCCTCGGGAGATCAACATGAAGCAACGCCCTACCTAGGCTCAGCAGAGAGGTCAGCACGCCGGACTAACCTATGCAGCCAGAGGTCTTGGGCCATCGCCCTGGGCACCCTGCGCATTGCGAGACTGGCCGGGGTGCAGGCGCGACACTGAACTCGTCAGTGAAGTATCCAGCCCATTCCCGACAATCAGCCCGCACGGTGAACCGTGACGTCTGAAGAGCTTTCGGGAGAAACGTACGACGTAGAGGGCCCCATAAACCATAATCCCGCGTGGTGGTAGTGCGTATAGGGCACGTCGACCCACTCAGATCAAATACCCAAATCCAATAGGCTGATTTAGTAACACGCGAAGACGATCAGAGTTTCTGAAGCTCCGCCACAGTATCACACTCGAGTGCCCTTCCGGCATACCCGACATCATAGATCCCCTGCGGGTACCCATCAGGGTCGACCCGCCTGTAACAAAGGTCAAAGTAACCGTGTGGTCATAACATCAAGGGGGAAACCCCGAGGAATCACCCTCAGTGAATTCCACTCGATGAAATCATCAGGGTGAATATATGAGGCATCACCCTCGAGGTTCACACTGAG
The DNA here is from genome assembly GCA_011799875.1 of Thinopyrum elongatum. NCBI lineage: Eukaryota > Viridiplantae > Streptophyta > Magnoliopsida > Poales > Poaceae > Thinopyrum > Thinopyrum elongatum. Next base: position 498,106,252 of record CM022300.1, read on the forward strand.
GGGTTGGACAACAGAGTCGTATCGGAAGTGGAGAAGGAGGAATCACCCTCGATGACCATGACCGAACAGCTACACTGCAGAGTATTCATCAGGAGTGCGTTATGAGGTATCACCCTCGGCACTCGATAGTAACTATGCAGAGTCGTACAACCAAGGGGGTGAAGTGATGTGTCGGTCTCTAATCGACGATCACATTGATCGAGTCATCGATGATCAAGCAGGGGCAACAAGGGTAAGGTGGTGGGGGTCACTGATGGTTCACTACCAACCTATACTAAGCAGTTTAACATAGGCAGGTAAGGTAACAATAAACAGGTTACAAAAGCAGGCTATGCATCAGAATAGGAGCAAACATTAACAGTAGCAAAATCTATTGCAAGCAGGAGAAATGGAATGGGCGATATCGGATGCTCAGGGGGGGGGGGGGGGGGGGGCTTGCCTGGTTGCTCTGGCAAGAAAGAGGGGACGTTAATGGGCTGCTCGTCTGGAACGTAGTCGTACTTAGCTGCAACGGCGTCGGTCTCGACGTCTATCGAGAGAGAAGGAGGGGGAGAGAAACAATAAATCCACGACAAAAATGCAAACAATATGCATGACATGCCTAAATGCTATGCAGAGGTGTTCTACTGCCTAACTAAATGAGTTAGTTAATTTAGGAATTTATTTAATTAACGTTGGGCACTATTCATTTATTGAAATCGGTCTAAAAGTTCCACGTTCATCTAGCTAGGGGCATCTGACAGGAAGACGGAGGGCGTATTTAGATTTGTATCGAAATTCTGAGCAACTTTCATATATAAATTATTTTCATCGGAGTTACGGATTATTTTATATGATTTTCTAAAGATTTAATCATTTTCTGAATTTAATTATTTATTTAAATTCGAATTATCCAGAATAGTAAATGATGACGCAAGCATGACATCAGAGTGACGTCAGCAGGTCAACTGGTCGGTTGACCAGAGTCAAACCTGACAGGTGGGTCCAGTGGGACCCACATGTAAGCCTCTGGTTAGTTTAAACAGATTTAATTTAACTAAATAGGATTAATTAGTGTGTGGGGCCTACTGTCAGTGAGTGTCTAGCAATCTAATTAACTAACTAATTATCTATTTATTTTAAACAGTTTATTGGAGTAGGGCCTGCATGTCACAGACACAGGGGCGGCCACGTCAGCGTTGACCCAAGTCAACGGGTCAACAGGGGCCCGCGGGGGCCCATAGCCAGTGGCACAGGGGTGGGACCCACCAGCGCCAGGTTAGCGCGGCGGCCGGAGCGACGCCGGTGACCAAATACGCGGCGGCGCGGCTCGGGAGGTGGTCGGGATTCGCGCACAGGGGGTCTAAGGGGCTAGGGTTGGGCGCGTTCGACGCGGCTCGTTGTCGCGCATCGTATGGTGGCGGAGTGAGGGGCTGTGGTGGCCGGAGCTAAGTGCCACGAGCTCGCCGGCGGCGAGGTGATTCGGGCGTGCGACGGAATCGGGGCTATGGTGGGCAAAATGAGCAGCGCAAGGTGGCTACGGCGTCTACGCGACGCGGTGAGTGCGATGGTGGCACGCACGGGGCCCTATGGTCGCCGAGGCCACGCCGGCGATGAGGCCAGGCGGCGGCGCGTTCGGGTGAGAAGGGGGCGGCAGCTACGGCTACGAAGAGAGAGCGGTGAGAGGAGGGATCGACGCAACAGCTCACTAGCGTTGCAGGGAAGGCCCGGGGACGGCTCGAGGAAGGGCGACGGCGGCGAATCGTGGAGGCGTTCGACGGCGACCGTAGGGGAAGAAGACGAGGCAGGCCGGCGATGCAGAACTCCTCGGCTTCGGCTCGTTGGCGCAGGCGACGTAGAGGACCACGGCGGTGACGCTGGACTAGGCGGAACGGTGTGGCGGAGGCGGTGGCTACGCGGGCGAGGGAGCAATGGCGATGGCCGCGTCGGCCATGGCAGAGAGCGAGCGAGGCAGGGGAAGAGTGGGACGAGGGAGGCGCCAGGGGGCTGCGGGGCTCGCCCTTATCCTCGCTACGGGCGCGGGCGCGTTGTCGAGCAGGGAGAGAGGGGGGCCGGCTCGGGTGATGCGCGCGCGCTAGGTGCTCGACAGCGGCCGCGTGAGCAGTGCGGGAGGTGGGAGGAGGCGCTAGAGGGGCTGTGCCGGGCACTGTAGCAAGCAGGCCTAAGTGCACAGTAGAGCTTTAGGCCTTTTTCTATTTTCCTTTTTCTGTTTCCTATTTAACTCTGTTTTGTTAATTGTTTGGGCACTAAATGAATTTTGTAAAAAGTGTGACCTAGTTCATAAATCACAGTGCATTATATCCTAACACCAAAAACTAGTTTGGGCAAAACATAATTTCATATTTAATTTAGACTAAATAAAAGGTTAATATAGGTGGCTGTTTGCTACTGTTTGAGGTTGGTAGAGCCACTTAACCAATTCCAATAATGTTGGTTACAATTTTAGAATTGCCTCTGGAATATTTGTTATTAAATGAACATTTTAGTTTCTGTTTTGAAAAACTTTTATTTTCACTTTGAATTTAATTGAAGTTTGAACTAGGAGTTTGAAATGCAATATGATGCAAATGATGATTAGGCACGGTCAAGCTTGCTGACATGGCATTAACTAGGGGTGATCATTGTTGTTAATTATGTTGTTAATTACATGAGGTATTACATTGTGTTACCATGTGCCTTCTATTTGCTTGCTAAAAATCTATTGATATGGATCCACTTAAAGTTTTCTACTTGGATCATCTTCGATCCATATGTGCTCGTGCTGAAACCCCAACTAGTTTAGTTGAGGGAAAATCTTTAGATGAGCATGCTCATTTTGTGCGTCACCATTTGTCTGAAAAAGGGAGACTCTTATGGAATCAAATAAATTGTTTGCTATGTTATGCTTGGAATCTTTGTGAACTTTGTGATTTTACTTGTTGCTCTAAGAACCCTAAAAACACCTTCCCTACCTATGTGAGTTTAATGATAATGAAATCTTATCTTCTTATGAAAAGGGTGTTTATAGTTACTATGATATCGAACAAATTGAAGAATTTGTTGCTTTTAAGGGTGCTTATGAAGTTGCTTCTTTGATTGAAAAGTATGACATTACTCTCTACAAATCTGAAATTTTTGACATACTTAAATATTGTTATGAAAACTATGCTCATAATGCCTATGTTAAGGAATTTATTGAGAGAATGACCGCTACTTTGGAAGAAAATAATGATATGCATGAATCTATAGATAATTATGATTCCGATGATTTGATTGAAATATCCTTTGATGAACATGATGCTTGCTATTCTTATGGCCATGATGCCAATATTTATGGAGATGAATTTGCTATAGTTCCTTATGTTAAACATGAGATTATTGCTATTGCACCCATACTTGATAGTTCCTTGAATCAAAAGCATGATTGCAATGATGTTATTATAAATTCTATTAATGTCAATTGTGCTAATAATGTGCACAACCCCAAGCTTGGGGATGCTAATTTTGCTATGTCCAATACTTGTTGTAATGATCATGATTGGGGTGATTCTTCTTATAAATTTGAAATTTTGTTTAAACCTCATGATGATTATGTTTGTGTTAATATTGAAAGTGGGTTTGGAAGAGTGTCAACTCTAGGTAATAATGATCCCACTACTTTGGAGTATGATTAATCTTATGAAATTTTTGATAAAAGTGGGCTTGGAGAGGTCATGACTTTATTTGATAACCCCACTATTTTGGAAGAGTGTCAACTTTGTATGCATGTGGATCATGAAGAGAATATTTTATGTGATAGTTATATTGTTGAATTTGATTATGATCCTACATGTAATTATTATGAGAGAGGAAAATATGGTCGTAGAAATTTTCATGTTACTAAATTACCTCTCGTTATGTTGAGATTGCTATTGTTTCTTTCTTCTTCCTTGCACATGCTAAATCTTGCTAATTGGTTTTCCTATAAAATGCCTATGCATAGGAAGTATGTTAGACTTAGGTGTGTTTTTCACATGTTTTATGATGCTCTCTTTGTGCCTCAATTCTTTTCTTTCATATGAGCATCATCAAATTTATCAATGCCTAGCTAAAAGGCTTTAAAGAAAGGTGCTTGTTGGGAGAAAACCCAATATTTTTCTTTTCTGTTTTTTGAATAAATTTTTCATCTAGCCTCTGGTTAGATGTGTTTTGGTGTTTTAATTAGTGTTTGTGCCAAGTAAGACCTTTGGGATGGCTTACGGTGATAGTTGGTTTGATCTTGCTGAAAAATAGAAACGTTTTCGTCCAGTCACATAATTTTTATAATTCAGTGGAGAGTTGAAAACCCTGAATTTTTTACATGAGATTGATATACAAATTACCTCTGTTTTCCTAATTTTTCAGAATTTTTGGAGTTACATAAGTATTAGAACAATTCGGATCTTTGCAGACTGTTCTGTTTTTGACAGATTCTGTTTTCTTTGTGTTGTTTGCTTATTTTGATGAATCTATGGGTAGTATCGGGGGGTATGAACCATGGAGAAGTTGGAATACAGTAGATATTACAACAATATAAATAAAGAATGAGTTCACAACAGTACCAAAAGTGGTGATTTTATGTTCTTGTACTAACGGATCTCACGAGTTTTCTGTTGAGTTTTGTTTTGTGAAGTTTTCAAGTTTTGGGTAAAGATTTGATGGATTATGGAATAAGGAGTGGCAAGATCCTAAGCTTGGGGATGCCTAAGGCACCCCAAGGTAATATTCAAGGACAACCAAGAGCCTAAGCTTGGGGATTGATGTCTACTACGCAACTTTATTCTTGTAGACTCGTGTTGGGCCTCCAAGCGCAGAGTTTTGTAGGACAGTGACAATTTTCCCTCAAGTGGATGACCTAAGGTTTATCAATCCGTGGGAGGCGTAGGATGAATATGGTCTCTCTCAAACAACCCTACAACCAAATAAGAAATCTCTTGTGTCCCCAACACACCCAATACAATGGCAAATTGTATAGGTGCACTAGTTCGACGAAGAGATGGTGATAAAAGTGTAATATGGATGGTAGAAATATATTTTTATAATGTGAATAAATAAAAACAGCAAGGTAGCAAGTGACAAAATTGAGCACAAATGGTATTGCAATGCTTGAAAACAAGGCCTAGGGTCCATACTTTCGCTAGTGCAATCTCTTCAACAATGCTAATATAATTGGATGATATAACCATCCCTCAAAGTGCGATGAAGAATCACTCCAAAGTTCCTATCTAGCGGAGAACATAAGAATAAATTGTTTGTAGAGTACGGAACCACCTCAAAGCTATTCTTTCCGATCAATCTATCCAAGAGTTCGTACTAAAATAACACCAAAGCAAATTCAGATTCGTAATGCTCAATCCAACACAAAGAACCTCAAAGAGTGCCCGAAGATTTCTACCGGAGAAACAAAGACAAGAACGTGCATCAACCCCTATGCATAGATTACCCCAATTTCACCTTCGGAATCCACGAGTTGAGTGCCAAAACATATATCAAGTGAATTAATATAATACCCCATTGTCACCACGAGTATTCGTATGCAAGACATATATCAAGTGCTCTCAAATCCATAAAAGTATTCAATCCGATAAAACGAAATCTCAAAGGGAAAACTCAATTCATCACAACAAGATAGAGAGGGGGAAACACCATATGATCCGACTATATTAACAAATCCCGCGATACATCAAGATTGTGCATCTCAAGAACACGAGAGAGAGAGATTAAACACATAGCTACTAGTACAAACCCTCAGCACCGAGGGTGGACTACTCCCTCCTCATCGTGGTGGCCGCCGGGACGATGAAGATGGCCACCGGTGATGATCTCCCCCTCCGGCAGGGTGCCGGAACGGGGTCTAGATTGGATCTCATGGATACGGAGGCCTTGCGGCGGCGGAACTTCTGATCTAGGGCTACCTCGAGGGTTTTTGGAATATTTGGCAATTTATAGGGCGAAGAGGCTGTGCGGGAGGCCACCGAGGTGGGCACAACCCACCTGGGCGCGCCTGGGCCCCCAGGCGCACCCTGGTGGGTTGTGCCCCCCATGGGGCACCCCCAGGTGCTGCTCTGGCCCATTGGATGTCTTCTGGTCCATAAAAAATCCACAAAAAGTTTCGCGGTGTTTGGACTCCGTTTGATATTGATTTCCTGCGATGTAAAAAACAAGCAAAAACAGCAACTGGCACTGGGCACTGGGTCAATAGGTTAGTCCCAAAAAAATGATATAAAGTTGCTATAAAATGATTGTAAAACATCCAAGAATGATAATATAACAGCATGAATACTTCATAAATTATAGATACATTGGAGACGTATCAGCATCCCCAAGCTTAATTCCTACTCGTCCTCGAGTAGGTAAATGATAAAAGAAATAATTTATGAAGTGTGAATGCTAGCAAAGTGCACAAGTTTGATCAATGACAATTTCAATCACTTTTCCTAGCATCATAACAGCAATTCTTTCTTATAAAACTTCTCATGTTAAAGTAGCAACCAATTCACATGTTAAGGTTCAAACAATGAATTCTCTTGAAACTCAACAACCTATGTTCTCAGTCACCAAGCAATTGCAATTCAACTTATTCAACATATTCTAAGTAAGAGCTCCACATGCTCAACCATCATATAGTCTTCTCTGATTGCTAACACTCACCGCATACACATGAGCAAAACGTTTCAACCGGACACATAGAAAGATAGGGGCTTATAATTTCGCCTCCCAACGTATTCACCTCAAGGGTGATGTCAACAATATTAACTCATGCTACCCATATCCAACTGGATATATGTGCCTAGATCTTTCCTCACCACATGATGCTTGCCAAAAGAGAAAAATAAAAAGGAATAGAGAGAAAAACTTTGACTCTTGCATGAAAGTAAATACATAAAAGTAAAAGGTAGGCCCTTCGCAGAGGGAAGCAGAGGTTGCCATGCACTTTTTGTTTGTATGCTCAACCCCTTAGTGCAAAAGAATGTCATGTTATATTGCCCCTTATGATAGCAACCTTTATTATGCAGTCTGTCGCTTTTATTCTTTGCTATCACAAGTTCGTACAACGCTCAATTTTCTCTTACACTAAATGATCTAACACTTTTAGAAGCAATTTTTATTGCCTTATTGCACCGATGACAACTTACTTGAAGGATCTTACTCAATCCTTAGGTAGGTATGGTGGACTCTTGAAAATAAGATTTGGGTTTAAGGGTTTTTGGATGCACAAGTAGTATCTCTACTTGGTGCGGAATTTTTGGCTAGCAAAGATGGGGGCAAGCACCACATGTTGAAGGATCTATGACAATATAACTTCTATGTGAATATGAATAAACATAAATCATTACATTGTCTTACTTGTCCAACGTCAACAATTTTGGCATATAATATTTTGATGGGGGCTCACAATCACAAAAGATTTCCAAGATAGTGTATTTGCATGTGAAAGTTCTCTTCCTTATAGTAATCATTCATGAATTGCTTGTATGACCAATATTGTGATTGTTAAGCTTCAAAAGATTTCACTTTCTAAACCCAATGTGAAGCTACCACTGGGCATGATATGAACATATAATTTCAACTTCATGATATTTAATTCATTCAACAATTTACTCATAGGATATAAGTGAAGCACGAGAGTAAATGACAAACTACTCCAAAAAGATATAAGTGAATATCAAGCGAGTAGTTAAGTAAAGGGGTAGCTAATTGAGGACTCTCTCTTATTTAAAAACTTTCAGATCTAAGTATTTTATTAAAACAGCAAGTAAAACAAAACAAAATGACATTCCAAGAATAGCACAACTCAAGTGAAGAAGCAAAAACTTAGGCCCAACCGATACTAACCGATAATTGTTGATGAAGAAAGGTGGGATGCCTACCGGGGCATCCCCAAGCTTAGATGCTTGAGAATTCTTGAAATATTATCTTGGGATGCCTTGGGCATCCCCAAGCTTGAGCTTTTGTGTCTCCTTAATTCCTTTTATATCACGGTTTCCCTAAATCTTAAAAACTTCATCCATACAAAACTCAACAAGAACTCGTGAGATAAGTTAGTATAAACCAATGCAAAAACCTTATCATTCTCTACTGTAGCAAATCACTAAAATTATTATTCAACATTGCATACTAAATTCCTCTGCATATTTAATACTCCTATCCTCAAATAGAATCATTAAACAAGCAAACATATGCAAACATAACAGCAATCTGCCAAAACAGCACAGTCTGTAAAGAATGCAAGAGTATCAATACTTCTTAAACTCCAAAAATTATGAAAATTTACCAAACTGTAGAAAATTTATCAGAGCTTATTTTTCATAAAGTTTCAATAGTTTATCACATTCTTACTTTTCTAGAGAATTTTTGTAACAGCGATAAACTTTCTGTTTTGAAACAGCAACATGTAGACTTGCAAAATAAGCATGGTAAATGCTATCCTTGACATTTTTATTGAAAAGAAAGATACAAAACATTATTATAAATATCATCAAGCAAATCAAAACAAAATAAAATGATGCTCCAAGCAAAACTCATGTCATGTGACGAATGAAAATATAGCTCCAAGTGAGGTTACCGATAATGTTGGAGACGAAAGAGGGGATGCCTTCCGGGGCATCCCCAAGCTTAGTTGCTTGGATCTTCCTTGAATATTACCTTGGGGGTGCCTTGGGAATCCCCAATCTTATGGTATTGTCACTCCTTATTCTCCTCATATCGACATCTCACCCAAAACTTGAAAACTTCAATCACACAAAACTTAATGGAACTTCGTGAGATGGATTAGTATGATAAAACAAATCATTCACTTGGGTAGTGTCAAAGACAAGATTCATAATTGTTCTCACACAATTACTACTGTATCAAATCATTTCCACAATTTATATTGAGCAATATAAGCCATAGAAACTAGAAAACAAGCAAACTATGCATTGAAAACATAATCTGTCAAAAACAGAACAGTCTGTGATAATCTGTACTCCAACCATACTTATGCTACTCCAAAAATTCTGAAAAATTAGGACAACGTAGGGAATTTGTATATATATCACCTGTAAAAAATTCAGATCAAAATCACGTTCCAGTGAATTTTCAAAATTCCTGGACTGAGCGCAAAAGTTTCTGTTTTGCACAGAATCAAGTCAACTATCATCCACACTATCCCAAAGGCTTTACTTGGCACTTTATTGAAATAAAAGCTATAAAACATGATTAATACAGTAGAATAATCATGTTAACACACAAAAACATTAGGTAAAAGTGTTGGGTTGTCTCCCAACAAGCGCTTTTCTTTAATGCCTTTTAGCTAGGCATGATGATTTCAATGATGCTCGCATAAAAGATAAGGGTTGAAACATAACAAGAGCATCATGAATCATAAGTTCCTCTCTCATAATAATTTTCAGTAGCATCATGAATAGATTCATCAATATAACCATCACATAAAGCATTCTTTTCATGATCCAAAAGCATAGAAAATTTATTACTCTCCATATAAGCCATTTTATTTTCATTCACAATAGTGGGGGTATCATATGAAACTCGAATACTAAAAATTGTTTCCTCATTAAAAGAGTAATGTTCAGAAAAAGGATAATCAAAATTATGACAATAATTATCACTACTTTTTATAACATAAGTGTCATCACAATAATCATCATAAGTAGCAACTTCGTTCTCATCATAGATAGGAGGCATGCAATCATCATAGCAAATTTGATCATTCAAAGTAGGGGGACTAAAAAGATCATATTCATTAAGCATATCATCCCCAAGCTTGGGACAAACATTAATTGCAGCAAATAAATTCTCAAACATGTCATTCTCATCAAACATAGCATCCCCAAGCTTGTGGCTTGGCATATCATAAACATAATCACTCTCATCATTAAAAGTTTGAATAGCACCGACGGTATAACAATTGCTATCATCATAATTTCCCAAGTTGGTGCCAAAAAGATTTCCAAGATTATAAGAAGTATCATTATCTTCCCAATCATAATTATCACAACAAGCAATAGGCATAACAAAATCATCATCAATAGTGCTCTCGGACATTGTGCCATAAGACAAAGAAGCAATGTCATCATCAAATGCATCATCTTCTACAATTATTTTTGATTCATTTTCGTGAGGCACAATAATAATAGGAGCAACATTATTTGGGAGAGATACCTTTTTACCTCTTTTCTTTCTTCTTTTCTTCTTCTTCACCACATCATGTGTGGGTTTAATTAATTTTTTCAAGCTTCTTGTTGAAGAGATTGATTGGATAGGAAGCTCCTCCTCATTACCTGATTCATCATAATAAACACTAGGAGGGTATTGGGAAATATTTTCCCTTTCATTAGTACTCTCTTCATATTCTATTTGTTTTCTTATCTTTAGATAGTTGGCAATATAAGGATTCTCAATGCAATTTACCGCACAAAACATATAAATTTCCTCTAGATCAAAATCAAGAAATCTCTCGAGATTAAATTTTGGAATACCCTCAGTTATACGTTTCATTTCTTCATGTGACGCCCCCGGCTTAATCGTGCACTAATCATACACGCAAATGCACACGATCAAGCCTAAGGACTCACGGGAAGATATCACAACACAACTCTAAAACATAAATAAAGTCATACAAGCTTTATATTACAAGCCAGGGGCCTCGAGGGCTCGAATACATAAGCTTGTGAGCAAGCGTTAGCGGAAGCATCAGATATCTGAGTACAGATATTAAACAGAAATAGAAAGGCCTTTAGAAAGGCGGGGCAAAATAAAACACTACGATCGAAAGGCGTAGGCCTCCTGCCTGGGACCCTCCGATCCTACTCCTGGTCGTCAGTCAACTCGTAGTAGTATCCATCCACGGGGTAGTAGTAGCGATCGTCGGCGGGGACAGCTGTCTCAGGGGCTCCGTCATCTTGGTCACGACAAACTGATATGGGGAGAAAAGGAAAACAAAGCAACCGTGAGTACTCAGAAGTACTCAGCAAGCAAGGATCTACACTACATATGCAACATTTTCAAAGGGAGGCTGTATATGTGGACTGGGCTGCAGAAATGCCAGAATAGCGAGGAAAGCCTAGTCCTATCGAAGACTAGCATCTTCAGCGGTCTTGCAGCAATAGAAGAGAGTAGAATAGTACAATATAATGTAGTAGTATCATTAAGTCTCAACCTCACCCAGAGATCCTTTCTCGACTCCCTGCGAGAAAGCAATCCCAGAGCCATACAGTCATCAACCTTGTCCGGAGATCCCATCTCGACTCCCTGCGAGAAGCAATCCCAGAGCCATAGTATCCAAGTATCCAGTTCTAATTGTATCAATCAGGATACAACTCCGAGTGTCCTTTACCGTAGGACAGGCTATCGATAGAAGTTTTCTTCCCTGCAGGGGTGCACCAACTTACCCAACACGCTCGATTAACTCCGGCCGGACACACTTTCCTGGGTCATGCCCGGCCTCGGCCAAACGACACACCGCAGCCCTACCTAGAGCTCAGCAGAGAGGTCCCCGCCGGTCTACATCCTAAGCACTCAGGGGTCTTGGGCCATCGCCCTGTGCACTCCGGGTCGTTGCGAGCAGGGTGGATACCAGCGCCAACGGCACGATCCGACCCGGCCGCAATGCTGAACTGGACGTCTGACAGAACTGTCGGCTGATTCTACGATGCAGAACGCCCATACTATGCCCACGTGATGGTTAGTGCTATCAGGCCAGAGGCCTGCTCGGATTAAATATCCAAATCGCTAGTACCTTGGGCTTGCGGTAACGAGCAGAGACTCACGAAAGATGTGACCCCGTCGCCCCGTCTCGAGGACTTGCGGCAAGGGCCATGAATGCCTGGCCACGCCTCGTATTCATCACTCGGGCACCACACAGGCACCCGTCTTCACAACACTCGCCTCTCAGGCGCACGCGGGTACCCCTCAGGGTCGACCCGCCTATCCAAGTAACAGTGTAAAGTCCAAGTATCCGTGTGTCCATAACATCAGGGGAATCTGAGGTATCACCCTCGTTGGATTCCTACTCGATGTATCCGTCAAGGTGAACTCGGAGGAATCACCCTCACTGGGTTCACACTTGAGGTGTTGTACGACGGCGTCGTTATCGGAAGCGGTGAAGGAGGAATCACCCTCGATGACCACGACCGAATAGCTACTCTACAGAGTTAACATCAGAAGTGCTACACGAGGTATCACTCTCGGCACTCGGTGGTAACGCTGGAGTGTCGTTACAACTAAGGGGGTGAGGTGCGGTGCCGGGGCCTGGTCTTCAATCCCGTTGATCGGGTCTTCGGATAATCCAGCGGGGCGGTCGGGACTAATGGGGTCACTGATAGGTCTCTACCCAGCCTAAACTAAGCAGTTTAGGATATGCAGGTAATTATCAACAGCAGGTTACAATAAACAGGCTATGCATCAGAATAGGTAAAGCAGTAGCAGCAGCAATTCTAATGCAAGCATGAGAAATTAGAATGGGCGATATCGGTATGCTCAAGGGGGGGGGGGGGCTTGCCTGGTTGCTCGACGGCAAGGGCAAAGTCGTCAATAGTGTCTTCGGGCTCCGGAGTTGTGTCGGCCTTGGGGACGACGTCGGTGTCGGGGGCTACCGAGAGAGAAGAGGGGGAGGAAACAGTAAATACTAAGCAAACAAGTGCTACACAAATGTATGACATGACAATATGCAGTGTCGGGTGTGGTCTAACGCAGTACTACACGTATCAGACGGAGCGGGAGAATATCTGACGATATTTCCCGGGTCTTTGGAATTATCGGACAGACGATCCGGAGGGGGACGGTTCCATGTTCGGATAGATAGGGACGCGTGATGGACGAACGGACCACGTATCCGAATTCGTCTCGTCGTTCTGAGCAATTTTCATGTACACAGTTTTTCGATCTGAGCTACGGATTATTTTATATGATTTTCTAAAGTTTTTATTAATTTTCTGGAATTTAATTATTTATTTAAATTCAACATTATCCGAAACAGTGTTGATGACATCAGCATGACCTCATGCTGACGTCAGCAGTCATCTGACACGTGGGTCCCACCTGTCATTGACTAGCTAACCTAGTGAAAGATTAACTTAACTAACTAGGTTAACTAATTTAAACAGGTTAACTAAACAGAATTAATTAACCTAATTAAATACATAATTACCTAATTACTTAATTAATTAAATAATATTTATTTTAACTATTTCTATTTTATTTTTCATTTCTGTTTTCTTTCTGTTTCTCTTTTTTTTTGGAAATACAGGGGGTGGGCCCCTGTGGTCAGTGGCACAGGGCCCAGCCCGGCCTCTCTGGCAGGGCACACACGGGCACAAGGCGCCGGCGGCCACAGCGCCTGGCCAGGGGCGGCCAGGGCGTGCGCTTGGGAGGAGGGGGGCTGCGGGGCCGCGGGCGGCAGGGGCGACCGCGTTGAGGCACGCGAGCGGGGAGATGCGAGGAAAGGTGGGCAGCGGCGGGGTCCGAGCACGGCGGAGGTCGATCCACAAAAGCACGCACGGGGGAGGTAAAGCGAAGTGGAGGCTCACATCGCAGCGTGTAGGGGGCCCAGGGGAGCCGGAGGGACCCTGCCGGCGAGGTCCGGCGACCGGACGGGCCGGCAGGCGCGAGGGCAAAGTAGAGGTGCGGATCGAGGGAGGCCGTCGTGCGGAGGAAGAGGAGCCGCAGGGACGGAGCCGACGAGGGAGGCGCGGGAGGAAGGGAGCTACGAGGAGGAGGCCCGGGGCGGCCCTTGGTGCCGGCGGGCGGCGGCCGTCCTCGGGCGCGGGCGCACCGAGAGGAGGGGAACGAACAGGGGCGCCCCACCTCCGTGCGTCTGCGTGTGTGTGTGCGTGTGCGTCATGGGTGACGGCGCGGGGAGGGAACGAGGGAGAGTGGTGGATCATGCAGGAGAGAGTGGGTGAGGCCTAGGGTTAGGCAGCTGGTGGGGGGGGGGCGGCTGGGCTGCCTTGGCCCATTGCGGCCTAAAGCCCAGGGGGGAGGCAGCGGGGTCTTCTTCCTTTCTCTTTTTTTTATATATACTTTTGCCTTTTCTTTTTTCTCTTTTCTCTGTTTTGCAAATAGTTAGGCACCTAAATGGTTTTTGCAAAATATGAGACCTAGCCCTTAAATCTCAGTGCATTGAATGCCACTGCAATAAAATAGTTTTGAATCCAAATGTTTTCTTTTAGATTTTATTTAAATAAATAGGTATTAAATAGTGCTGTTTTGTGGTTGTTAGGGTCACCTAATTTATTTAGTATATGTTGAATATAATTTTAGAATTGTCTCTGGAATATTTATTATTTAATGAACATTTTAGTCTCTGGATTTGTACAACTTTTATTTTCACTCTTAGTTTGAATTTCCATTGGAGTTTGAATTTGAAAGGGATTTACTACTAATGATGATTAAGCACTGTTGATCCTGGTGACATGGCATTATCAACAGGGTGATTACTGTAGCTTAATACATGGGGTGTTACAAATCTCCTCCACTAACAAGAATTCTCGTCCCGAGAATTAAGAGGTAGAAGGAAAAAGTTCGGGGTATTCCGCACGAAGATTATCCTCGCGTTCCCAAGTGGCTTCCTCTTCAGTATGATTTGACCACTGCACTTTGAGGAACTTGGTATCCTTCTGACGGGTCCGACGTTCAGCTTCATCGAGAATGCGGATCGGATGCTCCTTATAAGATAGATCATCTTGCAATTCGAGCATCTCGTGATCCACTGCGCGGTGCGGAGAATCCTTGAAGCATTTACGAAGTTGTGACACATGGAAGACGTCGTGGATATGAGAGAATTGCGGCGGCAACTCCAATTTATATGCCACCTGTCCACGTCTAGCAATAATGCGAAAAGGACCAATGTAGCGTGGAGCTAGCTTGCCCTTGATTCCAAAACGGTGAGTGCCCTTCATAGGGGTGACACGTAGATAAGCTTGATCACCAGGTTGATAAGTCAAACCCCATCGTTTGCGATCATAGTTGCTCTTCTGGCGGTCCTGAGCCGCCTTGAGATTTTCCCGGACAATACGGACTTGTTCTTCGGCGTGTTGAATAATATCCGGACCCACGAGCGGTCGTTCCCCAGTTTCTGACCAATTCAGAGGGGTTCGACACTTACGTCCATAGAGTACTTCGAAGGGGGCCATTTTCAAGCTGGCTTGATAGCTGTTGTTGTAAGAGAATTCGGCATATGGAAGAGATTCTTCCCACTTCTTACCGAAAGAAATAACACAAGCCCGAAGCATGTCTTCAAGCACTTGATTGACTCGCTCGACTTGGCCTTGGGATTGGGGGTGATAAGCTAAACTCCAGGTAATATGAGTTCCCATAGCTGTTTGGAAACTTTCCCAGAATTTGGAAGTGAAAAGACCGCCACGGTCCGAACTAATCTCCTTCGGAATACCGTGGAGTGAAACAATTCTGGAGATATACAACTCTGCTAACTGACTAGCAGTGATAGTCTCTTTGACGGGAAGAAAGTGTGCAACTTTAGAGAGTTGGTCGACGACGACAAGAATAGCATCGTGACCCTTCTGTGACCTGGGAAGTCCTGTAACGAAATCCATCTGAACCTTATCCCATTTCCACAGAGGAATATTAAGTGGTTGCAGAATTCCAGCAGGCTTCTGATGTTCTGCTTTAACGCGACGACACACATCACATTCAGCAACATATCGAGCAATATCCTGCTTCATTTTAGACCACCAGTACCTTTGACGGAGATCACGATACATCTTGGTGCTACCCGGATGAATAGACAGCGGGGTATCATGTGCCTCCTTCATGACCTTGTCAGTCATAAGTTCGAAGCGAGGTACGACAATGTGGTTTCTGAAATACAAGGTTCCATCTTCAGACAGCGAGAAATCCTCGTACTTTTCAAGGTGAAGATTTGTCTTCATCAGATCAACTTCAGCATCTTTAGCTTGCGCATTCTTAACAGCTTTCTCAAGATCTGGTTGTATCACAAGGTTATTTAGAGAGCCCTGTGGAACAATACGCAGATTCAGCTTGCACAGTTCTTCAAAAAGACGAGGTTGAGCTCGCCTAACCATGAGGTTGTCGCAATAGGACTTGCGGCTTAAGGCATCAGCCATCACGTTAGCCTTGCCAGGGGTATAAGAAATACCCAAATCATAGTCCGCAATGGCCTCCATCCATCTTTGCTGACGGAGGTTTAGAGATGGCTGAGTGAACAAGTACTTCAGACTTTTATG
Organism: Thinopyrum elongatum; assembly: GCA_011799875.1. Classification (NCBI taxonomy): domain Eukaryota; kingdom Viridiplantae; phylum Streptophyta; class Magnoliopsida; order Poales; family Poaceae; genus Thinopyrum; species Thinopyrum elongatum. Next base: position 498,122,454 of record CM022300.1, read on the forward strand.
ATCCGTGTATATCTCGCAACGATTACCGAGAAGGTAATGTCGCCACAACTGCAATGCATAGATCACAGCAGCTAGTTCTAGATCATGTACCAGATAATTCTCTTCATGCGGGCGCAACTGACGAGAGCCATAAGCAATCACTTTACGTTCTTGCATTAGGACACAGCCTAATCCTTCACGGGATACGTCACAATAAATCACAAAGTCTTTGCGAGAATCTGGAGGAGCAAGTACTGGGGCAGATGTCAGCTTGTCTTTGAGTGTTTGAAAGCTTTCCTGACATTTTTCTGTCCATTCAAATTTAACGCCCTTGTGAAGCAGATCAGTCAAAGGCTTAGCAATCTTAGAAAAGTTCTCGACAAATCGACGGCAATAGCTTGCAAGGCCAAGAAAACTTCTCACTTGCTTGACGTTCTTCGGTGGAGTCCATTCAAGAATAGCCTGAACTCGTTCTGGGTTAACATCAATTCCATCTTTGGAAATCACATGACCAAGGTAGGTTACTTCAGAAAGCCAGAATTCACATTTGGAGTATTTGGCATACAGTTGGTGTTCTCGGAGTCTTCCCAGTACAAGACGGAGGTGTTCAGCATGTTCTTCCTTATTCTTCGAATAAACCAGAATATCATCTAGATATACCACGACAAATTTGTCGAGGTAATCCATGAAGATGTAATTCATCAGACGGGAGAATGTGGCTGGAGCATTGGTTAAGCCGAAGGACATGACCGTGTACTCGTAGGAGCCATAGCGAGTAACAAATGTAGTCTTCGGAATATCCTCTTCACGAACACGGATCTGATGGTATCCCAATCTCAAATCAAGCTTAGAGAATACTGAGGAACCGGCAAGTTGATCATACAAATCATTGATCCGGGGAAGCGGATATTTGTTCTGGATTGTGGCTTGGTTAATGGGCCGATAATCCTGAACCAATCAGTTAGTTCCATCTTTCTTCTTAACGAAGAGTGAAGGTGCTCCCCAAGCAGAGGAACTGGGACGGATGAAACCTTTCTTAAGTGACGTGTCGATTTCCTCCTTAAGTTCAAGAAGGTGGTGCGGAGGCATTTTATAAGGACGCTTCGCAATAGGGGTAGTGCCAGGCTTCAAGTCGATGACAAACTCGACATCTCTAGCAGGGGGTATTCGTGGAAGTTCTTTTGGAAATACATCTTGAAAATCACAAACAACTGGAACGTTCTCGATGCCTTCAAGAGGTGAAGCATTTAATGCATTCAGAACATATATCTGGCTCTCAGCATCTTGAGCTATTCGGGCTGAGTATCTGACTGTCTGGCCCGAAGAATGGGTAAGTTGGACTTTCTTAGCGGCACAGTCAATCAAAGCATTATGGGCGGTCAACCAGTCCATACCGAGAATGATGTCTATGTCGGAAGGTCCAAGAGCAATAAGGGAAGCAGAGAACATCAACCCTCCAATTCTGATCTGATTGTTGTGACTTACCATTTTGGTTTGCCGCCGGGAACGTGGAGTGATGATTTCTAAAGGAGTGGGTAATGAGCTCATAGCTAACCCATGCAATTTTGCAAATTGCTGGGACACGAAGGAATGTGATGCACCTGAATAAAAAAGAACAGAAGCTGGCACTGAATTCACAGAGAGTGTTCCCAGCACGATAGTCGGTTCCCTTTGAGCCTTTTCAGCATTGACGTGATTGGCATGGCCAAGTACAACAGTAGATGGTATGACATTACGGTTTCTGAGTCGGCGGTTTCGACAATTCTTCTTACGACCATTAGGAGGATGTGGCGCAACTTGATGAGAAGCCATAGCATTAGGCGGTCCATCATGAACCGTAAGCTGTCTTGGCGGTGGAGGCAGGCGAGGTGCAACATAAGACGGCCTTGGTGTTGGAGCAGGTCGGTGATGAACATTGTGCGGGATCCACACTCGACGCTTCTGAACAGGCAGACCCGAGGATGAGCCAGCTTCATGAGTGCGCTTGAGCGACTCCTGGTACTCAGTCAGAGCTGTTTCAATTTGGAAAGATTTGCTGACAAGCGTTGCGAAATCTGTGAAATCATGGACAGCAAGTGCGAGGTTTATATCCGTACGCAGTCCTTCACGGAATTTCTCTTGCTTGCGAGTGTCAGTGTCGACGTCATCTTCAGCATAGCGGGATAATTCGAGAAATTTCCTCTGATATTCATCCACTGTCATTGTGCCTTGTGAGAGTTTGCGGAACTCCTGCTTCTTCTGGTCCATCAGACCTTGAGGAATGTACCGTGCATGAAAAGCTGACTGAAATTCCTGCCAAGTGGTTATTGATTCAGCAGGCAACATACCCTTGTGGTTTTCCCACCATTGAGCAGCTGGACCCTTCAAGTGGAATGTCGCAAAGGTGACGTAACTGTCAGTGGCAACATTTGCCGACTCCATCTCAAACAGGATGTCACGAAGCCAATCATCAGCATCCATAGGATTGGTGGAGTTGCGAAAAACGGACGGATTGAGGCGCACAAAATCTGCCAGAGTTATTGGAGCATTCTGCTGCTGAGCATTCTGATTTGGGAACTGAGCCAATAGTCCGGTCATAAACTGCTGCATCATGGCGGCAATATAGGGTGGATGTGGAGGATCGTCAGCCATCCTGCCAAAACAACAGGGGCAGTTTAGCAAGTAAAACTGCAGGTGTATGGAATGATCCATGAAGTAACACGCACAACAGAAGGAGGTGCAATAGATACTTCATCATATTCGCACCAGACATTCAAATCCACACATAGCCTCGATTACAATCCGGTAATACGACAGCTGGAAGGGGAAGGCTAGACAGCTAGGCGGCGCGCAGGCACGCGGTAGGGAAGTACACAACAAGACATAGCAAAGGCTGCATCAACGTCGGAGAAAACTATTGGAGCGAGGAAGCTGCAAGTGACAAAACAGGGTGCCCTCGATAAGAGGATCCTGCGAACAGAACCTGGCCCGCAATCTTGAAGGAAGGGGGGAAATTTTCAGAACACCGGGTGGATGTGATCACGAGAACCTAATGTTGGAGTTAGTAAAATTTTAACCTGAATAGAAGAGAGAACAGAGTCCCAGAGTAAAGGTCGAGGAGTAAAAGATCCTAATACCACCCAATTGGCGACATGGGCCCGTAAGCCACACAACCAAGTTAGTAAATTAGTTTTTAGACCACTAGACTCAACTTCGGCCAAGGAGTTGGAAAGGGGGATTCCTACAGGCAGTCGGTTCTGATACCAACTTGTGACGCCCCCGGCTTAATCGTGCACTAATCATACACGCAAATGCACACGATCAAGCCTAAGGACTCACGGGAAGATATCACAACACAACTCTAAAACATAAATAAAGTCATACAAGCTTTATATTACAAGCCAGGGGCCTCGAGGGCTCGAATACATAAGCTTGCGAGCAAGCGTCAGCGGAAGCATCAGATATCTGAGTACATATATTAAACAGAAACAGAAAGGCCTTTAGAAAGGCGGGGCAAAATAAAACACTACGATCGAAAGGCGCAGGCCTCCTGCCTGGGACCCTCCGATCCTACTCCTGGTCGTCAGTCAACTCGTAGTAGTATCCATCCACGGGGTAGTAGTAGCGATCGTCGGCGGGGACAGCTGTCTCAGGGGCTCCGTCATCTTGGTCACGACAAACTGATATGGGGAGAAAAGGAAAACAAAGCAACCATGAGTACTCAGAAGTACTCAGCAAGCAAGGATCTACACTACATATGCAACATTTTCAAAGGGAGTCTGTATATGTGGACTGCGCTGCAGAAATGACAGAATAGCGAGGAAAGCCTAGTCCTATCAAAGACTAGCATCTTCAGCGGTCTTGCAGCAATAGAAGAGAGTAGAATAGTACAATATAATGTAGCAGTATCATTAAGTCTCAACCTCACCCAGAGATCCTTTCTCGACTCCCTGCGAGAAAGCAATCCCAGAGCCATACAGTCATCAACCTCGTCCAGAGATCCCTTCTCGACTCCCTGCGAGAAGCAATCCCAGAGCCATAGTATCCAAGTATCCAGTTCTAATTGTATCAATCAGGATACAACTCCGAGTGTCCTTTACCGTAGGACAAGCTATCGATAGAAGTTTTCTTCCCTGCAGGGGTGCACCAACTTACCCAACACGCTCGATTAACTCCGGCCGGACACACTTTCCTGGGTCATGCCCGGCCTCGGCCAAACGACACACCGCAGCCCTACCTAGAGCTCAATAGAGAGGTCCCCGCCAGTCTACATCCTAAGCACTCAGGGGTCTTGGGCCATCGCCCTGTGCACTCCGGGTCGTTGCGAGCAGGGTGGATACCAGCGCCAACGGCACGATCCGACCCGGCCGCAATGCTGAACTGGATGTCTGACAGAACTGTCGGCTGATGCTACGATGCAAAACGCCCATACTATGCCCACGTGATGGTTAGTGCTATCAGGCCAGAGGCCTGCTCGGATCAAATATCCAAATCGCTAGTACCTTGGGCTTGCGGTAACGAGCAGAGACTCACGAAAGATGTGACCCCATCGCCCCGTCTCGAGGACTTGCGGCAAGGGGCATGAATGCCCGGCCGCGCCTCGTATTCATCACTCGGGCACCACACAGGCACCCGTCTTCACAACACTCGCCTCTCAGGCGCACGCGGGTACCCCTCAGGGTCGACCCGCCTATCCAAGTAACAGTGTAAAGTCCAAGTATCCGTGTGTCCATAACATCAGGGGAATCCGAGGTATCACCCTTGTTGGATTCCTACTCGATGTATCCATCAAGGTGAACTCGGAGGAATCACCCTCATTGGGTTCACACTTGAGGTGTTGTACGACGGCGTCGTTATCGGAAGCGGTGAAGGAGGAATCACCCTCGATGACCACGACCGAATAGCTACTCTACAGAGTTAACATCAGAATTGCTACACGAGGTATCACCCTCGGCACTCGGTGGTAACGCTGCAGTGTCGTTACAACTAAGGGGGTGAGGTGCGGTGCCGGGGCCTGGTCTTCAATCCCGTTGATCGGGTCTTCGGATAATCCAGCGGGGTGGTCGGGACTAATGGGGTCACTTATAGGTTTCTACCCAGCCTAAACTAAGCAGTTTAGGATATGCAGGTAATTATCAACAGCAGGTTACAATAAACAGGCTATCCATCAGAATAGGTAAAGCAGTAGTAGCAGCAATTCTAATGCAAGCATGAGAAATTAGAATGGGCGATATCGGTATGCTCAAGGGGGGGGGGGGGGGCTTGCCTGGTTGCTCGACGGCAAGGGCAAAGTCGTCAATAGTGTCTTCGGGCTCCGGAGTTGCGTCGGCCTCGGGGACGACGTCGGTGTCGGGGGCTACCGAGAGAGAAGAGGGGGAGGAAACAGTAAATACTAAGCAAACAAGTGCTACACAAATGTATGACATGACAATATGCAGTGTCGGGTGTGGTCTAACGCAGTACTACACGTAACAGACGGAGCGGGAGAATATCTGACGATATTTCCCGGGTCTTTGGAATTATCGGACAGACGATCCGGAGGGGGATGGTTCCATGTTCGGATAGATAGGGACGCGTGACAGACGAACGGACCGCGTATCCGAATTTGTCTCGTCGTTCTGAGCAATTTTCATGTACAAAGTTTTTCGATCTGAGCTACGGATTATTTTATATGATTTTCTAAAGTTTTTATTAATTTTCTAGAATTTAATTATTTATTTAAATTCAACATTATCCGAAACAGTGTTGATGACATCAGCATGACCTCATGCTGACGTCAGCAGTCATCTGACACGTGGGTCCCACCTGTCATTGACTAGCTAACCTAGTGAAAGATTAACTTAACTAACTAGGTTAACTAATTTAAACAGGTTAACTAAACAGAATTAATTAACCTAATTAAATACATAATTACCTAATTACTTAATTAATTAAATAATATTTATTTTAACTATTTCTATTTTATTTTTCATTTCTGTTTTCTTTCTGTTTCTCTTTTTTTTGGAAATACAAGGGGTGGGCCCCTGTGGTCAGTGGCATAGGGCCCAGCCTGGCCTCTCTGGCAGGGCACGCACGGGCACAAGGCGCCGGTGGCCACAGCGCCTGGCCAGGGGCGGCCAGGGCGTGCGCTGGGGAGGAGGGGGCCGCGGGCGGCAGGGGCGACCGCGTTGAGGCATGCGAGCGGGGAGACGCGAGGAAAGGTGGGCAGCGGCGGGGTCCGAGCACGGCGGAGGTCGACCCACAAAAGCACGCACGGGGGAGGCAAAGCAAAGGGGAGGCTCACATCGCAGCGTGTAAGGGGCCCAGGGGAGCCGGAGGGACCCTGCCGGCGAGGTCCGGCGACCGGACGGGCCGGCAGGCGCGAGGGCAAAGTAGAGGTGCGGATCGAGGGAGGCCGTCGTGCGGAGGAAGAGGAGCCACAGGGACGGAGCCGACGAGGAAGGCGCGGGAGGAAGGGAGCTACGAGGAGGAGGCCCGGGGCGGCCCTCGGTGCCGGCGGGCGGTGGCCGTCCTCGGGCGCGGGCACGCCGAGAGGAGGGGAACGAACAGGGGCGCCCCACCTCCGTGCGTCTGCGTGTGTGTGTGTGTGTGTGTGCGTCGTGGGTGATGGCGCGGGGAGGGAACGAGGGAGAGTGGTGGATCATGCAGGAGAGAGTGGGTGAGGCCTAGGGTTAGGCAGCTGGTGGGGGGGGGGGGGCGCTGGGCTCCTTGGCCCATTGCGGCCTAAAGCCCAGGGGTAGGCATCAGCGGGGTCTTCTTCCTTTCTCTTTTTTTTATATATACTTTTGCCTTTTCTTTTTTCTCTTTTCTCTGTTTTGCAAATAGTTAGGCACCTAAATGGTTTTTGCAAAATCTGAGACCTAGCCCTTAAATCTCAGTGCATTGAATGCCACTGCAATAAAATGGTTTTGAATCCAAATGTTTTCTTTTAGATTTTATTTAAATAAATAGGTATTAAATAGTGCTGTTTTGTGGTTGCTAGGGTCACCTAATTTATTTAGTATATGTTGAATATAATTTTAGAATTGTCTCTGGAATATTTATTATTTAATGAACATTTTAGTCTCTGGATTTGTACAAATTTTATTTTCACTTTTAGTTTGAATTTCCATTGGAGTTTGAATTTGGAAGGGATTTACTACTAATGATGATTAAGCACTGTTGATCCTGATGACATGGCATTATCAACAGGGTGATTACTGTAGCTTAATACATGGGGTGTTACAAATCTCGTCCACTAAAAAGAATTCTCGTCCCGAGAATTAAGAGGTAGAAGGAAAAAGTTCGGAGTATTCCGCACGAAGATTATCCTCGCGTTCCCAAGTGGCTTCCTCTTCAGTATGATTTGACCACTGCACTTTGAGGAACTTGGTAACCTTCTGACGGGTCCGACGTTCAGCTTCATCGAGAATGCGGATCGGATGCTCCTTATAAGATAGATCATCTTGCAATTCGAGCATCTCATGATCCACTGCGCGGTGCGGAGATTCCTTGAAGCATTTACGAAGTTGTGACACATGGAAGACGTCGTGGATATGAGAGAATTGCGGGGGCAACTCCAATTTATATTCCACCTGTCCACGTCTAGCAATAATGCGAAAAGGACCAATGTAGCGTGGAGCTAGCTTGCCCTTGATTCCAAAACGGTGAGTGCCCTTCATAGGGATGACATGTAGATAAGCTTGATCACCAGTTTGATAAGTCAAACCCCATCGTTTGCGATCATAGTTGCTCTTCTGGCGGTCCTGAGCCGCCTTGAGATTTTCCCGGACAATACGGACTTGTTCTTCAGCATGTTGAATAATATCCGGACCCACGAGCGGTCGTTCCCCAGTTTCTGACCAATTTAGAGGGGTTCGACACTTACGTCCATAGAGTACTTCGAAGGGGGCCATTTTCAAGCTGGCTTGATAGCTGTTGTTGTAAGAGAATTCGGCATATGGAAGAGATTCTTCCCACTTCTTACCAAAAGAAATAACACAAGCCCGAAGCATGTCTTCAAGCACTTGATTGACTCGCTCGACTTGGCCTTGGGATTGTGGGTGATAAGCTGAACTCCAGGTAATATGAGTTCCCATAGCTGTTTGGAAACTTTCCCAGAATTTGGAAGTGAAAAGACCGCCACGGTCCGAACTAATCTCCTTCGGAATACCGTGGAGTGAAACAATTCTGGAGATATACAACTCTGCTAACTGACTAGCAGTGATAGTCTCTTTGACGGGCAGAAAGTGTGCAACTTTAGAGAGTTGGTCGACGACGACAAGAATAGCATCGTGACCCTTCTGTGACCTGGGAAGTCCTGTAATGAAATCCATCTGAACCTTATCCCATTTCCACAGAGGAATAGGAAGTGGTTGCAGAATTCCAGCAGGCTTCTGATGTTCTGCTTTAACGCGACGACACACATCACATTCAGCAACATATCGAGCAATATCCTGCTTCATTTTAGACCACCAGTACCTTTGACGGAGATCACGATACATCTTGGTGCTACCTGGATGAATAGACAGCGGGGTATCATGTGCCTCCTTCATGACCTTGTCAGTCATAAGTTCGAAGCGAGGTACGACAATGCGGTTTCTGAAATATAAGGTCCCATCTTCAGACAGCGAGAAATCCCTGTACTTTTCAAGGTGAAGATTTTTCTTCATCAGATCAACTTCAGCATCTTTAGCTTGCGCATTCTTAACAACTTTCTCAAGATCTGGTTGTATCACAAGGTTATTTAGAGAGCCCTGTGGAACAATACGCAGATTCAGCTTGCACAGTTCTTCAAAAAGACGAGGTTGAGCTCGCCTAACCATGAGGTTGTCGCAATAGGACTTGCGGCTTAAGGCATCAGCCATCACGTTAGCCTTGCCAGGGGTATAAGAAATACCCAAATCATAGTCTGCAATGGCCTCCATCCATCTTTGCTGACGGAGGTTTAGAGATGGCTGAGTGAACAAGTACTTCAGACTTTTATGATCCGTGTATATCTCGCAACGATTACCGAGAAGGTAATGTCGCCACAACTGCAATGCATAGATCACAGCAGCTAGTTCTAGATCATGTACCGGATAATTCTCTTCATGCGGGTGCAACTGACGAGAGCCATAAGCAATCACTTTACGTTCTTGCATTAGGACACAGCCTAATCCTTCACGGGATGCGTCACAATAAATCACAAAGTCTTTGCGAGAATCTGGAGGAGCAAGTACTGGGGCAGATGTCAGCTTGTCTTTGAGTGTTTGAAAGCTTTCCTGACATTTTTCTGTCCATTCAAATTTTACGCCCTTGTGAAGCAGATCAGTCAAAGGCTTAGCAATCTTAGAAAAGTTCTCGACAAATCGATGGCAATAGCTTGCAAGGCCAAGAAAACTTCTCACTTGCTTGACGTTCTTCGGTGGAGTCCATTCAAGAATAGCCTGAACTCGTTCTGGGTTAACATCAATTCCATCTTTGGAAATCACATGACCAAGGTAGGTTACTTCAGAAAGCCAGAATTCACATTTGGAGTATTTGGCATACAGTTGGTGTTCTCGGAGCCTTCCCAGTACAAGACGGAGGTGTTCAGCATGTTCTTCCTTATTCTTCGAATAAACCAGAATATCATCTAGATATACCACGACAAATTTGTCAAGGTAATCCATGAAGATGTAATTCATCAGACGGGAGAATGTGGCTGGAGCATTGGTTAAGCCAAAGGACATGACCGTGTACTCGTAGGAGCCATAGCGAGTAACAAATGCAGTCTTCGGAATATCCTCTTCACGAACACGGATCTGATGGTATCCCAATCTCAAATCAAGCTTAGAGAATACTGAGGAACCGGCAAGTTGATCATACAAATCATTGATCCAGGGAAGCGGATATTTGTTCTGGATTGTGGCTTGGTTAATGGGCCGATAATCCTGAACCAATCGGTTAGTTCCATCTTTCTTCTTAACAAAGAGTGAAGGTGCTCCCCAAGCAGAGGAACTGGGACGGATGAAACCTTTCTTAAGTGACGTGTCGATTTCCTCCTTAAGTTCAAGAAGGTGGTGCAGAGGCATTTTATAAGGACGCTTCGCAATAGGGGTAGTGCCAGGCTTCAAGTCGATGACAAACTCGACAGCTTTAGCAGGGGGTATTCGTGGAAGTTCTTCTGGAAATACATCTTGAAAATCACAAACAACTGGAACGTTCTCAATGCCTTCAAGAGGTGAAGCATTTAATGCATTCAGAACATATATCTGGCTCTCAGCATCTTGAGCTATTCGGGCTGAGTATCTGACTGTCTGGCCCGAAGAATGGGTAAGTTGGACTTTCTTAGCGGCACAGTCAATCAAAGCATTATGGGCAGTCAACCAGTCCATATCGAGAATGATGTCTATGTCAGAAGGTCCAAGAGCAATAAGGGAAGCAGAGAACATCAACCCTCCAATTCTGATCTGATTGTTGTGACTTACCATTTTGGTTTGCCACCGGGAACATGGAGTGATGATTTCTAAAGGAGTGGGTAATGAGCTCATAGCTAACCCATGCAATTGTGCAAATTGCTGGGACACGAAGGAATGTGATGCACCTGAATCAAAAAGAACAGAAGCTGGCACTGAATTCACAGAGAGTGTTCCCAGCACGATAGTCGGTTCCCTTTGAGCCTTTTCAGCATTGACGTGATTGGCATGGCCAAGTACAACAGTAGATGGTATGACATTACGGTTTCTGAGTAGGCAGTTTCGACAATTCTTCTTACGACCATTAGGAGGATGTGGCGCAACTTGATGAGAAGCCATAGCATTAGGTGGTCCATCATGAACCGTAAGCTATCTTGGCGGTGGAGGCAGGCGAGGTGCAACATAAGACGGCCTTGGTGTTGGAGCAGGTCGGTGATGAACATTGTGCGGGATCCACACTCGACGCTTCTGAACAGGCTGACCCGAGGATGAGCCAGCTTCATGAGTGCGCTTGAGCGACTCCTGGTACTCAGTCAGAGCTGTTTCAATTTGGAAAGATTTGCTGACAAGCGTTGCGAAATCTGTGAAATCATGGACAGCAAGTGCGAGGTTTATATCCGTACGCAGTCCTTCACGGAATTTCTCATGCTTGCGAGTGTCAGTGTCGACATCATCTTCAGCATAGCGGGATAATTCGAGAAATTTCCTCTGATATTCATCCACAGTCATTGTGCCCTGTTAGAGTTTGCGGAATTCCTGCTTCTTCTGGTCCATCAGACCTTGAGGAATGTACCGTGCACGAAAAGCTGACTGAAATTCCTGCCAAGTGGTTATTGATTCAGCAGGCAACATACCCTTGTTGTTTTCCCACCATTGAGCAGCTGGACCCTTCAAGTGGAATGTCGCAAAGGTGACGTAACTGTCAGTGGCAACATTTGCCGACTCCATCTCAAACAGGATGTCACGAAGCCAATCATCAGCATCCATAGGATTGGTGGAGTTGCGGAAAACAGACGGATTGAGGCGCACAAATTCTGCCAGAGTTATTGGAGCATTCTGCTGTTGAGCATTCTAATTTGGGAACTGAGCCAATAGTCCGGTCATAAACTGCTGCATCATGGCGGCGATATAGGGTGGATGTGGAGGATCGTCAGCCATCCTGCCAAAACAACAGGGGCAGTTTAGCAAGTAAAACTGCAGGTGTATGGAATGATCCATGAAGTAACACGCACAACAGAAGGAGGTGCAATAGATACTTCATCATATTCGCACCAGACATTCAAATCCACACATAGCCTCGATTACAATCCGGTAATACGACAGCTGGAAGGGGAAGGCTAGACAGCTAGGCGGCGCGCAGGCACGCGGTAGGGAAGTACACAACGAGACATAACAAAGGCTACATCAACGTCGGAGAAAACTATTGGAGCGAGGAATCTGCAAGTGACAAAACAGGGTGCCCTCGATAAGAGGATCCTGCGAACAGAACCTGGCCCGCAATCTTGAAGGAAGGGGGGAAATTTTCAGAACACCGGGTGGATGTGATCACAAGAACCTAATGTTGGAGTTAGTAAAATTTTAACCCGAATAGAAGAGAGAACAGAGTCCCAAAGTAAAGGTCGAGGAGTAAAAGATCCTAATACCACCCAATTGGCGACGTGGGCCCGTAAGCCACACAGCCAAGTTAGTAAATTAGTTTTTAGACCACTAGACTCAACTTCGGCCAAGGAGTTGGAAAGGGGGATTCCTACAGGCAGTCGGCTCTGATACCAACTTGTGACGCCCCCGGCTTAATCGTGCACTAATCATACACGCAAATGCACACGATCAAGCCTAAGGACTCACGGGAAGATATCACAACACAACTCTAAAACATAAATAAAGTCATACAAGCTTTATACTACAAGCCAAGGGCCTCGAGGGCCCGAATACATAAGCTTGCGAGCAAGCGTCAGCGGAAGCATCAGATATCTGAGTACAGATATTAAACAGAAACAGAAAGGCCTTTAGAAAGGCGGGGCAAAATAAAACACTATGATCAAAAGGCGTAGGCCTCCTGCCTGGGACCCTCCGATCCTACTCCTGGTCATTAGTCAACTCGTAGTAGTATCCATCCACGGGGTAGTAGTAGCGATCGTCGGCGGGGACAGCTGTCTCAGGGGCTCCGTCATCTTGGTCACGACAAACTGATATGGGGAGAAAAGGAAAACAAAGCAACCGTGAGTACTCAGAAGTACTCAGCAAGCAAGGATCTACACTACATATGCAACATTTTCAAAGGGAGGCTGTATATGTGGACTGGGCTGCAAAAATGCCAGAATAGCGAGGAAAGCCTAGTCCTATCGAAGACTAGCATCTTCAGTGGTCTTGCAGCAATAGAAGAGAGTAGAACAGTACAATATAATGTAGCAGTATCATTAAGTCTCAACCTCACCCAGAGATCCTTTCTCGACTCCCTGCGAGAAAGCAATCCCAGAGCCATACAGTCATCAACCTCGTACGGAGATCCCTTCTCGACTCCCTGCGAGAAGCAATCCCAGAGCCATAGTATCCAAATACCCAGTTCTAATTGTATCAATCAGGATACAACTCCGAGTGTCCTTTACCGTAGGACAGGCTATCGATAGAAGTTTTCTTCCCTGCAGGGGTGCACCAACTTACCCAACACGCTCGATTAACTCCGGCCGGACACACTTTCCTGGGTCATGCCCGGCCTCGGCCAAACGACACACCGCAGCCCTACCTAGAGCTCAGCAGAGAGGTCCCCGCCGGTCTACATCCTAAGCACTCAGGGGTCTTGGGCCATCGCCCTGTGCACTCCGGGTCGTTGCGAGCAGGGTGGATACCAGCGCCAACGGCACGATCCAACCCGGCCGCAATGCTGAACTGGACATCTGACAGAACTGTTAGCTGATGCTACGATGCAGAACGCCCATACTATGCCCACGTGATGGTTAGTGCTATCAGGCCAGAGGCCTGCTCGGATTAAATATCCAAATCGCTAGTACCTTGGGCTTGCGGTAACGAGCAGAGACTCACGAAAGATGTGACCCCGTCGCCCCGTCTCGAGGACTTGCGGCAAGGGCCATGAATGCCCGGCCGTGCCTCGTATTCATCACTCAGGCACCACACAGGCACCCGTCTTCACAACACTCGCCTCTCAGGCGCACGCGGGTACCCCTCAGGGTCGACCCGCCTATCCAAGTAACAGTGTAAAGTCCAAGTATCCGTGTGTCCATAACATCAGGGGAATCCGAGGTATCACCCTCGTTGGATTCCTACTCGATGTATCCGTCAAGGTGAACTCGGAGGAATCACCCTCACTGGGTTCACACTTGAGGTGTTGTACGACAGCGTCGTTATCGGAAGCGGTGAAGGAGGAATCACCCTCGATGACCACGACCGAATAGCTACTCTACAAAGTTAACATCAGAAGTGCTACACGAGGTATCACCCTCGGCACTCGGTGGTAATGTTGCAGTGTCGTTACAACTAAGGGGGTGAGGTGCGGTGCCGGGGCCTGGTCTTCAATCCCGTTGATCGGGTCTTCGGATAATCCAGCGGGGCGGTCGGGACTAATGGGGTCACTGATAGGTCTCTACCCAGCCTAAACTAAGCAGTTTAGGATATGCAGGTAATTATCAACAGCAGGTTTACAATAAACAGGCTATCCATCAGAATAGGTAAAGCGTAGTAGCAGGCAATTCTAATGCAGCATGAGAAATTAGAATGGGCGATATCGGTATGCTCAAGGGGGGGGGGGGGCTTGCCTGGTTGCTCGACGGCAAGGGCAAAGTCGTCAATAGTGTCTTCGGGCTCCGGGAGTGCGGTCGGCCTGGGACGACGTCGGTGTCGGGGCTACCAAGAGAGAGGGGAGAAAAGTAAATACTAAGCAAACAAGTGCTACACAAATGTATGACATGACAATATCAGTGTCGGGTGTGGTCTAACGCAGTACTACACGTAACAGACGAGAGCGGGAGAATATCTGACGATTTTCCGGGTCTTTGAATTTCGGACAGACGATCCAGGGGGATGGGTTCCATGTTCGGATAGATAGGGACGCGTGACAGACACGGACCGCGTATCCGAATTGTCCTCGTCGTTCTGAGCAATTTCATGTACAAAGTTTTTCGATCTAGCTACGATTATTTTATATGATTTTCTAAAGTTTTTATTAATTTTCTAGAATTTAATTATTTATTTAAATTCACATTATCCGAAACAGTGTTGATGACATCAGCATGACCTCATGCTGACGTCAGCAGTCATCTGACACTGGGTCCCCACCTGTCATTGACTAGCTAACCTGTGAAAGATTAACTTAACTAACTAGGTTAACTATTTAAACAGGTTACTAAACAGAATTAATTACCTAATTAAATACATACATTACCTAATTACTTAATTAATTAATAATATTTATTTTAACTATTTCATTTTATTTTCATTTCTGTTTCTTTCTGTTTCTTCTTTTTTTTGGAAATACAAGGTGGCCCCTGTGGTCAGTGGCATAGGGCCCAGCCCGGCCTCTCGGCAGGCACGCACGGGCACAAGGCCCGGTGGCCACAAGCGCCTGGCCAGGGGCGGCCAGGGCGTGCGCTTGGGGAGGAGGTGGCCGCGGCGCAGGGGCGACCGCGTTGAGGCATGCGAGCGGGGATACGCGAGGAAAGGTGGGCAGCGGCGGGGTCCGAGCACGGCGGAGGTCGACCACAAAGCACGCACGGGGGAGGCAAAGCAAGGGGAGCTCACATCGCAGCGTGTAGGGGCCCGGGGAGCCGGAGGGGACCCTCCGGCGAGGTCCGGCACCGGACGGGCCGGCAGGGCGCGAGGGCAAGTAGAGGTGGCGATCGGGGAGGCCGTCGTGCGGAGGAAGAGACCGCACAGGGACGGAGCCGACGAGAGGCGCGGGAGAAGGGAGCTACGGGAGGAGGCCCGGGGCGGCCCTCGGTGCCGGCGGGCGGTGTCCGTCCTCGGGCGCGGGCCCGCCGAGGGAGGAACGAACAGGGGCGCCCCACTCCGTGCGTCTGCGTGGTGTGTGTGTGTGTGTTGCGTCGTGGGTGATGGCGCTGGGGGGGGGAGGGACGAGGGGAGTGGTGGATCATGCAGGAGAGAGTGGGTGAGGCCTAGGTTGGCAGCTGGTGGGGGGGGGGGGGGCGGCTGGGCTGCCTTGCCCATTGCGGCCTAAGCCCAGGGGGGAGGCAGCGGGGTCTTCTTCCTTCTCTTTTTTTTATATATACTTTTGCCTTTTCTTTTTTCTCTTTCTCTTTTTTGCAAATAGTTAGGCACCTAAATGGTTTTTGCCAAAATCTGAGACCTACCCCTTAAATCTCAGTGCATTGAATGCCACTGCAATAAAATGGTTTTGAATCCAAATGTTTTCTTTTAGATTTTATTTAAATAAATAGGTTTAAATAGTGCTGTTTTGTGGTTGCTAGGGTCACCTAATTTATTTAGTATATGTTGAATATAATTTTAGATTGTCTCTGGAATATTTATTATTTAATGAACATTTTAGTCTCTGGATTTGTACAAATGTTTATTTTCACTTTTAGTTTTGGAATTTCCATTGGAGTTTGAATTTGGAAGGGATTTACTACTAATATGATTAAGCACTGTTGATCCTGATGACATGGCATTATCAACAGGTGATTACTGTAGCTTAATACATGGGGTGTTACAGAATCTCGCTCCACTAAAAGAATTCTCGTCCCGAGAAATTAAGAGGTAGAAGGAAAAAGTTCGAGTATTCCGCACAAGATTATCCTTCGCGTTCCCAAGTGGCTTCCTCTTCAGTATGATTTACCACTGCACTTTGAGGAACTTGGTAACCTTCTGACGGGTCCGACGTTCAGCTTCATCGAGAATGCGATCGGATGCTCCTTATAGATAATCATCTTGCAATTCGAGCATCTCATGATCCACTGCGCGGTGCGGAATTCCTTGAAGCATTTACGAAGTTGTGACACATGGAAGACGTCGTTGATATGAGAGAATTGCGGGGGCAACTCCAATTTATATTCCCACCTGTCCCGTCTAGCACTAATGCGAAAAGGACCAATGTAGTCGTGGAGCTAGCTTGCCCTTGATTCCAAAACGGTGAGTGCCCTTCATAGGGATGACAGTAGATAAGCTTGATCACCAGTTTGATAAGTCAAACCCATCGTTTGCGATCATAGTTGCTCTTCTGGCGGTCCTGAGCCGCCTTGAGATTTTCCCGACAATACGGACTTGTTTCTTCAGCTGTTGAATAATATCCGACCCCGAGCGGTCGTTCCCCAGTTTTCTGACCAATTTAGAGGGGTTCGACACTTACGTCCATAGAGTACTTCGAAGGGGGCCATTTTCAAGCTGGCTTGATAGCTGTTGTTTAAGAGAATTCGGCATATGGAAGAGATTCTTCCCACTTCTTACCGAAATAACAACACAGCCCGAAGCATGTCTTCAGCACTTGATTGACTCGCTCGACTTGCCCTTGGGATTGGGGTGATAAGCTGAACTCCAGGTAATATGAGTTCCCATAGCTGTTTGGAAACTTTCCCAGAATTGGAAGTGAAAAGACCGCCACGGTCCGAACTAATCTCCTTCGGAATACCGTGGAGTTGAAACAATTCTGGAGATATACAACTCTGCTAACTGCTAGCATTGATAGTCTCTTTGACGGGCAGAAAAGTGTGCAACTTTAGAGAGTTGGTCGACGACGACAGAATAGCATCGTGACCCTTCTGTGACCTGGGAAGTCCTGTAATGAAATCCATCTGAACCTTATCCCATTTCCACGAGAATAGGAAGTGGTTGCAGAATTCCGCAGGCTTCTGATGTTCTGCTTTAACGCGACGACACACATCACATTCAGCAACATATCGAGCATATCCTGCTTCATTTTAGACCACCAGTACCTTTGACGGAGATCACGATACATCTTGGTGCTACCTGGATGAAATAGACAGCGGGGTATCATGTGCCTCCTTCATGACCTTGTCAGTCATAAGTTCGAAGCGAGGTACGACAATGCGGTTTCTGAAATATAAGGTCCCATCTTCGACAGCGAGAAATCCTTGTACTTTTCAAGGTGAAGATTTTTCTTCATCAGATCAACTTCAAGCATCTTTAGCTTGCGCATTCTTAACAACTTTCTCAAGATCTGTTGTATCACAAGGTTTTTAGAGAGCCCTGTGGAACAATACGCAGATTCAGCTTGCACAGTTCTTCAAAAACGAGGTTGAGCTCGCCTAACCATGAGGTTGTCGCAATAGACTTGCGGCTTAAGGCATCAGCCATCACGTTAGCCTTGCCAGGGTATAAGAAATACCCAACATAGTCTGCAATGGCCTCCATCCATCTTTGCTGACGGAGGTTTAGAGATGGCTGAGTGAACAAGTACTTCAGACTTTTGATCCGTGTATATCTCGCAACGATTACCGAGAAGGTAATGTCGCCACAACTGCAATGCATAGATCACAGCACTAGTTCTAGATCATGTACCGGATAATTCTCTTCATGCGGTGCAACTGACGAGAGCCTAAGCAATCACTTTACGTTCTTGCATGGACACAGCCTAATCCTTCACGGGAAGCGTCACAATAAATCACAAGTCTTGCGAGAATCTGGAGAGCAAGTACTGGGGCGATGTCAGCTTGTCTTTGAGTGTTTAAAGCTTTCCTGACATTTTCTGTCCATTCAAATTTTAACGCCCTTGTAACAGATCAGTCAAAGGCTAGCAATCTTAGAAAGTTCTCGACAAATCGAGGGCAATAGCTTGCAAGCCAGAAAACTTCTCACTGCTGACGTTCTTCGGTGGAGTCCATTCAAGAATAGCCTGAACTCGTTCTGGTTTAACATCAATTCCATCTTTGAAATCACATGACCAGGTAGGTTACTCAGAAGCCAGAATTCACATTTGGATATTTGGCATACAGTTGGTGTCTCGGACCTTCCAGTACAGACGGAGGTGTTCGCATGTTCTTCCTTTTCTTCGAATAAACCAGAATATCATCTAGATTACCACGACAAATTTGTCAAGGTAATCATGAAGATGTAATCATCAGACGAGAAATGTGGCTGGAGCATTGGTTAAGCCAAAGAGAATTGAGTGACAAATGACAGGGGCCGTGTTGATTCAGATCATGGATTGGATCAACATTAAGTTGTGGGTTAGGATGTTACTATACAAAGTTTCATAGGAGAGTAGATGTTGGTTGAGAATAAGGAATTAAAAAGTCAATAGTATCAGCAGTACCATGCGGTGTACTTGTGTACTCGTAGGAGCATAGCGAGTAACAAATGCAGTCTTCGGAATATCCTCTTCACGAACACGGATCTGATGGTATCCCAATCTCAAATCAAGCTTGAGAATACTGAGGAACCGGCAAGTTGATCATACAAATCATTGATCCAGGGAAGCGGATATTGTTCTGGATTGTGGCTTGGTTAATGGGCCGATAATCCTGAACCAATCGGTTAGTTCCATCTTTCTTCTACAAAGAGTGAAGGTGCTCCCCAAGCAGAGGAACTGGGACGGATGAAACCTTTCTTAAGTGACGTGTCGATTTCCTCCTTAAGTTCAAGAAGGTGGTGCAGAGGCATTTTATAAGGACGCTTCGCAATAGGGGTAGTGCCAGGCTTCAAGTCGATGACAAACTCGACAGCTTTAGCAGGGGGTATCGTGGAAGTTCTTCTGGAAATACATCTTGAAAATCACAAACAACTGGAACGTTCTCAATGCCTTCAGAGGTGAAGCATTTAATGCATTCAGAACATATATCTGGCTCTCAGCATCTTGAGCTATTCGGGCTGAGTATCTGACTGTCTGGCCCGAAGAATGGGTAAGTTGGACTTTCTTAGCGGCACAGTCAATCAAAGCATTATGGGCAGTCAACCAGTCCATATCGAGAATGATGTCTATGTCAGAAGGTCCAAGAGCAATAAGGGAAGCAGAGAACATCAACCCTCCAATTCTGATCTGATTGTTGTGACTTACCATTTTGGTTTGCCACCGGAACATGGAGTGATGATTTCTAAAGGAGTGGGTAATGAGCTCATAGCTAACCCATGCAATTTGCAAATTGCTGGGACACGAAGGAATGTGATGCACCTGAATCAAAAAGAACAGAAGCTGGCACTGAATTCACAGAGAGTGTTCCCAGCACGATAGTCGGTTCCCTTTGAGCCTTTTCAGCATTGACGTGATTGGCATGGCCAAGTACAACAGTAGATGGTATGACATTACGGTTTCTGAGTAGGCAGTTTCGACAATTCTTCTTACGACCATTAGGAGGATGTGGCGCAACTTGATGAGAAGCCATAGCATTAGGTGGTCCATCATGAACCGTAAGCTATCTTGGCGGTGGAGGCAGGCGAGGTGCAACATAAGACGGCCTTGGTGTTGGAGCAGGTCGGTGATGAACATTGTGCGGGATCCACACTCGACGCTTCTGAACAGGCTGACCCGAGGATGAGCCAGCTTCATGAGTGCGCTTGAGCGACTCCTGGTACTCAGTCAGAGCTGTTTCAATTTGGAAAGATTTGCTGACAAGCGTTGCGAAATCTGTGAAATCATGGACAGCAAGTGCGAGGTTTTATCCGTACGCAGTCCTTCACGGAATTTCTCATGCTTGCGAGTGTCAGTGTCGACATCATCTTCAGCATAGCGGGATAATTCGAGAATTTCCTCTGATATTCATCCACAGTCATTGTGCCTGTTAGAGTTTGCGGAATTCCTGCTTCTTCTGGTCCATCAGACCTTGAGGAATGTACCGTGCACGAAAAGCTGACTGAAATTCCTGCCAAGTGGTTATTGATTCAGCAGCAACATACCCTTGTTGTTTTCCCACCATTGAGCAGCTGGACCCTTCAAGTGGAATGTCGCAAAGGTGACGTAACTGTCAGTGGCAACATTTGCCGACTCCATCTCAAACAGGATGTCACGAAGCCAATCATCAGCATCCATAGGATTGGTGGAGTTGCGGAAAACAGACGGATTGAGGCGCACAAATTCTGCCAGAGTTATTGGAGCATTCTGCTGTTGAGCATTCTAATTTGGGAACTGAGCCAATAGTCCGGTCATAAACTGCTGCATCATGGCGGCGATATAGGGTGGATGTGGAGGATCGTCAGCCATCCTGCCAAAACAACAGGGGCAGTTTAGCAAGTAAAACTGCAGGTGTATGGAATGATCCATGAAGTAACACGCACAACAGAAGGAGGTGCAATAGATACTTCATCATATTCGCACCAGACATTCAAATCCACACATAGCCTCGATTACAATCCGGTAATACGACAGCTGGAAGGGGAAGGCTAGACAGCTAGGCGGCGCGCAGGCACGCGGTAGGGAAGTACACAACGAGACATAACAAAGGCTACATCAACGTCGGAGAAAACTATTGGAGCGAGGAATCTGCAAGTGACAAAACAGGGTGCCCTCGATAAGAGGATCCTGCGAACAGAACCTGGCCCGCAATCTTGAAGGAAGGGGGGAAATTTTCAGAACACCGGGTGGATGTGATCACAAGAACCTAATGTTGGAGTTAGTAAAATTTTAACCCGAATAGAAGAGAGAACAGAGTCCCAAAGTAAGGTCGAGGAGTAAAGATCCTAATACCACCCAATTGGCGACGTGGGCCCGTAAGCCACACAGCCAAGTTAGTAAATTAGTTTTTAGACCACTAGACTCAACTTCGGCCAAGGAGTTGGAAAGGGGGATTCCTACAGGCAGTCGGCTCTGATACCAACTTGTACGCCCCCGGCTTAATCGTGCACTAATCATACACGCAAATCACACGATCAAGCCTAAGGACTCACGGGAAGATATCACAACACAACTCTAAAACATAAATAAAGTCATACAAGCTTTTACTACAAGCCAGGGCCTCGAGGGCCCGAATACATAAGCTTGCGAGCAAGCGTCAGCGGAAGCATCAGATATCTGAGTACAGATATTAAACAGAAACAGAAAGGCCTTTAGAAAGGCGGGGCAAAATAAAACACTATGATCAAAAGGCGTAGGCCTCCTGCCTGGGACCCTCCGATCCTACTCCTGGTCATTAGTCAACTCGTAGTAGTATCCATCCACGGGTAGTAGTAGCGATCGTCGGCGGGGACAGCTGTCTCAGGGGCTCCGTCATCTTGGTCACGACAAACTGATATGGGGAAAAAGGAAACAAAGCAACCGTGAGTACTCAGAAGTACTCAGCAAGCAAGGACTACACTACATATGCAACATTTTCAAAGGGAGGCTGTATATGTGGACTGGGCTGCAAAAATGCCAGAATAGCGAGGAAAGCCTAGTCCTATCGAAGACTAGCATCTTCAGTGGTCTTGCAGCAATAGAAGAGAGTAGAACAGTACAATATAATGTAGCAGTATCATTAAGTCTCAACCTCACCAGAGATCCTTTCTCGACTCCCTGCGGAAAGCAATCCCAGAGCCATACAGTCATCAACCTCGTACGGAGATCCCTCTCGACTCCCTGCGAGAAGCAATCCCAGAGCCATAGTATCCAAATACCCAGTTCTAATTGTATCAATCAGGATACAACTCCGAGTGTCCTTTACCGTAGGACAGGCTATCGATAGAAGTTTTCTTCCCTGCGGGTGCACCAACTTACCCAACACGCTCGATTAACTCCGGCCGGACACACTTTCCGGGTCATGCCCGGCCTCGGCCAAACGACACACCGCAGCCCTACCTAGAGCTCAGCAGAGAGGTCCCCCGGTCTACATCCTAAGCACTCAGGGGTCTTGGGCCATCGCCCTGTGCACTCCGGGTCGTTGCGAGCAGGGTGATACCAGCGCCAACGGCACGATCCAACCCGGCCGCAATGCTGAACTGGACATCTGACAGAACTGTTAGCTGATGCTACGATGCAGAACGCCCATACTATGCCCACGTGATGGTTAGTGCTATCAGGCCAGAGGCCTGCTCGGATTAAATATCCAAATCGCTAGTACCTTGGGCTTGCGGTAACGAGCAGAGACTCACGAAAGATGTGACCCCGTCGCCCCGTCTCGAGGACTTGCGGCAAGGGCCATGAATGCCCGGCCGTGCCTCGTATTCATCACTCAGGCACCACACACAGGCACCCGTCTTCACAACACTCGCCTCTCACGGCGCACGCGGGTACCCCTCAGGGTCGACCCGCCTACCAAGTAACAGTGTAAAGTCCAAGTATCCGTGTGTCCATAACATCAGGGGAATCCGAGGTATCACCCTCGTTGGATTCCTACTCGATGTATCCGTCAAGGTGAACTCGGAGGAATCACCCTCACTGGGTTCAACTTGAGGTGTTGTACGACAGCGTCGTTATCGGAACGGGTGGAAGGGGAATCACCCTCGATGACCACGACCGAATAGCTACTCTACAAAGTTAACATCAGAAGTGCTACACGAGGTATCACCCTCGGCACTCGGTGGTAATGTTGCAGTGTCGTTACAACTAAGGGGGTGAGGTGCGGTGCCGGGGCCTGGTCTTCAATCCCGTTGATCGGGTCTTCGGATAATCCAGCGGGGCGGTCGGGACTAATGGGGTCACTGATAGGTCTCTACCCAGCCTAAACTAAGCAGTTTAGGATATGCGAGGTAATTATCAACAGCAGTTACAATAATCAGGCTATGCATCAGAATAGGTAAACAGTAGCAGCAGCAATTCTAATGCAAGCATGAGAAATTAGAATGGGCGATATCGATATGCTCAAGGGGGGGGGGGGGGCTTGCCTGGTTGCTCGACGGCAAGGGCAAAGTCGTCAATAGTGTCTCGGGCTCCGGAGTTGCGTCGGCCTCGGGGACGACGTCGGTGTGTCCGGGGTCTCCGAGAGAGAAGAGGGGGAGGAAACAGTAAATACTAAGCAAACAAGTGCTACACAAATGTATGACATGACAATATGCAGTGTCGGGTGTGGTCTAACGCAGTACTACACGTATCAGACGGAGCGGGAGAATATCTGACGATATTTCCCGGGTCTTTGGAATTATCGGACAAACGATCCGGAGGGGGACGGTTCCATGTTCGGATAGATAGGGACGCGTGACGGACGAACGGACCGCGTATCCGAATTCATCTCGTCGTTCTGAGCAATTTTCATGTACAAAGTTTTTCGATCTGAGCTACGGATTATTTTATATGATTTTCTAAAGTTTTTATTAATTTTCTAGAATTTAATTATTTATTTAAATTCAACATTATCCGAAACAGTGTTGATGACATCAGCATGACCTCATGGTGACGTCAGCAGTCATCTGACACGTGGGTCCCACCTGTCATTGACTAGCTAACCTAGTGAAAGATTAACTTAACTAACTAGGTTAACTAATTTAAACAGGTTAACTAAACAGAATTAATTAACCTAATTAAATACATAATTACCTAATTACTTAATTAATTAAATAATATTTATTTTAACTATTTCTATTTTATTTTTCATTTCTGTTTTCTTTCTGTTTCTCTTTTTTTTTGGAAATACAGGGGGTGGGCCCCTGTGGTCAGTGGCATAGGGCCCAGCCCGGCCTCTCTGGCAAGGCATGCACGGGCACAAGGCGCCGGCGGCCACAGCGCCTAGCCAGGGGCAGCCAGGGCGTGCGCTGGGGAGGAGGGGGGCTGCGGGGCCGCGGGCGGCAGGGGCGACCGCGTTGAGGCACGCGAGCGGGGAGACGCGAGGAAAGGTGGGCAGCGGCGGGGTCCGAGCACGGCGGAGGTCGATCCACAAAAGCATGCACGGGGGAGGCAAAGCGAAGGGGAGGCTCACATCGCAGCGTGTAGGGGGCCCAGGGGAGCCGGAGGGACCCTGCCGGCGAGGTCCGGGGACCGGACGGGCCGGCAGGCGCGAGGGCAAAGTAGAGGTGCGGATCGAGGGAGGCCGTCGTGCGGAGGAAGAGGAGCCGCACGGACGGAGCCGACGAGGGAGGCGCGGGAGGAAGGGAGCTGCAAGGAAGAGGCCCGGGGCGGCCCTCGGTGCCGGTGGGCGTCTGCCGTCCTCGGGCGCGGGCGCGCCGAGAGGAGGGGAACGAACAGGGGCGCCCCACCTCCGTGCGTCTGCGTGTGTGTGTGTGCTTTGTGGGTGACGGCGCTGGGAGGGAACGAGGGAGAGTGGTGGATCGTGCAGGAGAGAGTGGGTGAGGCCTAGGGTTAGGCAGCTGGTGGGGGGGGGGGGCTGGGCTGCCTTGGCCCATTGCGGCCTAAAGCCCAGGGGGAAGGCAGCGGGGTCTTCTTCCTTTCTCTTTTTTTATATATACTTTTGCCTTTTCTTTTTTCTCTTTTCTCTGTTTTGCAAATATTTAGGCACCTAAATGGTTTTTGCAAAATATGAGACCTAGCCCTTAAATCTCAGTGCATTGAATGCCACTGCAATAAAATGGTTTTGAATCCAAATGTTTTCTTTTATATTTTATTTAAATAAATAGGTATTAAATAGTGATGTTTTGTGGTTGTTAGGGTCACCTAATTTATTTAGTATATGTTGAATATAATTTTAGAATTGTCCCTGGAATATTTATTATTTAATGAACATTTTAGTCTTTTAGTTTGAATTTCCATTGGAGTTTGAATTTGAAAGGGATTTACTACTAATGATGATTAAGCACTGTTGATCCTGATGACATGGCATTATCAACAGGGTGATTACTGTAGCTTAATACATGGGGTGTTACACTTCATACCCCAAAAGAAGACTAAGCTCTTTATGATGCTCAAGGGTAATCAAGTTATCATAATTTTTGGACACAATTTGATCATGAAACAAATTGCATTGGAGATTTAAATGACCATGTTCATTGCAAAGTTCACAAGGATGGTGAAAAAAATTAAATCTTTCAGCACAATCATCTAGCCTCTCTTGCAACTTTTTCATTTCTAAATATTTATTCTTCTTACAAAATCTATCTTCCCTTTTTGGTGTGCATTTGCACTCCCAATTCACTCTGCAAAAATTGACATTCTTATAGGAGACATCATTATCATGACTAATGCAATCATCATTAACATCATGGATATTCAAAGAATTTATTCTAGCAATATTGCAATCATGCCCATCATCCAACGTTTTTATGCCATAAATTTTGTTGAATTCCTTTTCTAGCAATTGAGCACAATTATCGGAATCCTTATTCTCAAGATAGACATTATAAAGATAAAGTACAACCTGAGGTAACCCAATCTCCATTTTATTTTTTTGTTTTCTATTATAAAACCAAACTAGTGATAAAACAAGAAACTAAAAGACTCGATTGCAAGATCTAAAAATATACCTTCAAGCACTCACCTCCCCGGCAACGGCACCAGAAAAGAGCTTGATGTCTACTACGCAACTTTATTCTTGTAGACTCGTGTTGGGCCTCCAAGCGCAGAGTTTTGTAGGACAGTAGCAATTTTCCCTCAAATGGATGACCTAAGGTTTATCAATCCGTGGGAGGCGTAGGATGAAGATGGTCTCTCTCAAACAACCCTGCAACCAAATACAAGAAATCTCTTGTGTCCCCAACACACCCAATACAATGGCAAATTGTATAGGTGCACTAGTTCAGCGAAGAGATGGTGATAAAAGTGTAATATGGATGGTAGAAATATATTTTTATAATCTGAATAAATAAAAACAGCAAGGTAGCAAGTGACAAAATTGAGCACAAACGGTATTGCAATGCTTGAAAACAAGGCCTAGGGTCCGTACTTTCGCTAGTGCAATCTCTTCAACAATGCTAATATAATTGGATCATATAACCATCCCTCAAAGTGTGATGAAGAATCACTCCAAAGTTCCTATCTAGCGGAGAACATAAGAATAAATTGTTTGTAGGGTACGAAACCACCTCAAAGCTATTCTTTCCAATCGATCTATCCAAGAGTTTGTACTAAAATAACACCAAAGAAAATTCAGATTCGTAATGCTCAATCCAACACAAAGAACCTCAAAGAGTGCCCCAAGATTTCTACCGGAGAAACAAAGACAAGAACGTGCATAAACCCCTATGCATAGATTACCCCAATGTTGTAACACCCCCAGAGGTTAGCCACAGTAATCCCCTTTTGATTATGCCATGTCATCATGATCAACAGTGCTTAAACATCATTTGGATCCTATCTCTTTTCAAATTCAAAGTCAAATGGAAATTCAAAACTAAAAGTGGAAAATAAAAGTTGCTTAACATAGAAACTAAAATGTTCAACAAATAACAAATATTCCAGAGACTGTTCTAAAATTATAATCAACAATTAATAAATTAACTAAGTGACTCTAACAGTAGAAAAACAGAGTTGGTTAATACCTTTTATTTAAAAAAAAATCCATATGAAGACATTTGGCCCCAAAACCATTTTATACCAGGGTTGGATGTTGCACTGATGTTATATGGGCAAGTGCCATATTTTACAAAAGTCATTTGGAGTAAAAAACTAAATACTAAACAGAACTAAAAGAAAACAGAAAATATTAAAGAAAGAGATAAAACAAAAGAAAAAGAAAACCCCCTGGCCTACTGGGCCGACTGGCCCAACCAGGCCGGCCCATCCCACCGGCCTACTTACCCCCCCACCCCATTACCGAAACCCTAGCCTACCCCCACAACTCCCCGTTTCCCCCCCCAGCCCACCTCTCCCCCCCGATCCAAACTGGATCGGGATCGGGAGCTCCAGCCGCCGCCGCCCTTCGACGCCCCGGCGCGGCCCCGTCGGCCGGCCGCTGCTCCGACGCCGCCGAACGCTTCCTCGTCTCCTCCCCGCGCCGCATCACCACGCCTCGCCGCCCCCTCTCCCCTGCTCCGCTGGTGAGCACGCACGCCCGCCGCATTGCCCCTGTCCCCCTGCCCGCGCCACCTGCTGCCGCTCGTGGCCGCCCCGGGAGCCGCCTTCGCCATGCCCACGCGTTGCTCGCTACCGCTGCCCTCTGCTCGCAGGCCCTGCCGCTCACCCCTACTGCTCGCGCTCGTCGGCCGCACGGACCGCGCCAGCGTCCGCCCGCTGCGCCCGGCCTCGCCTTCCCCCGCGCTTCTGGCCTGCCCGGCGCCCTGCGCTCGCCGCCGTCGCCTCGGGCGCCCCCCTGTAGCTCCTCCCGTGACCGCGCCCCATAGCGCCACCCGCTCACCCGGCCACCCTCCGCTGTGGGTGCTGCCACCGCCGCCCGTCTGCGCCGCAGCCGCCCCGCGCCGCTCCTCCCGCGCCGCCCTGCTCACCGCTCGCTGCTGTTCGCTACCACCGCCTGCGACCGTCGGCGCCCTGCCGCCTACACGCTCCGGCGTCCGGCAGTGGACGCCCAGCGTCCGCACCCCCGGGGCTTCGCCCAGTTAGCCCACGCCTGTTAGGCCTTGTGGGCCGCTGACCACAGGGGCCCACGCCCCTGTCCAAAGAAAATAGGTTTAAAAATATATATTAATAAAAATAATTAATTAACTAACTAATTAATTAATCGGTAATTAATTATTTAACATAATTAACTCTGTTTAATTACCCTAATTAACTAGGTTAACTAATTAGATCAGTTTAACTAAGTTGAGACAATGATAGCGGGACCCACCTGTAAGTTTGACCCAGTCAACAGCCCTGTTGACTGCTGATGTCATGGTGATGTCATAACCCTGTTTTCCATTTAATTTAAATCTGTTAATTCTAGAATATTATTAAAACTTTGAAAAATCATATAAAATAATCCGTAACTCTGATCGAAAAACTTTATACATGAAAGTTGCTCAGAACGACGAGACGAATCCGGATACGTGATCTGTTCGTCCGTCACGCGTCCCTAGCTACCCGAACATGGAACCGTTCCCCTCCGGTCATCTGTCTGACAACTGTCCGGAACCGGGAAAACATTCCCGGATGGATTCCCCCTTCCTCGTTGTCGTGCAACCATACATTAAGGCACACCCGGCACTACGTATTGTCATGTCATGCTCTTGTTTGCTTTATATTTACTGTTTCCTCCCCCTCTTCTCTCCCGTTAGACCCCGATGCAGTTCCCGGTACCGACGCAGCTCCGGAGCCCGGCGCCACCGTTGACGACCTTGCCTTTGCCGCAAAGCAACCAGGCAAGCCCCCCCTTGAGCATACCGATATCGCCCATTCTATTTTCTCATGCTTGCATTAGAATTGCTGCTGCTGTTGCTTTACCTATTCTGATGCATAGCCTGTTTATTGTAACCTGTTGTTGATAATTACCTGCATAACCTAGACTGCTTAGTATATGCTGGGTAGAGACCTATCAGTGACCCCACTAGTCCCGACTGCCCCGCTGGATTATCAAAAGACCCAATCAACGGGATTGAAGACCAGGCCCCGGCACCGCACTTCACCCCCTTAGTTGTAACGACACTGCAGCGTTACTATCGAGTGCCGAGGGTGATACCTCATGTAGCACTTCAGATGTTAACCCTGTAGAGTAGCTATTTGGTCATGGTCATCGAGGGTGATTCCTCCTTCACCACTTCCGATAACTACGCGGTCGTGCAACACATCAAGTGTGAACCCATCGAGGGTGAATCCTCCTACGTTCACCTTGACAGTTACATCGAGTGGGTATCCGTCGAGGGTGATACCTCGGATTCCCTTGATGTTATGGACACACGACTACTGTGACTTTACCCCTGCACCCTGTTAGAAACGGGTCGGCCCCGAGGGCGACCCGAGGGAGTTACTTTAACTGCAGGACTGGAGGGACAGGCGGTACCGCCTAGTAGAGGTGGACCTGAGTTCCCGACAGTCTTTTGTGAGACGGGTTGACCTGGATGGTGCCCGAGTGAGAATACGAGGCGTGGCCGGGCATTCTTGGCCCTTGCCGCAAGTCCTCGAGACGGGTCGACGGGGTCACATCGATCATGAGTCTCTACTCGTTACTGCACTACCAAGGTACTAACGGTTTGGATATTTGATCTGAGTGGGCCTTTGGCCCGATAGCACTAACCATCACGTGGGCATAGTATGGGCGTTCTGCATCGTATGCATCAGCCGAAAGCTCTGTCAGACGTCCAGTTCAGCATGGCGGCACGGATGGACCGGCGCCTTCCCGTAGTGTTGGTGCGTGGCTTCACCGTGTGCGCAACGACCCGGAGTGCACCGGGCGATGGCCAAGACCCCTGAGCGCTTAGGATGTAGACCAGCGGGGACCTCTCTGCTGAGCTGTAGGTAGGGTTGCGGTGTGTCGTTTGGCCGAGGCCGGGCAGGACCCAGAAAGTGTGTCCGGCCGGAGTTAAGCGAGCATGGTGGGTAAGTTGGTGCACCCCTGCAGGGAAGAACTAATCTATGCATAGCCGGATCCTCGGTAACGGACACTCGGAGTTGTATCCCGATCGATACAACTAGAACTGTATACTATGGCTCTGGGATTGCTTCTCACCGGGAGTCGAGAAGGGATCTCAGGACGAGGTTGATGACTGTATGGCTCTGGGATTGATTTCTCGCAGGGAGTCGAGAAGGGATCTCAGGACGAGGTTGATGACTGTATGGCTCTGGGATTGATTTCTCACAGGGAGTCGAGAAAGGATCTCTGGGTGAGGTTGATATCATTACTGCTACCTTATATTGCACTGTTCTACTCTCTTCTATTGCTGCAAGACCTTTGAAGATGCTAGTCTTCGATAGGACTAGGCCTTCTCTCTATTCTGGCATTTCTGCAGCCCAGTCCACATATACAGCCTCTCTTTGAAAATGTTGCATATGTAGTGTAGATCCTTGCTTGCTGAGTACTTTTGAGTACTCACGGTTGCTTTGTTTTCCTTTTCTCCCCATATCAGTTTGTCGTGACCAGAGGACGGAGCCCCCTGAGACAGATGCCCCGTCGATCGACTACTACTACCACCCCGAGGGTGGATACTACTACGAGTTGGCTGACGACCAAGAGTAGGTTGGGAGGGTCCCAGGCAGGAGGCCTGCGCCTTTCGATCGTAGTGTTTTCTTTTGCCCCGCCTTCTAAGGGCTTATCTGTGTTTTCTTTCATATCTGTACTTAGATATCTGATGCTTCCGCTGACGCTTGTACGCAAGCTTATGTATTCGAGCCCTCGAGGCCCCTGGCTTGTAATATAAAGCTTGTATGACTTTATTTATGTTTTAGAGTTGTGTTCTGATATCTTCCCGTGAGTCCTTAGGCTTGATCGTGTGCATTTGCGTGTATGATTAGTGCACGATTGAGCCGGGGGTGCCACAAATGTCACGTCGGGAATCCGCGAGTTGAGTGCCAAAACATATATCAAGTGAATCAATATAATACCCCATTGCCACCACGGGTATTCGTATGCAAGACATATATCAAGTGCTCTCAAATCCATAAAAGTATTCAATCCGATAAAACAAAATCTCAAAGGGAAAACTCAATTCATCACAACAAGATAGAGAGGGGAAAACACCATATGATCCGACTATATTAACAAAGCCCGCGATACATCAAGATTGTGCATCTCAAGAACATGAGAGAGAGAGAGATTAAACACATAGCTACTGGTACAAACCCTCAGCCCCGAGGGTGGACTACTCCCTCCTCATCGTGGTGGCCGCCGGGATGATGAAGATGGCCACCGGTGATGGTCTCCCCCTCCGGCAGGGTGCCGGAATGGGGTCTAGATTGGATATCATGGATATAGAGGCCTTGCGGCGGCGGAACTTCTAATCTAGGTCTACCTCGAGGGTTTTTGGAATATTTGGCAATTTATAGGGCGAAGAGGCGGTGCGGGAGGCCACCGAGGTGGGCACAACCCACCTGGGCGCGCCTGGGCCCCCAGGCGTGCCCTGGTGGGTTGTGCCCCCCTCAGGGCACCCCCCAGGTGCTGCTCTGGCCCATTGGATGTCTTCTGGTCCATAAAAAATCCACAAAAAGTTTCACGGTGTTTGGACTCCGTTTGATATTGATTTCCTGCGATGTAAAAACAAGCAAAAATAGCAACTGGCACTAGGCACTGGGTCAATAGGTTAGTCCCAAAAAATGATATAAAGTTGCTATAAAATGATTGTAAAACATCCAAGAATGATAATATAACAGTATGAATACTTCATAAATTATAGATACGTTGGAGACGTATCAGGGATGCCCTGGAAGGCATCCCCTCTTTTGTCTTCATCTATCGGTAAATTTACTCGAGGCTATATTTTTTATTCACCACATGATATGTGTTTTGCTTGGAGCGTCTTGTATGATATGAGTCTTTGCTTTTTAGTTTGCCACAATCATCCTTGTTGTACACACCTTTTGAGAGGGACACGCATGAATCGTGATTTATTAGAATACTCTATGTGCTTCACTTATATCTTTTGAGCTAGGCAATTTTGCTCTAGTGCTTCACTTATATCTTTTTAGAGCACGGCGGTGGTTTTATTTTATAGAAATTATTGAACTCTCATGCTTCACTTATATTATTTTTAGAGTCTTTCTAAACAGCATGGTAATTTGCTTTGGTTATAAATTTAGTCCTAATATGATAGGCATCCGAGAGGGATATAATAAAAACTTTCATATAAAGTGCATTGAATACTATGTGAAGTTTGATTCCTTATGATTGTTTTGAGATATAAAGATGGTGATATTAGAGTCATGCTAGTGAGTAATTGTGGATTGTAGAAATACTTGTGTTAAAGTTTGTGATTCCCGTAGCATGCACGTATGGTGAACTGTTATGTAGCGAAGTTCGAGCATGAGGTATTTATTGATTGTCTTCCTTATGAGTGGCGGTCAGGGACGAGCGATGGTCTTTTCCTACCAATCTATCCCCCTAGGAGCATGCGCGTAGTACTTCGTTTCGATGACTAATAGATTTTTGCAATAAGTATGTGAGTTCTTTATGACTAATGTTGAGTCCATGGATTATACGCACTCTCACCCTTCCACCTTTGCTAGCCTCTCTAGTACCGCGCAACTTTCGCCGGTGCCATACACCTACCTTTTACCTTCCTCAAAACAGCCACCATACCTACCTATTATGGCATTTCCATAGCCATTCCGAGATATATTGCCATGCAACTTTCCACCGTTCCGTTTTATTATGACACGTTCCATCATTGTCATATTGCTTTGCATGATCATGTAGTTGACATAGTATTTGTGGCAAAGCCACCGTTCATAATTTTTTATACATGTCACTCTTGAGTCCTTGCACATCGAGGTACACCGCCGGAGGCATTCATATAGAGTCATATTTTGTTTTAAGTATCGAGTTGCAATTCTTGAGTTGTAAGTAAATAAAAGTGTGATGATCTTCATTATTAGAGCATTGTCCCATGTGAGGAAAAAATTAAAGAGGCCAACGAAGCCCACAAATAAAATAAAAGAGGCCAAATAAGCCCACCAAAAAAATGAGAGAAAAGAGAGAAGGGGCAATGTTACTATCCTTTTTCCACACTTGTGCTTCAAAGTAGCACCATGATCTTCATGATAGAGAGTCTCCTATGTTGTCACTTTCATATACTAGTGGGAATTTCTCATTATAGAACTTGGCTTGTATATTCCAATGATGGGCTTCCTCAAATTGCCCTAGGTCTTCGTGAGCAAGCAAGTTGGATGCACACCCACTTAGTTTCTTTTTGAGCTTTCATAAACTTATAGCTCTAGTGCATCCGTTGCATGGCAATACCTACTCACTCACATTGATATCTACTGATGGGCATCTCCATAGCCCGTTGATACACCTAGTTGATGTGAGACTATCTCCTTGTTTTTTGTCTTCTCCACAACCACCATATTCTATTCCACCTATAGTGCTAAGTCCATGGCTCACGCTCATGTATTGCGTGAAAGTTGAAAAGGTTTGAGAACATCAAAAGTATGAAACAATTGCTTGGCTTGTCATCGGGGTTGTGCATGATTTGAGTACTTTGTGTGACGAAGATGGAGCATAGCCAAACTATATGATTTTGTAGGGATAACTTTCTTTGGCCATGTTATTTTGAGAAGACATGATTGCTTTATTAGTATGCTTGAAGTATTATTGTTTTTATGTCAATATTAAACTTTTGTTTTGAATCTTATGGATCTGAACATTCATGCCACAATAAAGAAAATTACATGGATAAGTATGTTAGGTAGCATTCCACATCAAAAATTCTGTTTTTATCATTTACCTACTCTAGGACGAGTAGGAATTAAGCTTGGGGATGCTTGATACGTCTCCAACGTATCTATTTTTTTTTAATTGTCCCATGCTATTATATTATCTGTTTTGGATGTTTTATATGCATTAATATGCTATTTTATATTATTTTTGGGACTAACCTATTAACCTAGAGCCCAGTGCCAGTTTCTATTTTTTCCTTGTTTTTGAGCCTCGCAGAAAAGGAATACCAAACGGAATAAAACTTCACGATGATTTTTCTTGGACCAGAAGACACCCAGGGGACTTGGAGTCCAAGTCAGAAGAGCCACGAGGCGGCGACAAGGGTGGAGGGCGCGCCCTAGGGGGGGCGCCCCCTGCCTTGTGGGCCCCTCGGGACTCCCCTGACCTAGCTCTTCCTCCTATATATTCACATATATTCCAGAACCACCAGAGGCATCCACGAAAACACTTTCCCACCGCCGCAACCTTCTGTTCCCATGAGATCCCATCTTGGGGCCTTTTCCGGCATCCCGCCGGAGGGGGAATCGATCACGGAGGGCTTCTACATCAACTCCATTGCCCTTCCGATGATGCATGAGTAGTTTACCTCAGACCTATGAGTCCATAGCTAGTAGCTAGATGGCTTCTTCTCTCTCTTTGATTCTCAATACAACGTTCTCCTTGATGTTCTTGGAGATCTATCTGATGTAATCTTCTTTTGCGGTGTGTTTGTCGAAATCCGATGAATTGTGGATTTATGATCAGCTTATCTATGAATATTATCTGAATCTTCTCTGAATTCTTTTATGCATGATTTAACATCTTTGTATTTCTCTTCGAATTATCGGTTTGGTTTGGCCAACTAGATTGGTTTTTCTTGCAATGGGAGAGGTGCTTAGCTTTGGGTTCAATCTTGCGTGATTTCACCCAGTGACAAAGTAGGGGTAGCGAGACACGTATTGCATTGTTGCCATCGAGGATAAAAAGATGGGGTTTTCATCATACTGCTTGAGTTAATTCCTCTACATCATGTCATCTTACTTAAGGCGTTACTCTGTTCTTTATGAACTTAATACTCCAGATGCATGCTGGATAGCGGTCGATGTGTGGAGTAATAGTAGTAGATGCAGGCAGGAGTTGGTCTACTTGACACGGACGTGATGCCTATATGCATAATCATTGCCTTGGATATCGTCATAACTTTGCGCTTTTCTATCAATTACTCGACAGTAGTTTGTTCACCCACCGTATTATTTGCCTTCATGAGAGAAGCCTGTAGTGAAACCTATGGCCCCCGGGTCTATTTTCCATCATATTACTTTTCGATCTACTATTTTGCAATCTTTTATTTTCAGATCTATATACCAAAAAAACCCAAAAATATTTTATCTTTTGTTTATCTATCTCTATCAGATCTCACTTTTGCAATTGACCGTGAAGGGATTGACAACCCCTTTATCGCGTTGGGTGCAAGTGTTTGATTGTTTGTGCAGGCGTTGGTGATTTGTGCGTTCTTCTCCTACTAGATTGATACCTTGGTTCTTAACCGAGGGAAATACTTACCTCTACTGTGCTGCATCACCCTTTCCTCTTCAAGGGAAAAACCAACGTAAGCTCAAGAAGTAGCACCGATAACTTACAAAACATGATCACCTCATACAATAACGTATATCACATCATGTCTTGACCATATCACATCACAACATGCCCTACAAAAACAAGTTAGACGTCCTCTACTTTGTTGTTGCAAGTTTTACGTGGCTGCTATGGGCTTCTAGCAAGAACCGTTCTTACCTACGGCAAAAACGACAACGGTGAATTATCAAGTTTGCTGTTTTAACCTTCTTCAAGGACCGGCCGCAGTCAAATTTGATTCAACTAAAGTAGGAGAAACACACACCCGCCAGCCACCTTTATGCAAAACAAGTTGCATATCAGTCGGTGGAACCGGTCTCATGTACGTGGACATGTAAGGTTGGTCCAGGCCGCTTCATCCCACAATGCCGCCGAATCAAAATAAGACGTTGGTGGTAAGCAGTATGAACATCACCGCCCACAACTTCTTTGTGTTCTACTCATGCATATCGTCTACGCATAGACCTGGCTCATGATGCCACTGTTTGGAATCGTTGCATGGAAAACAAAAAAAAATCTATGCACACGCAATGATCTATCCATGGAGATGCATAGCAACGAGGGGGAGAGTGTGTCTACGTACCCTCGTAGACTGTAAGTGGAAGCGTTTCACAACGCGGTTGATGTAGTTGAACTTCTTCGCGCTTCAATCGATCAAATACCGAGCGCACAGCACCTCCGTGTTCTGCACACGTTCAGCTCGGTGACATCCCTCGGCTTCTTGATCCAGCAAGATGTCGAGCTAGTAGATGAGTTTCGTCAGCACGACGGCGTGGTGACGGTGATGGTGAAGTGATCTCCGCAGGGCTTCGCCTAAGCACTACGAAAATATGACCGGGGGGTGTAAACAATGGAGGGGGGCGCCGCACACGGCTAGGCAATTGTCTGGGCTGTGCTAGGCACCCCCCCTCCTCATATATATAGGTGGGAGGGAGAGGGGAGAGGCCAAGGGGCACCCCAAGTAGGTCCGAATCCTACTTGAGCTCCTGCCCTTGGCCGCGCCCCCCCCTGCCATGTTTGTCGGAGGGGGAAGGAAAGAGGGGGGGGGGAGAGGGAAGGAAGTGGGAATCCTAATCCACACTTACCTTTCCCTTCTCCACTTTCCTTCTCCTCCTTAGGCCAGCCCATATGGGGGGTGCACCAGCCCCTTGTGGCTGTTGCGTTTCCCCTATTGGCCCATAAGGCCCATATCTTTTGCCGGGGGTGCCCGGAACCCCTTCCGGTGACCCGATAAGTACCTGGTACCCCCGAAACACTTTCGGTGTCCGAATACCATCGTCCTATATATCAATCTTTACCTCTCGACCATTTCGAGACTCTTCATCATGTCCGTGATCTCATCCGAAACTCTGAAAAAAATTCGGTCACCAAATCACATAACTCATATAATATTATATCGTCATCGAACGTTAAGTGTGCGGACACTACGGGTTCGAGAACTATGTAGACATGATCGAGACACCTCTCCGGTCAATAACCAATAGCGGAACCTGGATGCCCATATTGGCTCCTACATATTCTACGAAGATCTTTATCGGTCGAACTGTTATGACAACATATGTAATTCCCTTTGTCCATCGGTATGTTACTTGCCCGAGATTCGATCGTCGGTATCTTCATACCTAGTTCAATCTCGTTACCGGCAAGTCTCTTTACTCGTTCCGTAATACATCACCTCATGACTAACTCCTTAGTCATTTGCTTGCAAGCTTATGATGTGTATTACCGAGAGGGCCCAGAGATACCTCTCCGATACTCGGAGTGACAAATCCTAATCTCAATCTATGCCAACTCAACAAATACCTTCGGAGATACCTGTAGAGCATCTTTATAATCACCCAGTTGCGTTGTGACATTTGATAGCACACAAGGCATTCCTCCGGTATCCGGGAGTTGCATAATCTCGTAGTCGAAGGAATATGTATTTGACATGAAGAAAGCAATAGCAATAAAACTGAACGATCATTATGCTAAGCTAACGGATGGGTCTTGTCCATTACATCATTCTCCTAATGATGTGATCCCGTTATCAAATGACAACACATGTCTATGGTTAGGAAACCTTAACCATCTTTGATCAACGAGCTAGTCTAGTAGAGGCATACTAGGGACACGGTATTTGTTTATGTATTCTCACATGTATTTAAGTTTTCGATCAATACAATTCTAGCATGAATAATAAACCTTTATCATGAATAAGGAAATATAAAATAACAACTTTATTATTGCCTCTAGGGCATATTTCCTTCACTTTGGGCCTAAGGGAATGCATTGTGGAGTAGTTATTAGATGATGGGTTGCTAGAGTGACAGAAGCTTAAACCCTAGTTTATGCGCTATTCCGTAAGGGGTTGATTTGGATCCATACATTTAATGCTATGGTTAAATTTTATCTTAATTCTTCTTTCGTAGTTGCGGATGCTTGCGAGGGGGTGTAATCATAAGTGGGAGGCTTGTTCAAGTAAGAACAACACCCAAGCACCGGTCCACCCACATAGCAAATTATCAAAGTAGCGAAAGCGAATCAAACCAACATGATGAAAGTGACTAGATGGAATTCCCGTGTACCCTCAAGAACGATTTACTTACTATAAGAGTTTGTTTTGGCCTGTCCTTTGCTAAAAAAGGATTGGGCTACCTTGCTGCACTTTTGTTACCATCACCGTTATTCGCTCGTTATAAATTATCTTGCTATCAAACTACCTGTTACCTACAATTTCAGTGCTTGCAGAAATTACCTTCGTGAAAACCGCTTGTCATTTCCTTCTGCTCCTCATTGGGTTTGACACTCTTACTTATCGAAGGGACTATGATTGATCCCCTATACTTGTGGGTCATCAAGACTCTTTTCTGGCATTGTTGCCGGGGAGTGAAGCGCTCTTGGTAAGTGGAAATCGGTAAGGAAAAATTTATATAACGTGCTGAAATTTACTGTTACTTGTTACTATGGAAACCAATCCTTTGAGGGGTTTGTTCGGGGTATCTTCACCTCGACCGAAAACACAAAGAGTTTCCCCTCAACCTACTTCACCTACTGAAAATATTGGTTATGAATTTCCTTCAGATATGATAGAGAACCTGCTAGCTAATCCTTATGCAGGAGATGGAACACTACATCCTTATATGCACCTAATCTATGTGGATGAAGTTTGTGGATTATTTAAGCTTGCAGGTTTACCCGGAGATGAAGTCAAGAAGAAGGTTTTCCCTTTATTTTGGGGGGGGGGGAAGCATTGACATGGTATAGGCTATGTGATGATATTGGAGCTTGGAATTGGAATCGATTGAAATTGGAATTTCACCAAAAGTTTTATCCTATGCATCTAGTTCATCGTGATCGGAATTATATATATAATTTTTGGCCTCGTGAAGGAGAAAGTATTGCTCTAGCTTGGGGGAGGCTTAAATCAATGTTATATTCATGCCCCAATCATGAGCTCTCAAGAGAAATTATTATACAGAATTTTTATGCTCGCCTTTCTCGTGATGATCAATCCATGCTCGATACTTCTTGTACTGGTTCTTTTATGAAGAAGACTATTGAATTCAGGCGGGACCTTTTGGAAAGAATTAAATGCAACTCTGAAGATTGGGAACTCGATGAACGTAAATAGTCAGGTATAAAGCTTGAGTTTGATTGTGTTAAATCTTTTATGGATACCGATGTTTTTCACAAGTTTAGCGGTAAATATGGACTTCACTCTGAGATAGTAGCTTCTTTCTGTGAATCATTTGCTTCTCATGTTGATCTCCCTAAGGAGAAGTGGTTTAAATATCATCCCCCTATTAAAAAAAGATTGAGGAGCCAGTTACAGTTAAATATGAAACTATCATTTACAATGTTGATCTACTTGTGCCTTCTGCTTATATTGAAAAACCACATTTCCCTGTTGGGATAAAGGAACATGCTAAAGTTTCCACCATGGTTAACAAAAGTAATATTAAAACACCTAGACCCTCTGAACAAATTAAAGTAGAACCTAGTGTTGCTATAGTTAAAGATCTCTTGGTCGATAATATAGATGGGCATGTTATTTATTTCTATGATGAAGCTGCTAGAATTGCCAAACCCGATATTAAAGATAAGAACAAGCCTGTTGTTGGCATGCTTGTTGTCTCAGTTAAAATTGGATATCATTGCTATCATGGTTTATGTGATTTGGGTGCTAGTGTGAGTGCTATTCCTTTTACCTTATATCAAGAAATCATGAATGATATAGCACCTTCTGAAATAGAGGATATTGATGTCACTATTAAACTTGCAAATAGGGACACCATCACACCACTTGGGATTGTTAGAGATGTTGAGTCTTGTGTGGGAAAATAAAATACCCCACTGATTTTCTAGTTCTTGGTTCTCCACAAGATGAATTTTGACCCATAATATTTGGTAGACCTTTCTTGAACACTGCCAATGCTAAGATAGATTGCAATAAAGAAACTGTCAGTGTTAATTTTGGTGATTGTAGGAACGAAGTATGTCTACCAGAGGGGGGTTAATGGGAGTTTTAATTTTTCTTCGGAAAACTTAAATCTCTCAAAACCCAGCAGCGGAATGAATGAAAAGCAAACTACAGTGAACTAGAACAGAGTACTGAAGGAGAACTAAGACATGCATCGATGTAAATCATAAGAATGAAAATGCATCGAAGGTAAACATGAGTGACAGAGATAGCCGATGATGCTCAATGGCGACAAGGAATTTGTTCGACCAGTTCGTCCTTCTTCACAAGGACTACGACTGGTTGGAGGGGCTGTGACTTAACACGGAAGATAAACTCTCTTCACCCTATTCTCCTCGACAATCGATTCGTCAACTGATGCCGGTCACTCATGGTAGATACTTGAAGGCGATCTCCGAACCTTTACAGAATTTTTATTCGAGAACCACAATCACTCTTGGTCTTTGAAGAAATTGACACCTAACTGTCTAGAGAGTTTGCAGCTCTCAAGAGTAATAGGCGGAGCGTACTAAACTTAGATTCCAGTGATGCTGAACCACTATCTAATTCTTCGGCTCTAGGGTTTTTCTCTCGGTGGATTTTAAACTCAAATCGCTCAGAGAGTGGGTTGCTCAACAATCTTCTCAGAATCAAATGGAGCAGCCATCGGACAACG
Source organism: Thinopyrum elongatum (assembly GCA_011799875.1). NCBI lineage: Eukaryota > Viridiplantae > Streptophyta > Magnoliopsida > Poales > Poaceae > Thinopyrum > Thinopyrum elongatum. The sequence goes on from CM022300.1 coordinate 498,162,576, forward strand.
CCAGCGCGGGGTGGCTATATATAGCCACAGCCTTCCTTGATGGGAAATGACCATTTTGGACATGAGGTCCAGCCAATGGCCAACCGACATGTTCACAACGGTCGGATTTTGGAGCAACGATAACATTACTTGAGGAACAAGTAATGCTAACTCCTCAGTCCGAGTCAAATCTCTCGCAGTGAAGAAGATCATAGTCTCTTGCTGGCAAGTAATTACTCGGAGCACAAAGAGATTTCTCTCACAGCTTTCATAGGACTTGGGTTTAGCATTAGAGAATCAAACCTTTGAACACTACACCCCTCTTAATAGTACGGTGGTCCTATGACTCAATGAAAGAAGAAGAAGAACAAAACAAATGCTACATCTTCATCTCGTTTTCATTCTTCCTCGAGCGCAGTCATTTTCTTCAAACAGACATCGAACCAATTGCTTGAACTTTAGCAATTTTTAGGGGCCACTCTTGTTAGCTTCATCTTTGGTGATAACCTTCGCTGCAAGGCAGGGAGATTATCTTCGTTGTTTGCATCAAACTCCTCAATACTTCCGGGACCTGTTACTCTGTGTGCACTAGCAAACACATAAGTCCCATACTGTTTATGTCAACAAACTCCAAAACGTAAAGGGCCTATCATTGCACCAACAATCTCCCCCTTTTTGGATGGTTGTTGACAAAACATATAATCGTCGAAGTGAAGATAGATAAGTAAAATGTAAATCGAAGAAGAGTGAACTTGCGTTACTTGGCTCGATGATGAAATGTACTCCCCATAGATGTATGCAGGGTCAATTGATATACAATGAGATTCTTTGCAATTCATTAAAGTAAGTGGAGGATTTTTCAATCATTTGAGGTAATGATTTGCACTGATGATAGGTAATCCAACGAGAATGTAGTGCAATCATTCATGACTTCTGTCAATAATTCCACCTGCAAAACAAATGCTTCGAGAGAATATAGTGCAGCAGGCGGGGTTATTGATATTAAAGCCCATATCAGAAGTTTTACATCAGAGCACATAAAGTGGCACAAATAGTCTCAAAAGATAGGACAAATAAACACAGAGACCAAGTCCAACAGACCAAATCTATCAAAACTCTCGATGCAATTCTCCCCCTTTTTGTCAACTAGTGTAAAAAAGGTGACGAATAACATGAATGCGAAAATAGGTGAATCTAATTCACTCTGAGGCATCACCCGAGGAACTGCCCAAAGAAGTTTCTGATTCAGAGGTGGCTGGTATATCTTCAACGTCAGTAGCAGCAGCATATCCTTCAATACTGGCTTGGTGCTGAGAAGACGAAGGCACATTGGGATCAGCCTGTTGAGTCTTGCGAGATAGAGTATTTCCTTCAGCGGGTTTCTCAGTGGGCGAGGTTGCTTCTGACTTGTCGAGCAGTTTGCGCAGCTGAATCCGAAGTAAATTGGTTGTTGGTTCATGAGTTGGCAGAGGCGGAGTGATCCGATCTTGAAAATTTTCAGCTGAAAACCCTTGATCAATATACTCATAGAGTTCTTTGAGATGAGAGTTGCTCAATTGGTTCTTTTAGAAGAACTTCCGAAGCAATTTCCATAAACGGTTCTTGTTTTCTGCCGTGATCATGTGCACCACTTTTGTTTGGTTGTTGATTACATTTAGTCAGCAGCAAGATGCTCTTTCTCTTGGCGATCCTCTGCCATATGCTTCAGCAGTAGTTGTTGAGTGCGCAAGCTCACTTCAAGATGTGAAGGAGGTTGAGTGTTTGGTTGACGATCATGCTGAGGTAGCCGAGGTCCATTGAAGGTGTTATGATAATCAGGAGGGCTTGACACGGGAACTTTCCTCGAAGAAAAATCTTCCATGATTTTTATTGTATCACGTACTGGAGGAATGAAGCTTTTGTGACTGATTTTTGCAAGATATTCGGTCTTCATTGCATAGTCAACCACTTTCTGAATCCAGGGCGCAAATACCTTGATAGTTTTCGGGTGCTGAGCTGAATCCATCAGTATGCATAGGAACATATCTTCAACATCGAAGATAAATCCTTGAGAGATAGCATGGATGGTGTTTCGAAGAACATCAGAAATAGCATTGTCTGTATTCATTCTAGCCAGTGGATAGAGGGTATAAGTGAGAATATGATATAAGGTCTGATTGTCGAATGTCAAGTGCTCAGGCAGGGGAGGACCATTGTAGTCACGAATTTTATCTTCATCCATTGTGCATCGGAAATCTTCATCAGAGATTGCATCAATGTTATGAACTCAAATCTCAGTCTTGCCATGTTCGAACCAAGGGAAATGAAAGTGGGAGAAAAAGTCTATTGCAGAGCATTTTATTCTTTTCCCTTCGGTCATGCACTCCATGATCCATTTTGTGCTATCTGATTCATCACCGGAGATATATAGTGTGGCATAAAATTGAAGAATTATCTCCCTGTTCCATGGATGCTAATATGCAAAGACATGCATGAGGACAAAGTCTTCGATGTCTTGCAATACTTGGTTGAAACAGCCGATGTTCTTCACAGCAGCAATATCTGGGAACTCATGAGGGAATATCTTGAGGCTGTCAGAAAGAATCCGCGAATAGTATATTGCCTGTTCCTGAGTCCAGAATCGAGGAGATTCAGAAGTGCGGGGCTTGCTGTATGGACTCTCTTGAAAGAAAACCGGATGAGTGTTCCGATTGAAAAGAGGCCCTTTGACGCCAACGCCAATTGAAAACAACGGCAGTTGCTCGCGAGGATAAGGGTATTTGAGTTCATCTTCAACGGAGATCACTTCATCGCCATAAATTACTGAGTCTGAGTGATGAGCAGAAGCTGATTTTGCTGCAAAAGGATCTACATCTAAAGTTCTTCATGCAGTATTAAGTGAGATTCACAGTGGAGAGGGATCAGACACTTTAGCAGTTGAAACTGTAGTATGGGCAGGCACTGGTGACTGAGAACATTGTCCTTCGGGAGTCGTTTGTGGAGCAGAGGGAGGAACCGTATCATTTGGTTCATCTTGGGCAGGAGAAGCTTGGAGTTCAGGCTGAGGAATTTCACCTTCTTCCGAAACATTTTGTTGAGGTGGATTTTCTTCATGGACAAGAGAAGCCACATGCACTGTTTCAGTTGGCCTTGGCGAACTGGGAGATTCTGCAACTGGTGCATGAATTTGTGAAGGAATTGCTTGTTCAGGAGACTTTTCTTTCTGTGTCTCAGCATCTGGAGGAGGAGGAGCATTCTTCTTCGCTATCTTCCTCTTTTTCTTTTGCTTCGACGTATCAATGTGCCCTTTGACAAGATCATTGTAGCCAGTAACTTTGGCTTGATGATCGAGGCAGATCTTTCGAACAATTTGATCTAGGTCCGAGTGGAATCCCAATCTTCTGTGTTGAAGGATAGTCAAAGCCTTATTGATATCCACATAAGATTCTTCAAGCTGCTTGATGACAAACTTAGATTTGGTATCTTTCATACGGTTGTCAAGCTCCTTGAGTTGAGCAGTGAGGTCATTGATCTCAACAGAATCATTTCTTATGTCATGGACTAGATCAGACGCTTGAGAAATTACTTCAGAGGGAATGGGCAAAGATGCCACTTCTTCATCAAACAGGTTTTCGACAAATCTGTCAAGCTGCTCCATGATGAATACTTGATTGAAGTAATGAGGTGCATCAGAGCCATCATTAATCTGTGTAGTAGGAGCAGACGGAACGAGATTTTGCTCGGTTGGAGACATCGAAGCTAAAGGTTGTGTCAGCTTTGGAGCAAACTGCGCAGCCTTTTCCTTCACAACATCAGCACTTGCCCGAACATTTTGCTCGGCTGGAGGAGCTTTGATTTGCTTCACCTTTTTCTTCAGGAGCTTTTCTCCTGGCTTAGCTGTGCCAACTGGGGCATCAACTACCAAATCTTGCAAATCAATTGCATCGGGATGAGGATCTGTATGCACTTTGTCAACCATTGTGACAGTGGTAGGAGGAGTCTTCCTTTTCAATGGGTTCTTCTTTAGAGGCGCTATTGGGACAATGCTTGCACGAAGATCAGGCAGAATAGTGGATGTAGTGACGTTCACTTGCTCCAAAAGAGTTGCTTCAACGTCTGCCCTTGTGAGAGGAGGGTCATCTTGATTGGAAGAATCACTTTCATGCTCAATTGGTTTAGCAGGCCTTCTGTTCAGTACGCTCTTTTTCTTCAGAGTCGCAGATCTGGGATCATGTTTATCCTTTGAATGGCGTTCTGCTTTTCCTTCAGCCTTTTTCTTCTCGACGTCTGATTTGATGAGACAACGGTTTTCTTCTTCTCTTGCTTCTTCCTTTTCAGCCTTCTTGGCTCTCTTTTCTGCATTCTTGAGGTGATTGGCCTTTTCTTCGGGATATGAGTCAGGTGTCTTAAGAGACGACTCATCAGCGTCAGGAGGTGGTGGAGGCCTTGCCTGGGGTTCACCTGGCCGGATGAGTCCAATTTCACGATAGTCACTCCATGGGGGATGGAAGGCAATGTTCTTGGCATATCGATGATGAACCATTTTGTAGTTGAACCACTTCTGTACCCAGTGACGTTGAATCTTTTGCACACGCCTTTTTCTCTGAGTTGAATCTTCTCTAGGAACTGTGTTGTAGTTCTCATGAGATATATACTGAGCTGAATTGGTGTAGGGTTGCCTGCCACCTTTCCTTTTCTTCGGAGCATCTGCTTCTTGCTCGTTTTCATTATGTTCGGCTCTTTTTCTTTTGCTGGAAGATGGGCCTACCGCTGGGCCCTTAGCATTTGGTGCTTTGGATTCATCAGTTGTTCCCATGAACATCTCTTCTTCATCAGCCATACTGTGTGGTCTAGCAGAATCCTGAACAGAATGCATACACCTGTGAATAAGAGTAGGTACGAGGGAAGTGGGGACAGGGTTACAAATGCTCACAGCGAGTGTTTTTTTGAACAAATAGAATTTTGAAGAAGAAACAGATACATACTTTGAGAAATGTTTCGAGTGAATGAAACATATAGATCGAGCTAGTAGGCCCGAAGAATGTACTAGACAGCGAGCTAGGCATATCATTCAAGCGAAACATAACACAAACCCTAGATATGAAAGATTCGGATGTGAGGACCAACTACAAACCACATCCACACTAGAAGGGTAAAAACCTAGATCTAAGATATGCGGTAAAATCAGAGATAATTAACCATGAACGAACTCGACTCGAAAAGGAAGGAGACCCGAGTTCGAACCACACGTACTGATACGTCCATTTTGCATCATGCTTTTATATGGATATTTATTGCATTATGGGTTGTTATTACACATTATGGTACAATACTTATGCCTTTTCTCTCTTATTTTACAAGGTTTACACAAAGAGGGAGAATGCCGGCAGCTGGAATTCTGGACCGGAAAGGAGCAAATCTGAGAGACCTATTCTGCACAACTCCAAAAGTCCTGAAAATTTACGGAGAATTATTTTAGAATATATAACAAATAATGGGCGAAGAAATACCAGAGGGGGACCCACCAGCTGGCCAAAAGCCTGGGGGGCACGCCCTACCCCCCTGGGCATGCCCCTAGGGCTTGTGGGCCCCCTGGCAGGTCTCCAGTGCCCATCTTCTACTATATGGAGGGTTTTGACCTGGAAAAAATCATAAGGAAGCTTTCGGGACGAAGCGCCGCCGTCTCGAGGCGGAACTTGGGCAGAAGCAATCTAGGGCTCCGGCGGAGCTGTTCTGCCGGGGAAACTTCCCTCCGGGAGGGGGAAATCGAAGCCATCGTCATCACCAATGATCCTCTCATCGGGAAGGGGTCAATCTCCATCAACATCTTCACCAGCACCATCTCCTCTCAAACCCTAGTTCATCTCTTTTATCCGATCTTTGTCTCAAAACCTCAGATTGGTACCTGTGGGTTGCTAGTAGTGTTGATTACTCCTTGTAGTTGATGCTAGTTGGTTTATTCGGTGGAAGATCATATGTTCAGATCCTTAATGATATTCAATACTCCTCTGATTTTGAACATGAATATGCTTTGTGAGTAGTTACGTTTGTTCCTGAGGACATGGGAGAAGTCTTGTTACAAGTAATCATGTGAATTTGGTATTCGTTTGATATTTTGATGAGATGTATGTTATCTTTCCTCTAGTGGTGTTATGTGAATGTCGACTACATGAAACTTCATCATGATTTGGGCCTAAGGGAAGGCATTGGGAAGTAATAAGTAGATGATGGGTTGCTAGAGTGACAGAAGCTTAAACCCTAGTTTATGCGTTGCTTCATAAGGGACAGATTTGGATCCATATGTTTTATGCTATGGTTAGATTTATCTTAATTCTTCTTTCGTAGTTGAGGATGCTTGCGAGAGTGGTTAATCATAAGTGGGAGGCTTGTCCAAGTAAGGACAGCACCCAAGCACCGGTCCACGCACATATCAAATTATCAAAGTAACGAACGCGAATCATATGAGCATGATGAAAACTAACTTGACAATAATTCCCATGTGTCCTCGGGAGTGCTTTGCTTTATATAAGAGTTCGTCCAGGCTTATCCTGTGCTACAAAAAGGATTGGTCCACCTTGCTGCACCTTTGTTACACTTGTTACTTGTTACCCATTACGAATTGTCTTATCACAAAACTTTCTGTTACCGATAATTTCAGTGCTTGCAGAAAATACCTTGCTGAAAACCGCTTGTCATTTCCTTCTGCTCCTCGTTGGGTTCGACACACTTACTTATCGAAAGGACTACGATAGATCCCCTATACTTGTGGGTCATCAAGACTCTTTTATGGCGCCATTGCCGGGGAGTGAAGCGCCTTTGGTAAGGAAACATTTATATTACGTGCTGAAATTTACTGTCACTTGTTACTATGGAACATCTTCCTTTGAGGGGTTTGTTTGGGGTATCTTCACCCAGACCGAAAGAGAAAAGAGTTGCCCCTCAACCTACTGAACCTACTGAAAATATTTATTATGAAATTCCTTCGGGTATGATAGAGAAACTGCTAGCTAATCCTTATGAAGGAGATGGAACATTACATCCTGATATGCATCTAATCTATGTGGATGAAGTTTGTGGATTATTTAAGCTTGCAGGTTTACCCGAGGATGAAGTCAACAAAGAAGGTCTTCCCTTTATATTTGAAGGAGAAGGCATTGACATGGTATAGGCTATGTGATGATATTGGGACTTGGAATTACAACCGATTGAAATTGGAATTTCATCAGAAGTTTTATCCTATGCATCTAGTTCATCGTGATCGGAATTATATATATAATTTTTGGCCTCGTGAAGGAGAAAGTATCGCTCAAGCTTGGGGGAGGCTTAAGTCAATGTTATATTCATGCCCCAATCATGAGCTCTAAAGAGAAATTATTATTCAGAACTTCTATGCTCGGCTTTCTCGTAATGATCAATCCATGCTCGATACTTCTTGTACTCGTTCTGTTATGAAGAAGACTATTGAATTCAAATGGGATTTATTGGAAAGAATTAAATGCAACTCTGAGGATTGGGAAATCGGCAAAGGTAAGGAGTTAGGTATAAACCTTAAGTTTGATTGTGTTAAATCTTTTATGGATACCGATGCTTTTCATGAATTTAGCACTAAATATGGACTTGACTCTGAGATAGTAGCTTCTTTCTGTGAATCATTTGCTTCTCATGTTGATCTCCCTAAGGAGAAGTGGTTTAAATATCATCCTCCCATTGAAGTAAAAATAGTAGAACCTATTAAAGTTGAAAAGGAAACTATTACTTATAATGTTGATCCTATTGTTCCTACTGCTTATATTGAGAAACCACCTTTCCCTATTAGAATAAAGGAATATGCTAAAGCTTCAGCTGTGGTTCGTAAGAGTTATACTAGAACACCTACACCCCCTGAACAAATTAAAGTTGAATCTAGTATTGCTATGGTCAAAGATCTCTTGGTCGATAATATTGATGGGCATGTTATTTATTTCTGTGATGAAGCTGCTAGAATTGCTAGACCCGATGATAAAGATAAACATAGACCTGTTGTTGGCATGCCTGTTGTTTCTGTTAAAATAGGAGATCATTGTTATCATGGCTTATGTGATTTGGGTGCTAGTGTGAGTGCAATTCCCTTTACTTTATATCAAGAAATTATGAATGATATTGCACCTGCTGAAATAGAAGATATTGATGTCACTATTAAGCTTGCCAATAGAGATACTATATCACCAATTGGGATTGTTAGAGATGTTGAAGTCTTGTGTGGGAAAATAAAATACCCTACTAATTTTCTAGTTCTTGGTTCCCCACAAGATGATTTTTGTCCCATTATATTTGGTAGACCTTTCCTGAACACTGTTAATGCTAAAATAGATTGTGAGAAAGAAATTGTTAGTGTGAGTTTTGGGGATGTGTCTCATGAGCTTAATTTCTCCAAATTTCATAGACAACCCCATGATAAAGAATTGCCTAGTAAAGATGAAATTATTGGTCTTGCTTCTATTACCGTGCCTCCTACTGATCCTTTAGAACAATATTTGCTAGACCATGAAAATGATATGTTCATGAATGAAAGAAAGGAATTAGACGAGATTTTCTTTAAACAAATGCCTATTTTGAAACACAATTTGCCTATTGAAACTCTTGGAGATCCTCTACCACCCAAGAGTGATCCTGTGTTCTATCTTAAACAATTACCTAATACTCTGAAATATGCTTATCTTGATGAGAAAAAGATATATCCTGTTATTATTAGTGCTAACCTTTCAGAGCATGAAGAAAATAAATTACTGAAAACTCTGAAGAAGCACCGTGCAGCTATTGGATATACTCTGGATGATCTTAAGGGCATTAGTCCCACTCTATGTCAGCACAAAATTAATATGGAACCCAATGCTAAACCTGTTGTTGATCACCAGCGATGGTTGAATCCAAAAATGAAAGAAGTGGTAAGAAATGAAATACTAAAGCTTCTGGAAGCAGATAAAATTTATCCTGTCACTGATAGTAGATGGGTAAGTGATACGTCTCCAACGTATCTATAATTTTTGATTGTTCCATGCTGTTATATTATCATTCTTGGATGTTTTACAATCATTTTATAGCAACTTTATATCATTTTTTGGGACTAACCTATTGACATAGTGCCCAATGCCAGTTGTTGTTTTTTGCTTGTTTTTTTACTTTGCAGGAAATCAATACCAAACAGAGTCCAAACGCAGTGAAACTTTTTGGTGATTTTTTCTGGACCAGAAGACACAAGTTGGGCCAAGAAAGTACCTAGGGGGGCTCCGAGGGGAGCACAACCCACCAGGGCGCGCCTGGGGGCCCAGGCGCGCCCAGGTGGGTTGTGCCCACCTCGGCCACCTCCCGCACCACCTCTTTGCTCTATAAATACCCCAATATTCCAGAAACCCTAGGGGAGTCGACGAAAATCAATTCCAGCCGCCGCAAGTTCCAGAAACCACAGATCCAATCTAGACACCATCACGGAGGGGTTCATCATCCTCATTGGTGCCTCTCCGATGATGCGTGAGTAGTTCATTGTAGACCTATGGGTCCGTAGGCAGTAGCTAGATGGCTTCCTCTCTCTCTTTTGATTCTCAATACAATGGTCTCTTGGAGATCTATTTGATGTAACTCTTTTTTGCGGTGTGTTTGTTGGGATCCGATGAAGTTTGAGTTTATGATCAGATCTATGTTTTTATCCATGAAAGTTATTTGAGTCTTTTGATCTCTTATATGCATGATTGATTATAGCCTTGTATTTCTTCTTCAAATCTTTGGTTTAGTTAGGCCAACTAGATCGATTTTTCATGCCATGGGAAGAGGTGCTTTGTGATGGGTTTGATCTTACGGTGCTTGATCCCAGTGACAGAAGGGGAACCGACACGTATGTATCATTGCTATTAAGGATAACAAGATGGGGTCTATTTCTACATAAATAGATCTTGTCTACATCATGTCATCGTTCATATTGCATTACTCCATTTCTCCATGAACTTAATACACTAGATGCATGCTGGATAGCGGTCGATGTGTGGAGTAATAGTAGTAGATGCAGGTAGGAGTCGGTCTACTAATCTTGGACATGATGCCTATATAATGATCATTGCCTGGATATCGTCATAATTATTTGAAGTTCTATCAATTGCCCAACAGTAATTTGTTTACCCACCGTATGCTATTTTTCTCGAGAGAAACCACTAGTGAAATCTACGGCCCCTGGGTCTATTTTCTCATCATATATTTTCAGATCTATTTTGCTATTTGCCTTATTATTTATTTGCCACTTTTATTTTCAGATCTATATTTCCAAAAAACCAAAAATACCTCGCTGAATTTTATTTGCATCTATCAATCTACTACAATTTATCTCATGTCCGTTTGCCAATTTCTGGCGCCGTTACCCGAAAGGGATTGACAACCCCTTTAACACGTCGGGTTGCAAGTATTTGTTCTTTGTGTGCAGGTGTTGTTTACGTAGTGTTGCTTAGTTCTCCTACTGGTTCGATAACCTTGGTCTCATCACTGAGGGAAATACCTACCGTTGTTGTGCTGCATCATCCCTTCCTCTTTGGGGAAATACCGACGTAGTTCAAGGCAACATCAGTAAGTCATGTTCATTGTGTCCCTAAGAAGGGAGGTGTTACCGTTGTTCCTAATGATAAAAATGAATTGATTCCACAAAGAATTGTCACAGGTTATAGAATGGTTATTGATTTTAGAAAGTTGAACAAAGCTGATAGGAAAGATCATTATCCTCTACCTTTTATTGATCAAATGCTAGAAAGACTATCAAAACATACACACTTTTGCTTTCTAGATGGTTATTCTGGTTTTTCCCAAATACCTGTGTCACAAGAGGATCAATAAAAGACTACTTTTACTTGCCCTTTCGGTACCTTTGCTTATAGACGTATGTCTTTTGGTTTATGTAATGCACCTGCTACTTTTCAAAAATGTATGACTGCTATATTCTCTGACTTTTGTGAAAAGATTATTGAGGTTTTCATGGATGATTTCTCCATTTACGGAACTTCTTTTGATGATTGCTTAAGCAACCTTAATCGAGTTTTGCAGAGATGTGAAGAAACTAATCTTGTCTTGAATTGGGAGAAGTGCCACTTTATGGTTAATGAAGGTATTGTCTTGTGGCATAAAATTTCTGAAAGAGGTATTGAAGTTGATAAAGCTAAAGTTGATGCTATTGAAAAGATGTCGTGTCCTAAAGATATCAAAGGTATAAGAAGTTTCCTTGGTCATGCTGGTTTCTATAGGAGGTTTATTAAAGACTTCTCCAAAATTTCTAGGCCTCTCACTAATCTCTTGCAAAAAGATGTTCCATTTGTTTTTTATGATGATTGTGTAGATGCATTTGAAATACTTAAGAAAGCCTTGATTTCTGCACCTATTGTTCAACCGCCTTATTGGAACCTACCCTTTGAAATTATGTGTGATGCTAGTGATTATGCTGTTGGTGCTGTTCTAGGACAAAGAGTTGATAAGAAATTAAATGTTATCCATTATGCTAGTAAAACTCTAGACAGTGCTCAAAGAAATAATGCTACTACTGAAAAAGAATTTTTAGCGGTTGTATTTGCCTGTGATAAGTTCAGATCTTTTATTGTTGATTCCAAAGTAACTGTTCACACCAATCATGCTGCTATTAAAAACCTTATGGAAAGGAAAGATGCTAAACCTAGACTTATTAGATGGGTTCTCTTGCTGCAAGAATTTGATTTGCATATTATTGATAGAAAGGGAGCTGAGAACCCCATAGCAGACAACTTGTCTAGGTTAGAAAATATCCTTGATGACCCACTACCTATTGATGATAGCTTTCCTGATGAACAATTAGCTGTCATAAATGCTTCTCGTGGTACTCCTTGGTATGCTGATTATGCCAATTATATTGTTGCTAAATTTATACCACCTAGCTTCACATACCAGCAAAAGAAAAAGTTTTTCTATGATTTAAGACATTACTTCTGGGATGACCCACATCTTTATAAAGAAGGAGTAGATGGTGTTATTAGACGTTGTGTACCTGAGCATGAACAGGAACAAATCCTACGCAAGTGTCACTCCGAGGCCTACGGAGGACACCATGCTGGAGATAGAACTGCACACAAGGTATTACAATCTGGTTTTTATTGGCCTACTCTTTTTAAGGATGCTCGCAAGTTTGTCTTTTCTTGTGATGAATGTCAAAGAATTTGGTAATATTAGTAGACGTCAGGAAATGCCTATGAATTATTCACTTGTTATTGAACCATTTAATGTTTGGGGATTTGATTATATGGGACCTTTTCCTTCCTCTAATGGGTATACACATATTTTGGTTGCTGTTGATTATGTTACTAAGAGGGTAGAAGCTATTCCAACTAGTAGTGCTGCTCATAACACTTCCATTAAGATGCTTAAAGAAGTTATTTTCCCGAGGTTTGGAGTCCCTAGATATTTAATGACTGATGGTGGTTCACACTTTATTCATGGTGCTTTCCGTAAATTGCTTGCTAAATATGATGTTAACCATAGAATCGCATCTCCATATCATCCTCAGTCTAGTGGTCAAGTAGAATTGAGCAATCGAGAAATAAAGTTGATTTTGCAAAAGACTATTAATAGATCCAGAAAGAATTGGTCTAAGAAACTTGATGATTTATTATGGGCTTATAGAACTGCTTATAAGAACCCTATGGGTATGTCTCCATATAAAATGGTTTATGGAAAAGCATGTCACTTACCTCTTGAACTAGAACATAAAGCTTATTGGGCAATTAAAGAACTCAACTATGATTTCAAACTTGCCGGTGAGAAGAGGTTATTTGACATTAGCTCACTTGATGAATGGAGAACCCAGGCCGATGAGAATGCCAAATTGTTTAAAAAGAAAGTTAAAAGATGGCATGATAAAAGGATACAAAAGCGTGAATTTAATGTAGGTGACCATGTCTTGCTATACAATTCTCGTTTAAGATTTTTTGCAGGAAAGCTTCTCTCTAAATGGGAAGGTCCTTACATTATCGAGGAAGTTTATCGTTCCGGTGCCATCAAAATCAACAACTCTGAAGGCACTAACCCAAAGGTGGTAAACGGGCAAAGAATCAAACATTATGTCTCAAGTACTCCCATAAATGTTGAAACCAATATCATTAATACCATAACACCGGAGGAGTACATAAGGGATATTTACCAGAACGCTCCAGACCCCGAAAAGGAATAGGTATGTGATACGGTAAGTAAACCGACTCCAAAACTTTTCCAATAGCAACTTTACTCCGTTTTGGAATATTTAAAAAATTAGGAAAATAAAAAGTAGTCCGAACAGCACACGAGGAGGCGACAAGCCCTGGGGGCGCGCCCTACCCCCCTGAGCGCGCCTACTAGGCTTGTGGTCACCTAGTGTACCCCCCGGACTCCGTTTTCTTGTAGTACACTCCTTTTGGTCGGTAAAAATTCATTATATAATCTCCCGAAGGTTTTGACCACCGTACCACGGCAAAATCCTCTGTTCTTATTTCGAGCTGTTTTTCTGACAGATCTATATCGCTATGACGTCCCCAAGCGCTCCGAAGGACAAGTTCTTCGAGAAGGTCATCAACCCCTACCTTGCGGAGGTGCTGCAACACCCTCAAACCATTGAGATGCGTGAGGGGGTGCTGCACATCCGCGATGTTCAAGGGCCAAAGAGGACCGGAAGCGTGGAGACAAGGCTCGAAGCAATGGAGCAGCAAGTCTTCAAGTGCCAAGGGATGGTGGAACACAGACTCAACTCCAATCACTCCATGATCACGAAATTTACCTATGACCACAAGATGGACGCCAAGAACATCGGAGAGGCCATCTTCAAGCTTCATGAGAAAATCGAGCATCTCCAAGCCCAGATCTATGACCTGCAAAACCAAAACTGTGAGTATGAATACAGATTTAAGAGGATGAGTTCGGCTGCAGATTTGAGGATCCCGGAGACTCGTTCATCTTTTTACGATGGTGAACCTATGCCTTGGAAGACGGAGGATAAGATTCTTTCATCATCAACAACTCCATCATCACCACCTCCGAAGAAAGAGACCTAAGTACATGGGTATGGGCACTCCCCTTGGCAATTGCCAAGCTTGGGGGAGGTGCCCCGGTATCGTATCACCATCACATCTTTACCTTTATCATTTTTCTTAGTTCGATCCTTTTGGTTATATCTCGGTTTAGTAGAATAAAGTTTTAGTATGATCTAGCTTTGAGTTTTGCTTTGTGTTCCCTCTATGTAATCAAGTCTGAGAGTTATATAATAAAGATTAGTTTTGAGTTGAGGGCTTTGCTTTCTTGCTATGATCTTGAGAAAAAGAAATAAAAAGATTATATAATGATCTTATGGGAAGTGACGACTTCACGTATAAGGAGTATGTCGCATGAAATTTGTTGGGAGTTGACAAACATAGTTTTGGTCATTGTTGCAATTAATAGGAAGTAATAAAGAAAGAGAGGTCTCACATATAAATATACTATCTTGGACATATTTTGTGATTGTGAGCACTCATTAAAATATTATATGCTAAAGGTTGATGTTGGACAAGAAGACAACATAATGGGTTATGTTTCTTTATATCCGAATAGAAGTTATATTGTCATGGATCCTCCAACATGTTGAGCTTCCTTCCCATCCTATGCTAGCCAAATCTTTTGCACCGAGTAGAGATACTACTTGTGCCTCCAAAATCCCTCAACCCAGTTTTGCCATGAGAGTCCACCATACCAACCTATGGATTGAGTAAGATCCTTCAAGTAAGTTGTCATCAGTGCAAGCAATAAAAATTGCTCTCTAAATATGTATGATCTTTTAGTGTGAGGAAAATAAGCTTTATACAAACTTGTAATATAGAAGAAATAAAAGCGACAGACTGCATAATAAAGTTCTTTATCACAAGCGGCAATATAAAGTGATGTTCTTTCGCAATAAGATTTTGTGCATCCAACCATAAAAGCACATGACAACCTCTGCTTCCCTCTGTGAAGGGCCCATCTTTTATTTACCTTCTATCTTAAAGCAAGAGTCATGGTGATCATCATCTATTCTTTTTACACCTTTTCTTTTTGGCAAGCACAATATGTTGGGGAAGATCCAGATATATATATCCACTCAGTTGTAGATATTCATAAACTATTATTGTTGACATTACCCTTGAGGTAAAAGGTTGGGAGGCGAAGTTATAAGCCCCTATCTTTCTGTGTGTCTGACTGAAACTTTGATCTCATAAGTATCGCGTGAGTGTTAGCAATTATGAAAGACTAAATGATAGTTGAGTATGTGAACTTGCTGAAAAGCTCTTACATTGACTCTTTCTGATGTTATGATAAATTGCAATTGTTTCAATGACCTAGATCATGGTTTGTTAGTTTTCAATAGAGTTCTTGTTTCGTACTTTACCTTGTGAACGAATTGTTACTTTAGCATAAGAAATTACATGACAATATATGTTGCTGTTCTAAAGATGATCATGATGCCTTCATGTCCGTATTTTATTTTATCGACACCTCTATCTCTAAACATGTGGACATGATTATCGATTTCGGCTTCCGCTTGAGGACAAGCGAGGTCTAAGCTTGGGGGAGTTGATACGTCCATTTTGCATCATGCTTTTGTATGGATATTTATTGCATTATGGGTTGTTATTACACATTATGGTACAATACTTATGCCTTTTCTCTCTTATTTTACAAGGTTTACACAAAGAGGGAGAATGCCGGCAGCTAGAATTCTGGACTGGAAAGGAGCAAATCTGAGAGACCTATTCTGCACAACTCCAAAAGTCCTGAAAATTTATGGAGAATTATTTTGGAATATGTAAAAAATATTGGGCGAAGAAATACCACAGGGGGACCCACCAGGTGGCCACAAGCCTAGGGGCGCGCCCTACCCCCTGGGCGCACCCCTAGGGCTTGTGGGCCCCCTGGCAGGTCTCCGGTGCCCATCTTCTGCTATATGGAAGGTTTTGACCTAGAAAAAAAATCATAAGGAAGCTTTCGGGACGAAGCGCCGCCTTCTCGAGGTGGAACCTGGGCAGAAGCAATCTAGGGCTCCGGCGGAGCTGTTCTGCAGGGGAAACTTCCCTCCGGGAGGGGGAAATCGAAGCCATCATCATCACCAACGATCCTCTCATCGGGATGGGGTCAATCTCCATCAACATCTTCACCAACACCATCTCCTCTCAAACCCTAGTTCATCTCTTATATCTGATCTTTGTCTCAAAACCTCAGATTGGTACTTGTGGGTTGCTAGTGGTGTTGATTACTCGTAGTTAATGCTAGTTGGTTTATTCGGTGGAAGATCATATGTTCAGATCCTTAATGATATTCAATACCCCTCTGATTTTAAACATGAATATGCTTTGTGAGTAGTTAAGTTTGTTCCTGAGGACATGGGAGAAGTCTTGTTATAAGTAATCATGTGAATTTGGTATTCGTTCGATATTTTGATGAGATGTATGTTGTCTTTCCTCTAGTGGAGTTATGTGAACATCGACTACATGACACTTCACCATGATTTGGGCCTAGGGGAAGGCATTGGGAAGTAATAAGTAGATGATGGGTTGCTAGAATGACAGAAGCTTAAACCCTAGTTTATGCGTTGCTTCGTAAGGGGCTGATTTGGATCCATATGTTTCATGCTATGGTTAGATTTATCTTAATTCTTCCTTCGAAGTTGCGGATGCTTGCGAGAGTTGTTAATCATAAGTGGGAGGCTTGTCCAAGTAAGGACAACACCCAAGCACCGGTCCACCCACATATCAAATTATCAAAGTAACGAACGCGAATCATATGAGCATGATGAAAACTAACTTGACAATATTCCCATGTGTCCTCGGGAGCGCTTTGCTTTATATAAGAGTTCGTCCAGGCTTATCCTTTGCTACAAAAAGGATTGGGCCACCTTGCTGCACCTTTGTTACACTTGTTACTTGTTACCCGTTACGAATTATCTTATCACAAAACTTTCTATTATCGATAATTTCAGTGCTCGCAGAAAATACCTTGCTGAAAACCGCTTGTCATTTCCTTCTGCTCCTCGTTGCGTTTGACACTCCTACTTATCGAAAGGACTACGATAGATCCCCTATACTTGTGGGTCATCACGTACCCTAGCTCGGTGACGTGCAACAGCTACGGCGACGCGGGGAAGAAGATGTCCCGCGGTGGCGTGGAAGGACTCCGGTGACCTCTTTCCGATAGTTAAGAGGCGAAGGGGTCGTCGGCGTGGAGCTCAAGGTGAAGTGCTACAGCGAGGGTTTCGGTAGAGAGGAGGCGAGGAGAAAGAGAGTAAGGTGGAAGAAGGGAGCGATACGGTTTATATAGATGAATGGAAATAACCGCAGAGGATTTTTATCGGATGGTCTTTAAGCGGAGACGATTGCGATTCAACGGACATGATGGAATGTCAGATGATGTATTACATGTGGCAACCGTTATAAAAGATCGTGGTCCTGACTTGGGCGGGAAACCCCAAATTTTGGACAGCTTTCGCCAAAACAGATTAATGTTCGGATCGAATCTTAATTGTGGTCAAGGACACCAAATAAAGTTTCGTTCCATATAAAATTTGAGCATTTGCAACGGATCAGCATAGACTGGAAGAGATATAACAGAGGGAAAACAGGGTCCTAGGCATTTCACTCAGTCAGAAAAAACACAAACACTTGAGCAAATAGCTATGAATGAAATGCATTAGGACGAAGTCAAAATCTATCGATCGAAGAGAAATCCAATGAAAGAAAACTATGGTGGCGTTACCCACCGTATAAGAACTGTATGACCCCGAGCGTCGCACAATTATCGTGGCACCCGGTTAGTCTAGTTCTTCGTTAATGTATTCACTCTCAGAAAGAAAATTTCACTTTGTCGAAATTTTCAGACTCTTCGAGTGTTATGCACCCATTCCTTCTAAGATGTGGACGTGTTAGCACGGGTGTCGAGTCCAGCTTACTGCACGTTTGCGAAGTCCAGGATATTTAGCTCACACTGTAACACACATAATCTTTTCTCATTGAGAGGCTTGGTGAAAATATCAGCAAGATTGTCTTCGGTCTTGACATGATTGAGTACGATATCCTCTCGAGCCACATGATCGCTAATGAAATGATGCCTGATGGCAATGTGCTTCGTGCGAGAATGCTACACTGGATTATGTGCAATTTTGATGGCACTCTCATTATCACAATATAGAGGGATATGCTTGACCTTGATGCCATAATCCTTCAGTGTCTGCTTCATCCACAATAACTGAGTGCAACAAGCGCCATCAGCAATATATTCGGCCTCAGCCGTGGAAAGAGATACACAATTCCGCTTCCTTGATGACCAACATACCAATGATCTACCGAGGAAATGACATGTCCCCGAAGTAGATTTCCTATCAACCAAGTCACCAGCCCAATCTGAGTCTGAATACCCAACAAGATCAAACTGTGCTCCCTTAGGATACCATAAACCTAAGGTGGGGGTGTGAGCCAAATATCTCAGAATGCGCTTGACCGCTTGGTGATGCGATCCTTTCAGTGCAGCTTGATAATGGGCACACATGCAAACACTCAACATAATGTCAGGTCTGGATGCACATAGATAAAGAAGAAATCCAATCATCGAACGATAAGCTTTCTGATCGTAATCCTTACCATACACATCTGCATCCGGCTTACCATTCGTGGGCATAGGAGTTTTATAGCCCTTCATTTTGGAATCTTGCATTTTGAACTTCTTCAGACACTCTTTCCGATATTTCTCCTGAGAAATGAAGATGCCATTTGCTTGTTGACGAATTTGCAGTTCGAGAAAGAACTTGAGTTCACCCATCATGGACATTTGATATTTATCGGACATCATCTTCCCGAACTCTAAGCTGCAAGCATTGTTAGTACAGCCGAAGATAATATCATCCACATAGATTTGACATACGAATAGATCATTATCAACAGCACGAGTGAAAAGTGTGGGATCTGTGGATCCTGGCTTGAACCCTTTGTCGAGCAGAAACTTCTTCAGGGTGTCATACCAAGCTTGAGGGGCTTGCTTTAGCCCATATAGAGCTTTCTTCAACCTGAAAACTTTGTTAGGAAACTCAGGGTGTTCAAAGCCAGGTGGCTGTCTAACATACACTTCCTCATCAATTTCACCATTGAGGAATGCACTTTTCACATCCATTTGGTAAAGCAGGATATCATTGTAATTTGCATAAGCGAGAAGAATGTGAATTGCCTCAAGGCGTGCAACAGGAGCATATGTTTCACCGAAATCAATACCTTCTACCTGAGTGTACCCTTGAGCAACAAGTCGTGCTTTGTTTCTCACCATGATACCATTCTCATCTTTCTTATTGCAGAAAATCCATTTTGTGCCGATGATATTGTGCTTCTTGGGATTCGGTTTGTCAACCAATTCCCACACATCATTTAATTCGAATTGCACCAACTCCTCTTGCATGGCATTCATCCAATCTGGATCATTCATGGCTTCTTCATATTTGGTAGGTTCTGCCAATGACACAAAAGAGAAACTGCCACAGTAGTTAGCCAAGCGAGTGCGTGAACGAGTTGTGGGTCGATAACCTAGATTCTTAATTTCATCGAGAATTAATGAGGGATCAAATCGATTAGCCACTCATGGATGAGCATTTTCTTCATGATGATCATCGTTATTTTCATCAGTTTCAGCATTTGTATCATCATTCCCTTTAGGGTTGCCATTTTTATCGGCATTTGGATTTTGATTGCCATTTCCACTCGGAGGAGCATTTGCTTCGGCAGTGGCTTGACGGGTTCTGCTTCGAGTCATAGGAGCATCATCATCAGAGGACTCAGGTGCATTTCCTTCAACAGGCTTGACGCTCCCAATGGCCATTTGCCGAATAGCATCAGATATCAGTGGTTCATCTATCACATTTGGCAGGTGCTCCTTTTGAGAGCCATTAGATTCATCAAACCGCACATTTACCGTTTTCATAACTTTCATGTGGTGAGAGTTATAAACACGATACGTATGCGAGTTTGAGCCATAACCGAGAAGAAAACCTTCATGTGACTTAGGTGCAAACTTGGAAGAATGATTCATATCAAGAATGTAACAAGGTGCACCAAAAACACGTAGATAAGAAACATTCAGTTTCTTGCCCGTGATAAGCTCATATGAAGTTTTCTTAAGGAACTTGTGAAGATAAACACGATTGATAACATGACAGGCAGTGTTAATAGCATCAGCCCAGAAGAGAATGGGAGTTTTGTACTCACCGAGCATAGTTCTTGCCATTTCAATGAGAGTTCTGTTCTTTCGTTAACAACTCCATTTTGTTGGGGAGTGTATGTAGCAGAGAACTCATGAGTAATACCATGTTCATCGAGAAATTCAGCAATATGAGTATTTTTGAACTCAGTTCCATTATCACTTCTGACATGCTTAATTCGCACATCATATTCATTCTGGGCCTTCTTAGCGAAGCTTTTGAAGATATCTTGAGTACAAGTCTTGTCTTCGAGAAAGAATACCCAAGTGTATCGAGAGAAATCATCAACAATGACCAGACCATAATGGCTACCACCGAAGCTTGCATAATTTTGAGGATCGAATAAATCCATATGAAGAATTTCCAGAGGTCTTGTAGTGGTCATAACTGTCTTGGATGAGTGATGCTTCTTGGCTAATTTACCAGCCTCACATGTAGCACAGAGACGATTCTTGTTGAATTTTACATCCAGAATGCCACGGAAATGATTTTTCTTCACCAGGGTCTGCAAATTTCTCATACCTGCATGACCAAGTCTACGGTGCCACAACCAACCTTCTGTTGCTTTTGCAAGCAAACAAGTTGGAACTGAGGGACCCTTAGAGAAATCCACAATATAAAGATCACCCTTTCTAATTCCCTCAAAGATGAAGGAATTGTTAGAGGCCATGAAGACAATGCATTTGGATATATAAAACAGAACTAGCATGCCTAAATCACATAGCTTGCCAACTGACATAAGATTAAATCCGAGAGACTGAACAAGTAAAACATCATCAATGGACTTGTCTTTGGATATGGCAATTTTACCTAGTCCAATTACCTTTCCCTTGTTGTTGTCGCCGAAAGTGATATACTTCAGAGGAGAAGCAGTTAACTTGGGGTCGACAAACAACGACTTGTCTCCGGTCATATGACTAGTGCAACCACCGTCCATTATCCATTCAGTGCACCCGGAGACATAGTCCTGCAGAAGAATTAGGCCTTCTTAACCACCCACATCTTTGCAGGTGGCTTTGAAACAATAGAACGAGCAGGATATGATTTCTTTTGGTAGGCATAATTGTTACTCGATGAGGTGCGAGCACAATTGAAAGAATAAGCATTGAGATTCTTTCCAGATGAGTGAGCATAGTGATTGTATGCAGTATGCATGTACTCATTATGTCGAATTCTTTGTGATTGCATGGCCAGTCAAGCAGAAACAGGCAGAGCATCAACAATTTTCTTAGGCACCCAAATGGCTTTCTTTGGGGGGCCATTTCTGCTGTTTGGTCCAACATAGCAAGCAACAGTCTCACCATGTTGATTTTTGAACAACTTATAGTTGTCCAGAGAGTCATCTTCAGGATATTCAGGTATGGGAGAGTTGTATCCCGAAAGTAATGCTGGATCGAGCGTTTTGCTCTTTGCAGGAACCCACACAGTTTGAGGATATTGATGTGGTTCCCAGTAAGAACCATCTTCATTCAGTTTCCTTTCGAAACCGATACCTTCCTTTCTGGTATTTTTGTGAAGAATCAATTTCTTCAGAATGTCGCAAAGGGTTTGATGTCCTTTGAAAGATTTGAACATTCTTGTCTGAAGAAGATCCTTCAACCTAGCATTTTTATCAGAAAAAGAACCACTTTCCTCGACCAAGGGGTTAGCATTCACAGATGATTCAACATTTGATTCTGCATTGGCTTGTTCAAGGCATTTTAAACATGGTGGCTCAAACACTTCAGGTTTCTCTTTAAGTTGTTGGGTGAGAAGAAAATTTTCTCTGATCAAATCCTCATGAGCCTCTCTCAGCGCCTCGAGTTCCTGTTTCCTTTTCAGGTAATCATAGGTCAATCTTTCATGGTCAGCTGAGAGAAAATCATGACGATTCGATAGTTCATCCATTCATGACTTGAGAGTGGAGTACTCTTCGGTCAACGACCGATTCTTCTCCATCTCCTCAACCAATAACCCTTCAGATTTCCCGAGGATTTTCTCAATTTTCTCAAGAGAGTTTTGTTGAATATTGGCAATTTTGATCAACTTAGCATGGTCATCCTCATCAGAAGAATATTGATCACTGGAGTGAACCTTGTGATGTTTGGAGGATACCTTTTCTTTCGAGACTTTGGCCATGAAGCAATAAGCAGGAGATTCATCATCGCTTGACTGGTTTCCGAAGAAATTGGTCGTGGGAGTGGAGGCGCATGCTATGCCAGCCATGCCCAAGTCAGAATCCTCATCGGATTCATCAGCTTCTTCGGAGGCAGATGATTCTTCTTCTTCAGAATCCATCTCCTTGCCGATGTACGCCTTGGCCTTGCGAGAGGTATTCTTGCGGTTGGAGGAAGACTTGGAGGGGTTCCTCGATGAAGATCTTGACGAAGATTTGGAAGTGGAGCTGTCCTTCTTCTTGAAGAATTTTTTCATTTTCTTTTCTTCATCGGAGTCGTAGTTCTTGCTCTTGCTTTTGCCTCGATAGTTGCCTGAATCATATCTTCCACTAGCACGGATTTCAGCTTCCCAGAGAGGGCAGTCTGAAATGAAGTGTCCAGGCTTTTTCCACTTGAAGCAGGTGTATTCTCCAGCAGGTTTTTACAAAGTTTTTGAACCCCCAGAGTTGTTTGAACTTCTTTTCTGGAACTGGCTCTTCTTGTGGAAGCGTTGGAATCTTTTCATGATCAGTGCGAGATCTTTGTTGAGCCTTTTTGGGTCATCTGAATCTTCTTCGGCATTTCCATCGGAGGAAGAGTCAGCCACAACCTTGAGAGCATGATTTTTGCATTGAGTTGAGCCATACAGATCTCTTTTCTCTTCTTGTTCCTCATGAGTGTCCAGTCTTTCCATGATATTAGCAGAGTCGAGGTGTTTGAAGTCAGCTCGTTCACGTATCATCAGAACAAGTGTATCGAAAGAAATATCAAGAGCTTGATGTCTAATACGCAACCTTCTTCTTGTAGACTCGTGTTGGGCCTCCAAGCGCAGAGTTTTGTAGGACAGTAGCAATTTTCCCTCAAGTGGATGACCTAAGGTTTATCAATCCGTGGGAGGCGTAGGATGAAGATGGTCTTTCTCAAACAACCCTGCAACCAAATAACAAAGAGTCTCTTGTGTCCCCAACACACCCAATACAATGGTAAATTGTATAGGTGCACTAGTTCGGCGAAGAGATGGTGATACAAGTGTAATATGGATAGTAGATATAGGTTTTTGTAATCTGAAAATATAAAAACAGCAAGGTAGCAAGTAACAAAAGTGTGCAAAAACGGTATTGCAATGCTTGAAAACAAGGCCTAGGGTTCATACTTTCACTAGTGCAAGTTCTCTCAACAATGATAACATAATTAAATCATATGGCAATCCCACAACGTGGGACAAAAGTCACTCCAAAGTTCCTATCTCGGAGAACATAAGATGAAATTGCTTGTAGGGTACGAAACCACCTCAAAGTTATTCTTTCCGATCAATCCATTAGGCTATTCCTATAAGTGTCACAAACAGCCCTAGAGTTCGTAGTAAAATAACACCATATGACACACATCAATCAACCCTAATGTCACCTAGATACTCCAATGTCACCACAAGTATCCATGGGTCAATTATACGATATGCATCAAACAACTTCAGATTCATAATATTCAATCCATCACAAAGAATTTCAAAGAGTGCCCCAAGATTCCTACCGGAGAAACAAGGACGAAAACGTGTATCAACCCCTATGCATAGATTACCCCAATGTCACCTCGGGAATCCGCGAGTTGAGTGCCAAAACATACATCAAGTGAATCAATAGAACATCCCATTGTCACCACGGGTATCCCACGCAAGACATACATCAAGTGTTCTCAAATCCATAATAGTATTCAGTCTGATAATAATGAAACCTCAAATAGCAAGACTCAATTCATTACAACTAGAGATAGAGAGGGAAGAAACACCATATGATCCAACTATAATAACACAGCTCGTGGTACATCAAGATCGTGCCAAATCAAGAACACGAGAGAGAGAGAGAGAGAGAGAGGTCAAACACATAGCTACTGGTACATACCCTCAGCCCCGAGGGTGAACTACTCCCTCCTCATCATGGAGACCGCCGGGATGATGAAGATGGCCACCGGTGATGGTTTGCCCCTCTGTCAGGGTGCCGGAACAGGCTCCCGATTGGTTTTTCGTGGCTACAGAGGCTTGCGGTGGTAGAACTCCCGATCTAGGTTTATTTCTGGAGGTTCCAGGATTTATAGGAATTTTTGGCGTCGGTTTCACGTCAGGGGGGGTCCACGGGGCAGCGGCAAGGCAGGGGGCGCGCCCTCCACCCTTGTGGCTGCCTCAGGACTCCTCTGGTCCATCTCCGATGCCCCGTGGGTCTCTTCTGGTCCATAAAAAATCATCGTAAAGTTTCAGCTCGTTTGGACTCCATTTGGTATTCCTTTTCTGTAAAACTCAAAAACAAGGAAAAACACATAAACTGGCACTGGGCTCTAGGTTAATAGGTTAGTCCCAAAAATAATATAAAATAGCATATAAATGCATATAAAACATCCAAAACAGATAATATAATAGCATGGAACAATCAAAAATTATAGATACGTCGGAGACGTATCAAGCATCCCCAAGCTTAATTCCTGCTCGTCCTCGAGTAGGTAAATGATAAAAACAGAATTTTTGATGTGGAATGCTACCTAACATATTTATCCATGTAATCTTCTTTATTGTGGCATGAATGTTCAGATCCATAAGATTCAAAACAAAAGTTTAATATTGACATAAAACAATAATACTTAAAGCATACTAATAAAGCAATCATGTCTTCTCAAAATATCATGACCAAAGAAAGTTATCCCTACAAAATCATATAGTCTAGCTATGCTCCATCTTCATCACACAAAGTATTAAATCACGCACAACCCCAATGACAAGCCAAGCAATTGTTTCATACTTTTGATGTTCTCAAACTTTTTCAACTTTCACGCAATACATGAGCGTGAGCCATGGATATAACACTATAGGTGGAATAGAATATAGTGGTTGTGGAGAAGACAAAAAGAAGGAGATAGTCTCACATCAACTAGGCGTATCAACGGGCTATGAAGATGCCCATCAATAGATATCAATGTGAGTGAGTAGGGATTGCCATGCAACGGATGCACTAGAGCTATAAGTTTATGAAAGCTCAAAAAGAAACTAAGTGGATGTGCATCCAACTTGCTTGCTCACGAAGACCTAGGGCAATTTGAGGAAGCCCATCATTGGAATATACAAGCCAAGTTCTATAATGAAAAATTCCCACTAGTATATGAAAGTGATAACATAGGAGACTCTCTATCATGAAGATCATGGTGCTACTTTGAAGCACACGTGTGCAAAAGGATAGTAACATTGTCCCTTCTCTCTTTTTCTCTCATTTTTTTATTTTCTCTTCTTTTTTTTGTTTGGGCTCTTTGGCCTCTTTTTTATTTTGGGCTCTTTGGCCTCTTTTTATTATTTTTTTGTAAGTCCGGAGTCTCATCCCAACTTGTCAGGGAATCATGGTCTCCATCATCCTTTCCTCACATGGGACAATGCTCTAATAATGATGATCATCACACTGTTATTTACTTTACAACTCAAGAATTACAACTCGATACTAGAACAAATATATGACTCTATATGAATGCCTCTGGCGGTGTACCGGGATGTGCAATGATCAAGAGAGACATGTATAAAAAATATGAATGGTGGCTTTGCCACAAATACTATGCCAACTACATGATCATGCAAAGCAATATGACAATGATGGTGCGTGTCATAATAAATGGAACGATGGAAGTTGCATGGCAATATATCTCGGAATGGCTATGGAAATTCCATAATAGGTAGGTATGGTGGCTGTTTTGAGGAAGGGTATATGGTGGGTTTAATGCACCGGCGAAAGTTGCGCGGTACTAGAGAGGCTAGCAATGGTGGAAGGGTGAGAGTGAGTATAATCCATGGACTCAACATTAGTCATAAAGAACTCACATACTTATTGCAAAAGCCTATTAGCTATCGAAACAAAGTACCACATGCATGCTCCTAGGGGGATAGATTGGTAGGAAAAGACCATCGCTCGTCCCTGACCACCACTCATAAGGAAGACAATCAAAAAAAAAATCATGCTCCGACTTCATCACATAACGGTTCACCATACATGCATGCTACGGGAATCACAAACTTTAACACAAGTATTTCTACCAATCCACAATTACTCACTAGCATGACTCTAATATCACCATCTTTATATCTCAAAACAATCATAAGGAATCAAACTTCTCATAGTATTCAATGCACTTTATATGAAAGTTTTTATTATATCCCTCTTGGATGCCCATCATATTAGGACTAAATTCATAACCTAAGCAAATTACCATGCTGTTTAGAGACTCTAAAAAAAATATAAGTGAAGCACGAGAGCAAATGACAAACTACTCCAAAAGGTATGAGTGAAGATCAATGAGTAGTTGAATAATTATGTAGCTATGTGAAGACTCTCTCTCTCATTTAAGAATTTCAGATCTTGGGATATTATTAAAATAGCAAGAAAAACAAAATAAAATGACATTCCAAGGATAGCATATCATGTGAAGAAGCAAAAACTTAGGCTCAACCAAAACTGACCGATCATTGTTGAAGAAGAAAGGTGGGATGCCAACCGGGGCATCCCCAAGCTTAGATGCTTGAGACTTCTTGAAATATTAACTAAGTATGCCTTGGGCATCCCCAAGCTTGAGCTCTTGTGTCTCCTTAATTCCTCTCAAATCACGGTTTCCCTATATCTTAAAAACTTCATCCACACAAAACTCAACAAGAACTCATGAGATAAGTTAGTATAAATCAAATGCAAAACCTTATCATTATCTACTGTAGCAAATCACTAAAATTATTATTTAACATTGCATACTAAATGCCTCTGCATATTTAATACTCCTATCCTCTAATAGAATCATTAAACAAGCAAACATATGCAAACATAACAGCAATCCGTCTAAACAGGACAGTCTGTAAATAGTGGAATTGTACTCATACTTCCATTACTCAAAAAATTAGGAAAAATATCCACACTGTAGAAAATTTGTTTTTACTCATTGTGTAAAAATTTCAAGATTTTATCATGTTCTTACTTTCCAGAAGAATTCAGACAACGATAGAAAACTTTCTGTTTTCAAAACAGCAACATATAGATTTGCAAAATAAGCATGGTAAAGGCTAAACTTGACCATTTATTGAAATAAAAGATGCAAAACATTACTCTAAATAACAGTAAGCAAATACTAATAAAAGAAAATGACGCTCCAAGCAAAACTCATATCATGTGACGAATAAAAATATAGCTCCAAGTAAGGTTACCGATAATGTTGGAGACGAAAGAGGGGATGCCTGCCGGGGCATCCCCAAGCTTAGTTGCTTGGATATTCCTTTAATATTACCTTGGGGTGCCTTAGGCATCCCCAAGCTTAGGGTCTTGACACTCCTTATTCTCCTCATATCGATATCTCACCCAAAACATGAAAACTTCAATCACACAAAACTTAACGGAACTTCCTGAGATGGGTTAGTATGATAAAACAAATCATTCACTTTGGTACTGTCAAGACAAGATTCAAAATTTTTATCATATGATACCTACTGTACCCTATCATTTCTACAATTTATATTGAGCAATATAAGCCATAGAAACTAGAAAACAAGCAAACTATGCATTGAAAACAGAATCTGTCAAAAACAGAATAGTCTGTAAAGATCTGAATTGAAATCATACTTATGTTACTCCAAAACTTCTGAAAAATTAGTACAACGTAGAAAATTTGTATATAAATCAAATGTAAAAAATTCAGAATTTTTCCACGTTCCAGTAAAATATAGGAATTTCTGTACTGGACGCAAAAGTTTCTGTTTTTGCACAGAATTAAATCAACTATCAACCACACTATCCCAAAGGCTTTACTTGGCACTTTATTCAAACAAAAGCTATAAAACATGATTAATACAGTAGCATAATCATGTGAACACACAAAAACAGTAGGGGTAAATATTGGGTTGTCTCCCAACAAGCGCTTTTCTTTAATGCCTTTTTAGCTAGGCATGATGATTTCAATGATGCTCACATAAAAGTAAAGAATTGAAACACAAAGAGAGCATCATGAAGCATATGACTAGCACATTTAAGTCTAACCCACTTCCTATGCATAGGGATTTTGTGAGCAAACAATTTATTGGAACAAGAATCAACTAGCATAGGAAGGCAAAACAGGCAAAACTTCAAGATTTTCAACACATAGAGAGGAAACTTGATATTATTGCAATATGTAAAAGCATATGTTCCTCTCTCATAGTAATTTTCAGTGGCATCTGTGACGACCCCGGCTTAATCGTGCACTAATCATACACGCAAATGCACACCATCAAGCCTAAGGACTCACTTGAAGATATCACAACACAACTCTAAAACATAAATAAAGTCATACAAGCTTTATATTACAAGCTAGGGCCTCGAGGGCTCGAATACATAGCTCGATGGCATACAAATGTCAGCGGAAGCATCAGATATCTGGGTACAGATATAACAGAGTTACAGATAGGCCTTTAGAAAGGCGGGGCAAAATAAAATACTATGATCGAAAGGCGTAGGCCTCCTGCCTAGGACCCTCCGAACCTACTCCTGGTCGTCGGTTGGCTCCTCGTAGTAGTACTCGCCGGGAGGGTAGTAGTAGTAGCCGTAGTCGTCAATAGGGTCGGCGGTCTCAGGGGCTCCGCCATCTGTTTGCGACAAAAGGATATGGGAAGAAAAAGAAAGCAAAGCAAACATGAGTACTCATCCGAAGTACTCAGCAAGCAAGGATCTACACTACATATGCAACATTTTCAAAGGAGGGCTGTATATGTGGACTGAGCTGCAGAAATGCCAGAATAGAGAGGAAGGCCTAGTCCTATCGAAGACTAGCATCTTCAAGCATCTTCATCGGTCTTGCAGAATTAGAAGAGTGCAGATTAACATAATGTAAAGTAACAGTAGTATCATCAACCTCGCCTAGAGATTCTTCCTCGACTCCTTGCGAGAAAGCAATCCCAGAGCCATACTATCCATTTCATCTCAAGTCACCAGTTCTAGTTGTACCGATCAGGATACAACTCCGAGTGTCTGTTACCGTAGGACAGGCTATCGATAGATTAGTTATTCCCTGCAGGGGTGCACCAACTTACCCACCACGCTCGATTAACTCTGGCCAGACACACTTTTCTGGGTCATGCCCGGCCTCGGCCAAATGATACGCCGCCACCCAACCAAATACTTAATAGAGAGGTCAGCACGCCGGACTAAACCTATGCACCTAGGGGTCTTGGGCCTTCGCCCCGGGAGTGTGTTGCGAGGGCGGCTGAAAGCATACCTAGCCCCCTTAATACAAGCGCGGGCTTAACCAGTCCAATCCAGCGCGCGCTGCTCCTTGCTGACGTCTATTAAGCTTCGGCTGATGTATACGACGCAGAACGCCCATACTATGCCCACGTGATGGTTAGTGCTATCAGGCTAGAGGCCCCTCGGATCAAATATCCAAACCGTTAGTGTGTTGGTAGTGCGGTAACGAGCAGAGACTCACGAAAGATGTGACCCCGTCGCCCCGTCTCGAGGACTTGCGGCAAGGGCTAAGAATGCCCGGCCACGCCTCGTATTCATCTCTCGGACACCTTCCAGGTCAACCCGTCTCCACATCACTTCGCAAATATGCTCACGCGGGTACCCCTCAGGGCCGACCCATGTTTAGCCAGATTCATCAGTATCAACAGTAATGTAAAGGCATCTGTGTGGCTACCATATCAAGAAGGAATCCGAGGCATCACCCTCGTAGGATTCCCACCTGACGTAAACATCAAGGTGAACGAAGGAGGAATCACCCTCGAGGTCCACTCTTGAGGAGTTGCGCGACGATGTCGTTATCGGGGGTGGTGTAGGAGGAATCACCCTCACTGACCACGACCGAATAACTAACCTACAAGGTTATCATCAGAGGTGCTGACGAGGTATCACCCTCGGCACTCGATAGTAACCCAGTAGTGTCGAGCAACTAAGGGGAAAGTGATGTGCGGTGCCGGGGCCTGGTCTTCGATCCCGTTGATCGGATCTTCTGTTAATCCAGCGGGGCAGTCAGGATTAGTGGGGTCTCTAATGGGTCTCTACCCAACCTATACTAAACAGTTTAGGATAAGCAGGTAGGTAACAGTAGCAAGTTACAATAACAGGCTATGCAGCAGAAATAGGATAACAACAGCAGCAGTAACTTCTAATGCAAGCATAAGAGAGAAGAGAGTGGGCGATATCGGAATGCTCAAAAGGGGGGTGCTTGCCTGGAAGCTCTGCGGCAAGAGTCTGATCGTCAGGGGCGTAGTCGACCTCCGGAGCTGCGTCGGTCTCAGGAGCTACGTCGACGTTGGGGTCTACCGAGAGAGAAGAGGGGGAAGAAACATATAAATACACAGCAAACAATGCAATACAGGGCATGCCATGCTTAGGATGCAGTGCAGGGTTGCCTAAAGATTTGTCTAAGTCCTTATAGTTATTTTAGGATTTAAGTTGGATTTATTAAACGATGAATATGAACTATTCATATATCGGAATCGGGCTAAAAGTTATGAGTTCTCCTACGTAGGGGGTTCTGACATAGAAACAGACGACACAATCAAATTCGTCTCGTCGTTCAGAGCAACTTTCATGTACAAAGTTTTTCGATCTGAGCTACGGTTTATTTTCTATGATTTTCTAAAGATTTTAGTATTTTCTGGAATTTATTTATTTAACAGAAATGAATTATGATGTCAGCATTGCGTGGGGATGATGTCAGCAGTCAACAGACTTGCTGACCAGGTCAAACTTGACCTGTGGGTCCAGTGGGACCCACATGTCAGCCTCTGTTATAAAACAGAGTTTATTTTAAACTAAACTGAATCTAATTAACTACTGGACCCCACCTGTCATAGACTAATTAACTTAATTAATCTATTTTTATTTATAAAACGTTTTAGTTAATTAAAAGGGCGGTGGGGCCCGCATGTCAGTGGCACAATGGGCGCCCAGTCAGCACGTTGACTAGTCGAACCAGTCAACGGGGCCCCCCGGACCCACTGGTCAGCGACCCAGGGGCGGGGCCCATCGAGCCACGTCGGCGTCGGCGCCGAAAACAGCTCCGGCGACCAAAATTGCGGTGGCGCGTCGCCGGAGCGCGTCGGGTTTCATCTACGGTGGGTAGTTTCGCGCGCGCTTGGGCGCGTTCGAACGAGCAGCAAGTGTCGCGTCCATCTGTGCTAGCGCGAGGCGTCGGGATCGACCGGAACGGCGCCGGCGATGAGCTAAAGCGGTGCCGGAGTTCGGGAGTTAGGGGTTGCAGCGCTAGGGGGCACGGGGAAACTCGCGCTCGAGCTCGTTGGGCTCGGGCGAGCGTGACTGGGGCCGTGGCCACGGCCACGAGCTCGTCGGCGGCGAGCAGAGCTCGGGCGCGATGGCAGCTAGCTATGGCACGTGAATGGGCTAATGGAAGGGAGCAGGAGACGAGGAAGCTCACCTAGCAGCACGCACGAGGGCCCTTGGCAGCTTAGTAGTAGCAGAGGCCGGCACCGGAGACGAAGAAGACGGCGGCAACCGGAGATGGGGACGGAGGAATTCCGGCGTTGCGGTGCCTCCAGGCTCCAGCTGCGACCACCAGACGTCGAGGAAGATGACGACGAAGACGACGGACGCGTCGACGAAGCGATGTGGTGGTTGTGGCCACGGAGACGAGCGAGGCACGGTGGCGACCGCGCCGGGCGTCGGTGGATCTGAGGGGAAGAGGCGAGGAGCGAGCTAGAGAGAGGGGGAGAATGACGAGGAGGAGGCCAGGGGGGAGGAACGGGCCGGCCTTATCCCCTCGCGACGTCGGTGACTGCCGCCGTGTCGGTGAACGTCCGGCTCGCGCGCGCGCAGCCACGGCGATGGCGACACGACGAAGGAGAGAGAGGGAGATGGGCTGGTGGGCTGGACTCCAGGCACTGTGCACTTAAGCTAGTGCACAGCGGCCCTTTTCTATTTTTCCTTTTTCTGTTTTCTTTTATTCTTTTCTGTTACATTTTATTTTTAAGCCCATTTGTCTTTTGTAAAATATGTGACTTGCCAAATCAATTACTAGGCAATGGCTGGCACTGCCACAAAAAGTTTGGGCATTTTTGGAATTCTTTTGGGATTTTCTAAAAATGGAAATAGCATTTTCAGTGCTGTTTTGGCTCTACTAAAATGCATAGACCCATTTAGAATTGATGGTGATGTTGTGTTCCTTAACAACAAATAGTTTTAGATTATTTGCTAAAAGGTGAACATTTTTCCAACATGTTTTGAGCAACTTCATTTTGCACTTTTGAATTTGAGTTGATTTTCAGAATAGAATTTGAATTGTTTTGATTAACCACTATGACTAGGCAATGCAAAAGAAGATGACTTGGCATACTTAGCAGAGTGTCACAGTGCTTATTACATGGGGGTGTTACAGCATCATTAATGAATTCAACAATATAACTATCACATAAAGCATTCTTTTCATGATCCACAAGCATAGCAATTTTATTACTCTCCACACAAGCAACTTTATTCTCATGAATAGTAGTGGGAGCAAACTCTACAACATAACTATCATATGAGGTATAATCAATTGAAAATTAAAATCATGATGACAAGTTCCATGGTTACCATTGTTCTTTATATCATACATGTCATCACAATAATCATCATAAATAGGAGGCATGCTTTCATCATAATAAATTTTCTCATCAAAACTTGGGGGACTAAAAATATCATCTTCATCAAACATAGCATCCCCAAGCTTGTGGCTTTGCATAACATTAGCATCATGGATATTCAAAGAATTCATACTAACAACATTACAATCATGCTCATCATTTAAAGATTTAGTGCCAAACGTTTTATTGCATTCTTCTTCTATCAATTGAGCACAATTTTCCGATCCATCATTTTCAAGAAAGACATGATAAAGATGAAGCATATGAGGCAACCTCAATTCCATTTTTTTGTAGTTTTCTTTTATAGACTAAACTAGTGATAAAACAAGAAACTAAAAGATTCGATTGCAAGATCTAAAGATATACCTTCAAGCACTCACCTCCCCGGCAACGGCGCCATAAAAGAGCTTGATGTCTACTACGCAACCTTCTTCTTGTAGACTCGTGTTGGGCCTCCAAGCGCAGAGTTTTGTAGGACAGTAGCAATTTTCCCTCAAGTGGATGACCTAAGGTTTATCAATCCATGGGAGGCGTAGGATGAAGATGGTCTCTCTCAAACAACTCTGCTTCCAAATAACAAAGAGTCTCTTGTGTCCCCAACACATCCAATACAATGGTAAATTGTATAGGTGCACTAGTTCGGCAAAGAGATGGTGATACAAGTGTAATATGGATAGTAGATATAGGTTTTTGTAATCTGAAAATATAAAAACAGCAAGGTAGCAAGTAACAAAAGTGAGCAAAAACGGTATTGCAATGCTTGAAAACAAGGCCTAGGGTTCATACTTTCACTAGTGCAAGTTCTCTCAACAATGATAACATAATTAAATCATATGGCAATCCCACAACGTGCGACAAAAGTCACTCCAAAGTTCCTATCGCGGAGAACATAAGATGAAATTGCTTGTAGGGTACAAAACCACCTCAAAGTTATTCTTTCCGATCAATCCATTGGGCTATTCCTATAAGTGTCACAAACAGCCCTAGAGTTCGTAGTAAAATAACACCATATGACACACATCAATCAACCCTAATGTCACCTAGATACTCCAATGCCACCACAAGTATCCGTGGGTCAATTATACGATATGCATCAAACAACTTCAGATTCATAATATCCAATCCATCACAAAGAACTTCAAAGAGTGCCCCAAGATTCCTACCGGAGAAACAAGGACGAAAACATGCATCAACCCCTATGCGTAGATTACCCCAATGTCACCTCGGGAATCCGTGAGTTGAGTGCCAAAACATACATCAAATGAATCAATAGAACACCCCATTGTCACCACGGGTATCCCACGCAAGACATACATCAAGTGTTCTCAAATCCATAATAGTATTCAATCCGATAATAATGAAACCTCAAAGAGCAAGACTCAATTCATCACAACTAGAGATAGAGAGGGAAGAAACACCATATGATCCAACTATAATAACAAAGCTCGCGGTACATCAAGATCATGCCAAATCAAGAACACGAGAGAGAGAGGTCAAACACATAGCTACTGGTACATACCCTCAGCCCCGAGGGTGAACTACTCCCTCCTCGTCATGGAGACCGTCGGGATGATGAAGATGGCCACCGGTGATGGTTTCCCCCTCTGGCAGGGTGCCAGAACGGGCTCTCGATTGGTTTTTCGTGGCTACAGAGGCTTGCAGCGGCGGAACTCCCGATCTAGGTTTATTTCTGGAGGTTCCAGGATTTATAGGAACTTTTGGCGTCGGTTTCACGTCAGGGGGGTCCACAGGGCAGCGGCAAGGCAGGGGGCGTGCCCTAGG
Organism: Thinopyrum elongatum; assembly: GCA_011799875.1. Classification (NCBI taxonomy): domain Eukaryota; kingdom Viridiplantae; phylum Streptophyta; class Magnoliopsida; order Poales; family Poaceae; genus Thinopyrum; species Thinopyrum elongatum. The sequence goes on from CM022300.1 coordinate 498,197,317, forward strand.
GGGGTGCCCTCGACCCTTGTGGCTGCCTCGGGACTCCTCTGGTCCATCTCCGATGCCCCGTGGGTCTCTTCTGGTCCATAAAAAACATCGTAAAGTTTCAGCTCGTTTGGACTCCATTTGGTATTCCTTTTCTGTAAAACTCAAAAACAAGGAAAAATCAGAAACTGGCACTGGGCTTTAGGTTAATAGGTTAGTCCTAAAAATAATATAAAATAGCATATAAAACATCCAAAACAGATAATATAACAGCATGGAACAATAAAAAATTATAGATACGTCGGAGATGTATCAAAGATCGAAGCGGTTTCTTTACGGCTTCATGGTGAGTGATGTCTTTGGCGCTGAGACCATCAAGTTCATTAGCTATGTCACTGGGGCGGTCAAAGGTTTGTTGGCAGGTTTCATTTCCAATGCGCTTGAGACGATTAAATTTCGCTCTCAGCATATCAATTCGAGCTTCTTCCTGAGTTGATACTCATTCATTGATCTTCTCGAGGACATCCCACAATTCCTTCGGAGTTTCACAATGGCGATATCGAAGAAATTGCACTCGATTGAGATGACCACCAATCTCATCTTTGGCCTGAGCATCCAGCTGAATGAGCTTCTTTTCTTCATCGGATGGGGCTTGAGGTGTAGGAGATATGCCCTAGAGGCAATAATAAATGTTATTATTTATCTCCGTGTTCATAATTAGGTTTATGTTCCATGCTATAACTGCTGTGGTTCCCGAGCCCGTATATCCATAAAGGCTCTGGGGAAAACCCATGTGCATGTGTGGAATAATAAACGGTAAAATGCATTCCTAGTCATGCCTCTAAGACTAGCTCAAGTGTTGCATGATGATTATGTTTTCCCAATCATAGGCATGTCTATTCCAGCAACTTTGAGGGCACAAATGTTAGAAGAACATTTGTGTTGAATCGACCCGATTGATGTTATGCTATGAGATACATTCGTCACAAGTTAATGGTTAATAACGCAGAGATGGTTAATGTTTGCATAATTCCTTAGACCATGAGAGTATCGAGTTTCTTCATGCTTGCTTCATGAACTTTGGGGTTTGTTAAACGTCATCCGTAAATGGGTGGCTATTACGGCGGCTTACGGGTTCATGGAAAAGTATGTCAAGTAACTTGATAGCTCAAGATTGGGATTTGCTCCTCCGGCGATGGAGAGATATCTCTGGGCCCTCTCGGTGTTACGGTATCCATCATCGTCTGGCCAGACACTTTGTGATTTGATCACGGGGATGCCGGAACACGGTAACGAGAAAAGAGAACAATACCGGTAACGAGGTAACTAGCATAGTGGACAAGTTGTTGATCCACGGGAATGCCAACATGTCTCACATTGGGTATTTGTAACATATCGCGAAGCAACAGGAATAGCACACGGCAACTGGAGGTTCACTCGAATATTCATTCGTGTGGGTATAGGGGTCAATATGGGTGTCCACGGCTCCGATGCTGATCATTGATCGGAAAGTGTTCCGGTCATGTCTATACTTCACCGAACCTATAGGGTCACACGCTTAAGGGTCATCTATCTGTTGAACGCTAGACAGGGAGTCTGAGAGAAAGTCACCGAAAATGTTTCGGAGACAACGGAAGAGTTCCGAGAGAGAGAACACCGAAAGAGTTTCGGTAAAACCGAAAAGTTGTTTCGGAATATATTATTTGGTCAAAAGGGTTTCGGCACCGCCTGGAAATTTTCAGAGGATGCCAGAATTGGTCTGGGAACTTCTGGGAATTTTCGGAGAGAAAAACCGGAAATGTTCCGAAACTGCCGTAACCGCTGTTAATGCTTTCCGTTGATGAAAACCACCGCATCGAAAATGTTTTGGATCATGCCCAGAATAATTTTAGAGGGTGCCGGAAATGTTCTGGGACTTTTTGGAATTTTTCAGAAAAAGTTTCGCGGAAAACATCTTGTCTCAGCGCGAGGGGACAAGATCCCACGAATCGGGGGTTGCATGTTTGGTGGCTTTTTGTCTAGGGAGCATGCATGTTTCATGGAGACATGTTGGTGGCTTGTTGGGGGGGCCCTCCCCCATGGGGAGACAAGGTGTGGGCCGGCCCAAGGGCTGCCATGGTGGTGCCCCCCTTGTGTTACCATTATGCCCTTTCATGTGTGACATAAAGCTTGGGTATTTTGGTATTTCAACATCCCACCCCACCCCTTGCCTTGGCCTATAAAAGGAGGAGAAGGGGCTGCCATTCTCCCCATCCCTTGCTCTCATACACATGCCAAGATGTCATCTGGCTTCTCTCTCCCTCCCACGAAAAGAGTTTCGTAGAGCCGAAAGGCTGTCTGGGTTCCGGCAGGAACTAGTTCTGGACGGCGAAGCCCTGCCGGATAGGTGACACCGTATGTGTGCAACTCTGTAGAGAGGTCGTAGTTTCGATCTTAGTGCTCGAGGGGCTGTTCGAGAGTGCCTCCCGAAGGGCTGTCCAAGTGACGGTCCGAGTTCTGTGAGTCCTCCCGAAGGGCTGTCCGAGTGACCATTCGAGTTTCGAAGGTCCTCCCGAAGGGCTGTCCGCGACATCGTCCGGGGGACTGTTCGACCGCCTCCCGGAGGGCTGTCCGAAGGGAAGACGAGGGTATACATCCTCGCGGTTGGGAGGTTGTAAATCCTAGCTGCGGGGATCTGCACCGCCGATCGTCATCGACTCTACTTCCGCTGCGCTACGAGTCGGTAACGAACATGATCAAACCTTGTATGCAGTCTCCATAGTGGTCCTGGGCTGGTGCGTAGGGCGGAAAAATTTTGTTTTCTGCTGCGTTACCCTACAGTGGCATCATGAGCCGTGCTATGCGTAGATGCAGGTTGCGATCTAGAATACATAGAGATGTATGGGTGTTGCACAATATAATTAGGTAGTAGATGAGTTCTATTACTGAAAATTATTTGTGCGGGTAGCAGATGAAATCTGTTACCCAATGTTCTTGTTGCTTCCCTGGAATTTGCATATTTCTGATCTTGATAACAGTATGGTGGAGTTTCAAAGTTCTGGCAATCCGCGATCCTGATTGATCAACGAAGTGCTAACAGTTCATTGAATTCCATCGTAGTTAAAAGGAAAGATGAAATTTCGCAGACAAAAGGGCAATGCAGATATGATCTACACGGGGGTCATGCGTATGACGAAGTTTAGTATGGGGCTCAAGATTTTATTATCTCGGTTTTCATACACCCTGGAAAGTTAATCTAGCGACTTGAATTATCATACTTGATGATGGACGTTGGTAGCTTCGGTTTGTTTCGAAACCTTAGAAGCCACGTAAAACAAGTTTTTGCATGAACCGATTAGAGGCGTCTAACTTGGTTTTGCAGGAGGGTTTGCATGTGCATATGATGTGGTATAGCAGTGCTCATAATAATTTGATTATGTATGAGATGACTATATAATGTAAATTTATTGACCTGCGTGTCATGATTCGGCATGATGGCTGGAGCCATATGATTGCACTTTAAATGACCTGCGTGTCAACCTTGTTGTAATGCATTATTTTATTAGCTATAGAGATAGCAATATTATCTGGTGCATCGACAAGGTGGTGGCAATCTTCGCAAAGGTGAACACCGACGCGAATGCCGAAGACGAAGAAATACAAGACTTCTCCGTCAGAAAGGGCTATACCATATCATGCTATTATGAATTGCCTGAGATGTTTATCCCTTATGTTGCACCCTTCTTGATTGCGCGGTAGTCGCTTTTATTAGGGTGATCTCTCACAAAAATATCAAGTAGTTAGTGTTCTCCCAAGTGTAGCATCGTCACGGCACCTAACTTTTCGGGGCATCACATGGACACATGGGTGCGAACGATTAGGGAAGTGTGAGGCGGGTGAGTTGAGACCTCGCAGCAAGATCACTTGGTTGTCTTGACGTTCTGGAGGAGCGTCCTGAGCTCGGAACACGCCCATCGAAAGATGAACAAGAGTCACATAGAGATGTGATTGGCAAGTTGGCCTACCGATTGCAATTTTCGTCACTTGAGATGGACACATCCTTGGCGTTGAATTGTAATATGGATCTTGAATCGCTCACAATCAATTATGAGAGATATTGATTTGAGTGGGAGAGCACTGTTGAATTAACTTGTTTAATTCTCAGTGCAATTAATTTTGAACACTGTCTAAGTGTGATTTGCATAATAGTTGTAGAATAATGGCTCGCATTTCCACCTTCCCTATTAAAATTGAATAGCTGTTAAATATCTGGTTAAATCTTTACGGTTGGTAACGTAATGTGAGGATTGTCCTCCAGAGTGCCGAGAAGGACTTTGTCCTATCGCATACTTTCGGTATTCTCTCGCTTATGCTATGGATCATGTGACTCTCGTCCTTCGATCCAAAAGTTAGAATTCCGTTTCAGTCAAGTGCAATATGTTTGCTTCCATCAGACCTGAACTTCGAAAGTTTGGATAGTTATGTGATATTCATGGAATCTGAAAATCATTTTCAGAGACAGACAAAGGCTAAAAGATATGAGATATCCAAAGCAATGTTTGTTTGCAAACTATTAGTAAAGGAGTTTACTATGCATTAGACTGATAAGAGAGGGATCCAGTAGAACGCCTGTCATATGATGAAAAGTGAATAAAATAACAACTTAAAGAGAAAGGAAGTGTCCGAAGGGTGTTAGTGTGACTTACACACCTAGGAAGTCCGGGGCTAACGCCACTCTTAAGTTGGGTGCTTCTTCTGAGAGTAGGAGAAATACTGAAAGTTAAACTGTTAGAAGTATAAAGGCAATAAGATAGAAGACTGGAATATCCAGCTCATGTATGAATGTCATGCAAGTTTTTGATGTATAGAAGGCTGGTCAAAGATATAGTTCTTGGGAATTATGGTTAAACATGTTAATCACTAATTCTTGGGTATTGTGAGTTAATCACAAAGATACCCGCTCGATTGCATTCTGTTGCAACTCGATGTAAGAACTACTATGGCCTGAAAAACTAGCCAGGAATGAGGTTTAGGTATACACAGGGAACATAGTAAATGTTACTATACCTTCCATCGGTGTATTACCGTCTGTATTCATTTTCATAATTCATTTAGAGTTTCACGAACTCTAGCCCATTGCATAAGGTATCTTGCAAGAAGGTTGTTCATAAGAGAACTTTTGATGTTCGATGTTATGAATAACATAAGGGCCATACTTTCATTATGAATGAGATGTATGTTATAAATATTGATAATAATATATTACCTCTGGGTTTACTTTCATAATTCATTTTAGAGTTTCATACACTCTAGCCCATTGCACAATGTTTGTTGCAAAAGAGTTGTTCATAAAACAACAATTGTTGTTCAGTATTATGAATAACATGGAGGGCCATGCTTCCATCCAAAATTGGACGTATGTTATGAATATTGATGGTAATATGATACATCTATAACACTGACGCTAAATGTCGCAAGACTAAAAGAATACCACACAATTGTGGCACTGCATTTGGTCACATTGGAGAAACCCGCATGGAAAACTCCATTATGATGGATTTTGAAGTCGTTTGATTTTGAATCATCTGACACTTGCAAATTTCCTCCGAAAAGTGAAGTGACTGAAATACCGTTCACAGGCCATAAGGAATGAGCAACAAACTTATTGGTGATCATACATTTTGATGTGTGTAGTTCAATAAATGTTGTTGCAAGTAGTGGATTTATCTATCTTCAGAAATGACTCAAGTAGATATATGGATATTTACTTGATGAGACGTAAGTCTGGATCTTTTGAAATCATTCGAAAGGTTTTCAAATATGAAGTAGAAGTTATTATAACAAGAAAATTATGTTTCTACAATTCGATTGCAGAAAGAAATATTTGAGTTACAAGTTTAGCGAATGTCTGATGAGTTGTGAAAAGAGTTTCATAACTTACACCTCCCGGAACACCACCGTGAGTGGAAAGTCCGTGAAGATGTAATCGAACCATTTATGACATGGTAAGATCAAAGATGACATAAATAAATTTGCCATTATCCCTTTTAAAAGGTGATGCTTTAGAGACTGCGGCTTTTACACTGAAAAGAGCTCCATCGGGTCTGTTGAAATGACAGCATGGTATGGTACGCCCAACCATGTTATATCTTTTCTTAACATTTGGAATATGGGGCTTGTGTAAAAGGTTACAAACCTATTCCAAATCAGACAAGTGCTACTTTGTAGGTTATCCCAAAATGTTGGGTATTCCTCCCTCACTATACCGAGGCAAATAGGTTTGCCACAAAGAACGGTATGCTTTTTGAAGAAAATGGTTCTTTCAAAAAGGTGAGTGGGAGAATAATGCAACTCGACGAGATAACCAGTATCTCCGTCATCAGGTCAAAGGAAAGAGACCTTGGAAGTAATTCCAGAGTTTCCTACTGCGACTGATACGGAAGTCTCTACAATAAAATGTATGGACTTCGGTCGAACTTGCAGCTGAACCATGTAGGCAAGGCTCGTGCAAACCTCTTAGGTGCGCAAATGAGATATTGTTGTTAGACAACAGTATACCTACGATACACAAGGAAGCGTTGATGGGCCCTGACTCCGGAATTGGCTAAATGCCAATACAATACGAGATAGTTTCCATATAAGTGATTCAAGATTAAAACCTTGATACACCTTTCGGAAGACTTAGAGTCTGACGAATATTTATGGAACTATAACTGATACGAATAAAAATGTTTTATCCATAAAGCTCGACTTGTTGCAATATACAAGTTCAAGGAGTTGACTACGATGAGGTTGCTTCACCGTAGCGATGCTTAAAGTCGGTTCGGGTTGAACTAGCAATAAATACATATTTCATATCATGAGATATAAAACAATGGATGACAAAAGGATTTCCATCTGATGGAAATGAAACCAAGGACTTGCATGTGTTACAGTCCAAGGTATTTTGTCAATCCAGTGGATGCTAGTAAGGGTGCAAACTTCAGAGTTCCAGCGATGGACAAAAGAGAGCAAAGAGGAGTTGGAATCTTCATGTTTTGATGAAATGGTCAAAAAGGGTTTTGACTTCATCAATGGGTAACGAAGATACTTGTAATTCAAGAAAGTAAGTGGGAGCATAATAACATTTCTAAAAACCTTGTGTGCTTGACACATTGTTAATTGGAATTAAAATTCTTGACACGAATTAGGACTTCATTTGAAAATAGTTTTTCAATGAAGTGCTTGGGCTAAATAGCCTTTATATTAGGCATGATGATCTATGGAGATAGATTTACCTAATAGGGCTAAGCAAAGATACATATTGACAAGATGCTAAAACCTTTTAGCATTAAAAACGTCAAGGAGTGATTCTTGCCGAAGTCACATGGAAAGAGTTTTTGCAAGACTCGGTGTCCCAAAACACTGATGAGCAAAATACATGATGGAGATTCCACACACTCTTGTGTTTGGATTAATCATGTATTCCATGGTATGTAAAAACAACCAGATATGTCCAATACCCCCAAAGTTGTTGTGAGTATAGATACCAAAGTGATCAAAAGTACTGATCATGGGACAACAGTGAAAAAGGGTCATTGAGTACTATAGTAGCACTGATGACATGTATTCTCGCAAGCAGAGATCATGAAGAGTTCGTTGTAAAAGGTTACATCGATACAGTCTTCATCCATGCTCCAAGCGATTTTCGATTTAAGTTAAGGGTTTTGTGCAATACACAATATGGTGGCACGGTAGTTGGAAATTGTTCCAAACAAGTTACTGTGGCGAATTCTATAACAGAGGCGAAGTATGTTGCCGCTTTTAAAAGCGACAAAGAAGATGTTGAATCATATAGTTCATTCATGAACTTAGTATGGTTCCAAGATGGCTTTTGTCAATGGGACACTACTGTAGATAGTTGCTCCATAACTCAGTCTGAGAAATCCAGGTTCGACCTGTGATTCACATACATACAAAGCCAAGTCCACACAAAATATGAATTTTGTGAAAGCGTGAAAACATGAGGATATGCAAAGATACACACGGAGCTGAAGTCGTCAGATCCGTTGGACATCAGGCTACACCACAAGCGAAGCATATTTACACCGGTGTGCCACAGGTGTGAAGTGCATTAGCATTAACTAGATTATTGACTCTAGTGCAAGTGGGAGTCTGTAGGAGATATGCCCTAGAGGCAATAATAAATGTTATTATTTATCTCCGTGTTCATAATTAGGTTTATGTTCCATGCTATAACTGCTGTGGTTCCCGAGCCCGTATATCCATAAAGGCTCTGGGGAAAACCCATGTGCACGTGTGGAATAATAAACGATAAAATGTATTCCTAGTCATGCCTCTAAGACTAGCTCAAGTGTTGCATGATGATTATGTTTTCCCAATCATAGGCATGTCTATGCCAGCAACTTTGAGGGCACAAATGTTAGAAGAACATTTGTGCTGAATCGACCCGATTGATGTTATGCTATGAGATACATTCGTCACAAGTTAATGGTTAATAACGCAGAGATGGTTAATGTTTGCATAATTCCTTAGACCATGAGAGTATCGAGTTTCTTCATGCTTGCTTCATGAACTTTGGGGTTTGTTAAACGTCATCCGTAAATGGGTGGCTATTACGGCGGCTTACGGGTTCATGGAAAAGTATGTCAAGTAACTTGATAGCTCAAGATTGGGATTTGCTCCTCCGGCGATGGAGAGATATCTCTGGGCCCTCTCGGTGTTACGGTATCCATCATCGTCTGGCCAGACACTTTGTGATTTGATCACGGGGATGCCGGAACACGGTAACGAGAAAAGAGAACAATACCGGTAACGAGGTAACTAGCATAGTGGACAAGTTGTTGATCCACGGGAATGCCAACATGTCTCACCTTGGGTATTTGTAACATATCGCGAAGCAACAGGAATAGCACACGGCAACTGGAGGTTCACTCGAATATTCATTCGTGTGGGTATAGGGGTCAATATGGGTGTCCACGGCTCCGATGCTGATCATTGATCGGAAAGTGTTCCGGTCTTGTCTATACTTCACCGAACCTATAGGGTCACACGCTTAAGGGTCATCTATCTGTTGAACGCTAGACAGGGAGTCTGAGAGAAAGTCACCGAAAATGTTTCGGAGACAACGGAAGAGTTCCGAGAGAGAGAACACCGAAAGAGTTTCGGTAAAACCGAAAAGTTGTTTCGGAATATATTATTTGGTCAAAAAGGGTTTCGGCACCGCCTGGAAATTTTCAGAGGATGCCAGAATTGGTCTGGGAACTTCTGGGAATTTTCGGAGAGAAAAACCGGAAATGTTCCGAAACTGCCGTAACCGCTGTTAATGCTTTCCGCTGATGAAAACCACCGCACCGAAAATGTTTCGGATCATGCCCAGAATAATTTTAGAGGGTGCCGGAAATGTTCTGGGACCTTCTGGAATTTTTCAGAAAAAGTTTCGCGGAAAACATCTTGTCTCAGCGCGAGGGGACAAGATCCCACGAATCGGGGGTTGCATGTTTGGTGGCTTTTTGTCTAGGGAGCATGCATGTTTCATGGAGACATGTTGGTGGCTTGTTGGCCCCCCCCCCATGGGGAGACAAGGTGTGGGCCGGCCCAAGGGCTGCCATGGTGGTGTCCCCTTGGTGCCCCCCTTGTGTTACCATTATGCCCTTTCATGTGTGACATGAAGCTTGGGTATTTTGGTATTTCAACATCCCACCCCACCCCTTGCCTTGGCCTATAAAAGGAGGAGAAGGGGCTGCCATTCTCCCCATCCCTTGCTCTCATACACATGCCAAGATGTTATCTGGCTTCTCTCTCCCTCCCACGAAAAGAGTTTCGTAGAGCCGAAAGGCTGTCTGGGTTCCGGCAGGAACTAGTTCTGGACGGCGAAGCCCTGCCGGATAGGTGACACCGTATGTGTGCAACTCTGTAGAGAGGTCGTAGTTTCGATCTTAGTGCCCGAGGGGCTGTTCGAGAGTGCCTCCCGAAGGGCTGTCCAAGTGACGGTCCGAGTTCTGTGAGTCCTCCTGAAGGGCTGTCCGAGTGACCGTTCGGTTTTCGAAGGTCCTCCCGAAGGGCTGTCCGTGACATCGTCCGGTGGACTGTTCGACCGCCTCCCGGAGGGCTGTCCGAAGGGAAGACGAGGGTATACATCCTCGCGGTTGGGAGGTTGTAAATCCTAGCTGCGGGGATCTGCACCGCCGATCGTCATCGACTCTACTTCCGCTGCGCTACGAGTCGGTAACGAAAATGATCAAACCATGTATGCAGTCTCCATAGTGGTCCTGGGCTGGTGCGTAGGGCGGAAAATTTTTGTTTTCTGCTGCGTTACCCTACAACTACTGCAGGTAGTTGCTCCGTAACTCAGTCTGAGGAATCCAGGTTCGACCTGTGATTCACATACATACAAAGCCAAGTCCACACAAAATATGAATTTTGTGAAAGCGTGAAAATGTGAGGATATGCAAAGATACACACGGAGCTGAAGTCGTCAGATCCGTTGGACATCAGGCTATACCACAAGCGAAGCATATTTACACCGGTGTGCCACAGGTGTAAAGTGCATTAGCATTAACTAGATTATTGACTCTAGTGCAAGTGGGAGTCTGTAGGAGATATGCCCTAGAGGCAATAATAAATGTTATTATTTATCTCCGTGTTCATAATTAGGTTTATGTTCCATGCTATAACTGCTGTGGTTCCCGAGCCCGTATATCCATAAAGGCTCTGGGGAAAACCCATGTGCACGTGTGGAATAATAAACGGTAAAATGTATTCCTAGTCATGCCTCTAAGACTAGCTCAAGTGTTGCATGATGATTATGTTTTCCCAATCATAGGCATGTCTGTGCCAGCAACTTTGAGGGCACAAATGTTAGAAGAACATTTGTGTTGAATCGACCCGATTGATGTTATGCTATGAGATACATTCGTCACAAGTTAATGGTTAATAACGCAGAGATGGTTAATGTTTGCATAATTCCTTAGACCATGAGAGTATCGAGTTTCTTCATGCTTGCTTCATGAACTTTGGGGTTTGTTAAACGTCATCCGTAAATGGGTGGCTATTACGGCGGCTTACGGGTTCATGGAAAAGTATGTCAAGTAACTTGATAGCTCAAGATTGGGATTTGCTCCTCCGGCGATGGAGAGATATCTCTGGGCCCTCTCGGTGTTACGGTATCCATCATCGTCTGGCCAGACACTTTGTGATTTGATCACGGGGATGCCGGAACACGGTAACGAGAAAAGAGAACAATACCGGTAACGAGGTAACTAGCATAGTGGACAAGTTGTTGATCCACGGGAATGCCAACATTTCTCACCTTGGGTATTTGTAACATATCGCGAAGCAACAGGAATAGCACACGGCAACTGGAGGTTCACTCGAATATTCATTCGTGTGGGTATAGGGGTCAATATGGGTGTCCACGGCTCCGATGCTGATCATTGATCGGAAAGTGTTCCGGTCATGTCTATACTTCACCGAACCTGTAGGGTCACACGCTTAAGGGTCATCTATCTGTTGAACGCTAGACAGGGAGTCTGAGAGAAAGTCACCGAAAATGTTTCGGAGACAACGGAAGAGTTCCGAGAGAGAGAACACCGAAAGAGTTTCGGTAAAACCGAAAAGTTGTTTCGGAATATATTATTTGGTCAAAAAGGGTTTCGGCACCGCCTGGAAATTTTCAGAGGATGCCAGAATTGGTCTGGGAACTTCTGGGAATTTTCGGAGAGAAAAACCGGAAATGTTCCGAAACTGCCGTAACCGCTGTTAATGCTTTCCGCTGATGAAAACCACCGCATCGAAAATGTTTCGGATCATGCCCAGAATAATTTTAGAGGGTGCCGGAAATGTTCTGGGACTTTTTGGAATTTTTCAGAAAAAGTTTCGCGGAAAACATCTTGTCTCAGCGCGAGGGGACAAGATCCCACGAATCGGGGGTTGCATGTTTGGTGGCTTTTTGTCTAGGGAGCATGCATGTTTCATGGAGACATGTTGGTGGCTTGTTGGGGGGGGCCCTCCCCCATGGGGAGACAAGGTGTGGGCCGGCCCAAGGGCTGCCATGGTGGTGTCCCCTTGGTGCCCCCCTTGTGTTACCATTATGCCCTTTCATGTGTGACATAAAGCTTGGGTATTTTGGTATTTCAACATCCCACCCCACCCCTTGCCTTGGCCTATAAAAGGAGGAGAAGGGGCTGCTATTCTCCCCATCCCTTGCTCTCATACACATGCCAAGATGTTATCTGGCTTCTCTCTCCCTCCCACGAAAAGAGTTTCGTAGAGCCGAAAGGCTGTCTGGGTTCCGGCAGGAACTAGTTCTGGACGGCGAAGCCCTGCCGGATAGGTGACACCGTATGTGTGCAACTCTGTAGAGAGGTCGTAGTTTCGATCTTAGTGCCCGAGGGGCTGTTCAAGAGTGCCTCCCGAAGGGCTGTCCAAGTGACGGTCCGAGTTCTGTGAGTCCTCCCGAAGGGCTGTCCGAGTGACCATTCGAGTTTCGAAGGTCCTCCCGAAGGGCTGTCCGCGACATCGTCCGGGGGACTGTTCGACCGCCTCCCGGAGGGCTGTCCGAAGGGAAGACGAGGGTATACATCCTCGCGGTTGGGAGGTTGTAAATCCTAGCTGCGGGGATCTGCACCGCCGATCGTCATCGACTCTACTTCCGCTGCGCTACGAGTCGGTAACGAACATGATCAAACCTTGTATGCAGTCTCCATAGTGGTCCTGGGCTGGTGCGTAGGGCGGAAAATTTTTGTTTTCTGCCGCGTTACCCTACATGAGGTACAGCAACATTTAGCCCGAATTGCACCACATTCCACATGTCATCGTCTATTACTCGGAGACGGATCTTCATCTTGTCCTTCCAGAAGGGGTAGTCTGTCCTATCAAATATGGGAATCTTGAGATGCGATTTGTAGTTCACTGAAGACATACTTAAACTCCAAAGTCGTTAGACTAAAATGAGCAGAGTCAAGGAGTACCTCGCTCTGACACCAATTGTAGGAATGAAGTATGTCTACCAGAGGGGGGGTGAATGGGAGTTTTAAATTTTCTTCAAAAAACTTAAATCTCTTAGAACCCAGCAACGGAATGAATGAAAAGCAAACTACAGTGAACTAGAACAGAGTACTGAAGGAGAACTAAGACATGCATCAATGTAAATCATATGAATGAAAATGCATCGAAGGTAAACATGAGTGACAGAGATAACCGCTGATGCTCGATGGCGACAAGGAATTTGTTCGACCAGTTCGTCCTTCTGCACAAAGACTACGTCTGGTTGGAGGGGCTGTGACTTAACACGTATAAACTCTCTTCACCCTATTCTCCTCGATAATCGATTCGTCAACTGATGCCGATCACTCGTGCTAGATACTTGAAGGCGATTTCCAAACCATTACAGACTTCTTCGAGAACGACAATCACTCTTGGTCTCTGAAGAAATTGACACCTAACCATCTAGAGAGTTTGCAGCTCTCAAGAGTAATAGGCGGAGCGTACTAAACTTAGATTCCAGTGATGTTGAACCACTATCTAATTCTTCGGCTCTAGGGTTTTTCTCTTGGTGGATTTTAAACTCAAATCGCTCAGAGAGTGGGTTGCTCAACAATCTTCTCAGAATCAAATGGAGCAGCCACCGAACAACGCCTGCGCGGGGTGGCTATATATAGCCGCAGCCTTCCCTGATGGGAAATGACCATTTTGGACAAGAGGTCCAGCCAATGGCCAACCGACACGTTCACAACGGTCGGATTTTGGAGCAACGGTAACATTACTTGAGGAACAAGTAGTGCCAACTCCTCGGTCCGAGTCAAATATCTCGTAGCAAAGAAGATCACAGTCTCTTGCTGGCAAGTATTTACTCGGAGCACAAAGAGATTTCTCTCACAGCTTTCATAGGGCTTGGGTTTAGCATCAGAGAATCAAAGCTTTGAATGCTACACCCCTCTTAATAGTACGGTGGTCCTATGACTCAATGAAAGAAGAAGAACAATGAAACAAATGCTACGTCTTCATCTCATCTTCATTCTTCCTCAAGCGCAGTCATTTTCTTTGAACAAAGACCGAACCAATTGCTTGAACTTCAGCAATTTTTAGGGGTCACTCTTGTTAGCTTCATCTTTGGTGATAACCTTCGCTGCAAGGCAGGGAGATTATCATCGTCGTTTGCATCAAACTCCTCGATACTTCAGGGACCTGTTACTCTGTGTGCACTAGCAAACACATAAGTCCCATACTGTTTATGTCAACAAAATCCAAAACGTAATGGGCACTCATTGCACCAATAGTGATGTGTCTCATGAGTTTAATTTCTCTAAATTTCGTAGACAACCTCATGATAAAGAATTATCTAGTAAGGATGAAATAATTGGTCTTCCTTCTATTGCCGTGCCTCCTACTGATCCACTAGAACAATATTTGCTAGACCATGAAAATGATATGCACTTGCATGAAAGAAGTGAAATAGATAAAATATTCCTTGAACAACGACCTATGCTTAAACACAATTTGCCTATTGAAACTCTAGGAGGTCCTCCTCCACCTAAAGGTGATCCTGTGTTTGAATGAAAGCAATTGCCTGACACTTTGAAGTATGCTTACCTTGATGAGAAAAAGATATATCATGTTATTATTAGTGCTAACCTTACAGAACATGAAGAAAAGATATTATTAAAAATTCTGAGGAAGCACCGTGCTGCTATTGGATATACTCTCGATGATCTTAAGGGCATTAGTCCCACTCTCTATCAGCACAAGATTAATATGGAACCTGATGCTAAACCCATTGTTGATCATCAACAACGATTGAATCCTAAGATGAAAGAAGTGGTAAGAACTGAAATACTAAAGCTTCTGGAAGCAGGTATAATTTATCCCATAGCTGATAGTAGATGGGTAAGTCATGTTCATTGTGTTCCTAAGAAAGGAGGTATAACCGTTGTTCCAAATGACAAAAATGAACTTATCCCACAAAGAATAGTGACTGGCTATAGAATGGTAATTGATTTTAGAAAATTAAACAAAGCTACTAGAAAAGATCCTTACCCTTTGCCTTTCATTGATAAAATGTTAGAAAGATTATCTAAGCACACACACTTTTGCTTTCTGGATGGATATTCTGGCTTCCCTCAAATACTGTATCACAACCTAATCAAGAGAAAACCACTTTTACTTGCCCTTTCGGAACTTATGCTTATAGACGTATGCCTTTTGGTTTATGTAATGCACCTGCTACCTTTCAAAGATGTATGACTGCTATATTCTCTGACTTTTATGAAAAGATTGTTGAGGTTTTCATGGATGATTTCTCCGTTTACGGAACTTCTCTTGATGATTGCTTAAGCAACCTTGATCGATTTTTGCAGAGATTTGAACAACCTAATCTTGTCTTGAATTGGGAGAAGTGCCACTTTATGGTGAATGAAGATATTGTCTTGGGGCATAAAATTTCTGAGCGAGGTATTGAGGTGAATAAAGCTAAAGTTGATGCAATTGAGAAAATGCCATGTCCTAAAGACATTAAAGGTATTCGTAGTTTCCTTGGTCATGCTGGTTTCTATAGGAGGTTTATTAAAGACTTCTCTAAATTTTCTAGGCCTCTTACTAATCTTTTACAAAAGGATGTTCCATTTGTTTTTATGATGATTGTGTATACGCCTTTGAAACACTTAAGAAAGTCTTAACTTCTGCACCTATTGTTCAACCACCTGATTGGAACTTACCTTTTGAAATCATGCCTGGATGCTAGTGATTATAATGTGGTGCTGTTCTAGGACAAAGAGATGATAAGAAATTAAATGTTATCCATTATGCTAGTAAAACTCTAGACAGTGCCCAAAGAAATTATGCCACTACCGAAAAAGATTTTTTAGCAGTTGTGTTTGCTTGTGATAAATTCAGATCTTACATTGCTGATTCTAAAGTAATTGTTCACACCGATCATGCTGCTATTAAATATCTTATGGAAAAGAAAGATGCTAAACCTAGACTCATTAGGTGGGTTCTTTTGCTACAAGAATTTGACTTGCACATCACTGATAGGAAGGGAGCTGAGAACCCCGTAGCTGATAACTTGCCTAGGTTAGAAAATATTGTTGATGACCCACTACATATTGATGATAGCTTCCCAGATGAACAACTAGCTACCATAAATGCTTCTCATAATACTCCTTGGTACGTTAACTATGCTAATTATATTGTTGCTAAATTTATACCACCTAGTTTCACATACCAACAAAAGAAAAAGTTCTTCTATGATTTAAGACATTACTTTTGGGATGACCCACATCTTTATAAAGAAGGAGTAGATGGTATTATTAGACGTTGTGTACATGAGCATGAACAGGAACAAATCCTACGGAAATATCACTCTGAAGCCTACGGAGGGCATCATGTGGGAGATAGAACTGCACACAAGGTATTACAATCTGGTTTTTATTGGCCTACTCTTTTTAAGGATGCCCGTAAGTTTGTCTTATCTTGTGATGAATCTCAAATAATTGGTAATATTGGTAGACGTCAGGAAATGCCTATGAATTATTCACTTGTTATGGAACCATTTGATGCATGGGGATTTGATTATATGGGACCTTTTCCATCCTCTAATCGGTACACACATATCTTGGTTGCTATTGATTGTGTCACTAAGTGGGCAGAATCTATTCCAACTAGTAGTGCTGATCATAACACCTCCATTAAAATGCTTAAAGAAGTTATCTTCCCGAGGCTTGGAGTCCCTAGATATTTAATGACTGATGGTGGTTCAAATTTTATTCATGGTGCTTTCCATAAATTGCTTGCTAAATATGATGTGAACCATAGAATTGCATCACCCTATCATCCTCAATCTTGTGGACAAGTTGAACTTAGCAATAGAGAAATAAAGTTGATATTACAAAAAACTATCAATAGGTCCCGAAAGAATTTGTCTAAGAAACTTGATGATGCACTTTGGGCCTATGGAACTCCTTATAAAAATCCTATGGGTATGTCTCCATACAAAATGGTTTATGGAAAAGCTTGTCATTTGCCACTTGAGTTAGAACACAAAGCATATTGGGCAATTAAAGAACTCAACTATGACTTCAAACTTGCCGGTGAAAGAGGTTATTTGATATTAGCTCACTAGATGAATGGAGAACCCAAGCTTATGAAAATGCCAAACTGTTTAAAGAAAAAGTTAAAAGATGGCATGACAAAAGAATTCAAAAGAGGGAATTCAAAGTTGGTGAATATGTTCTAGTGTAAAACTCTCGTTTTAGATTTTTTGCAGGAAAACTTCTTTCCAAATGGGAAGGACCTTATATCATCGAAGAAGTTTATCGGTCTGGAGTTATTAAGATCAATAATGCAGAAGTCACTAATCCGAAGGTGGTCAATGGACAAAGAATTAATCACTATATTTCAGGTACACCTGTTAATGTTGAAACCAATATTATTCAAATCATGAAACCGGAGGAATACATAAAAGAAACCTTCCAGAACACTCTAGAACCATGAAAGGAAGAGGAACGTGATACGGTAAGTAAACCGACTCAAAAAATTCCGCAAACATATTTTCTGTCAGTTTTTGAATATTAGAAAAAATAAAGAATAATAAGAAACACCCGGGAAGGAAACCCAGGTGCCCACTAGGCACCAGGGCGTGCCTGTCCCACCTGGCGCGCCCTGGTGGGTAGTCTGACCCTCAGGCACCTTCCCGACTTCATTTTCCTGTAGCATACTTGTTTCCCAAGATAAAAATTCTTTATATATACCCCCGAACAATTTGACCACCGTATCACGGAGAAATCCTCTGTTCTTGTTTTGTGCTGTTTTTTCCCAACAGATCTAGATCGCCTTGGCAACACCAAGCTCTTCCAAGGACAAGTTCTTCGAGAATGTCATCAACCCCTACCTACCGGAGGTGTTGAAGCACCCTCAAGCCATTGAGATGCGTGAGGGGGTGCTCCACATCTGGGATGTTCAAGGGCCCAAGAAGACGAGAAGCATGGAGGCCAGGCTCGAGGCGGTGGAGCGGGAGATCTTCAAGTGCCAAGGGATGGTGGAGCGTGGACTTAGTGCCAATCACTCCATGATCAAGAAATTCACCCGTGATCTCAAGGTGGATGGCCGGTCTATGAAGGACATCGTCTTCACCTTTAATGAGCAAATTAATTTTCTGCAAAGCCAAATCTATGATCTTCAAAATCAAGTTTTCGAGTATGAAGCAAGATTTAAAGGTATGAGTTTAGCTGCCAGTTGCAGGACTCAGGAGACTCGTGCATCCTCTTATGATCGTGAACCCCTGCCATGGAAGCCGGAGGACAAGCTTCCCACATCGTCACCACCATCACCAAAGAAGGAGACTTGAGCACAAGGGTATGGGCACTCCCCTTGGCTTTCGCCAAGCTTGGGGAGATGCCCCAGTATCGTATCACCATCACTTTTATTATCCTCACCAGTTTTTAGTTCGATCCTTAGTTATTTCATGATTTAGTTGAATAAAAGTTTAGTATGATCTATTTTCGAGTGCTAGTTTCGTGATCTATCCATCTATGTAATCGAGTTGAGAGTTATATAATAAAGATTAGTTTGAGTTTTTGCTTCTTTACTTTTACGTTTCAATGAAAATAAAGGAAATAATGAAAAAGATCATATGCTAATCTTATGGTAAGTAATGACACCACATAAGGAAAAGTATAAGTGGTAAAATTTATTGAAAGTTGACAAACATAGCATTAGTCAATGATGCAATTCATGAAAGAATTAATAAGGGAAGAAAAGATTGATACATCCATTTTGCATCATGTTTTCCTACTGTTATTTATAATGTGTTTATGCATAATAAAACTCCATGGAGTAATTCTAATGCCTTTTCTCCCATAATATGCAAGGTTTACACAAAGAGGGAGAATACCGGCAGCTGGAATTCTGGACCTGAAAAAGCTATGTCAGAGATACCTATTCTGCACATTGAGCTGAAATTTTACGGAGAATTATTTTGGAATATATAATAAATATTGGAGAAAAGAACTACCAGAGGGGGGCTGCCAGGTGCCCGCGAGACACCAGGGCACGCCAGCCCCTCCAGGCGCGCCCTGGTGGGTGGTGGGCAGCCCAGCTCACCTCCGGTGCCCGTCTTCTGGTATATAAGGTCTTTTGACCTAGAAAAAATACAAGCAGGACTTTTGGGACGGAGCGCCGCCATCTCGAGGCGGAACTTGGGCAGGAGCACTTTTGCCCTCCGGCGGAGCGATTCTGCTAGGGGAACTTCCCTCCCGGAGGGGGAAATCGAAGCCATCGTCATCACCAACAACCCTCTCATCTTTGGGAGGCTAGTCTCCATCAACATATTCAACAGCACCATCTCTTCTCAAACCCTAGTTCATCTCTTGTGTTCAATCTTTGTACCGGAACCTCAGATTGGTACCTGTGGGTGACTAGTAGTGTTGATTACATCTTATAGTTGATGCTATATGGTTTACTTGGTGGAAGATTATACGTTCAGATCCATTATGCTATTTAATATCCCTCTGATCTTGAGCATGAATATTATTTGTGAGTAGTTACCTTTGTTCTTGAGGCCACGAGAGAAGTCATGTTGCAAGTAATCATGTGAATTTGATATGTGTTTGATATTTTGATGATATGTATGTTGTGATTCCCTTAGTGGTGTTATGTGAACGTCGACTACATGACACTTCACCATCTTTGGGCCTAAGGGAATGCATTGTGGAGTAGTTATTAGATGATGGGTTGCTAGAGTGACAGAAGCTTAAACCCTAGTTTATGCGCTATTCCGTAAGGGACTGGTTTTGATCCATATGTTTAATGTTATGGTTAGATTTTATCTTAATACTTATTTCGTAGTTGCGGATGCTTGCAAGGGGGTTAATCATAAGTGGGAGGCTTGTTCAAGTAAGAACAGCACCCAAGCACCGGTCCACCCACATATAAAATTATCAAAGTAGTGAACGCGAATCAAACTAACATGATGAAAGTGACTAGATGAAATTCCCGCGTGCCCTCAAGAACGTTTCTTATCATCTGAGAATATTTTGGCCTGTCCTTTGCCATCCAAAGGATTGGGCTACCTTGCTGCACTTTATTTACCGTTATCGTTACCGTTACTTGCTTGTTACAAATTATCTTGCTATCAAACTACCTGTTACCGACAATTTCAGTGCTTGCAGAAATTACCTTGCTGAAAACCATTTGTCATTTCCTTCTGCTCCTCGTTGGGTTCGACACTCTTACTTATTGAAAGGACTACGATTGATCCCCTATACTTGTGGGTCATCAAAGATTCACTTGCAAATATACCATCTTGGACATCTTTTATGATTGTGAGCCCCCATTAAATATTTTATGCCAAATTGTTCACATTGGACAAGGAAGACAACGTAATGATTTATGTTTGTTCATATTCACATAGAAGTTATATTGTCATAGATCCTCCAACATGTGGTGCTTGCCCTATATCTTTGCTAGCCAAAAATCCGCACTAAGTAGAGATACTACTTGTGCATCCAAAAACCTTAAACTCAAATCCATGTTTTGAGAGTCCACCATACCTACCTATCGACTGAGCAAGATCCTTCAAGTAAGTTGTCATCAGTACATAAGGCAATAAAAATTGCTTCTAAATATGTTTGATCTTTTAGTGTAAGGGAAAATAAGCGTTGTACGAACTTGTGATGGAAAAGTAATAAAAGCGACGGACTGCATAATAAAGGTTGCTATCATAAGGGGCAATATAACATGATGTTCTTTTGCACTAAGAGCTAAAATAAAAGCGCATGACAACCTCTGCTTCCCTCTGTGAAGGGCCTATCTTTTACTTTTATGTATTTACTTTTTATGCAAGAGTCAAGGTTTTTTTTCTCTATCCCCTTTTATTTTCTCTTTTGCAAGCACCATGTGGTGGGGAAAGATCTAGGCACATATATCCAGTTGGATGTGAGTGATCATGAATTATTATTGTTGACATCATCCTTGAGGTGAATAAGTTGGGAGGCGAAACTATAAGCCCCTATCTTTCTATGTATCCGATTGAAACTTTTTGCTCATATATATGATGTGAGTGTTAGCAATCATAGAAGACAAAATGATGGTTGAGTATGTGGACTTGCCAAAAGGCTCCGATATGAGGCCCTTCCTGAAAATGTGATGAATTGTAATTGCATAGTTGACTGAGAACATAGTTTGTTAGTTTTCAATAAAGTTTATGCTTTATACTTCGAAATTGTGATGAATTGTTACTTGCTCATGAGAAGTTTTATGATAATAAAGTTTATTGTTGTTATAATAATAATGATCATGATGCTACTATGTCCGCATTTTGTTTTTATCGACACCTCTCTCTCTAGACATGTGGACATGATTTTTGATATCGGCTTTCACTTGAGGACAAGCGAGGTCTAAGCTTGGGGGAGTTGATACGTCCATTTTGCATCATGTTTTCCTACTATTATTTATAGTGTTTTTATTCATTATAACACTTTGTGGAGTAATTCTAATGCCTTTTCTCTCATAATATGCAAGGTTGACGCAAAGAGGGAGAATATCGGCAGCTGGAATTCTGGACCAAAAAAAGCTACGTCCGAGATACCTATTCTGCACATCTCCAAATGAGCTGAAATTTTACGGAGAATTATTTTGGAATATATAATAAATATTGGAGAAAAGTGAAGGAAATATGCCCTAGAGGCAATAATAAAGTTGTTATTTTATATTTCCTTATTCATGATAAAGGTTTATTATTCATGCTAGAATTGTATTAATCAGAAACCTAAATACATGTGTGAATACATAAACAAACATTGTGTCCCTAGTGAGCCTCTACTTGACTAGCTCGTTGATCAAAGATGGTTATGGTTTCCTAACCATGGACATGAGTTGTCATTTGATAACGGGATCACATCATTAGGAGAATGATGTGATGGACAAGACCCATCCGTTAGCTTAGCATAATGATCGTTCAGTTTTATTGCTATTGCTTTCTTCATGTCAAATACATATTCCTTCGACTATGAGATTATGCAACTCCCGGATACCGGAGGAATGCCTTGTGTGCTATCAAACGTCACAATGTAACTGGGTGATTATAAAGATGCTCTACAGGTATCTCCGAAGGTATTTTTTGAGTTGGCATAGATCGAGATTAGGATTTGTCACTCCGAGTATCGGAGAGGTATCTCTGGGCCCTCTCGGTAATACACATCTTAAGCTTGCAAGCAAACGACTAAGGAGTTAGTCACGAGGTGATGTATTACAGAACAAGTAAAGAGACTTGCCGGTAACGAGATTGAACTAGGTATGAAGATACCGATGATCGAATCTCGGACAAGTAACATACCGATGGACAAAGGGAATTACGTATGTTGTCATAACGGTTCGATCGATAAAGATCTTCGTAGAATATGTAGGAGCCAATATGGGCATCCAGGTTCCGCTATTGGTTATTGACCGGAGAGGTGTCTCGGTCATGTCTACATAGTTCTCGAACCCGTAGGGTCCGCACGTGTAACACCCCATGTATTATGCTACAGTAATCACCCTTTTGATTATGCCATGTCATCATGATCAGCAGTGCTTAATCATCATTAGTATCATATCTCTTTTCAAATTCAAATGGAAATTCAAATGAAAGTGGAAAATAAAAGTTGTGCAACATGAAAACTAAAATGTTCAATAAATGACAAATATTACAGAGACTATTCTAAAATTGTAACCAACAATTAATAAATTAATTAAGTGACTCTAACAATAGCAAAACATCACTATTTAATGCCTTTTTGATTAAATAAAATCCCAAATGAAAACCTTTGTACGCAAAACCATTTTATTGCAGTGGCATATAATGCACTGTATTTAATAGAGCAAGTCACATATTTTACCAAAAGTTATTTGAGTTAAAAAGAAAAGGGCAAAAGATGAAACAAAACAGAAACAGAAAAAGAAAAAAAAAGAAAAAGAGAAAGAAGCCCACCGCCGCCTGGGCCTAAGTGCACAGGGAGGCCCAGTCCATCCCGCACCGTCTCCTTACTACTGCTCCTCCCCCTCGCGCGTTGTCGCCTCCGCCGCACTCGCCGCCCTGGCCCCCCCCCACCTTCCCCTGCTCGACAGCGGCCACCGCGCGCCTCTGGAAGGGATAAGGACCCCCCCCCCCTCGACCCCTCTGGCTAACCCTAGCCACTTCTCCCCCTCTCTCCCTTGCTCCCACCTCACCGAACGTAGCCGCCGCCGTATGCCCGTCGACCCCGCGGCCACCGGCCACCCCTCGCCTCGCAGTAATGCCCTAAAGCTCCGCCGCCGTCCGCTGCTCCGTCCCATGCCACTGGGAGGAGTCGAGCCCCTCCGCATCGACGCCTCCGAGCTCTCCTTCTTCCCCGATCCCGACGGAGGTCGCCGGATGAACCACTCGACGTCGGCCTCCCTCGCGCCTTCCCCGCGCCCGCTCTGAACGGCTACGCCCCACCGTGAGCTCCCCCTTCCTCCCCTGCTGCTCTGCTAGCTCGTGCGGTCACCGTAGGATAGCTCGCCGCGTGGCCGCGCTCGGCCCTTCGCCGCACCTCATCGTCCGGCCATCTCCGTCGCCTGTTTGGCCTCGCTTGGGTTCGGTTCGTCGCCGCTTCGTCCGCTCGTTCGAATGGCGTAGCTCCCGCGCTCAAAAACCCCCTCGCCTCGCCGTCCCGCCCCCCCCCCCACTCACCAGAGCACATCTCCGCCACGCTCGTCGCCGGCACCTTTTCCGGTCACCACTGCCCCTGCCACCACCACCGTTCGAACCACGGCGGCCGTGCGGTTCGAACGTGCCCGGCCGCACCCCAAACGGCCACCCACAGCTCGTTTCCGAGCATCGCCGGCGTTCGGCCGCCGTTCTGGCGCGCGCCGGAGGCGCTCCGGTGACCCTACCGACGTGGCGCAGGTGGGCCACCACCCCTGGGCCCTTCCCTGGCCCGCTGACGTGTGGGCCCGTGGGGTCACTGTTGACCGTTGACCTGGTCAACTGGTGTGACTAGTGGGCCCCATAGCCCTGTTAATTAACTGCTAATTAAAATGTTTAATTTAATTAATTTTAGTTAGATGTCTCAATGACATGTGGGCCTCCCCTATTAGATTAGTTAATTTAACTCTGTTAATTAGTCCAGTCTATGACACGTGGGCCCCACATGTCAGGTTTGACCTGGCCGGCCCCCTGTTGACTGCTAACGTCAGCTTTACGTCACGATGATGTCACCCTGTACTGTTCTGGATAATGTTGAATTAAAATAATTAAATAAATTCATAGAATGATTAAAACTTTCGAAAATCATATAAAATAATCCGTAGCTCAGATCGAAAAACTTTGTACATGAAAGTTACTCAGAACGACGAGACGAATCCGAATAAGTGGTCCGTTCGTCCGCCACACGTCCCTAGCTACCCGAACATGGAACTGTTCCCCTCCGGTCATCTGTCTGACAAATGTCCGGAACCGGGAAAACATTCTCGGATGTTTTCCCTCTTCACCTATATCGTGTAGCACCGCGTCAGAACACCCCTAGCTCTGCGTATTGGCATGTCGTGCTCTTGTTTGCTTTATATTTACTGTTTCTTCCCCCTCTTCTCTCCGGTAGACCCCGAGACCGCTGCTGATGCCGCTGTGATCGACTACGTCACCGACGACCCCTCCTTCTTGCCAGAGCAACCAGGCAAGCCCCCCCCTTGAGCATACCGATATCGCCCATTCTATTTCTCATGCTTGCATTAGAATTGCTGCTGCTGCTGCTGCTTTACCTATTCTGATGCATAGCCTGTTTATTGTAACCTGTTGTTGATAATTACCTTCATATCCTAAACTGCTTAGTATAGGCTGGGTAGAGACCTATCAGTGACCCCACTTATCCTGACTGCCCCGCTGGACAACCCGAAGACCCGATCAACGGGATTGAAGACCAGGCCCTGACACCACACCTCACCCCCTTAGTTGTAACGACACTGCAGCGTTACTATCGAGTGCCGAGGGTGAAACCTCTTGTAGCACTTCTGATGTTAACTCTGTAGAGTAGCTATTTGGTCATGGTCATCGAGGGTGATTCCTCCTTCACCACTTCCGATAACGACGCCGTCGTACAACACCTCAAGTGTGAACCCAGCGAGGGTGATTCCTCCGAGTTCACCTTGACGGATACATCGAGTAGGAATCCAACGAGGGTGATACCTCGGATTCCCCTGATGTTATGGACACACGGATACTTGGACTTTACACTGTTACCTGGATAGGCGGGTCGACCCTGAGGGGTACCCGCGTGTGATGCGAAGACGGGTTGCCTGTATGGTGCCCGAGTGATGAATACGAGGCACGGCCGGGAATTCTTAACCCTTGCAGCAAGTCCTCGAGACGGGGCGACGGGGTCACATCTTTCGTGAGTCTCTGCTCGTTACCGCAAGCCCTAGTCCACTAACGATTTGGATATTTGATCCGAGCTGGCCTCTGGTCTGATAGCACTAACCATCACGTGGGCATAGTATGGGCGTTCTGCATCGTAGCATCAGCCGAAAGCTTTGTCAGACGTCCAGTTCAGCATTGTGCCGGGTTGGATCGTGCCGTTGGCGCTGGAATCAACCCTGCTCACAACGACCCGGAGTGCACAGGGCGACGGCCCAAGACCCCTGAGCGCTTAGGATTTAGACCGGCGGGGACCTCTCTGCTGAGCTCTAGGTAGGGCTGCGGTGTGTCGTTTGGCCGAGGCCGGGCATGACCCAGGAAAGTGTGTCCGGCCGGAGTTAATCGTAAGTTGGTGCACCCCTGGAGGGAAGAAAACTTCTATCGATAGCCTGTCCTACGGTAAAGGACACTCGGAGTTGTATCCTGATTGATACAATTTAGAACTGGATACTTGGATACTATGGCTCTGGGATTGCTTCTCGCAGGGAGTCGAGAAGGGATCTCAGGACGAGGTTGATGACTGTATGGCTCTGGGATTGCCTTCTCGCAGGGAGTCGAGAAAGGATCTCTGGGTGAGGTTGAGACTTAATGATACTGCTACATTATATGGTACTGTCTACACTCTTCTAATGCAGCAAGACCTATGAAGATGCTAGCCTTCGATAGGACTAGGCCTTCTCTCTATTCTGGCATTTCTGTAGCCCAGTCCACATATACAGCCTTCTCTTTGAAAATGTTGCATATGTAGTGTAGATCCTTGCTTGCTGAGTACTTCTGAGTACTCACGGTTGCTTTGTTTTCCTTTTCTCCCCATATCAGTTTGACGTGACCAAGATGACGGAGCCCCTGAGACAGATGCCCCGTCGATCGACTACTACTACTACCCAGAGGATGGATACTACTACGAGTTGACTGACGACCAGGAGTAGGATCGGAGGGTCCCAGGCAGGAGGCCTACGCCTTTCGATCGTAGTGTTTTATTTTGCCTCGCCTTTCTAAAGGCCTTTCTGTTTCTGTTTCATATCTGTACTCAGATATCTGATGCTTCCGCTGACGCTTGTACGCAAGCTTATGTATTCGAGCCCTCGAGGCCCCTGGCTTGTAATATAAAGCTTGTATGACTTTATTTATGTTTTAGAGTTGTGTTGTGATATCTTCCCGTGAGTCCTTAGGCTTGATCATGTGCATTTGCGTGTATGATTAGTGCACGATTGAGCTGGGGGCGTCAAAAGTTGGTATCAGAGCCGACTGCCTGTAGGAAACCCCCTTACCAACTCCTTGGACGAAGTTGAGTCTAGTAACCGAAAACTATTTTACTAACTTGGCTGTGTGGCTTACGGCCCACGTCACCAATTGGGTGGTATTAAGATCCTTTACTCCTCGACCTTTACTCTGGGACTCTGATCTCTCTTCTATTCGGGTTAAAATTTTACTAACTCCAACCTTAGGTTCTCGTCATCACATCCACCCGGAGTTCTGAAATTTCCCCCTTTCTTCAAGATTGTGGGCCAGGTTCTGCTTGCAGGATCCTTTTATCGAGGGCACCCTGTGTTTCACTTGGAGATTCCTCGCTCCAATAGTTTTCTCCGACGTTGATGTAGCCTTTGCTATGTCTCGTTGTGTACTTCCTTGCCGCGTGCCTGCGTGCCGCCTAGTTTGTCTAGCTGCGAGCGTTCCTGTGCGCGTACTATCCGTTTGAATTCAACTCTGTGCATGGATTGGTATGTCTTTGACGACTACTATTATATATCTAATGCCTATCCTGTTCTTCCCGTGTTACTTCATGAATAACTCCATTCACATGCAGTTT
This sequence comes from Thinopyrum elongatum, assembly GCA_011799875.1. NCBI lineage: Eukaryota > Viridiplantae > Streptophyta > Magnoliopsida > Poales > Poaceae > Thinopyrum > Thinopyrum elongatum. The sequence continues at coordinate 498,224,487 of CM022300.1, forward strand.
TTCTTGCTAACATGCCCCTGTTGATTTGGCAGGATGGCTGACGATCCTCCACCTCCACCCTATATCGCCGCCATGATGCAGCAGTTTATGATCGGAATATTGGCTCAGTTCCCAAATCAGAATGCTCAACAGCAGAATGCTCCAATAACTCTGCCAGAATTTGTGCGCCTCAATCCGTCTGTTTTCCGCAACTCCACCAATCCTATGGATGCTGATGATTGGCTTCATGACATCCTGTTTGAAATGGAGTCAGCTAATGTTGCCCCTGACAGTCACGTCACCTTTGCGACATTCCACTTAAAGGGTCCAGCTGCTCAATGGTGGGAAAGCCACAAGGGTATGTTACCTGCTGAGACTGAAACCACTTGGCAGGAATTCCAGTCAGCTTTTCGTGCACGGTACATTCCTCAAGGTCTGATGGACCAGAAGAAGCAGGAGTTCCGCAAACTCTCACAGGGAAAAATGACTGTGGATGAATATCAGAGGAAATTTCTCGAACTATCCCGCTATGCTGTGGATGACGTTGACACCGACACTCGCAAGCAGGAGAAATTCCGTGAAGGACTACGTACTGATATAAAACTTGCACTTGTTGTCCATGATTGCACAGACTTCGCAATGCTTGTCAGCAAATCTTTCCAAGTTGAAACAGCTCTGACTGAATACCAGGAGTCACTCAAGCGCACTCATGAAGCTGACTCAACCACGGGTCAGCCTGTTCAGAAACATCGAGTCTGGATCCCACACAATGTTCATCATCAACCTGCTCCAACACCAAGGCCGTCTTATGTTGCACCTCGACTGCCTTCACCGCCGAGACAGCTAACGGTTCATGATGGACCGCCTAATGCTATGGCTTCCCCTCAAGTTGCGCCACATCCTCCTAAGGGTCATAAGAAGAATTGTCGAAACCGCCGACTCAGAAACCGTAATGTCATACCATCTACTGTCGTACTTGGCCATGCCAATCACGTCAATGCTGAAAAGGCTCAGAAGGAACCGACTATCATCCTGGGAACACTCTCTGTGAATTCAGTGCCAGCTTTTGTTCTTTTTGATTCAGGTGTATCACATTCCTTCGTGTCCCAGCAATTTGCACAATTGCATGGGTTAGCTATGAGCTCATTACCCACTCCTTTAGAAATCATCACGCCACGTTCCCGGTGGCAAACCAAAATGGTAAGTCACAACAATCAGATCAGAATTGAAGGGTTGATGTTCTCTGCTTCCCTTATTGCTCTTGGACCTTCCGACATAGACATCATTCTCGGTATGGACTGGTTGACCGCCCATAATGCTTTGATTGACTATGCCGCTAAGAAAGTCCAACTTACCCATTCTTCGGGCCAGACAGTCAGATACTCAGCCCGAATAGCTCAAGATGCTGAGAGCCAGATATATGTTCTGAATGCATTGAATGCTTCACCTCTTGAAGGCATCGAGAACGTTCCAGTTGTTCATGATTTTCAAGATGTATTTCCAGAAGAACTTCCAGGAATACCCCCTGCTAGAGCTGTTGAGTTCGTCATCGACTTGAAGCCTGGCACTACCCCTATTGCGAAGCGCCCTTATAAGATGCCTCCGCATCATCTTCTCGAGCTTAAGGAAGAAATCGACACATCACTTAAGAAAGGTTTCATCCGTCCCAGTTCCTCTGCTTGGGGAGCACCTTCACTCTTCGTTAAGAAGAAGGATGGAACTAACCGATTGGTTCAGGATTGCCGGCCCATTAACCAAGCCACAATCCAGAACAAATATCCGCTTCCTCGGATCAATGATTTGTATGATCAACTTGTCGGTTCCTCAGTATTCTCTAAACTTGATTTGAGGTTGGGTTATCATCAGATCCGTGTTCGTGAATAGGATATTCCCAAGACTGCATTTGTTACTCGTTATGGCTCCTACGAGTACACTGTCATGTCATTTGGCCTAACAAATGCTCCAGCCACATTCTCCCGTCTGATGAATTACATCTTCATGGATTATCTCGACAAGTTCGTCGTGGTTTATCTAGCTGATATTCTGGTTTATTCAAAGAATAAAGAAGAACATGTTGAACACCTCCGCCTTGTACTGGAAAGACTCCGAGAACACCAGCTGTATGCCAAATACTCCAAATGTGATTTCTGGCTTTCTGAAGTAACCTACCTTGGTCATGTGATTTCGAAAGATGGCATTGCCATTAACCCAGAACGAGTTCAGGCTATTCTTGACTGGACTCCACCGAAGAATGTCAAGCAAGTCAGAAGTTTTCTCGGCCTTGCAAGCTATTGCCGTCGATTTGTCGAGAAATTCTCAAAGATTGCTAAACCTTTGACCGATCTGCTTCACAAGGGAGTTAAGTTTGAATGGACAGAAAAATGTCAGGAAAGTTTCCAGAGACTCAAAGACAAGCTGACATCTGCCCCAGTACTATCTCCTCCAGACTCTCGCAAAGATTTTGTGATTTATTGTGACGCATCCCGTGAAGGATTAGGCTGTGTCCTAATGCAAGAGCGTAAAGTGATTGCTTATGGCTCTCGTCAGTTGCGCCCACATGAAGAGAATTATCCGGTACATGATCTAGAACTAGCTGTTGTGATCTATGCATTGCAGTTGTGGCGACATTACCTTCTCGGTAATCGTTGCGAGATCTACACGGATCATAAAAGTCTGAAGTACTTGTTCACTCAGCCATCTCTAAACCTCCGTCAGCAAAGATGGATGGAGGCCATTGCGGACTATGATTTGGGTATTTCCTATACCCCTGGCAAGGCTAATGTGATGGCTGATGCCTTAAGCTGCAAGTCCTATTGCGACAACCTCATGGTTAGGTGAGCTCAACCTCGTCTTTATCAAGAACTGTGCAAGCTGAATCTGCGTATTGTTCCACAAGTCTCTTTAAATAACCTTGTGATACAACCAGATCTTGAGAAAGCTGTTAAGAATGCGCAAGCTAAGGATGCTGAAGTTGATCTCATGAAGAAAGACCTTCACCTTGTAAAGTACAGGGATTTCTCGCTGTCTGAAGATGGAACCTTGTATTTCAGAAACCGCATTGTGGTACCTCGCTTCGAACTCATGACTAACAAGGTCATGAAGGAGGCACATGATACCCCGCTGTCTATTCATCCAGGTAGCACCAAGATGTATCGTGATCTCCGTCAAAGGTACTGGTGGTCTAAAATGAAGCAGGATATTGCTCGATATGTTGCTGAATGTGATGTGTGTCGTCGCGTTAAAGCAGAACATCAGAAGCCGGCTGGAATTCTGCAACCACTTCCTATTCCTCTATGGAAATGGGATAAGGTTCAGATGGATTTCGTTACAGAACTTCCCAAGTCACAGAAGGGTCACGATGCTATTCTTGTCGTCATCGACCAACTTTCTAAAGTTGCACACTTTCTGCCCGTCAAGGAAACTATCACTGCTAGCCAGTTAGCAGAGTTGTATATCTCCAGAATTGTATCACTCCACGGTATTCCGAAGGAGATCAGTTTGGACCGTGGCGGCCTTTTCACTTCCAAATTCTAGGAAAGTTTCCAAATAGCTATGGGAACTCATATTACCTAGAGTTCAGCTTATCACCCCCAATCCCAAGGCCAAGTCGAGCGAGTCAACCAAGTGCTTGAAGACATGCTTCGGGCTTGTGTTATTTCATTCGGCAAGAAGTGGGAAGAATCTCTCCCGTATGCCGAGTTCTCTTATAACAACAGCTATCAAGCCAGTTTGAAAATGGCCCCCTTCGAAGTACTCTATGGACATAAGTGTTGAACCCCTCTGAATTGGTCAGAAACTGGGGAACGACCGCTCGTGGGTCCGGATATTATTCTACACGCCGAAGAACAAGTCTGTATCGTTCGAGAAAATCTCAAGGCGGCTCAGGACCGCCAGAAGAGCAACTACGATCGCAAACGATGGGGTTTGATCTATCAACCTGGTGATCAAGCTTATCTATGTGTCACCCCTATGAAGGGCACCCACCGTTTTGGAATCAAGGGCAAGCTAGCTCCACGCTATATTGGTCCTTTCCGCATAATTGCTAGACGTGGTCAGGTGGCATATAAATTGGAATTGCCGCCGCAATTCTCTCATATCCACGACGTATTTCATGTGTCGCAACTTCGTAAATGCTTCAAGGAATCTCCGCACCGCGCAGTGGATCACGAGATGCTCGAATTGCATGATGATCTTTCATATAAGGAGCATCCGATCCGCATTCTCGATGAAGCTGAACGTCGGACCTGTCAGAAGGTTACCAAGTTCCTCAAAGTGTAGTGGTCAAATCATACTGAAGATGAAGCCACTTGGGAACGCGAGGATAATCTTCGTGCGGAATACCCCGAACTTTTTCCTTCTACCTCTTAATTCTCGGGACGAGAATTCTTGTTAGTAGAGGAGATTTGTAACACCCCATGTATTAAGCTACAGTAATCACCCTTTTGATTATGCCATGTCATCATGATCAGCAGTGCTTAATCATCATTAGTATCATATCTCTTTTCAAATTCAAATTCAAATGGAAATTCAAATGAAAGTGGAAAATAAAAGTTGTGCAACATGAAAACTAAAATGTTCAATAAATGACAAATATTACAGAGACTATTCTAAAATTGTAACCAACAATTAATAAATTAATTAAGTGACTCTAACAATAGCAAAACATCACTATTTAATGCCTTTTTGATTAAATAAAACCCCAAATGAAAACCTTTGTATGCAAAACCATTTTATTGCAGTGGCATATAATGCACTGTATTTAATAGAGCAAGTCACATATTTTACCAAAAGTTATTTGAGTTCAAAAGAAAAGGGCAAAAGATGAAACAAAACAGAAAAAGAAAAAGAAAAAGAGAAAGAAGCCCACCGCCGCCTGGGCCTAAGTGCACAGGGAGGCCCAGCCCATCCCGCACCATCTCCTTACTACTGCTCCTCCCCCTAGCGCACTGTCGCCTCCGCCGCACTCGCCGCCCTGGCCCCCCTTCCCCTGCTCGACAGCGGCCACCGCGCGCCTCTGGAGGGGATAAGGACCCCCCCCCCTCTCGACCCCTCTGGCTAACCCTAGCCACTACTACCCCTCTCTCCCTTGCTCCCACCTCACCGAACGTAGCCGCCGCCGTACGCCCGTCGACCCCGCGGCCACCGGCCGCCCCTCGCCTCGCCGTAATGCCCTAAAGCTCCGCCGCCGTCCGCTGCTCCGTCCCATGCCACTGGGAGGACTCGAGCCCCTCCGCATCGACGCCTCCGAGCTCTCCTTCTTCCCCGATCCTGACGGAGGTCGCCGGACGAACCACTCGACACCGGCCTCCCTCGCGCCTTCCCCGCACCCGCTCTGAACGGCTACGCCCCACCGTGAGCTCCCCCTTCCTCCCCTGCTGCTCTGCTAGCTCGTGCAGTCACCGTAGGATAGCTCGCCGCGTGGCCGCGCTCGGCCCTCCGCCGCACCTCATCGTCCGGCCATCTCCGTTGCCTGTTTGGCCTCGCTTGGGTTCGGTTCGTCGCCGCTGCGTCCACTTGTTCGAATGGCGTAGCTCCCGCGCGCAAAAACCCCCTCGCCTCGCCGTCCCCCCCCCCCCCCCCCCCCCCCCCCCCACTCACCGGAGCACATCTCCGCCACGCTCGTCGCCGGCACCTTTTCCGGTCACCGCTGCCCCTGCCACCACCACCGTTCGAACCACGGCGGCCGTGCAGTTCGAACGCGCCCGGCCGCACCCCAAACGGCCACCCACAGCTTGTTTCCGAGCATCGCCGGCGTTCGGCCGCCGTTCTGGCGCGCCGGAGGCGCTCCGGTGACCCTGCCGACGTGGCGCAGGTGGGCCACCACCCCTGGGCCCTTCCCTGGCCCGCTGACGTGTGGGCCCGTGGGGTCACTGTTGACCGTTGACCTGGTCAACTGGTCTGACTAGTGGGCCCCACGGCCCTGTTAATTAACTGCTAATTAAAATGTTTAATTTAATTAATTTTAGTTAGATGTCTCAATGACATGTGGGCCTCCCCTATTAGATTAGTTAATTTAACTCTGTTAATTAGTCCAGTCTATGACACGTGGGCCCCACATGTCAGGTTTGACCTGGCCGGCCCCCTGTTGACTGGTGACGTCAGCTTTACGTCATGATGACGTCACCCTGTACTGTTCTAGATAATGTTGAATTAAAATAATTAAATAAATTCATAGAATGATTAAAACTTTAGAAAATCATATAAAATAATCCGTAGCTCAGATCGAAAAACTTTGTACATGAAAGTTACTCAGAACGACGAGACGAATCTGAATAAGCGGTTCGTTCGTCCGCCACACGTCCCTAGCTACCCGAACATGGAACCGTTCCCCTCTGGTCATCTGTCTGACAAATGTCCGGAACCGGGAAAACATTCCCGGATGTTTTCCCTCTTCACCTATATCGTGTAGCACCGCGTCAGAACACCCCTAGCTCTGCGTATTGGCATGTCGTGCTCTTGTTTGCTTTATATTTACTGTTTCTTCCCCCTCTTCTCTCTGGTAGACCTCGAGACCGCTGCTGATGCCGCTGTGATCGACTACGTCACCGACGACCCCTCCTTCTTGCCAGAGCAACCAGGCAAGCCCCCCCCCTTGAGCATACCGATATCGCCCATTCTATTTCTCATGCTTGCATTAGAATTGCTGCTGCTGCTTCTTTACCTATTCTGATGCATAGCCTGTTTATTGTAACCTGCTGTTGATAATTACCTGCATATCCTAAACTGCCTAGTATAGGCTGGGTAGAGACCTATCAGTGACCCCACTTATCCTGACTGCCCCGCTGGACAACCCGAAGACCCGATCAACGGGATTGAAGACCAGGCCCCGACACCGCACCTCACCCCCTTAGTTGTAACGACACTGCAGCGTTACTATCAAGTGCCGAGGGTGAAACCTCTTGTAGCACTTCTGATGTTAACTCTGTAGAGTAGCTATTTGGTCGTGGTCATCGAGGGTGATTCCTCCTTCACCACTTCCGATAACGACGCCGGCGTACAACACCTCAAGTGTGAACCCAGCGAGGGTGATTCCTCCGAGTTCACCTTGACAGATACATCGAGTAGGAATCCAACGAGGGTGATACCTCGGATTCCCCTGATGTTATGGACACACAGATACTTGGACTTTACACTGTTACCTGGATAGGCGGGTCGACCCTGAGGGGTACCCGCGTGTGATGTGAAGACGGGTTGCCTGTATGGTGCCCGAGTGATGAATACGAGGCGTGGCCGGGCATTCTTAACCCTTGCAGCAAGTCCTCGAGACGGGGCGACGGGGTCACATCTTTCGTGAGTCTCTGTTCGTTACCGCAAGCCCTAGTCCACTAACGATTTGGATATTTGATCCGAGCAGGCCTCTGGTCTGATAGCACTAACCATCACGTGGGCATAGTATGGGCGTTCTGCATCGTAGCATCAGCCGAAAGCTTTGTCAGACGTCCAGTTCAGCATTGTGGCCGGGTCGGATCGTGCCGTTGGCGCTGGTATCCACCCTGCTCACAACGACCCAGAGTGCACAGGGCGACGGCCCAAGACCCCTGAGCGCTTAAGATGTAGACCGGCGGGGACCTCTCTGCTGAGCTCTAGGTAGGGCTGCGGTGTGTCGTTTGGCCGAGGCCGGGCATGACCCAGGAAAGTGTGTCCGGCCGGAGTTAATCGTAAGTTGGTGCACCCCTGGAGGGAAGAAAACTTCTATCGATAGCCTGTCCTACGGTAAAGGACACTCGGAGTTGTATCCTGATTGATACAATTTAGAACTGGATACTTGGATACTATGGCTCTGGGATTGCTTCTCGCAGGGAGTCGAGAAGGGATCTCAGGACGAGGTTGATGACTGTATGGCTCTGGGATTGCCTTCTCGCAGGGAGTCGAGAAAGGATCTCTGGGTGAGGTTGAGACTTAATGATACTGCTACATTATATGGTACTGTCTACACTCTTCTAATGCAGCAAGACCTATGAAGATGCTAGCCTTCGATAGGACTAGGCCTTCTCTCTATTCTGGCATTTCTGCAGCCCAGTCCACATATACAGCCTTCTCTTTGAAAATGTTGCATATGTAGTGTAGATCCTTGCTTGCTGAGTACTTCTGAGTACTCACTGTTGCTTTGTTTTCCTTTTCTCCCCATATCAGTTTGACGTGACCAAGATGACGGAGCCCCTGAGACAGATGCCCCGTCGATCGACTACTACTACTACCCAGAGGATGGATACTACTACAAGTTGACTGACGGTCAGGAGTAGGATCGGAGGGTCCCAGGCAGGAGGCCTACGCCTTTCGATCGTAGTGTTTTATTTTGCCCCGCCTTTCTAAAGGCCTTTCTGTTTCTGTTTCATATCTGTACTCAGATATCTGATGCTTCCGCTGACAGTTGTACGCAAGCTTATGTATTCGAGCCCTCGAGGCCCCTGGCTTGTAATATAAAGCTTGTATGACTTTATTTATGTTTTAGAGTTGTGTTGTGATATCTTCCCGTGAGTCCTTAGGCTTGATCGTGTGCATTTGCATGTATGATTAGTGCACGATTGAGCTGGGGGCGTCACATCACGCTTAACGTTCGATGACGATATAGTATTATATGAGTTATGTGATTTGGTGACCGAATGTTGTTCGGAGTCTCGGATGAGATCACAGACATGACGAGGAGTCTCGAAATGGTCGAGAGGTAAAGATTGATATATAGGACGATGGTATTCAGACACCGGAAGTGTTTCGGGGGTACCGGGTACTTATCGGGTCACTGGAAGGGGTTCCGGGCACCCCCAGCAAAAGATATGGGCCTTATGGGCCAAGAGGGGAAACGCACCAGCCACAAGGGGCTGGTGCGCCCCCCATTTGGGCCGGCCTAAGAAGGATAAGGAAAGGGGAGAAGGGAAAGGTAAGTGTGGATTAGGATTCCCACTTCCTTCCCTCTCCCCCCTCTTTCATTCCCCCTCCGACAAACATGGCAGGGGGGCGCGGCCAAGGGCAGGAGCCCAAGTAGGATTCGGTCCTACTTGGGGCACCCCTTGGCCTCTCCCCTCTCCCTCCCACCTATATATATGAGGAGGGGGCACCTAGCACACCTGAGACAATTGCCTAGCCGTGTGCGGCGCCCCCCCTCCACCGTTTACACCCCCGGTAATATTTTCGTAGTGCTTAGACGAAGCCCTACGGAGATCACTTCACCATCACCGTCACCATGCCGTCGTGCTGACGGAACTCATCTACTACGTCTTGCTGGATCAAGAAGGCAAGGGACGTCACCGAGCTGAACATGTGCAGAACGCGGAGGTGCCGTGCGTTCGGTACTTGATCGATTGAAGCGCGAAGAAGTTCGACTACATCAACCGCGTTGTGAAACTCTTCTGCTTACGGTCTACGAGGGTACGTAGACACACTCTCCCCCTCGTTGCTATGCATCTCCATGGATAGATCATTGCGTGTGCGTAGAATTTTTTTTGTTTTCCATGCAACGATTCCCAACAGTGGTATCAGAGCCAGGTCTATGCATAGATGATATGCATGAGTAGAACACAAAGAAGTTGTGGGCGGTGATGTTCATACTGCTTACCACCAACGTCTTATTTTGATTCGGTGGCATTGTGGGATGAAGCGGCCCGGACCAACCTTACATGTCCACGTACATGAGACCGGTTCCACCGACTGACATGCAACTTGTTTTGCATAAAGGTGGCTGGCCGGTGTCTGTTTCTCCTACTTTAGTTGAATCAATTTTGACTGCGGTCGGTCCTTGAAGAAGGTTAAAACAGCAAACTTGATAATTCACCGTTGTGGTTTTTGCCGTAGGTAAGAACGGTTCTTGCTAGAAGCCCGTAGCAACCACGTAAAACTTGCAACAACAAAGTAGAGGACGTCTAACTTGTTTTTGCAGGGCATGTTGTGATGTGATATGGTCAAGACATGATGTGATATACATTATTGTATGAGATGATCATATTTTGTAAGTTATCGGCAACCGGCAGGAACCTTATGGTTGTCTCTTTATTGTATGAAATGCAAACGCCATGTAATTGCTTTACTTTATCACTATGCGTTAGCAATAGTTGGCGAGATAACCACGACGCAACGATGGAGATCAAGGTGTCGAGCCGGTGACGATGGAGATCATGACGATGCTTTGGAGATGGAGATCAAAAGCACAAGATGATGATGGCCATATCATGTCACATATTTTGATTGCATGTGATATTTATCTTTTATGCATCTTATTTTGCTTAGAACGACGGTAGCATTATAAGATGATCCCTTCACTAAATTTCAAGATATAAGTGTTCTCCCCGAGTATGCACTGTTGCGAAAGTTCGTCGTTTCGAGACACCATGTGATGATCGGGTGTGATAGACTCTACGTTCACATACAACGGGTGTAAGATAGTTTTGTACATGCAGAATACTTGGGTTAAACTTGACGAGCCTGGCATGTACAGACATGGTCTCGGAACACTGGAGACCGAAAGGTCAAACGTGAGTCATATAGTAGATATGATCAACATAGAGATGTTCACCACTGATGACTACCCCATCTCACGTGATGATCGGACATGGGTTAGTTGATTTGGATCACGTATCACTTAGATAACTTGAGGGATGTTTATTTAAGTGGGAGTTCATTAGTAATTTGATTAATTGAACTTAATTTATCATGAACTTAGTCCTGATAGTATTTGCAAATCTATGTTGTAGATCAATAGCTCGCGATGTAGCTCCCCTATTTTTTGATATGTTCCTAGAGAAAACTAAGTTGAAAGATGATAGTTGCAATGATGCGGACTGGGTCCGTGATCTGAGGATTATCCTCATTGCTGCACAGAATAATTATGTCCTTGATGCACCGCTAGGTGACAAACGTATTGCAGAAGCAGATGTAGACGCTATGAACGTTTGGCAAGCTCAATATGATGACTACTCAATAGTTTAGTGCGCCATGCTTAACGGCTTAGAACCGGGACTTCAAAAATGTTTTGAACGCCACGGAGCATATGAGATGTTCCAAGAGCTGAAATTGGTATTTCAGACTCATGCCCATGTCGAGAGGTATGAGACCTCTGACAAGTACTTTGCCTACAAGATGGAGGAGAATAGCTCAGCCAGTGAGCATGTGCTCGGAATGTCTGGGTACTACAATCTCTTGAATCAAGTGGGAGTTAATCTTCCAGATAAGATAGTGATTGACAGAGTTCTCTAGTCACTATCACCAAGCTACTAGAACTTTGTGATGAACTATAATATGTAAGGGATGACGAAAACAATTCCCGAGCTCTTCGCGATGCTAAAATCAGTGAAAGTAGAAATCAAGAAAGAGCATCAAGTGTTGATGGTTAACAAGACCACTAGTTTCAAGAAAAAGGGCAAAGGGAAAGAAAGGGAACTTCAAGAAGAATGGCAAGCAAGTTGCCACTCCCGTGAAGAAGCCCAAAGCTGGACCTAAGCCTGAAACTGAGTGCTTCTACTGCAAAGGGAATGGTCACTGGAAGCGGAACTGCCCCAAATACTTGGCGGATAAGAAGGATGGCAAAGTGAACAAAGGTATATTTGATATACATGTTATTTATGTGTACCTTACTAGTATTCATAGTAGCCCCTGGGTATTTGATACTGGTTTAGTTGCTAAGGTTAGTAACTCGAAACAGGAGTTGCAAAATGAACATAGACTAGTTAAGGACGAGGTGACGATGTGTGTTGGAAGTGATTCCAAGGTTGATAAGATCACCATCGCACACTCCCTCTACCTTCGGGATTAGTGTTGGACCTAAATAAATGTTATTTGGTGTTTGGGTTGAGCATGAATATGATTGGATCATGTTTATTGCGATACGGTTATTCATTTAAGTCAGAGAATAATTGTTGTTCTGTTTACATGAATAAAACATTCTATGGTCATACACCCAATGTAAATGGTTTATTGAATCTCGATCGTAGTGATACACATATTCATAATATTGATGCCAAAAGATGCAAAGTTGATAATGATAGTGCAACATATTTGTGGCACTGGGTTTAGGTCATATTGGTATAAAAGCGCATGAAGAAACTCTATGCAGATGGGCTTTTGGAATCACTTGATTATGAATCATTTGATGCTTGCGAACCATGCCTCATGGGCAAGATGACTAAAACTCCGTTATCCGGAACAATGGAGCGAGCTAATGACCTATTGGAAATAATACATACCGATGTATGTGGTCCGATGAGTGTTGAAGCACGCGGCGGGTATCGTTATTTTCTCACCTTCACTAATGATTTGAGTAGATATGGGTATATCTACTTGATGGAACACAAGTCTGAAACATTTGAAAAGTTCAAAGAATTTCAGAGTAAAGTGGAGAATCATCGTAACAAGAAAATAAAGTTTCTACGATCTGATCGTGGAGGCAAATATTTGAGTTATGAGTTTGGCCTTCATTTAAAACAATGTGGAATTATTTCACAACTCACGCCACCTGGAACACCACAGCGTAATGGTGTGCCAGAACCTCGTAACCGTACTTTATTAGATATGGTGCGTTCTATGTTGTCTCTTACCGATTTACCACTATCGTTTTGGGATTATGCATTAGAGACAGCCGTATTCACGTTCAATAGGGCACCGTCTAAATCCGTTGAGACGACACCGTATGAACTGTGGTTTGGCAAGAAACCTAAGCTGTCGTTTCTTAAAAGTTTGGGGTTGCGACACTTATGTCAAAAGGCTTCAGCCTGATAAGGTCGAACCCAAATCGGAGAAGTGCGTCTTCATAGGATACCCTAAGGAAACAATTGGGTACACCTTCTACCACAGATCCGAGGGCAAGATCTTTGTTGCTAAGAATGGATCCTTTCTAGAGAAGGAGTTTCTCTCGAAAGAAGTGAGTGGGAGTAAAGTAGAACTTGATGAGGTAATAGTACCTTCTCTCGAATTGGAGAATAGCACATCACAAAAAACTGTTCCAGTGATGCCTACACCAACTAGAGAGGAAGCAAATGATGATGATCATGAAACTTCAGATCAAGTTACTACTGAACCTCGTAGGTCGACCAGAGCACGATCCGCACCAGACTGGTACGGTAATACTGTCCTGGAAGTCATGTTACTAGACCAAGGCGAACCTACGAACTATGAAGAAGCTATGATGAGCCCAGATTCCGATAGATGGCTTGAGGCCTTGAAATCTGAGATAGGATCCATGTATGAGAACAAAGTGTGGACTTTGGTGGATTTGCCCGATGATCGGCAAGCCATAGAGAAAAAATGGATCTTCAAGAAGAAGACTCACGCTGATGGTAATGTTACTGTCTATAAAGCTCGACTTGTCGCAAAAGATTTTCGACAAGTTCAAGGAGTTGACTACGATGAGACTTTCTCACCCGTAGCGATGCTTAAGTCCGTCCGAATCATGTTAGCAATTGCCGCATTTTATGATTATGAAATCTGGCAAATGGACATCAAAACTGCATTCCTTAATGGATATCTTAAAGAAGAGTTGTATATGATGCAACCAGAAGGTTTTGTCGATCCTAAAGGTTCTAACAAAGTGTGCAAGCTCCAGCGATCCATCTATGGACTGGTGCAAGCATCTCGGAGTTGGAATATACGCTTTGATGAGGTGATCAAAGCATATGGTTTTATACAGACTTTCGGTGAAGCATGTATTTGCAAGAAAGTGAGTGGGAGCTCTGTAGCATTTCTGATATTATATGTGGATGACATATTGTTGATTGGAAATGATATAGAATTTCTGGATAGCATAAAAGGATACTTGAATAAGAATTTTTCAATGAAAGACCTCGGTGAAGCTGCTTATATATTGGGCATCCAGATCTATAGGGATAGATCGAGACGCTTAATAGAACTTTCACAAAGCACATACCTTGACAAGATTTTAAAGAAGTTCAAAATGGATCAGTCAAAGAAAGGGTTCTTGCCTGTGTTACAAGGTGTGAAGTTGAGTAAGACTCAAAGCCCGACCACGACAGAAGATAGAGAAAGAATGAAAGTCATTCCCTATGCCTCGGCCATAGGTTCTATAAAGTATGCCATGTTGTGTACCAGACCTATTGTGTGCCTTGCCAATAAGTTTGGCAAGAGGGTACAAAAGTGATCCAGGAGTGGACCACTGGACAGCGGTCGAAATTATCCTTAGGTGCCTTAAAGAGGACTAAGGAAATGTTTCTCGGTTATGGAGGTAATAAAGAGTTCGTCGTAAAGGGTTACATCGATGCAAGCTTTGACACCGATCTGGATGACTCTGAGTCTCAATCTGGATACGTATTGAAAGTGGGAGCAATTAGCTAGAGTAGCTCCATGCAGAGCATTGTAGACATAGAAATTTGCAAAATACATATGGATCTGAATGTGACAGACCCGTTGACTAAACTTCTCTCACAAGCAAAACATGATCACACCTTAGTACTCTTTGGGTGTTAATCACATGGCAATGTGAACTAGATTATTGACTCTAGTAAACTCTTTGGGTGTTGGTCACATGGCGATGTGAACTATGGGTGTTTATCACATGGTGATGTGAACTAGATTATTGACTCTAGTAAACTCTTTGGGTGTTAATCACATGGCGATGTGAACTAGATTATTGACTCTAGTGCAAGTGAGACTGAAGGAAATATGCCCTAGAGGCAATAATAAAGTTGTTATTTTATATTTCCTTATTCATGATAAAGGTTTATTATTCATGCTAGAATAGTATTGATCGGAAACCTAAATACATGTGTGAATACATAAACAAACACCGTGTCCCTAGTGAGCCTCTACTTGACTAGCTCGTTGATCAAAGATGGTTATGGTTTCCTAACCATGGACATGAGTTGTCATTTGATAACGGGATCACATCATTAGGAGAATGATGTGATGGACAAGACCCATCCGTTAGCTTAGCATAATGATCGTTCAGTTTTATTGTTATTGCTTTCTTCATGTCAAATACATATTCCTTCGACTACAAGATTATGCAACTCCCGGATACTGGAGGAATGCCTTGTGTGCTATCAAATGTCACAACGTAACTGGGTGATTATAAAGAAGCTCTACAGGTATCTTCGAAGGTATTTGTTGAGTTGGCGTAGATCGAGATTAGGATTTGTCACTCCGAGTATCGGAGAGGTATCTCTGGGCCCTCTCGATAATACACATCATAAGCTTGCAAGCAAACGACTAAGGAGTTATTCACGAGGTGATGTATTACAGAACAAGTAAAGAGACTTGCCGGTAACGAGATTGAACTAGGTATGAAGATACCGACGATCGAATCTCGGGCAAGTAACATACCAATGGACAAAGGGAATTACGTATGTTGTTATAACGGTTCGACCGATAAAGATCTTCGTAGAATATGTAGGAGCCAATATGGGCATCCAGGTTCCGCTATTGGTTATTGACCGGAGAGGTGTCTCGGTCATGTCTACATAGTTCTCGAACCCATAGGGTCCGCACGCTTAACGTTCGATGACGATATAGTATTATATGAGTTATGTGATTTGGTGACCGAATGTTGTTCGGAGTCCCGGATGAGATCACGGACATGACGAGGAGTCTCGAAATGGTCAAGAGGTAAATATTGATATATAGGACGATGGTATTAGGACACCGAAAGTGTTTCGGGGGGTACCGGGTACTTATCGGGTCACCGGAAGGGGTTCCGGGCACCCCGGCAAAAGATATGGGCCTTATGGGCCAAGAGGGGAAACGCACCAGCCACAAGGGGCTGGTGCGCCCCCCATACAGGCCGGCCTAAGGAGGAGAAGGAAAGGGGAGAAGGGAAAGGTAAGTGTGGATTAGGATTCCCACTTCCTTCCCTCTCCCCCCCTCTTTCCTTCCCCCTTCGACAAACATGGCAGGGGGGTGCGGCCAAGGGCAGGAGCCCAAGTAGGATTCAGACCTACTTGGGGCGTCCCTTGGCCTCTCCCCTCTCCCTCCCACCTATATATATGAGGAGGGGGGCGCCTAGCACACCTGAGACAATTGCCTAGCCGTGTGCGGCGCCCCCCTCCACCGTTTACACCCCTGGTCATATTTTTGTAGTGCTTAGGCAAAGCCCTGCGGAGATCACTTCACCATCACCATCACCACGCCGTTGTGCTGACGGAACTCATCTACTACCTCGACGTCTTGCTGGATCAAGAAGGCAAGGGACGTCATCGAGCTGAACGTGTGCAGAACGCGGAGGTGTTGTGCGTTCGGTACTTGATCGGTTGAAGCGCGAAGAAGTTCGACTACATCAACCGCGTTGTGAAACGCTTCCGCTTACGGTCTACGAGGGTACATAGACACACTCTCCCCCTCGTTGCTATGCATCTCCATGGATAGATCATTGTGTGAGCGTAGAAATTTTTTTGTTTTCCATGCAACGATTCCCAACAAAAAGAAATACCAGAAGGGTGATACATCTCCGTCGTATCTATAATTTTTGATTGTTCCATTCCAATATTATACAACATTTACAAACTTTTGGCAACAATTTATATGATTTATTGGACTAACATATTGATCCAGTGCCCAGTGCCAGTTCCTATTTTTTGTTTCGTAGAATATCCATATCAAACGAAGTCCAAATGCAATAAAAATTTATGGAGAATTATTTTGGAATATATGTGAATTTTGGGAGGTGGAATCAACGCAAACGGGGGCCCACAACCACCAAAAGACACCTGGGCGTGCTAGGCAGCCCAGGCGCATGGTGGTGGGTTATGCGCTCCTTGTAAGTCGATTGGAGCTCTACTTCGGTCACAAGGAAGCTTATATCCGGAAAAAATCGTGTTAAAATCTCAGCGCAATCGGAGTTACGGATCTCCGTGAATATAAGAAACGGTTTTCGGCCAGATAACAGGAACGCGAAACAGAAGATAACAGAGAGGGAGATCCAATCCCGGAGGGGCTCCTGCCTCTCCGCCGCCATGGAGGCCATGGACCAGAGGGGGAACTCTCCTCCCATCTAAGGGGGAGTCCAAGGAAGAATAAGAAGGAGGTGGGCTCTCTCCCCCTCTCTCCCGGTGGCGCCGGAGTGCCGCCGGGGCAAGGATCGTGATGGTGATCTACACCAACAACTTTGCCGCCGTCAACACCAACTCTCTCCCCCTCTATGCAGCGTGTAGCCTCTCTTTTCCCCGCTGTAATCTCTACTTAAACATGGTGATCAACATTATATATTATTTCCCAATGATCTATGGCTATTTTACGATGTTTGAGTAGATCCATTTTGTCCTATGGGCTAATCGACGATCGTGGTTGGTATGAGTGTATATTTTATTTATGGTGTTGTCCTACGGTGCCCTCTGTGTCGCGCAAACATGAGGGACCCCCGCTGTAGGGTGTTGCAATATGTTCATAATTCGCTTATAGTGGGTGGCGTGAGTGACAGAATACACAGACCCGACTAAGTGGGCTATTGCGTATGGGAGTAAAGAGGACTTGATACTTGTAGGAACGAAGTATGTCTACCAGAGTGGGGGTGAATGGGAGTTTTAAATTTTCTTCGGAAAACTTAAATCTCTCAGATCCCAGCAGCGGAATAAGTGAAATAAAGACTAAAATGAACTACTACGGAGAATCAAAGGGAAAATAAAGCATGCATCGAAGTAAAACACACGAATGAAATACATCGAATGTAAACATAAGAGACAGAGGTAACCGAAGGTGCTCGATGGCGACACGGAATTTGTTCGACTAGTTCGTCCTTCTGCACAAGGACTACGTCTGGTTGGAGGGGCTGTGACTTAACACCGAAGATAAACTCTCTTCACCCTATTCTCCTCGATAACCGATTCGTCAACCGATGCCGATCACTCGTGGTAGATACTTGAAGGTGATCTCCAAACCTTTACAGACTTCTTCTTCGAGAACCACAATCACTCTTGGTCTCTGAAGAAATTGACACCTAACCGTCTAGAGAGTTTGCAGCTCTCAAGAGTAATAGGCGGAGCGTACTAAACTTAGATTCCAGTGATGCTGAACCACTATCTAATTCTTCGGCTCTAGGGTTTTTCTCTCGGTGGATTTTAAACTCAAATCGCTCAGAGAGTGGGTTGCTCAACAATCTTCTCAGAATCAAACGGAACAGCCACCGGACAAAGCCGACGCGGGGTGGCTATTTATAGCCGCGGCCTTCCCAGATGGGAAATGACCATTTTGGACACGAGGTCCAGCCAATGGCCAACCGACACGTTCACAACGGTCGGATTTTGGAGCAACGGTAACATTACTTGAAGAACAAGTAATGCTAACTCCTCGGTCCAAGGCAAATCTCTCGCAGCAAAGAAGATCACAGTCTCTTGCTAGCAAGTATTTGCTCGGAGCACAAAGAGATTTCTCTCACGGCTTTCATAGGATTTGGGTTTAGCATCGGAGAATCAAAGCTTCGAACGCTACACCCCTCTTAATAGTACGGTGGTCCTATGACTCAATGAAAGAAGAAGAAAAATGAAATAAATGCTACATCTTCACTTCGTCTTCTTTCTTCCTCGAGTGAAGTCATTTGCTTTGAACATGCACCGAACCAATTTCTTAAACTTCAGCAATTTTTAGGGGTCACTCTTGATAGCTTTATCTTCGGTGATAACCTTCGCTGCTGCGCAGGAAGTTTATCTTCGTCATTTGCATCAAACTCCCCGATACATCAGGGACCTGTTACTCTGTGTGCACTAGCAAACATATAAGTCCATACTATTTATGTCAACAAACTCCAAAACACAAAGGGGCCTATCATTGCACCAACAATCTCCCCCTTTTTGGACGGTTGTTGACAAAACAGATAATCATCAAAGTGAAGATAGATAATTGAAATGAATTGAACAAGAGTGAACTTGCGTTACTTGACTCGATGATGAAATATACTCCCCCTAGATGTATGCAGGGTCAATTGATATATAATGAAAGTCCTTGAAATTAGTTTGAGTGAGAGGAGGATTTTTAGTCATACGAGGTAATGATTCGCACTGATGATAGGTAATCCAACGAGAATATAGTGCAATCATTCATGACTTCCGTTAATAATTCCACCTGCAAAACAATAAGCTTCGAGAGAATATAATGCAGCAGGGGGGGTTATTAATATTATAGCCCATAATAGAAGTTTTACATCAGAGCTCATGAAATGGCATAATTGTCTCAAAAGATAGAGCGAGAAAACACAGAGACCAAATCCAACAGAGCAAATCTATCAAAACTCTCGATGTTATTCTCCCCCTTTTTGTCAACTAGTGTCAAAAAGGTGATGAAAAACACGAGCGCTAGAAAAAGGTGAATATGATTCACTCTGAGGCATCGCCTGAGGAACTGCCCGAAGAAGTTTCTGATTTGGAAGTATCTAGAACATCTTGATCTTCAGCAGCAGCAGCAAATCCTTCGAGACTGGCTTGGGTTTTTGAAGACGAAGGCACATTTAGATCAACCTCATGAGTCTTGCGAGACAGAGGATTTTCTTCAGCAGGTTTTTCAGTAGGCGATGTGGCTTCTGATTCGTCGAGTAATTTGCGCAGCTGAATTTGAAGTAGATTCATTGTTGGTTCACGAGCTAGCAAAGATGGAGTAGAGCGATCTTGAAAACCTTCATCAGTAAACCCTTGATCAATATACTGATAGAGTTCTTAGAGATGTGAGTTGCTGAGTTGCTTCTTTGAGAAAAACTTCCGAAGCAATTTCCATAAACACTTCTTGTTTTCTACTGTGATCATGTGCACAACTTTTGTTCGGTTGTGAATAGCATAAAGCTTGGCAGCAAGGTGCTCTTTCTCTTGACGATCTTCGGCCATATGCTTCAATAGCAACTGTTGAGTGTGCATGCTCACTTCAAGATGAGAAGGAGGTTGAGTGTTCGGCAGACGATCACGCTTAGGTAGGTTGGGTCCATTGAAGGTAGTATGATAATCAGGACTTAACACTGGAGCTTTTCCCGAAGAGAAATCTTCCATTACCTTCAGCGTATCATGCACAGGAGGAATGAAGCTTTTGTGGCTGACCTTGGCAAGATATTCAATCTTCATTGCATAGTCAATCACCTTCTAAATCCAGGGCGCATACACCTTGATGGTTTTTGGACACTGAATTGAATCCATCAGTATGCGCAAAAACATGTCTTCGACATCGAAGATATATCCTTGTGAGATGGCATGGATGGTGTTCCGAAGAACATCAGAGATAGCATTATCAGTATTCATCCCAGCCAGTGGGCAGAGGGTGTATGTGAGGATGTGATACAATGTCTGATTGTAGAAAGTTAAGTGCTTAGGCAGAGGAGGACCATTGTAGTCATGTATCTTATCTTCATCCATTGTGCATCGGAAATCTTCATCAGAGATAGCATCAATGTTATGAACCCGAATCTTAGTTTTGCCATGTTCAAATCGAGGGAAATGAAAGTGAGATACAAAGTCCATGGTAGAGCATTTGATTCGTTTGCCTTCAGTCATCCATTCCATAATCCACTTTGTGCTATCTAACTCATCTCCGGAGATATATAATGCTGCATAAAATTGTAGAATAATCCCCCTGTTCCATGGATGCTGATAGCCTAAGACATGTGTGAGACCAAAGTCTTCGATGTCTTGCAGAATTTGATTGAAACAGCCGATGTTCTTTGTAGCAGCAAAGTCTAGGAACTCATGAGGGAAAATCTTTAGGCTGTCATAAAGAATTCGTGAATAGTATATTGCATGTTCCTAAGTCTAGAACCGAGGAGATTCAGACGTACTAGGCTTGCTGTAAGGACTCTCTCTAAAGAAAACTGGATGAGTAGTTCTATTGAACAGAGGCCCTTTGATGCCAACACCGATGGAAAACAAAGGCAGTCGCTCGCGAGGATAAGGGTACTTGAGTTCATCTTCAACAGAAAGCACTTCATCGCCATAGATGACGGAATCTGAATGATGAGCTGACGGTGATTTTGCTGCAGAAGGATCAACATCTGAGGTTCGTCGTGCAGTGTCGAGTGAGATTCTCAGTGGAGAGGGATTTGTCACTTGTTCAGGTGTTGTCTCAAGCACTGAATCTTTATCAGCAACTGGAGGCTGTTGAGGATTTGCTTCAGGAGTTGCTTGAGTAGCAGAGGGAGGAACCGAATCTTTTGGTGCATCCTGGACCAGAGATGTTTGATGTTCAGACTAAGGAAGTTCACCTTCTTCGGACACTTGATGCTGAGGGGGATTTGCTTCATGAGCCGGGGAGGCCACAGGCACTGGTTCAGTTGGCCTTGGCGAATATCAGGAGGAGGAGGAGGAAGAGCATTCTTCTTTGCTATCTTTTTCTTCTTTTTCTGCTTGGACAGATCTACGTGCCCTTTTACCAGATCATTATAACTAGTCACTTCGGCTTGGTGATCAAGGCAAATCTTGCGAACGATTTGATCCAGATCCGAATGAAAACCCAACCTCCTGTGCCGAAGGACTTTTAGCTCCTTATTAACATCCTCATACAATTCTTCAAGTTGCTTGATGACAAACTTCGATTTTGCATCTATCATACGGTTGTCAAGCTCCTTGAGTTGGCCAGTGAGCTCATTGATCTCAATCGAATCATTTCTCAAATCTTGAATCATATCAGATGCTTGAGAAATAACTTCATTGGGAATGGGAAAAGATGCCACTTCTCCATCAAACAAATCATCGACAAATATGACCAGCTGCTCCATGATGAAGGTATGGTCGAAGGAATGTGGTGCAGCAGAGACATTTTGAGGCTGAGCAGAGGCCTAAGCAGTAGGAGCAGTCTGTGCAACATTTTGCTTTGGCAGCTATTCTCCTGGCTTTGCTGAGCCAACAGGGGCTTCAACTACCAAATCTTGCAAGTTAATTGCATCAGGATGAGGATCAGTATTCACTTTGTCAACCATAGTGACAGTGGTATGAGGAGTCTTCCTTTTCAAATGAATCTTCTTCGAAGGTGCAATTGGTACTGCACTTGCACGAAGGTCAGGCATAATAGTGGATGTAGTGACATTCACTTGTTCAGAGAGAGTTGCTTCAATTTCTTTTCGGGTGAGCGGAGGATCATCTTGATCAGAAGAGTCACTTTCAGGCTCAGCTGGCTTAGCAGGCCTTTTTCTCGGGGCGCTCTTTTTCTTCAAAGCAGCAGATTTTGGATCATGTTTGATCTTCATTCGGCGTTCTACTTTTCCTTCAGCCTTTTTCTTCTCGACATCTGATTTGATGAGACGGCAATTTTCTTCTTCCTTGGCCTGATCTTTTGCGGCCTTCTTGGCACGCTTTTTAGCATTCTTGAGGCGCTTGGCCTTTTCTTCAGGATAGAATCAGGAGTCATGGTGGATGACTCATGAGCATCAGGAGGTGGTGGAGGCCTTTGTTGGGGTTCACCTGCTTATATGAGTCCAATCTCGTGACAGTCACCCCACGGAGGATGGAAAGCAAAGTTCTTGGCACACCGAGGGTGAACCATCTTGTAGTTAAACCATTTTCTTACCCAGTGACGCCAAATCTTTTGCACACGTACTTTTCTCTGAGTTGAATCTTCTCCTGGAACTGTGTTATACTCATCATGAGAGACAAGCTCAGCTATATTTTTGAGTGGTTGTCTGCCACCTCTCCTCTTCTTCGAAGCATCTGCCTCTTGTTCATCTACATTAGGTTCAGATATTTTTCCTCTTGCTGGTTGACGGGCCTACCATTGGGCCCTTTGCATTTGGAGCTTTAGATTCGTCCGTTGTGCCCATGAATGCCTCTTCGTCATCAGCCATACTGTGTGGCTTAGCAGAATCTGCAACTGACTGCATTCACCTGTGAAGAGAATAGGTACGAGGGAAAATGGGGACAGGGTCACAAATGCTCACAGCGGAAGTTTTCTTGAATAAAAACATTTTGAGAAAGAATCAGATACAGATGTTGAGAGATGTTTTGAAAGAATAAAACATATAGATCGAGCTAGTAGGTATGAATGAGAATACTAGACAGCGAGCTAGGCATTTCATTCGAACGAAGCATAACACAAACCCTAGATCTGATGGATTCGGATGCGAGGAAATAACTACAAACCACATCCGCACTAGAGAGGTAATAACCTAGATCTAAGATATGCGGTAAAATTGGAGAAAATTAACCACGGACGAACTCAAAACATGAAGGATGGAAGTCCGAGTACGAACTACACGTACCCTAGCTCGGTGACGTGCAGCAACTACGGCGGTGCGAGGAAGAAGATGTCCCGCGGCGGTGTGGAATGACTCCGGTGACCTCTTTCCGACAGCTAAGCGGCGAAGGGGTCATCGGCGTCGAGCTCAAGGTGGAGCACTGCGGTGAGGGTTTCAGTGGAGAGCGAGAGCGAGGAGAAAGAGAGTAAAAAGGAAGAAGGGGGCGGTGCGGTCTATATATAAGCGAATGGAAATAACCGCACGCTGAGGTTTTTGATCGGACAGTCTCAAGACAGAGACGATTGCAATTCAACAGATAGGATGGACTGGCAGTTGATATGTTGCACGTGGCAACCATCAAAGATCGTGGTCCTGACTTGGGCGGGAAACCCCAAATTTTGGACGGCTTTCGCCAAAACAGATTAATGTTCGGACCGAATCTCAATCATGGTCAAGGACACCAGATAAGTTTCATTCCAGATAAAGATTGAGCATTTGCAACGGAACAGCACAGACTGGAAGAGAAAGATCAGAGAGAAAAACAGGGTCCTAGGCATTTCACTCAGGCAGAAACACAAACACATGAGCAAATAGCTATGAGAGAAATGCATTCGAACAGAAACCAAATCCATCGAACGAAGAGAAATGCAACGAAAGAAAATTGTGGTGGCGTAACCCACCGTATAAGAACTGTTTGACCCTGAGCATTGCACAATTATCGTGGCACCAGGTTAGTCTAGTTCTTCGTTAATGTATTCACTCTCAGAAAGAAACTTTCACTTTGTCGAAAGTTTCAGACTCTTTGAGTGTTATGCACCCATTCCTTCAAACATGTGAAAGTGTTGGCATGGGTGCCGAGTCCAGCTTACTGCATGTTTGCGAAGTCTAGGATATTTAGCTCACATCATAACGCACAGAATCTTTTCTTGTCGAGAGGCTTGGTGAAAATATCAGCGAGATTGTCTTCGGTCTTGACGTGATTGATGACAATATCCTCCCGAGCAACATGATCGCGAATAAAATGGTGTCTGATGGCAATATGCTTCGTGCGAGAATGCTGCACAGGATTATGTGCAATTTTTATGGCACTCTCATTATCACAATATAGAGGGATATGCTTGACCTTGATGCCATAATCCTTCAACGTTTGCTTCATCCACAATAACTGAGTGCAACATGCGCCAGCTGCAATATATTCGGCCTCAGCCGTAGAGAGAGATACACAATTCTGCTTCCTTGAAGACCAACAGACCAAAGATCTACCAAGGAAATGACATGCCCCGAGGTAGATTTCCTATCAACCAAGTCACCAGCCCAATCTGAGTCTGAATAACCAACAAGATCAAACTGTGCTCCCTTAGGATACCATAAACCTAAGGTGGGGGTGTGAGCCAAATATCTCAGAATGCGCTTGACCGCTTGGTGATGCGATTCTTTCGGTGCAGCTTGATATCGGGCACACATGCAAACAATCAACATAATGTCAGGTCTAGATGCACATAGGTAAAGAAGAGATCCAATCATCAAATGATAGGCTTTCTGATCGTAATCCTTACCGTACACATCTGCATCTAGCTTACCATTCATGGGCATTGGAGTTTTATAGCCCTTCATTTTGGAATCTTGCATTTTGAACTTCTTCAGGCACTCTTTCAGATATTTCTCCTGAGAAATGAATATGCCATTTGCTTGCTGACGAATTTGCAGTCCGAGAAAGAATTTGAGTTCACCCATCATGGACATTTGATATTTATCGGACATCATTTTCCCGAATTCTAAGCTACAAGCATTGTTAGTATAGCCGAAGAATTAGATTCATCAAACTGCATATTTACCGTTTCCATAACTTTTATGTGGTGAGAGTTATAGACACGATACGTATGCGAGTTTGAGCCATAACCAAGAAGAAAACCTTCATGTGCCTTAGTTGCAAACTTGGAGGAATGATTCATATCAAGAATGTAACAAGGTGCACCAAAAACACGTAGATAAGAAACATTTGGTTTCTTGCCAGTGATAAGCGCATATGAAGTTTTCTTAAGAAACTTGTGAAGATAAACACAATTGATAACATGACAAGCAGTGTTAATAGCATCAACCCAGAAGCAAATGGGAGTTTTATACTCACTGAGCATAGTTCTTGCCATTTCAATGAGAGTTATGTTCTTTCGTTCAACAACTCCATTTTGTTGGGGAGTGTATGTAGCAGAGAACTCATGAGTAATACCATGTTCATCGAGGAATTCAGCAATATGAGTATTTTTTAACTCTGTCACTTCTGACGTGCTTGATTCGCACATCATATTCATTCTGGGCCTTCTTAGCGAAGCTTTTGAAGATATCTTGAGTACAGGTCTTGTCTTCGAGAAAGAATACCCAAGTTTATTGAGAGAAATCATCAACAATAACCAGACCATAGTGACTGCCACCGAAGCTTGCATAATTTTGAGGACCGAATAAATCCATATGAAGAATTTCCAGTGGTCTTGTTGTGGTCATGACTGTCTTTGATGAATGATGCTTCTTAGCCAATTTTCCAGCTTCACAAGCAGCACAGAGAAGATTCTTGTTGAATTTTACATCAGGAATGCCACAGACATGATTTTTCTTCATCGGGGTCTGCAAATTTCTCATGCCTGCAAGACCAAGTCTACGGTGCCACAGTCATCCTTCGGTTGCTTTTGCAAGCAAACAAGTTTGGACTGAGGGACCCTTAGAGAAATCCACAATATAAAGATCACCCTTTCTAATTCCCTCAATGATGAAGGAATGGTCAGAGGCCATGAAGACAATGCATTTGGTGATAGAAAATAAGACTAGCATGCCTAAATCACATAGCTTGCCAACTTACATAAGATTGAATCCAAGGGACTGAACAAGCAACACATCATCAACAGACTTGTCCTTAGAAATAGCAATTTTACCTAGCACAATTACCTTCCTTTGTTGTTGTCGCCAAAAGTGATATACTTCAGAGGAGAAGCAGTTAGGTTGGGGTCGATAAACAACGACTTGTCTCCGGTCATATGACTAATGCATCCACTATCCATAATCCATTCAGTGCACCCGGAGACATAGTCCTGCAGAAGAATTAGGCTTTCTTAACCACCCACATCTTTGCAGGTGGCTTCGAAACAAATGAACGAGCTGGATATGATTTCTTTCGATAAGCATAGTTGTTACTCGATGAGGAGCGAGCATAATTGAAAGAGTAAGCATTAAAATTCTTTCCAGACGCATGAGCATAGTGATTGTATCAAGCATGCATGTACTCATTCTGTCGAATTCTTTGTGCCTGCATGGTCAGTTGAACAGAAACAGGCAAAGCATCAACAATTTTCTTTGGCACCCAAATAGCTTTCTTAGGGGGTCCATTTCTATTGTTCGGTCCAACATATCGAGCAACAGTCTCACAATGTTGATTCTTGAACAACTTATAGTTGTCCAGGGAATCATCATCAGGATATTTAGGAATGGGAGAGTTGTATCCCGAAAGTAATGCTGGATCGAGCATTTTGCTCTTTGCAGGAACCCACACAGTTTGAGGATATTGATGTGGTTCCCAGTAAGTACCATCTTCATTCAGTTTCCTTTCAAAACCGATACCTTCCTTTCTGGGATTTTTGTGAAGGATAGATTTCTTCAAAACATCACATAGGGTTTGATGCCCTTTGAGAGATTTGAACATTCCTGTTTGAAGAAGATCCTTTAGCCTAGCATTTTCATCATAAACAGAACCATTTTCCTCGGTCGAGGGGTTAGCCTTCACAGATGATTCAGTATTTGTTTCAGCATTAGTACGTTCAAGGCATCTTAAGAATGGTGGCTCAAACACTTCAGGTTTCTCTTTAAGTTGTTGGGTGAGAAGAGAATTTTCTCTCATCAAATCCTCATGAGCCTTTCTCAGCTCCTCGAGTTCCTGTTTCCTTTTCAGGTAGTCATAGGTCAATCTCTCGTGGTTTGCTGAGAGAAAATCATGACGAGTTGAGAGTTCATCCATTCGTGACTTGAGAGTGGAATACTCTTCGGTCAGCGACTAGTTTTTCTACATCTCCTCTACCAACAACCCTTCAGATTTTCTGAGGGTTTTCTCAATTTTCTCAAGAGAATTTTGTTGAATATTTGCAATTTTAATCAACTTAGCATGGTTATCCTCATCAGAAGAATATTGATCACTGGAGTGAACCTTATGATGTTTCGAGGATACCTTTTCTTTCGAAGCCTTGGCCATGAAGCAGTAGGCAGGAGAATCGTCGTCGCTTGACGGATTCCCGAAGAAGTTTGTCGTAGTAGAGGAGGCACATGCTATGCCCACCATGCCGGAGTCGAAATCTTCATTGGATTCTTCTTCTTCTTCGGAACCTGAGGATTCTTCTTCATCAGAATCCATTTCCTTGCCGATATATGTCTTGGCCTTGCGAGAGGTATTCTTGCGGTTGGAGGACTTAGATGGATTCTTTGAGGAAGATCTTGACGAAGATTTTGAGGTGGAGCTATCCTTCTTCTTGAAAAACTTCTATGTTTTCTTCTCATCATCGGAGTCGTAGTTCTTGCTCTTGCCTTTGCTCTGATAGTTGCTCAAATCATATCTCCCACTAGCACAAATTTCAGCTTCCCAGAGAGGGCAGTCCGAAATGAAGTGTCCAGGCTTTTTGCACTTGAAACAGGTGTAGTCTCCGGTAGGTTTTGAAGATTTTGAACCCCCAGAGTTGCTTGAACTTATTTTGTAGAACTGGCTCTTCTTATGGAAATGTTGGAATTGTTTCATGATCAGTGCGAGATCTTTGTTGAGTCGTTCTGGATCATCTGAATCTTCCTCGGCATTTCCATCTGAGGAGGAATCAGCCATAGCTATGAGAGCATGAATTTTCGTTGAGTTGAGCCATACATATCTCTTTTCTCTTCTTCTTGTTCCTCGTGTGTGTTCAATATTTCCATGACATCAGTGGAGTTGAGGCTTTTGAAATCGGGGACGCTCTCGAATCATCAGAACAAGCGTGTCAAATGAAGTGTTAAGAGATCGAAGTAGTTTCTTCATAACTTCATGGTCAGTGATATCTTTGTCACCGAGTCCTTGAAGTTCATTGGCTATGTCACTGAGGTGGTCGAAGGTTTGTTGACAGCTTTCATTTCCAATGCGCTTGAAGCGATTGAACTTTGCATGACGAGTATAAATTCGAGCTTCTTTCTAAGTTGAAACCCCTTCATTGATCTTTTTGAGGACATCCCACAGCTCCTTTGCAGTTTCACACAGGCAATACCGAAGGAGTTGTGCTTGAGAGAGATGGCCACCAATTTCATCTTTGGCTTGAGCATCTAGTTGATTGAGCTTCTTTTCTTCATCGGTAGGAGCTTGAGGAATAACAACAGTGAATCCGATGTGCACCACCTTCCACATATCATCATCTATTGCTCGAAGACGGATCTTCATCTTCTCCTTCCAGAAGGGATAGTCCGTCCCATCGAATATGGGAATCTTGAGATGCGATTTGTAGTTCACTGAAGACATACTTAAACTCCAAAGTCGTTAGACTAAAATGAGTAGAGTCAAGGAGTACCTTGCTCTGATACCAATTGTAGGAACGAAGTATGTCTACCAGAGGGGGGGTGAATGGGAGTTTTAAATTTTCTTTAGAAAACTTAAATCTCTCAGAACCCAGCAGCGGAATAAGTGAAATAAAGACTAAGATGAACTACTACGGAGAATCGAAGGGAAGCTAAAGCATGCATCGAAGTAAAACACACAAATGAAATACATCGAATGTAAACATAAGAGACAGAGGTAACCGAAGGCTCTCGATGGTGACATGGAATTTGTTCGACCAGTTTGTCCTTCTGCACAAGGACTATGTCTGGTTGGAGGGGCTGTGACTTAACACAGAAGATAAACTCTCTTCACCCTATTCTCCTCGACAATCAATTCGTCAACCGATGCTGATCACTCATGGTAGATACTTGAAGGCGATCTCCAAACCTTGATAGACTTCTTCTTTGAGAACCACAATCACTCTTGGTCTCTGAAGAAATTGACACCTAACCGTCTAGAGAGTTTGCAGCTCTCAAGAGTAATAGGCGGAGCGTACTAAACTTAGATTCCAGTGATGCTGAACCACTATCTAATTCTTCGGCTCTAGGATTTTTCTCTCGGTGGATTTTAAACTCAAATTGCTCAGAGAGTGGGTTGCTCAACAATCTTCTCAGAATCAAACGGAGCAGCCACCGGACAAAGCCGGCGCGGGGTGGCTATTTATAGCCGCAGCCTTCCCAGATGGGAAATGACCATTTTGGACACAAGGTCCAGCCAATGGCCAACCGACACGTTCACACTGGTCGGATTTTGGAGCAACGGTAACATTACTTGAGGAACAAGTAATTCTAACTCCTCGGTCCAAGGTAAATCTCTCGCAGCGAAGAAGATCATAGTCTCTTGCTGGCAAGTATTTGCTTGGAGCACAAAGAGATTTCTCTCACAGCTTTCATAGGATTTGGGTTTAGCATCAGAGAATCAAAGCTTCGAACGCTACACCCCTCTTAATAGTACGGTGGTCCTATGACTCAATGAAAGAAGAAGAAGAACGAAATAAATGCTACGTCTTCACTTCGTCTTCTTTCTTCCTCGAGCGCAGTCATTTGCTTCGAACATGCACCAAACCAATTGCTTAAACTTCAGCAATTTTTAGGGGTCACTCTTGATAGCTTTATCTTCAGTGATTACCTTCGCTGCTACGCAGGAAGTTTATCTTCGTCGTTTGCATCAAACTCCTCGATACATCAGGGACCTGTTACTTTGTGTGCACTAGCAAACATATAAGTCCCATACTGTTTATGTCAACAAACTCCAAAACACAAAGGGGCCTATCATTGCACCAACAATACTTAATGTTATGGTTGGGTTTTACCTTAATGATCTTTGGTAGTTGCGGATGCTTGCTAGAGTTCCAATCATAAGTGCATATGATCCAAGTAGAGAAAGTATGTTAGCTCATACCTCTCCCTCATATAAAATTGCAAGAATGATTACCGGTCTAGTTATCGATTGCCTAGGGACAAATGACTTTCTTGTTGACAAAAGCTATCTACTTTTATTACCTTGCAATTTATTCATAGTTTTATTCTCGCAAAGTACTTCTAGTTTTATTCTTGTTCTAGGTAAAGCAAACGGTAAAGTGTGCGTGGAGTTGTATCTGTGGTCGATAGAACTTGAGGGAATATTTGTTCTGCCTTTAGCTCCTCATTGGGTTCGACGCTCTTATTTATCACAAAAGGGCTACAAACAATCCCCTATACTTGTGGGTTATCAAGACCTTTTTCTGGCGCCGTTGCCGGGGAGCAATAGCGTGGGGTGAATATTCTCGTGTGTGCTTGTTTGCTTTATCACTAAATAGTTTTTATTTTCTGCTCTAAGTTGTTATCTATCTTTAGTTATGGATATGGAACACAAAATACCAAAAAAATTAGTTGTACTTGCTACTCATGGAGATGGGGAACCTCCTAAAACCCTCGATGCTCGTTATGTGAAAAATATTAAACACTACTTTGATAATCCAGAGAAAACCCCATTCAACTTGCTAATGGGAGACACGTTGGATCAACATGAATACTTTAGGGATTATCGCTTGACACAAAAAGGGAAACTATTATGGGATCAAATTCATATGTTGCATTGGTATGCTCGGGATCTATGCTTGAGAAATGATTATACTTGTTGCTCTAGGATGAAGTCTCCACACCTTCCCTTTTCATGCAAATTTAACGAATATGAAACCTTAGCTTATTATGCTAATGGTAGATATGATTACTATGATGTGAAATGAATAGAAGAATTTGTTGCTTTTAAGGGTGCTTATGAAATTGAATCTTTCTTTGAAAAGTATGAAGATTATGATGATGCCGTTTATAGACCTGAAAATTTTGCTATACTTAAATATTGCTATGAGAATTATGAATATAATGCCGGTATTAATGCATTTATTGTGAGCTCATTGGATGAAAAAGATGAGGAGGAGAGCGAAGAACAAAAGGAGGAAGAGCGGATTGATCACCCGTGCCCACCTTCCAATGAGAGTAACTCTTTATCCCATACATTGTTTAATTACCCTTCGTGCTTACCGAAGGATGAATGCTATGATAATTGCTATGATCCCGTTGATTGTTTTGAAATATCCCTTTTTGATGAAATTGATGCTTGCTATGCTTGTGGCCAAGATGTCAATATGAATTATACTTATGGAGATGAACTTGCTATAGTTCCTTATGTTGAGAAAGAAATTGTTGCTATTGCGCCCACACATGATAGTCCTATTATCTTTTTGAATTCTCCCAACTACACAATATCAGAGAAGTTTGCACTTATTAAGGATTACATTGATGGGTTGCCTTTTACCGTTGCACATGATGTTTTTGATGAATATAATATGCATGTGATTGCTGCTCCTACTTGCAATTATTATGAGAGAGGAACTATATATCCACCTCTCTATGTTTTCAACACGACAAAATTGCAAGAAACTGCTTATGTTATGTATTGGGCTTTACTTGATGTGCATGAATTGTTCTTTTATGACATGCCGATGCATAGGAAGAGAGTTAGACTTCGTCATTAGATGATATATGTTGCTTTGTGCTCACTACTAAATTATAAATCATTGTTAATTAAAATTGGCTTTGATATACCTTGGGATCCGGGTGGATCCATTACTTGAGCACTTTATGCCTAGCTTAATGGCTTTAAAGAAAGCGTTGCCAGGGAGACAACCCGGAAGTTTTAGAGAGTTATTTATTTCTTTTGTGTGCTTTTATAAAGTTTAAAACAAAAAAAGTATAGAGGGGAACTTAAAACTTCACAAAAAGAAAAGTGAAAGTGAGAAAGACGAGCACCGTGGAAGTGGGGGATATCCTTGAACTTTGTTCATGCCCATGGAAACTTTGTGAATCTCGATTACATAAACTTTTCAACAAAAATAATTATCCCCTTGTACAAATCCATTGTACTATAAAAATAATGTGCCAAGATTTGCCTTTAGGGTGATTAGATTGCTTGTTCGTATGTGCGGTGTAAAAACAGAAACTTTGGCTATAGTGCGTGATTTTACATTTTTTACTGGACGTCAAAAGTTTCTGAAATTTTTACACAGCATTTCCATACAAATTGTTTATTTTTTCCTAGTTTTTAAGAATTTTTAGAGTTACAGAAGTATGGTGAATGTTCAGATTACTACAGACTATCCTGTTTTTGACAAATTCTGTTTTTGATGCATTATTTTGCTCGTTTTGATGAAACTATCGATTGTATCGGTGGTATAAGCCATGAAGAAGTTATAATACAGTAGCTAAATTGCAAAAACAAAATATGAATTGGTTTTCAATAGTACTTAAAGTAGTAATTCGCATTATTATACTAACGGATCTCACGAGGTTTCTGTTGAGTTTTGTGTGGATGAAGTGTTCAAAGATCGAGGAGGTCTCGATATGAGGAGAAGGAGGAGAGGCAAGATTTCAAGTTTGGGGATGCCCAAGGCACCCCAAGTAAATATCCAAGGAGAATCAAGCGTCTAAGTTTGGGGATGCCCCGGAAGGCATCCCATCTTTCTTCAACAAGTATCGGTATGTTTTCGTTTTCGTTTCGTTCATGTGATATGTGTAAATCTTGGAGCGTCTTTTGTGTTTAGTTTTCATTTTTCTTTTATGCACCATGCTGGTACGAGATAGTCCATGGTTGATTTATAGAATGCTCAATGCACTTCACTTATATCTTTTGAGTATGGCTTTATAGAATGCTTCATGTGCTTCACTTATATCATTTGAAGTTTGGATTGCCTG
Source organism: Thinopyrum elongatum (assembly GCA_011799875.1). Classification (NCBI taxonomy): domain Eukaryota; kingdom Viridiplantae; phylum Streptophyta; class Magnoliopsida; order Poales; family Poaceae; genus Thinopyrum; species Thinopyrum elongatum. Next base: position 498,257,350 of record CM022300.1, read on the forward strand.
TTTCTCTTCACATAGAAAACCGTTATTTGTAGAATGCTCTTTTGCTTCACTTATATTCATTAGAGCATGGTGATACGTCTCCAACGTATCTACAATTTATGAAGTATTCATGCCATGTTTACAACAATTTTATATGGTTTTGGTATGATTTGATTAGAACTAACCCGGACTGACGCTGTTTTCAGCAGAACTACCGTGGTGTCATTTTTTTGTGTAGAAATAAAAGTTCTCGGAATGGGCTGAAAATTTACGATGGTTTTTTATGGACCAAAAGAGACCCCCGGAGCATCGGAGCTGGACCAGAAGAGTCCCGAGGGGCCCAAAAGCCAGGGGGCGCGCCCTACCCCCCAGGGCGCGCCTTGAGGGCTTGTGGGCCCCTTGGGCACCTCCTTGACTTGTTTTCGACGCCAAAATTCTTATAAATATAGAAACCTCTGAAAAGAACCCTAGATCGGAAGTTCCGTCGCCGCAAGCCTTTGTAGCCATGAAAAAACAATCGGGAGCCCGTTCCGGCACCCTGTCGGTGGAGGAAACCATCACCGGAGGCCATCTTCATCATCCCGGCGGTCTCCATGACGAGGAGGGAGTAGTTCACCCTCGGGGCTGAGGGTATGTACCAGTAGCTATGTGTTTGATCTTTCTCTCTCTCGTGTTCTTGATTTGGCACGATCTTTATGTACCGCGAGCTTTGTTACTATAGTCGGATCATATGGTGTTTCTCCCCCTCTACCTTCTTGTGATGAATTGAGTCTTACTCTTTGAGGTTTCGTTATGTTGGATTGAGTATTGGATTTGAGAACACTTGATGTATGTATTGCGATGGGATATCTATGGTGACAATGGGATGTTCTATTGATTCACTTGATGCATGTTTTGGCACTCAACTCGCGGATTCCCGAGGTAACATTGGGGTAATCTATGCATAGGGGTTGATGCACGTTTTCGTCCTACGTTCTCCGATAGAAACTTTGGAGTGATTGTTTGTTGCACGTTGAGGGATTGTTATATGATCCAATTATGTTATCATTGTTGAGAGAATTTGCACTAGTGAAAGTATGAGCCCTAGGCCTTGTTTTCAAGCATTGCAATACCATTTTTGCTCGCCTTTGTTACTAGTTACCTTGCTGTTTTTATATTTTCAGATTACAAAAACCTATATCCACTATCCATATTACACTTGTATCACCATCTCTTCGCCGAACTAGTGCACCTATACAATTTACCATTGTATTGGGTGTGTTGGGGACACAAGAGACTCTTTGTTATTTGGTTGCAGGGCTATTTGAGAGAGACCATCTTCATCCTACGCCTCCCACGGATTGATAAACCTTAGGTCATCCACTTGAGGGAAATTTGCTACTGTCCTACAAAACTCTGCGCTTGGAGGCCCAACATGAGTCTACAAGAAGAAGGTTGCGTAGTAGACATCAAGCTCTTTTCTGGCGCCGTTGCCGGGGAGGTGAGTGCTTGAAGGTATATCTTTAGATCTTGCAATTGAATCTTTTAGTTTCTTGTTTTATCACTAGTTTAGTTTATAAAAGAAAACTACAAAAAAATGGAATTGAGGTTGCCTCATATGCTTCATCTTTTAATGTCTTTCGTGAAAATGATGGAAAGGAAAATTGTGCTCAAGTGTTAGAAGAAGAATTCAATAAAATGTTTGGCATAAAATATTTGAATGATGAGCATGATTGCAATGTTGTTGGTATGAATTCTTTGAATATCCATGATGCTAATGATATGCAAAGCTACAAGCTTGGGGATGCTATGTTTGATGAAGATGATATTTTTAGTCCCCCAAGTTTTGATGAGAAAATTTATTATGATGAAAGCATGCCTCCTATTTATGATGATTATATTGATGAAAGTGGATTTGGAGAGGTCATGGCTTTATTTAGTGATGAATCCACTATTTTGGAAGAGGTTCCAATTGATTATGAGAACAAAGTTGCTATCTATGATGATTATTATGATGACATGTATGCTATAAAGAATAATGATAACCATGAAACTTGTCATCATGATTTTAATTTTCAATTAGATTATGCCTCACATGATAGTTATTTTGTTGAGTTTGCTCCCACTACTATTCATGAGAATAAATTTGCTTATGTGGAGAGTAATAAAATTTCTATGCTCGTGGATCATGAAAAGAATGCTTTATGTGATAGTTATATTGTTGAATTCATTCATGATGCTACTGAAAATTACTATGAGAGGGGAACATATGCTTGTAGGTATTGCAATAATATCCAGTTTCCTCTCTATGTGTTGAAAATCTTGAAGTTTTGCTTGTTTTGCCTTCCTATGCTAGTTGATTCTTGTTCCCATAATTTGTTTGCTCAAAAAATCCCTATGCATAGGAAGTGGGTTAGACTTAAATGTGCTAGTCATATTCTTCATGATGCTCCCATTATGTTTCAGTTCTTATCTTTTATGTGAGCATCATTGAAATCATCATGCCTAGCTAAAAAGGCATTAAAGAAAAGCGCTTGTTGGGAGACAACCCAATATTTACCCCTACTGTTTTTGTGTGTTCACATGATTAAGCTACTGTAGTAATCATGTTTTATAGCTTTTGTTTGAATAAAGTGCCAAGTAAAGCCTTTGGGATAGTGTGGTTGATAGTTGATTTGATTCTGTGCAAAAACAGAAACTTTTGCGTCCAGTAACAGAATTGTTAAAATTCACTGGAATGTAGAAAAACTCTGAATTTTTTACACAAGATTGATATACAAATTGTATATGTTTTCCTAATTTTTAGATTTTTAGAGTAACATAAGTATGAGCATAATTCAGATCTTTATAGACTGTTCTGTTTTTGACAGATTCTATTTTCGATGCATAGTTTGCTTGTTTTCTAGTTTCTATGGCTTATATTGCTCAATATAAATTGTAGAAATGATAGGGTACAGTAGGTATCATGTGAGAAAATTTCTGAATCTTGTCTTGACAGTACCAAAGTGAATGATTTGTTTCATCATACTAACCCATCTCACGAAGTTCCGTTAAGTTTTGTGTGATTGAAGTTTTCAAGTTTTGGGTGAGATATCGATATGAGGAGAATAAGGAGTGACAATACCCTAAGATTGGGGATGCCCAAGGCACCCCAAGGTAATATTCAAGGAAGATCCAAGCAACTAAGCTTGGGGATGCCCCGGAAGGCATCCCCTCTTTCGTCTTCAACATTATCGGTAACCTCACTTGGAGCTATATTTTTATTTGTCACATGATATGTGTTTTGCTTGGAGCATCATTTTATTTTATTAGTATTTGCTTGCTGTTATTTAGAATAATGTTTTGCATCTTTTATTTAAATAAAAATGTCACGTATAGCCTTTACCATGCTCATTTTGCAAGTCTATATGTTGCTGTTTTGAAAATAGAAAGTTTTCTATCATTGTCTGAATTATCCTGGAAAGTCAGAACGTGATAAAATATTGAATTATTTACACAATGAGTAACAAAAAAAATCTACAGTCTGGTAAGTTCTCAGAATTTTTGGAGTTAGGGAAGCATGAGATTAATTGCACTCTTTATAGACTGTCCTGTTTAGATAGATTGCTGTTATGTTTGCATATGTTTGCTTGTTTAATGATTCTATTTGAGGATAGGAGTATTAAATATGCAGAGGCATTTAGTATGCAATGTTAAATAATAATTTTAGTGATTTTCTACATTAGATAATGATAAGGTGTTGCATTGATTCACACTAACTTTTCTCGCGAGTTCTTGTTGAGTTTTGTGTGGATGAAGTTTTTTTAATAATTAGGGAAAGCGTGATATGTAAGGAATTAAGGAGACACAAGAGCTCAAGCTTGGGGATGCCCAAGGCATCCCTAGTTAATATTTCAGTAAGTCTCAAGCATCTAAGCTTGGGGATGCCCGGGTAGGCATCCCACCTTTCTTCATCAACAATTATCGGTTAGTATCGGTTGAGCCCAACTTTTTGCTTCTTCACATGATGTGTGCTATTTTTAGAATGTCATTTTATTTTTTTTGTTTGCTGTTTTAATAAAATAATTAGATCTGAAATTCTTAGATGAGAGAGAGTCTTCACATAGCTACATAATTATTTGACTACTCATTGATCTTCACTATTATCTTTTTGGAGTAGTTTGCCATTTACTCTATGCTCTATGTGCTTCACTTGTATCTTTTTAGAGCACGGCAGTGGTTTTATTTTGAAGAAATTTATGGGCTCTCATGCTTCACTTATATTATTTTGAGAGTCTTATAAACAGCATGGTCATTTGCTTAGGTTATGAATTTAGTCCTATTATGATGGGCATCCAAGAGGGATATAATAAAAACTTTCATATAAAGAGCATTGAATACTATGAGAAGTTTGATTCCTTGCATTTGTTTTGAGATATAAAGATGGTGATATTAGAGTCATGCTAGTGAGTAATTGTTTATTGGTAGAAATACTTGTGTTAAAGTTTGTGATTCCCTTAGCATGCACGTATGGTGAACCGTTATGTGATGAAGTCGGAGCATGATTTATTTATTGATTAACTTCCTTAAGAGTGGCGGTCGGGGACGAGCGATGGTCTTTTCCTACCAATCTATCCCCCTAGGAGCATGTGTGTAGTACTTTGTTTCGATAGCTAATAAATTTTTGCAATAAGTATGTGAGTTCTTTATGACTAATGTTGAGTCCATGGATTATACACACTCTCACCCTTCCACCATTGCTAGCCTCCCTAGTACCGCGCAACTTTCGCCGGTACATTAAACCCACCATATACCCTTCCTCAAAACAGCCACCATACCTACCTATTATGGCATTTCCATAGCCATTCCGAGATATATTGCCAGGCAACTTCCACCGTTCTGTTTATTATGACACATACCATCATTCTCATATTGCTTTGCATGATCATGTAGTTGGCATAGTATTTGTGGCAAGGCCATCGTTCATATTTTTTATACATGTCACTCTTGATCATTGCACATCCCGGTACACCACCGGAGGCATTCATATAGAGTCATATCTTGTTCTAGAATTGAGTTGTAATTCTTGAGTTGTAAGTAAATAAAAGTGTGATGATCATCATTATTAGAGCATTGTCCCATGTGAGGAAAGGATGATGGAAGCTATGATTCCCTCACAAGTTGGGATGAGACTCCGGACTAAAAAAATAAAAATAAAAAATAGGCCAAAGAGCCCAAACAAAAAAATGAAAAAAATGAGAGAAAAAGAGAGAAGGGACAATGTTACTATCCTTTTTCCACACTTGTGCTTCAAAGTAGCACCGTGTTCTTCATGATAGAGAGTCTCCTATTTTATCACTTTCATATACTAGTGGGAATTTTTCATTATAGAACTTGGCTTGTATATTTCAATGATGGGCTTCCTGAAATGCCCTAGGTCTTCGTGAGCAAGCAAGTTGGATGCACACCCACTTAGTTTTCATTTTGAGCTTTCATACACTTATAGCTCTAGTGCATCCATTGCATGGCAATCCCTACTCACTTGCATCGATATCAATTGATGGGCATCTCCATAGCCCATTAATTTTCCTAGTTGATGTGAGACTTTCTCCATTTTGTCTTCCCCTCACAACCTCCACCATACTCTATTCCACCTATAGTGCTATATCCATGGCTCACGCTCATGTATTGTGTGAAAGTTGAAAAAGTTTGAGAACACCAAAAGTATGAAACAATTGCTTGGCTTGTCATCGGGGTTGTGCATGACGAAATATTTTGTGTGATGAAGATGGAGCATAGCCAGACTATATGATTTTGTAGGGATAACTTTCTTTGGCCATGATATTTTGAGAAGACATGATTGCTTTATTAGTATGCTTGAAGTATTATCGTTTTTATGTCAATATTAAACTTTTCTTTTGAATCTTATGGATCTGAACATTCATGCCACAATAAAGAAGATTACATTGATAAATGTGTTAGGTAGCATTCACACATCATAAATTCTTTCTTTTATCATTTACCTCCTCGAGGACGAGCAGGAATTAAGCTTGGGGATGTTGATACGTCTCCAACGTATCTATAATTTATGAAGTATTCATGCCATGTTTACAACAATTTTATATGGTTTTGGTATGATTTGATTGGAACTAACCCGGACTGACACTGTTTTCAGCAGAACTACCGTGGTGTCATTTTTTTGGGCAGAAATAAAAGTTCTCGGAATGGGCTGAAAATTTACAGTGATTTTTTATGGACCAAAAGAGACCCCCGAAGCACTGGAGCTGGACCAGAAGAGTCCCGAGGAGTCCACAAGCTAGGGGGCGCGCCTTGAGGGCTTGTGGGCCCCTCGGGCACCTCCTTGACTTGTTTTCGACGCCAAAAATTCTTATAAATATAGAAACCTCCGAAAAGAACCCTAGATCGGAAGTTCCACCACCGCAAGCCTCTGTAGCCACAAAAAACCAATCGGGAGCCTGTTCCGGCACCCTGCCAGAGGGGGAAACCATCACCGGAGGCCATCTTCATCATCCCGGTGGTCTCCATGACGAGGAGGGAGTAGTTCACCCTCGGGGCTGAGGGTATGTACTAGTAGCTATGTGTTTGATCTCTCTCTCTCTCTCATGTTCTTGATTTGGCACGAACTTGATGTACAGTGAGCTTTGTTACTATAGTCAGATCATATGGTGTTTCTCCCCCTCTACCTTATTGTGATGAATTGAGTCTTACTTTTTGGGGTTTCGTTATGTTGGATTGAGTATTGGATTTGAGAACACTTGATGTATGTCTTGCGATGGGATATCTGTGGTGACAATGGGATGTTCTATTGACTCACTTGATGTATGTTTTGGCACTCAACTCATGGATTCCTGAGGTGACATTGGGGTAATCTATGCATAGGGGTTGATGCATGTTTTCGTCCTACGTTCTCCGATAGAAACTTTGGAGTGATTCTTTGTTGCACGTTGAGGGATTGTTATATGATCCAATTATGTTATCATTGTTGAGAGAATTTGCACTAGTGAAAGTATGAACCCTGGGCCTTGTTTTCAAGCATTGCAATACCATTTTTGCTCACCTTTGTTACTAGTTACCTTGCTGTTTTTATATTTTCAGATTACAAAAACCTATATCCACTATCCATATTACACTTGTATCACCATCTCTTCGCCGAACTAGTGCACCTATACAATTTACCATTGTATTGGGTGTGTTGGGGACACAAGAGACTCTTTGTTATTTGGTTGCAGGGTTGTTTGAGAGAGACCATCTTCATCCTATGCCTCCCACGGATTGATAAACCTTAGGTCGTCCACTTGAGGGAAATTTGCTACTGTCCTACAAAACTCTATGCTTGGAGGCCCAACATGAGTCTACAAGAAGAAGGTTGCATAGTAGACATCACATGGTCTTTTGTAGAAAGAATTAAACTCTCTTGCTTCACTTATATCTATTTAGAGAGCCAACAGGAATTGGTCATTTGCATGGTTAGTCATAAAATCCTACATGAAACTTATGGATCACTGAATATGATATGTTTGATTCCTTGCAATAGTTTTGCGATATAGAGATGATAATATGTGGGAGGTACTAGTAAACAGTTGTGGTTAGTAAGAATATTAGTGTTAAGGTTTGTGATTCCCGAAGCATGCATGTATAGTCTCTCGTTATGCTATGAAATTTGTGGATTGTTTAAGCTTGCAGGTTTACCTGGAGATGAAGTTAAGAAGAATGTTTTCCCTTTATCTTTGAGGGGAAAAGCATTGACATGGTATAGGCTATGCGATGATATTGGATATTGGAACTGGAATCGGTTGAAATTGGAATTTCACCAAAAAAAATTATCCTATGCATCTAGTTCATCGTGATCGGAATTATATATATAATTTTTGGCCTCGTGAAGGAGAAAGTATTGCTCTAGCTTGGGGGAGGCTTAAGTCAATGTTATATTCATGCCCCAATCATGAGCTCTCGAGAGAAATTATTATTCAGAATTTTTATGCTTGACTTTCTCGTAATGATCAATCCATGCTCGATACTTCTTATGCTGGTTCTTTTATGAAGAAGACTATTGAATTCAGGTGGGATCTTTTAGAAAGAATTAAATGCAACTCTGAAGATTGGGAACTCGACGAAGGTAAAGAGTCAGGTATTAAGCTTGAGTTTGATTGTGTTAAATCCTTTATGAATACTGATGCTTTTCACAAGTTTAGCACTAAATATGGACTTGACTCAGAGATAGTAGCCACTTTTTGTTAATCATTTGCTACTCATGTTGATCTCCCTAAGGAGAAGTGGTTTAAATATCATCCCCCTATTAAAGAAGAAATTATAGAACCGGCTATAGCTAAAGATGAAACTATCATTTACATTGTTGATCCAGTTGCGCCTACTGCTTATATTGAAAAACCATCTTTCCCTATTAGGATAAAGGAACATGCTAAGGTATCAAAAGTGGTTCGCAAAAGTAATATTAAAGCACCTAAACCCTCTGAACAAATTAAAGTAGAACCTAGTGTTGCTATGGTTAGGGATCTCTTGGTCGATAATATGATGGGCATGTTATTTACTTTTGTGATGAAGCTGCTAGAATTGCCAAACCCAATGAAAAGATAAGCATAGACCTGTTGTTGGCACGCCAGTCGTCTCAGTTAAAATATAGGAGATCATTGCTATAAAGGTTTATGTGATTTAGGTGCTTGTATGAGTGCTATTCCTTTTACCTTATACCAAGAAATTATGAATGACATAGCACCCGCTGAAATAGAAGGCATAGATGTTACTATTAAACTTGCAAATAGAGACACCATCACACCACTTGGGATTGTTAGAGATGTTCAAGTCTTGTGTGGGAAAATAAAATACCCTACTGATTTTCTAGTTCTTGGTTCCACGCAAGATGACTTTTGTCCCATAATTTTTGGTAGACCTTTCTTGAACACTGTCAATGCTAAGATAGATTGTGAGAAAGAAACTGTCAGTGTTAGTTTTGGTGATGCGTCTCATGAGTTTAATTTCTCTAAGTTTCGTAGACAACCACATGATAAAGAATCACCTAGTACAGATGAAATAATTGGTCTTGCTTCTATTGCCGTACCTCCTACTGATCCACTAGAACAATATTTGCTAGACCATGAAAATGATATGCACTTGCGTGAAAGAAATGAAATAGATAAAATATTCTTTGAACAACAACCTATCCTTAAAAACAATTTGCCTATTGAAACTCTAGGAGGTCCTCCTTCACCTAAAGGTGATCCTGTGTTTGAATTCAAACAATTACCTGACACTCTGAAGTATGCTTATCTTGATGAGAAAAAGATATATCCTGTTATTATTAGTGCTAAACTTTCAGAACATGAAGAAGAGAGATTATTAAAAATTCAGAGGAAGCATCATGCTGGTATTGGATATACTCTTGATGATCTTAAGGGCATTAGTCCCATTCTCTGTCAGCATAAAATTAATATGGAACCTGATGTTAAACCCGTTGTTGATCACCAACAATGATTGAATCCTAAGATGAAGGAAGTGGTAAGAACTGAAATACTAAAGCTTCTGGAAGCAGGTATAATCTATCCCATAGCTGATAGTAGATGGGTAAGTCATGTTCATTCTGTCCCTTTGAACGGAGGTATTACTGTTGTTCCTAATGATAAAAATGAACTTATCCCACAAAGAATTGTTACTGGCTATAGAATGGTAATTGATTTTAGAAAATTAAATAAAGCTACTAGAAAAGATCATTACCCTCTGCCTTTTATTGATCAAATGTTAGAAAGATTATGTAAGCACACACACTTTTGTTTTCTCGATGGATATTCTGGTTTCTCTCAAATGCCTGTTTCACAACCTGATCAAGAGAAAACCACTTTTACTTGCCCTTTTGGAACTTATGCTTATAGACGTATGCCCTTTGGTTTATGTAATGCACCTGCTACCTTTCAAAGATGTATAACTGCTATATTCTCTGATTTTTGTGAAAAGATTGTTGAGGTTTTCATGGATGATTTTTCCTTTTACGTAACTTCTTTTGATGATTGCTTAAGCAACCTTGATCGAGTTTTGCAGAGATGTGAACAAACTAATCTTGTCTTGAATTGGGAGAAATGCCACTTTATGGTTAATGAAGGCATTGTCCTGGGGCATAAAATTTCTGAACGAGGTATTGAGGTGGATAAAGCTAAAGTTGATGCAATTGAGAAAATGCCATGTCCTAAAGACATTAAAGGTATTGGTAGTTTCCTTGGTCATGCTGGTTTCTATAGGAGGTTTATTAAAGACTTCTCTAAAATTTCTAGGCCTCTACTAATCTTTTACAAAAGGATGTTCCATTTGTTTTTTATGATGATTGTGTAGAAGCCTTTGAAACACTTAAGAAAGCCTTAACTTCTGCACCTATTGTTCAACCACCTGATTGAAACTTGCCTTTTGAAATTATGTGTGATGCTAGTGATTATGCTGTTGGTGCTATTCTAGGACAAAGAGTTGATAAGAAATCAAATGTTATCCATTATGCTAGCAAAACTCTAGACAGTGCCCAAAGAAATTATGCTACTACTAAGAAAGAATTTTTAGCAGTTCTGTTTGCTTGTGATAAATTCAGATCTTACATTGTTGATTCCAAAGTGATTGTTCACACTGATCGTGCTGCTATAAAATATCTTATGGAAAAGAAAGATGCTAAACCTAGACTCATTAGGTGGGTTCTCTTGCTATAATAATTTGAATTACATATCACTGATAGGAAAGGAGCTGAGAACCCCGTAGCTGATAACTTGTCTAGGTTAGAAAATATTCTTGATGACCCTGCTACTTCTTGAGCTTGCATTGATTTTTCCCTTGAAGAGGAAAGGGTGATGCAGCAAAGTACAGATAAGTATTTCCTTAGTTAAGAACCAAGGTATCAATCCAGTAGGAGGCACAAGCAAGTCTCCAATCTATGCACCTGCACAAACTAACAAACACTTGCACTCAACGCGAAAAAGGGGTTGTCAATCCCTTCACGGTCACGAATAAGAGTGAGATCTAGTAGAGATAGGTATAAAAGATAAAGAGTTAAATGCACTGAAGGTCCTAAAAGTTTCGTCGGGGTGTCACTTTAGTCCTAATTCTTCCAAAATGCACCTTTAGGTCCTAATTCTTTAGTAAGTGGTTCACCCGAGGTCCTTTTTTCGCGAGCGCTCGCTGACTTGCCTACGTGGCACGTTGACCCACGCCACGTCAACAGAGGGCCCAATCGTCAGGCGAGAAAAATACACTGGAGGTCCTAAAAGTTTCTTGGCAGTGTCACTTTAGTCCTACTTCTTTCAAAATGCACGTTTAGGTCCTAATTCTATAGTTAGTGGTTCACCCAAGGTCCTTTTTTGCACGATCGCTCACTGGCCTGCTCGGTTGCGCGTTTACCCATTCCACGTCGACTTAGGGTCACTAGCAGATGAAGAACATTGCAAAAAACCTAATTTTTTGTCGGCTATCGTCCCGTAGCTATGTGATTTCCTCTACTCTGCCACAATCACTAGCTGTAGGCATTGATTTAGTTCGATTTGCACTGTTTCATTAAGTTTCTCAAACCGCTTTGCTCTGATTTGAGGTTAGGTGGTATGAGCTTGTGGAGGAGGCGGTGACACGGCGCCGATGATGATGTTGCAATGCTCCTCTTCGTCACTCGCTTCCCTGCGGAGGAGCTTGCTGTCCCAGCCATGGCGACGGTGTGGGCACGAGAGAGAGAGGATTTCAGCAGGGGCTAGGCAATGCCAAGAGGTGGGTTTACAAGGGGCTTTCTGTAAAGAAAGAGCAACTGCAGCAGCCTCTAAGTTGACGTGGTGTGGCTCAACACATCATGTGAGCAGGTCAGCAACCGCTCATTCAAAAAAGGACCTCGGGTGAACAACTTACTATATAATTAGGACCTAAACGTGCATTTTGAAAGAAGTAGGACTAAAGTGACACTGCCCAGAAACTTTTAGGACGTTTCTCGGTTAGCAGTTGGGCCATCTGTCGACGTGGCGTGGGTCAACGCGCCACGCAGGCAGGTCAATGAGCGCTCGTGAAAAAAGGACCTCGGGTGAACCACTTACTAATGAATTAGGACCTAAATGTGCATTTTGGAAGAATTAGGACTAAAGTGACACCCCGACAAAACTTTTAGGACCTCCAGTGCATTTAACTCAAAGATAAATAAAAGAGCAAACTAAAGTAAATATAAATAAATTGCAGCAAGGTATTTTTGGATTTTTTTTGTTTATAGATCTGAAAATATATGATGGAAAATAGACCCGGGGGCCATAGGTTTCACTAGAGGCTTCTCTCTTGAAGATAGCATACGGTGGGTAAACAAATTATTGTTGAGAAATTGATAGAAAAGCGCAAAGTTATGACGATATCTAAGGCAATGTTCATGAATATAGGCATCACATCCGTGACAAGTAGACCGACTCCTGCCTGCATCTACTACTATTACTCCACACATCGACCACTATCCAGCATGCATCTAGAGTATTAAGTTCACAAGAATGGAGTAACGCCTTAAATAAGATGACATGATGTAAAGGGATAAACTCAAGCAATATGATATAAACCCCATATTTTTATCCTTGATGGCAACAATACAATACGTACCTCGCTACCCCTTCTGTCACTGGGTGAGGACACTGCAAGATTGAACCCAAAACTAAGCACCTCTCCCATTGCAAGAAAAACCAATCTAGTTGGCCAAACTAAACCGATAGTTCGAAGAGAAATACAAAGATATCTTAATCATGCATAAAAGAGTTCAAAGAAGACTCAAATAATATTCATAGATAATCTGATCATAAATCCACAATTCATCGGATTTCAACAAACACACCTCAAAAAAGTATTACATCGAATAGATCTCCAAGAACATCGAGGAGAACATTGTATTGAAGATCAAAGAGAGAGAAGAAGCCATCTAGCTACTAGCTATGGACCCATAGGTCTCTGGTAAACTACTCACACATCATAGGAAGGGCAGCAAGGTTGATGTAGAGACCCTCCATGATCGAATCCCCCTCCGGTAGATCGCCGGAAAAGGCCCCAAGATGGGATCTCACGGGAATAGAGGCTTGCAGTGGCGGAAAAGTATTTTGGTGGACGCTTTTGGTGTTGGGGGAATATTTGGGAATTTATAGTGCAAAGATTAGGGTTGGAAGACCTCCGAGGGGCACACAAGCCCTCAGGGCGCCCCCCCTAGGGCGCGCCTTGCAGGCTTGTGGCCTCCTCGGGAACCTTCTGGCCCTCTCTCCAAGTTACGTAGGTGTCTTCTGGTCCAAGAAAAATCATCGCGAAAGTTTTATTCCGTTTGGTATTCCTTTTCTGTAAATGTCAAAAACAAGGAGAAAACAGAAACTGGCACTGGGCTCTAGGTTAATAGGTTAGTCCCAAAAATAATATAAAATAGCATATTAATGCATATAAAACATCCAAAACAGATAATATAATAGCATGGAACAATCAAAAATTATAGATACGTTGGAGACATACCAAGCATCCCCAAGCTTAATTCCTGCTCGTCCTCGAGTAGGTAAATGGTAAAAATAGAATTTTTGATGTGGAATGCTACCTAACATATTTATCAATGTAATCTTGTTTATTGTGGCATGAATATTCAGGTCCATAAGATTCAAAACAAAAGTTTAATATTGACATAAAAACAATAATACTTCAAGCATACTAATAAAGCAATCATGTCTTCTCAAAATTACATGGCCAAAGAAAGTTATCCCTGCAAAATCATATAGTCTAGCTATGCTCCATCTTCATCACAAAAAGTATTTCATCATGCACAACCCCGATGATAAGCCAAGTAATTGTTTCATACTTTTGATGTTCTCAAACTTTTTCAACTTTCACGCAATACATGAGCGTGAGCCATGGATATAGCACTATAGGTGGAATAGAATATGGTGGTTGGGGCGAAGACAAAAAGAAGGAGAAAGTCTCACATCAACTAGGCAAATTAATGGGCTATGGAGATGCCCATCAATTGATATCAATGCAAGTGAGTAGGGATTGCCATGCAACAGATGCACTAGAGCTATAAGTGTATGAAAGCTCAAAAAGAAACTAAGTGGGTGTGCATCCAACTTGCTTGCTCACGAAGACCTGGGCAATTTGAGGAAGCCCATCATTGGAATATACAAGCCAAGTTCTATAATGAAAAATTCACACTAGTATATGAAAGTGACAAAATAGGAGACTCTCTATCATGAAGATCATGGTGCTACTTTGAAGCACAAGTGTGGAAAAAGGATAGTAACATTGTCTCTTCTCTCTTTTCTCTCTTTTTTCTCTCTTTTTTTGTTTGGGCTTCTTTGGCCTATTTTATTTTTTATAAAGTCCAGAGACTCATCCCAACTTGTGAGGGAATCATAGCTTCCATCATCCTTTCCTCACATGGGACAATGCTCTAATAATGATGATCATCACACTTTTATTTACTTACAACTCAAGAATTACAACTCGATACTAGAACAAGATATGACTCTATATGAATGCCTCTGGCGGTGTGCCGGGATGTGCAATGATCAAGAGTGACATGTATAAAAAATATGAACGGTGGCCTTGCCACAAATACTATGCCAACTACATGATCATGCAAAGCAATATGACAATGATGGTGCGTGTCATAATAAAACGGAACGGTGGAAGTTGCATGGCAATATATCTCGGAATGGCTATGGAAATGCCAAAATAGGTAGGTATGGTGGCTGTTTTGAGGAAGGGTATATGGTGGGTTTAATGCACCAGCGAAAGTTGCGCGGTACTAGAGAGGCTAGCAATGGTGGAAGGGTGAGAGTGCATATAATCCATGGACTCAACATTAGTCATAGAGAACTCACATACTTATTGCAAAAAATTATTAGCCATCGAAACAAAGTACTACACGCATGCTCCTAGGGGGGTAGATTGGTAGGAAAATACCATCGCTCGTTCCTGACCTCCACTCATAAGGAAGACAATCAAAAAATAAATCATGCTCCGACTTCATCACATAATGGTTCACCATACGTGCATGCTAAGGGAATCACAAACTTTAACACAAGTATTTCTACCAATCCACAATTACTCACTAGCATGACTCTAATATCACCATCTTTATATCTCAAAACAAAATCAAGGAATCAAACTTCTCATCTATTCAATGCTCTTTATATGAAAGTTTTTATTATATCCCTCTTGGATGCCCATCATATTAGGACTAATTTCATAACCTAATAAAATTACCACACTGTTTAAGACTCTCAAAATAATATAAGTGAAGCATGAGAGTTCCACAATATCTATAAAATAAAGCCACCGCCGTGCTCTAAAAAGATATAAATGAAGCACTAGAGCAAACTGCCTAGCTCAAAAGATATAAGTGAAGCACAAAGAGTATTCTAATAAATTCACGATTAATGCATGTCCCTCTCAAAAGATGTGTACAGCAAGGATGATAGTGGCAAACTAAAAATCAAAGACTCATATCATACAAGACGCTCCAAGCAAAACACAGATCATGTGTTGAATAAAAATATAGCCTCAAGTAAATTTACCGATGGATTGAAGACAAAAGAGGGGATGCCATCCAGGGCATCCCCAAGCTTAGATGCTTGGTTGTCCTTGAATATTACCTTGGGGTGCCTTGGTCATCCCCAAGCTTAGGCTCTTGCCACTCCTTATTCCGTTGTCCATCAAATCTTTACCCAAAACTTGAAAACTTTACAACACAAAACTCAACAGAAAGCTCATAAGATTTGTTAGTATAATAAAATAAATCACCACTTTAGGTACTGTTGTGAACTCATTCTTAATTTATATTGGTGTTATATCTACTGTATTCCAACTTCTCAATGGTTCATACCCCCCGATAATACCCATAGATTCATCAAAACAAGCAAACAACACATAGAAACACAGAATCTGTCAAAAACAGAAGTCTGTAGTATTCTGGAAATTTAGTATAATTTTGTAACTCCAAAAATTCTGAAAAATTAGGAAAATTTAGGCAATTTTGTATATAAATCTTGTGTAAAACATTCAGATCAAAATCACGTTTCTGTGATTTTTTAAATTTCTGGCAATGAGCGCAAAAGTTTCAATTTTTTAGCAAGATCAAATCAACTATCACTGTAGACCATCCCAAAGGTCTTACTTGGCTCAAACACTAATTAAAACACCAAAACACAATTACTACAGAGGTAATAATGTGCATTTATTGAAAAACAGAACCAAAAACAAAAAAACAAAAAAATTGGGTTGCCTCCCAACAAGCATTATTGTTTAACGCCCCTAGCTAGGCATAAAACATAGATCTAGGTATTGTCATCTTTGGTATGCAAACCATAAGTAGCCCTCATAATAGATTCATATGGCAACTTAATTTTCTTTCTTGGAAAGTGTTCCATGCCCTTCCTTAATGGAAATTGAAATCTAATGTTTCCTTCTTTCATATCAATAATTGCACCAATCGTTCTAAGGAAATGTCTACCAAGAAAATAGGACATGTAGGATTGCAATCTATATAAAGCACAATAAAATCTACGGGCACATAATACCTATTTGAAACAATAAGAACATCATTAATTATTCCTATAGGTTTCTTAATAGTGGAATCCGCTAGATGCAAATTCAAAGAACAATCATCAAATTCACGAAAACCTAGCACATCACATAAAGTTTTCGGAATAGTGGAAACACTAGCACCCAAATCACACAAAGAATTGCACTCATAATCTTTAATTTTAATCTTAATAGTAGGTTCCCACTCATCATAAAGCTTTCTAGGGATAGAAACTTCCAACTCAAGTTTTTCTTCAAAAGACTTCATCATAGCATCAACGATATGTTTAGTAAAAGCTTTATTTTGGTTGTAAGCATGAGGTGAATTTAACATGGATTGCAACAAGGAAATACAATCTATTAAAGAATAATTATCATAATTAAAGTCCTTGAAATCCAAAAGAGTGGGTTCATCACTAATTAAAGTTTTGACCTCTTCAATCCCACTTTTATCAATTTTTTCATTAAGATCTTTAAACTCCAAATTATTGGGACGCCTTCTAGCTAAAGTTGACTCATCTCCAATCCCATCTTCATAATTATTTTCAAAGGACTCCGGTTTAGCGGCCATCTTATTTACCAAAGTAGTTTTCTTATCGGAAATTTGGCCTACCAAATTTTCAATATGAGCAAATTGAGATTTAAGGCCATATATTTCCTTAGTAACATCATCGAGCTCTTTATTAATATATTCCATCATAGTTTTTTGTTCTTCAAGTTTGTTCCTAAAGAAACTATTATGCTCAAATTGTAAGGACATGAAACTTTTAGCATTATTTTCAATCTCTTCCAACTTCCTATAGTAAGTATCAAAGCTCTTGGGTTGAGCCATACGGGCAAACAAGCAATCTAACACACGAGCAAATGAAAAGACGAACGAAAGAAGGGCGAATAAAAAGGCAAATTTGTGTTTTTCTGAAAACATTTTAGAAGTGGGGGAGAGGAAAACGAGAGACAGATGGCAAATAATGTAATGCAAGATATGAGAGTTTATGATGGGTACTTGGTGGTCTTGATGTAGAACCGCCCCGGCAACGGCGCCAGAAATTCTTCCTGCTACTTCTTGAGCTTGCGTTGATTTTTCCCTTGAAGAGGAAAGGGTGATGCAGCAAAGTAGAGATAAGTATTTCCCTCAGTTAAGAACCAAGTTATCAATCTAGTAGGAGGCACAAGCAAGTCTCCAATCTATGCACTTGCACAAACTAACAAACACTTGCACTCAATGCGAAAAAGGGGTTGTCAATCCCTTCACGGTCACGAATAAGAGTGAGGTCTAGTAGAGATGGGTATAAAAGATAAATAAAAGAGAAAACTAAAGTAAATATAAATAAATTGCAGCAAGGTATTTTTGGGTTTTTTGGTTTATAGATCTGAAAATATATGATGGAAAATAGACCCGGGGGCCATAGGTTTCACTAGAGGCTTCTCTCTTGAAGATAGCATACGGTGGGTAAACAAATTACTATTGAGCAATTGATAGAAAAGCGCAAAGTTATGACGATATCTAAGGCAATGATCATGAATATAGGCATCACGTCTGTGACAAGTAGACCGACTCCTGCCTGCTTCTACTACTATTACTCCACACATCGACTGCTATCCAGCATGCATCTAGAGTATTAAGTTTATAAGAATGGAGTAACACCTTAAGTAAGATGACATTATGTAGAGGGATAAACTCAAGCAATATGATATAAACCCCATCTTTTTATCCTTGATGGCAACAATACAATACGTGCCTCGCTACCACTTCTGTCACTGAGTGAGGACACCATAAGATTGAACCCAAAACTAAGCACCTCTCCCATTGCAAGAAAAACCAATCTAGTTGGCCAAACCAAATCGATAGTTCGAAGACAAATACAAAGATATCTTAATCATGCATAAAAGAGTTCAGAGAAGACTCAAATAATATTCATAGATAATCTGGTCATAAATCCACAATTCATCGAATCTCAACAAACACACCACAAAAAAGTATTACATCGAATAAATCTCCAAGAACATCGAGGAGAACATTGTATTGAAGATCAAAGAGAGAGAAGAAGCCATCTAGCTACTAGCTATGGACCCGTAGGTCTGTGGTAAAATACTCACACGTCATCGGAAGGGCAGCAAGGTTGATGTAGAGGCCCTCCATGATCGAATCCCCCTCCGGCAGATTGCCGAAAAAGGCCCCAATATGGGGTCTCATGGGAACATAGGCTTGCGGCGGCGGAAAAGTATTTTGGTGGACACTTTTGGTGTTGGGGGAATATTTGGGAATTTATAGTGCAAAGATTAGGATTGGAAGACCTTAGAGGGGCCCACAGGCCCTAAGGGAGTGCCCCCCTAGGGCGCGCCTTGCAGGCTTGTGGCCTCCTCGGGAACCTTCTGGCCCTCTCTCCAAGTTACGTAGGTGTCTTCTGGTCCAAGAAAAATCATCGCGAAAGTTTTATTCCATTTGGACTCCGTTTGGTATTCCTTTTCTGTAAAAGTCAAAAACAATGAAAAACATAAACTGGCACTGGGCTCTAGGTTAATAGGTTAGTCCCAAAAATAATATAAAATAGCATATTAATGCATATAAAACATCCAAAACAGATAATATAATAGCATGGAACAATCAAAAATTATAGATATGTTGGAGACGTATCAGACCCACTACCTATTGATGATAGCTTCCCTGATGAACAACTAGCTGTAATAAATGCTTCTCATAATACTCCTTGGTATGCTAACTATGCTAATTATATCGTTGCTAAATTTATACCACCTAGTTTCACCTACCAACAAAAGAAAAAAAATCTTCTATGACTTAAGATATTACTTTTGGGATGACCCACATCTTTATAAAGCAGGAGTAGATGGTATTATTAGACATTGTGTACCTGAGCATGAACAGGAACGAATCCTACAGAAATGTCACTCCGAAGCCTATGGAGGACATCATGCAGGAGATAGAACTGCCCATAAGGTATTACAATCTGGTTTTTATTGGCCTACTCTTTTTAAGGATGCCCGTAAGTTTGTCTTGTCTTGTGATGAATGTCAAAGAATTGGTAATATCAATAAGCGTCAGGAAATGCCTATGAATTATTCACTTGTTGTTGAACCTTTTGATGTTTGGGGCTTTGATTATATGGGACATTTTTCTTCCTCTAATGGGTATACACATATTTTGGTTGTTGTTGATTATGTCACTAAGTGGGTAGAAGCTATTCCAACTAGCAGTGATGATTATAACACCTCCATTAAAATGCTTAAAGAAGTTATTTTCCCAAGGTTTGGAGTCCCTAGATATTTAATGACTGATGGTGGTTCACCCTTTATTCATGGTGCTTTCCGTAAAATGCTTGCTAAATATGATGTTAACCATAGAATTGCATCACCCTATCATCCTTAATCTAGTGGTCAAGTTGAACTTAGCAATAAAGAAATAAAATTAATATTACAAAAAACTGTCAATAGGTCCCGAAAGAATTGGTCTAAGAAATTAGATGATGCACTTTGGGCTTATAGAACAGCTTATAAAAATCCTATGGGTATGTCTCCATATAAAATGGTTTATGGAAAAGCTTGTCATTTGCCTCTTGAGTTAGAACATAAAGCATATTGGGCCATTAAAGAACTCAATTATGATTTCAAACTTGCCGGTGAAAAGAGGTTATTTGATATTAGCTCACTAGATGAATGGAGAACCCAAGCTTATGAAAATACCAAACTATTTAAAGAAAAAGTTAAAAGATGGCATGACAAGAGAATCCAAAAGTGGGAATTCAAAGTTGGTGAAGATGTTCTATTATACAACTCCCGTTTTAGATTTTTTGCAGGAAAACTTCTTTCCAAATGGGAAGGACCGTATATCATCGAAGAAGTTTATCGCTCTGGAGCTATCAAGATTAATAATGCCAAAGGTACTAACCCGAAGGTGGTCAATGGACAAAGAATTAAACACTATATCTCAGGTACGCCCATTAATGTTGAAACTAACATTATCCAAACCATGACACCGGAGGAACACATAAAAGAAACCTTCCAGAACACTCCAGAACCCTGAAAAAGAAGAGGTACGTGATACGGTAAGTAAACGGACTCCGAAAAATCCGCAAAAATATTTCCCTTCAGTTTTGGAATATTAGAAAAAATAGGAAAATAAGAAATAACCGGGAAGGCAACCCAGGTACCCACAAGACACCAAGGCGCGCCTGCCCCACCTAGCGCGCCCTGGTGGGTGGTGGGCCCCTCGGGCACCTTCCCGACTCTGTTTTCCTTCCATATGCTTGTTTCCCAAGATAAAAAATCTTTATATATACCCCCGAACGATTTGACCATCGTATCGCGGAGAACTCCTCTGTTCTTGTTTCATGCTGTTTTTCTGACAGATCTAGATCGCCATGGCCGCACCAAGCTCCTCCAAGGACAAGTTCTTCAAGAGGGTAATCAATCCCTACTTGTCAGAGGTGATGAAGCACCCTCAAGCCATTGAGATGCGTGAAGGGGTGCTCCACATCCGGGATGTTCAAGGGCCCAAGAAGACAGGAAGCGTGGAGGCCAGGCTCAAGGCGGTGGAGCAGGAGATCTTCAAGTGCCAAGGGATGGTGGAGCGTGGACTCAGTGCCAATCACCTCATGATCACGGAGTTCACCCGTGATCACAAGGTGGATGGCCGGTCTATGAAGGACATCGTCTTCACCTTCAACGAGCAAATTAATTTTGCAAAGCCAAATCTATGATCTTCAAAATAAAGTTTTTGAGTATGAGGCAGGATTTAAAGGTATGATTTTAGCTGCCAGTTGCAGGACTCAGGAGACTCGTGCTTCCTCTTATGATGGTGAGCAGCTGCCATGGAAGTCGGAGGATAAGTTTGTTGCCACCTCATCACGACCACCATCATCATCATCATCACCAAAGAAGGAGACTTTAGTACACGGGTATGGGCACTCCCCTTGGCTTGTGCCAAGCTTGGGGGAGATTCCACGGTATCGTATCACCATCACTTTTATTACCTTTACTTATCTTAGTTAGATCCTTAGCTATTTTGTGATTTAGTTGTATAAAAGTTTAGTATGATCCATTTTCGAGTGCTAGTTTCATGATCTATCTATCTATGTAATCGAGTGAGAGCTATCTAATAAAGTTTTTGAGTTTTTGCTTCTTTACTTTTCTGTTTCAATCAAAATAAAAGAAAATAATGAAAAAGATCATATGCTAATCTTATGGTAAGTAATGACATCACATAAGGAAAAGTATAAGTGGTAAAATTTGTTGAAAGTTGACAAACATAGCATTAGTCAATGATGCAATTCATGAAAGAATTAATAAGGGAAGAGAAGATTCACATGCAAATACACTATCTTGGACATCTTTCATGATTGTGAGCCCCCACTAAATATATTATGCCAAACTGTTGACGTTGGACAAGGAAGACAATGTAATGATTTAAGTTTGTTCATATTCACATAGAAGTTATATTGTCATAGATCCTTCAACATGTGGTGCTTGCTCAATATCTTTGCTAGCCAAAATTCCGCACTAAGTAGAGATACTACTTGTGCATCCAAAAACTTTAAACCCAAACTCATGTTTTGAGAGTCCATCATACCTACCTATGGATTGAGTAAGATCCTTCAAGTAAGTTGTGATCGGCGCAAAAGGGCAATAAAAATTGCTTCTAAATGTGTTTGATCCTTTAGTGTAAGAGAAATTAAGCATTGTACGAACTTGTGATGGCAAAGTAATAAAAGCGACAGACTGCTTAATAAAGGTTGCTATCATAAGGGGAAATATAACGTGACATTCTTTTGCATTAAGAGATTGTGCATGCAAAATCAAAAAGCACATGACAACCTCTGCCTCCCTCTGCGAAGGGCCTATCTTTTACTTTTATGTATTTACTTTTTGTGCAAGAGTCAAAGTATTTCCCTATTCCTTTTTATTTTCTCTTTGGGAAGCATCATGTGGTGGGGAAAGATCTAGGCACATATACCCAGTTGGATATGAGTGAGCATGAGTTATTATTGCTGACATCACCCTTGAGGTGAATAAGTTGGGAGGCGAAACTATAAGCCCTATCTTTCTATGTATCCGACTGAAACTTTTTGCTCATATATATGTTGTGACTGTTAGCAATCATAGAAGATTAAATGATGGTTGAGTACGTGGACTTTCCAAAAGGCTCCGATACGCGACCCTTCCTGAAAATATGATGAATTGTAGTTGCAAAGTTGACTGAGAACATAGTTTGTTAGTTTCAATAAGGTTTATGCTTTTTACTTCGATGTTGTGATGAATTGTTACTAGTTCATGAGAAGTTATATGATAAAGTTTGTTTCTTTTATAATAATTTGCATGATGCCACTATGTCAGTATTTTGTTTTTATCGACACCTCTCTCTCTAAACATGTGGACATGGTTTTCGATATCAGCTTTCGCTTGAGGACAAGCGAGGTCTAAGCTTGGGGGAGTTGATACGTCCATTTTGCATCATGTTTTCCTATTGTTATTTATAATGTTTTTATGCATAATAACACTTTATGGAGTAATTCTAATGCCTTTTCTCTCATAATATGCAAGGTTTACACAAAGAGGGAGAATACCGGCAGCTGGAATTCTGGACCTAAAAAAGCTATGTCAGACATAACTATTCTGTGTAGGGTAACGCAGCAGAAAACAAAAATTTCTGACCTACGCACCAGCCCAGGACCACTATGGAGACTGCATATAAGGTTTGATCATTTTCGTTACCGACTCGTAGCGCAGCGGAAGTAGAGTCGATGACGATCGGCGGTGCAGATCCCCGCAGCTAGGATTTACAACCTCCCAACCGCAAGGATGTATCCCCTCGTCTTCCCTTCAGACAGCCCTCCGGGAGGCGGTCGAATAGTCCCCCGGACGGTGTCGCGGACAGCCCTTCGGGAGGACCTTCGAAACTCGAACGGTCACTCGGACAGCCCTTCGGGAGGACTCACAGAACTCGGACCGTCACTTGGACAGCCCTTCGGGAGGCACTCTCGAACAGCCCCTCGGGCACTAAGATCGAAACTACGACCTCTCTACAGAGTTGCACACATACGGTGTCATCTATCCGGCAGGGCTTCGCCGTCCAGAACTAGTTCCCACCTGAACCCAGACAACCTTTCGGCTCTACGAAACTCTTTTCGTGGGAGGGAGAGAGAAGCCAGATCATTGCATGGCACTTGTATGTGAGAAGGGATGAAGGATTGAGCAGCCCCCTCTCCTCCTTATATAGGAAAACCAAGGGGTAGGATGGGCATTCAAGAAATACCAAAATACCCATGAAGGAAACTCTTTCCAAGGGCATAAGAGAGAAACCAAAGGACATGTGGAGCTCCAAGGAGGAGCTCCACATGTGGCCGGCCACCCCCTAGGGGTCCCCCCCAAAGGGGGCTCTCATCCATCCACATCACCTTCTAGAAGCCTTCAGCAAAAGCCCTAAAAGGTGGTTTTCCAAAAAATTCCAAAAAGCACTTTCACTATTCACGACGACATTTTTCAGCGTCCGTTCGAACTGAAAATATTTATGTGGGCTTAGAACATTTCCAGTACCCACTAAACTAATTTTCAACACGTTCTGGAACAATTCCAGTTTAGTGATTTCATCTGCGAAAAGCATCTGAAGCGGTTCCGGCAGCCCCGGAACATTTTCGGTTTTTCTTCCAGAAAATTCCCAGAAGTTTCCAGAATGATTCTGGAATCCTCCAAGAATTATTAGGCATGTGCCGAAACCATTTTGACTTAATGGTATCCCCTGAAACAACTTTTCAGTTTCACCGGAACTCATCCGGTGACCTCTCTCTACGGAACTTTTCCGCTGTCCGAAACTTTTCGGTGTCCGAAACTTTTTCGGTGATTTTCTCTCAGACTCCCTGTCTAGTATTCAGCAGATAGATGACCCTTAAGTGTGTGACCCTATAGGTTCGGTGAAGTATAGACATGACCTGGAACCCCTTCCGATCAATGATCAACATCGGAGCCATGGACACCCATATTGACCCCTATACCCACACGAATGAATATTCGAGTGAACCTCCAGTTGCCGTGTGCTATTCCTATTGCTTCGCGATATGTTACAAATACCCGAGGTGAGACATGTTGGCATTCCCGTGGATCAAAAACTTGTCCACTATGCTAGTTACCTCGTTACCGGTATTGTTCTCTTTTCTCGTTACTGTGTTCCGGCATCCCTGTGATCAAATCACCCTGTGTCTGGCCAGACGATGATGGATACCGTAACACCGAGAGGGCCCAGAGATATCTCTCCATCGTCGGAGGAGCAAATCCCAATCTTGAGCTATCAAGTTACTTGACATACTTTCCCATGAACCCGTAAGCCGCCGTAATAGCCATCCAATTACGGATGACGTTTAACAAACCCCAAAGTTCATGAATCAAGCATGAAGAAACTCGATACTCTCATGGTCTGAGGAATTATGCAAACGTTAACCATCTCTGTGTTATTAACCATTAACTTGTGACGAAAGAATCTCATAGCATAACATCAATTTGGGTCGATTCAACACAAATGTTCTGCTAACAATTGTGCCCTCAAAATTGCCGGCATAGTCATGCCCATGATCAGGAAAACAGGATCATCATGCAATACTTGAGCCAGTCATAGAGGCTTGACTAGGAATACATTTTACCGTTTATTATCCCACACGTGCACATGAGTTTCCCTCCAAGCCTCGTTTTATTTGTAGACTCGAGAATCATTGCAGTTATAGCATGGAACATAAACCTAATTATGAACAGGGAGATAATCAATAACATTTATTATTGCCTCTAGGGCATATCTCCTACACACTCCCACTTGCACTAGAGTCAATAATCTAGTTAATGCTAATGCACTTTACACCTGTGGCACACCTGTGTAAATATGCTTCGCATGTGGTATAGCCTGATGTCCAACGGATCTGACGACTTCAGCTCTGTGTGTCTCTTTGCATATCCTTCGCATTTTCATGCTTTCACAAAATTCATATTTTGTGTGGACTTGACTTTGTATGTATGTGAATCACAGGTCGAACCTGGATTCCTCAGACTGAGGTATGGAGCAACTACCTGCAGTAGTGTCCCATTGACAAAAGTCATCTTGGAACCATACTAAGTTCATGAATGAACTATATGATTCAACATCTTCTTTGTCGCTTAAAAAGTGGCAACATACTTCGCCTCTGTTATAGAATTCGCCACAGTATTTTGTTTGGAACAATTTCCAACTACCGTGCCACCATATTATGTATTACACAAAACCCTTTATTTAAATCGAAAATCGCTTGGAGCAATGATGAAGACTGTATCGATGTAACATTTTACAACGAACTCTTCATGATCTCCACTTGCGAGAAAACATGTCATCAGTGCTACTCTAGCATTCAATGACACTTTTCACTGTTGTCCTATGATCAGTACTTTTGATCACTTTGGTATCTATACTCGCAACACCTTGGGAGTATCGGATAAAACTGGTTGTTTTACATACCATGGAATACATGATTAATCCAAACACGAAGGTGTGAGGAATCTCCATCATGTATTTTGCTCATCAGTGTTTTTGGGACACCGAGTCTTGCAAAAACTCTTTCCATGTGACTTCGGCAAGAATCACTCCTTGGCATTTTAAATGCTAAAAAGTTTTAGCATCTTGTCAATATGTATTTATTGCTTAGCCCCATTAGGTAAATCTATCTCCATAGATCATTATGCCTAATATTGAGGCTATTTAGCCCAAGCACTTCATCGAAAAACTATTTTCAAATGAAGTCCTAATTCGTGTCAAGAATTTTATTTCCAATTAACAATGTGTCAAGCACACAAGGTTTTTAGAAATATTATTAGGCTCCCACTTACTTTCTTGAATTACAAGCATCTTCGTTACCCATTGATGAAGTCAAACTCCTTTGACCATTTCATCAAAACACGAAGATTCCGACTCCACTTTGCTCTCTTCTGTCCATCGCTGGAACTCTGAAGTTTGCACCCTTACTAGCATCCTCTGGACTCACAAAATACCTTGGACAGTAACACATGCAAGTCCTTGGTTTCATTTCCATCAGATGGAAATCCTTTTGTCATCCCTTGTTTCATATCTCATGATATGAAATTTGTATTAATTGCTAGTTCAACCCGAACTGACTTTAAGCATCGCTACGATGAAACAACCTCATCGTAGTCAACTCCTTGAACTTGTTATTTCAACAAGTCGAGCTTTATGGATAAAACATTTTATCCATATCTGTTTATAGTTCCATAAAAGTTCGTTAGACTCTAAGTCTTCTGAAGGGGTCATCAAGATATGATCTTGAATCATTTATATGGAAACTATCTCGGATTATATTGGCATTTAGCCAATCCCAGAGTCAGGGCCCATCAACGCTTCCTTGTGTATCGTAGGTATACTGTTGTCTAACAACAATATCTCGTCTGCGCACCTGAGAGGTTTGCACGAGCCTTGCCTACGTGGTTCAGTTGCAAGTTCGACCGAAGTCCATACATTTTATTGTAGAGACTTCCATATCAGTCGCAGTAGGAAACTCCGGAATCACTTCCAAGGTTCCTTTCCTTTAACCTGATGACGAAGATACTGGTTATCTCGTCGAGTTGCACTGTCCTCCCACTCACCTTTTGCAAGAACAATTCTCTTTAAAAGCATACCATTTTGTGGCAAAAACTTTTGCCTCGGTATAGTGGTGGGGGAATACCCAATGACTTGGGATAACCTACAAAGTAGCACTTGTCTGATTTGGAATAGGTTTGTAACCTTTTACACAAGCCCCATATTCCAAATGTTAAGAAAAGATATAACATGGTTGGGCGTACCATACCATGGTGTCATTTCAACAGACCCGATGGAGCTCTTTTCAGTGTAAAAGCCGCAGTCTCTAAAGCATCACTCTTTAAAAGGGATAATGGCAAATTTATTTATGCCATCTTTGATCTTACCATGTCATAAATGGTTCGATTACATCTTCACGGACTTTCCACTTGCAGTGGTGTTCTGGGAGGTGCATGTTATGAAACCCGTTTCACAACTCATCAGACATTCGCTAAACTTGTAACTCAAATATTCTTTTCTGCAATCGAATTGTAGAAACATAATCTTCTTGTTACAATAACTTCTACTTCATATTTGAAAACCTTTTGAATGAATTCAAAAAATTTAGACTTACGTCTCATCAAGTAAATATCAATATATCTACTTGAGTCATTTCTGAAGATAGATAACTCCACTACTTGCAAAAACATTTATCGGACTACATACATCAAAATGTATGATCACCAATAAATTCTTTGCTCGTTCCTTATGGCCTGTGAACGGTATTTCAGTCACTTCACTTTTCGAAGGAAAGTTGCAAGTGTCAGATGATTCAAAAATCAAACGACTTCAAAATCCATCATAATGGAATCTTTCATGCGGGTTTCTCCAATGTGACCAAATGCAGTGCCACACTTGTGTGGTATTCTTTTAGTCTTGCGACATTTAGCGTCAGTGTTATGGATGTATCATTTTACCATCAATATTCATAACATACATCCCATCTTGGATGGAAGTATGGCCCTTCATGTTATTCATAATACTGAACAACAATTGTTCTTTTATGAACAACTCTTTTGCAACAAACATTGTGCAATGGGCTAGAGTGTGTAAAACTCTAAAATGAACTATGAAAGTAAATCCAGAGGTAATATATTATTATCATTATTCATAACATGCATCTCATTCTCAATGAAAGTATGGCCCTTATGTTATTCATAACATCGAACATAAAAAGTTCTCTTATGAACAACCTTCTTGCAAGATTACTTTATGCAAAGGCTAGAGTTTGTAAAACTCTAAATGAATTATGAAAATAAATACAGACGGTAATACACCGATGGAAGGTATAGTAACATTTACTATGTTCCCTGTGTATACCTAAACCTCATTCCTGGCTAGTCTTTCAGGCCATAGTAGTTCTTACATCGAGTTGCAACAGAATGCAATCGAGCGGGTATCTCTATGATTAACTCACAATACCCAAGAATCAGTGATTAACAAATTAATCATAATTCCCAAGAACTATATCTTTGACTAGCCTTCTATACATCAAAAACTTGTATGACATTCATACATGAGCTGGATATTCCAGTCTTCTTTCTTTCTGCCATTATACTTCTAACAGTTTAACTTTTAGGATTTCTCCTACTCTCAGAAGAAGCACCCAACTTAAGAGTGGCGTTAGCCCCGGACTTCCTAGGCGTGAAAGTTTCACTAACACCCTTCGGACACTTCCTTTCTCTTTAAGTTGTTGTTTTATTCACCTTTCATCATATGACAGGCGTTCTTCTGGATCCCTCTCTTATCAGTCTAATGCATAGTAAACTCTTTTACTAATAGTTTGCAAACAAACATTGCTTTGGATATCTCATATCTTTTAGCCTTTGTCTGTCTCTGAAAATGATTTTCAGATTCCATGAATATCACATAACTATCCAAACTTTCGAAGTTCGGGTCTCATGGAAGCAAACATATTGCACTTGACTGAAACGGAATTCTAGCTTTTGGATCGAAGGACGAGAGTCACATGATCCATAGCATAAGCAAGAGAATACCGAAAGTATGTGATAGGACAAAGTCCTTCTCGGCACTCTTGAGGACAATCCTCACATTACGTTACCAACCGTAAAGTTTTAACCAGATATTTAACAGCTATTCAATTTTAATAGGGAAGGTGGAAACGCGAGCCATTATTCTACAACTATTATGCATATAACACTTAGACAGTGTCCACAATTAATTGCACTGAGAATTAAACAAGTTAATTCAACAGTGCGCTCCCACTCAAATCAATATCTCTCATAATTGATTGTGAGTGATACAAGACCCGCATTTCCATTCAACGCCATTGAACGAGATGAACACTGATGGCGCGAACTTCAATCGGTAGGCAAACTTGCCGATCACATCTCTATGTGACTCTTGTTCATCTTTCGATGGGCGTGTTCCGAGCTTAGGGAGATCCTTCCAGAACGTCAAGACAACCAAGTGATCTTGCTGCGAGGTCTCAACTCACCCGCCTCACACATCCCTAATCGTTCGTACCCAGGGAGATCCTGTGATACCCCGAAAAGTTAGGTGCCGTGACGGTGCTACACTTGGGAGAACACTAACTACTTGATATTTTTGTGAGAGATCACCCTAATAAAAAGCGACTACCGCGCAATCAAGAAGGGTGCATCATAAGGGATAAACATCTCAAGCAATTCATAAAAGCATGATATGGTATAGCCCTTTCTGACGGAGAAGTCTTGTATTTCTTCATCTTCGGCATTCGCGTCGGTGTTCTCCTTCGCGAAGATTGCCACCACCTTGTTGATGCACCAGATAATATTGCTATCTCTATAGCTAATAAAATAATGCATTACAACAAGGTTGACACACAGGTCATTAAAGTGCAATCATATGGCTCCAGCCATCATGCCGAATCATGACACGCAGGTCATGTTAATAAATTTACATTATATAGTCATCTCATACATAATCAAATTATTATGAGCACTGCTATACCACATCACATGCACATGCAAACCCTCCTGCAAAACCAAGTTAGACGCCTCTAATTGGTTCAAGCAAAAACTTGTTTTACGTGGCTTCTAAGGTTTCGAAACAAACCGAAGCTACCAACGTCCATCATCAAGTATGATAATTCAAGTCGCTAGATTAACAATGCGGGGTGTATGAAGCACGAGATAATAAAATCTTGAACCCCATACTAAACTTCATCATACGCATGACCCCCGTGCAGATCATATCTGCATTGCCCTTTTGTCTGCGAAATTTCATCTTTCTTTTTAACTACGGTGGAATTCAATGAACTGTTAGCACTTCGTTGATCAATCAGGATCGCGGATTGCCAGAACATTGAAACTCCACCATGCTGTTATCAAGATCAGAAATATGCAAATTCCAGGGAAGCAACAAGAACATCGGGTAACAGATTTCATCTGCTACCCGCACAAATAATTTTCAGTAATAGAACTCATCTACTACCTAATTATATTGTGCAACACCCATACATCACTATGTATTCTAGATCGCAACCTGCATCTACGCATAGCACGGCTCTTGATGCCACTGTAGGGTAACGCAGCAGAAAACAAAAATTTCCGACCTACGCACCAGCCCAGGACCACTATGGAGACTGCATATAAGGTTTGATCATTTTCATTACCGACTCGTAGCGCAGCGGAAGTAGAGTCGATGACGATCGGCGGTGCAGATCCCCGC
The DNA here is from genome assembly GCA_011799875.1 of Thinopyrum elongatum. Lineage (NCBI taxonomy): Eukaryota > Viridiplantae > Streptophyta > Magnoliopsida > Poales > Poaceae > Thinopyrum > Thinopyrum elongatum. The sequence goes on from CM022300.1 coordinate 498,288,122, forward strand.
AGCTAGGATTTACAACCTCCCAACCGCGAGGATGTATCCCCTCGTCTTCCCTTCAGACAGCCCTCCGGGAGGCGGTCGAACAGTCCCCCGGACGGTGTCGCGGACAGCCCTTCGGGAGGACCTTCGAAACTCGAACGGTCACTCGGACAGCCCTTCGGGAGGACTCACAGAACTCGGACCGTCACTTGGACAGCCCTTCGGGAGGCACTCTCGAACAGCCCCTCGGGCACTAAGATCGAAACTACGACCTCTCTACAGAGTTGCACACATACGGTGTCATCTATCCGGCAGGGCTTCGCCGTCCAGAACTAGTTCCCACCTGAACCCAGACAACCTTTCGGCTCTACGAAACTCTTTTCGTGGGAGGGAGAGAGAAGCCAGATCATTGCATGGCACTTGTATGTGAGAAGGGATGAAGGATTGAGCAGCCCCCTCTCCTCCTTATATAGGAAAACCAAGGGGTAGGATGGGCATTCAAGAAATACCAAAATACCCATGAAGGAAACTCTTTCCAAGGGCATAAGAGAGAAACCAAAGGACATGTGGAGCTCCAAGGAGGAGCTCCACATGTGGCCGGCCACCCCCTAGGGGTCCCCCCCAAAGGGGGCTCTCATCCATCCACATCACCTTCTAGAAGCCTTTAGCAAAAGCCCTAAAAGGTGGTTTTCCAAAAAATTCCAAAAAGCACTTTCACTATTCACGACGACATTTTTCAGCGTCCGTTCGAACTGAAAATATTTATGTGGGCTTAGAACATTTCCAGTACCCACTAAACTAATTTTCAACACGTTCTGGAACAATTCCAGTTTAGTGATTTCATCTGCGAAAAGCATCTGAAGCGGTTCCGGCAGCCCCGGAACATTTTCGGTTTTTCTTCCAGAAAATTCCCAGAAGTTTCCAGAATGATTCTGGAATCCTCCAAGAATTATCAGGCATGTGCCGAAACCATTTTGACTTAATGGTATCCCCTGAAACAACTTTTCAGTTTCACCGGAACTCATCCGGTGACCTCTCTCTGCGGAACTTTTCCGCTGTCCGAAACTTTTCGGTGTCCGAAACTTTTTCGGTGATTTTCTCTCAGACTCCCTGTCTAGTATTCAGCAGATAGATGACCCTTAAGCGTGTGACCCTATAGGTTCGGTGAAGTATAGACATGACCTGGAACCCCTTTCGATCAATGATCAACATCGGAGCCATGGACACCCATATTGACCCCTATACCCACACGAATGAATATTCGAGTGAACCTCCAGTTGCCGTGTGCTATTCCTATTGCTTCGCGATATGTTACAAATACCCGAGGTGAGACATGTTGGCATTCCCGTGGATCAACAACTTGTCCACTATGCTAGTTACCTCGTTACCGGTATTGTTCTCTTTTCTCGTTACTGTGTTCCGGCATCCCTGTGATCAAATCACCCTGTGTCTGGCCAGACGATGATGGATACCGTAACACCGAGAGGGCCCAGAGATATCTCTACATCGTCGGAGGAGCAAATCCCAATCTTGAGCTATCAAGTTACTTGACATACTTTCCCATGAACCCGTAAGCCGCCGTAATAGCCATCCAGTTACGGATGACGTTTAACAAACCCCAAAGTTCATGAATCAAGCATGAAGAAACTCGATACTCTCATGGTCTGAGGAATTATGCAAACGTTAACCATCTCTGTGTTATTAACCATTAACTTGTGACGAAAGAATCTCATAGCATAACATCAATTTGGGTCGATTCAACACAAATGTTCTGCTAACAATTGTGCCCTCAAAATTGCCGGCATAGTCATGCCCATGATCAGGAAAACAGGATCATCATGCAATACTTGAGCCAGTCATAGAGGCTTGACTAGGAATACATTTTACCGTTTATTATCCCACACGTGCACATGAGTTTCCCTCCAAGCCTCGTTTTATTTGTAGACTCGAGAATCATTGCAGTTATAGCATGGAACATAAACCTAATTATGAACAGGGAGATAATCAATAACATTTATTATTGCCTCTAGGGCATATCTCCTACATTCTGCACATCTCCAAATGAGCTGAAATTTTATGGAGAATTATTTTGGAATATATAATAAATATTGGAGAAAAGAACTACCAGAGGGGGGCTGCCAGGTGCCCACGAGACACCAGGGCGCGCCAGCCCCTCCAAGCGCGCCCTGGTGGGTGGTGGGCAGCCCAGCCCACCTCTAGTGCCCATCTTCTGGTATATAAGGTCTTTTGACCTAGAAAAACTAAGGAGAGGACTTACGGGACGGAGCTCCGCCGTCTCGAGGCGAAACTTGGGCAGGAGCACTTTTGCCCTTCGGCGGAGCGATTTCGCCGGGGGAACTTCCCTCCCGGAGGGGGAAATCAAAGCCATCGTCATCACCAACAACCCTCTCATCTTTGGGAGGCCAATCTCCATCAACATCTTTAACAACACCATCTCATCTCAAACCCTACTTCATCTCTTGTGTTCAATCTTTGTACCGGAACCTCAAATTGGTACCTGTGGGTGACTATTAGTGTTGATTACATCTTGTAGTTGATGCTATATGGTTTACTTGGTGGAAGATTATATGTTCAGATCCATTATGCTATTTAATATCCCTATGATCTTGAGCATGAATATTATTTCTGAGTAGTTACCTTTGTTCTTGAGGCCACGGGAGAAGTCATGTTGCAAGTAATCATCTGAATTTGATATGTGTTCGATATTTTGATGATATGTATGTTGTGATTCCCTTAGTAGTATTATGTGAACGTCGACTACATGACACTTCATCATCTTTGGGCCTAAGGGAATGCATTGTGGAGTAGTTATTAGATGATGGGTTGCTAGAGTAACAGAAGCTTAAACCCTAGTTTATGCGCTATTTCGTAAGGGACTGATTTGGATCCATATGTTTAATGCTATGGTTAGATTTTATCTTAATACTTCTTTCGTAGTTGCGGATGCTTGCGAGGGGGTTAATCATAAGTGGGAGGCTTGTTCAAGTAAGAACAGCACCCAAGCACCGGTCCACCCACATATCAAATTATCAAAGTAGTGAACGCGAATCAAACCAACATGATGAAAGTGACTAGATGAAATTCTCGTGTGCCCTCAAGAACATTTGCTTATCATCTGAGACCGTTTTGGCCTGTCCTTTGCCATCCAAAGGATTGGGCTACCTTGCTGCACTTTATTTACCGTTATCGTTACTTGCTTGTTACAAATTATCTTACTATCAAACTACCTGTTACCGACAATTTCAGTGCTTGCAGAAATTACCTTGCTGAAAACCACTTGTCATTTCCTTCTGCTCCTCGTTGGGTTCGACACTCTTACTTATTGAAAGCACTACGATTGATCCCCTATACTTGTGGGTTATCATTCCTCAAAATTCATATTTTGTACCTGCAATGCTTGGGTGACCGCAGCTTGGTCCTCAGGCCGGCATCTACTGCCGAAAAGTATCGAGCACTTTGAAGGATTTATGAATTGTCCAGTAGTTCTCTCATAAGTAGCCAAGGCATCTTTAATATCCAAGGTCTCTGCTATCGTGGCACGGAAAAACAATAGTGTCGTACGCAAATAGCAAATGGGAAATGCGGGCGCCCGGGGACATACTCGCACGGGAGTGATCTGTCTTTGCTGTATCTTCTGTTTCAAAATAGCATCAAGTCCATCAGCCACAAACAAGAATAAGAATGATGATAATGGGTCTCCCTGCCGTAAGCCACATGACGGTGCGAACGAATCCGAGTTGGCTCCATTGACTTTAACACTATATGTCGCCGAGGTCACGCACGTCATAATCCAGTGCACCCAATGGTGAGCAAAGCCTAACTGTTGCATCATTCTCCTTAGGAATTCGCAATCCAACCTGTCATATGCCTTGGACAAATCAAGCTTGTACGCACATACACTTCTATCCGGGTCCTTTTCCTGTTTGATGGTATGAATACACTCAAATGCAATAAAAGCATTGTCAGTGATGAGTCTACCCGGAACAAAATCGCTCTGCTCTGGGGCCACAATATCATCCAACAACGGCCTTAGATGGTTTACAAGGCACTTAGAGATCACTTTGTAGATAACATTGCACAAGCTTATGGGACGAAACTCGGAGAGCCGTTTTGGGTCGGCTACCTCGCTGGTATGCATGTACATTGGAGGAGCTACAGTGCGAGCTAGGAGCATGGGGTTCTCGGGAGTTTGGAAACCTATCCAAGACTGTCAAAAAACTTCAGAAGAAGATTGAGACTCTGCGCAGACAGTCTATTGGTCGGCGTCCATCTCTTGAGGAGCTTGCAACAACATGGAAACTTAGGGTAACTCCAACGCACGACCCCAAATGAACATCTGTTTTGTCCGGATTTCGTCCATTTGGGGTGGCAATGGGGCCGTGTTCGCCCGGATATGTGGATGCGCTGGCCATGCGCCCAACGCGCGGCCGCATCTAGTCCGCCAAAGGCCATTTACACTAAAATCAAGCATAGCAAATAGTTCAAATCAAATATAGCAAATAGTTGCACATCCGAAGTAGTCTTTACAACCCAATAGAAATAAAACAATATCAAATAGTCTTACAACCCAATCAAAATTTGTTTGCATGAAAAAAAGAAACTGATAGATCTACTGGTTGTCGATGTGAGTTCACATGTGCTCAACCAAGTCATCCTGGAGCTGCACATGAGTCTGTCAATCAGACATTCCACGATGGAATTGGACAAACTGCTGAAAGGTTGCAGGAGGTAGCTGCTCAGGCTCAACATTTTCACCCTGGAAATCAAACCTTTGGTCGTAGATGCTATCACCACGCTCATCCTCCACGACCATGGTGTGCATGATCACACAAGCAGTCATCACCTCCCAAAGCTTCTGAGTGCTCCATGTCAATGCAGGGTTTCGAACGATACCCCATCGAGATTGAAGCACACCAAAAGCACGCTCCACATCCTTCCTAGCACTCTCTTGCATTTGGGCAAACCTCTGCCTCTTCTCTCCTTGTGGATTGGGTATGGTCTTCACAAGAGTTGACCACTAAGGATAGATACCATCAGCTAGGTAATATCTCTTGTTGTAATGGTGACCATTGATCTCAAAGTTTACCTCTGGGGAGTGGCCTTCTGCAAGCCTTGCAAACACTAGAGAACACTGAAGCACGTTGATACCATTGTGAGAACCAGCAATGATATCACAATGCCCCTTGGACAAACCGCTTCAAGTATGACAGTGGCACCTTTCACATGCCCCTTGTACTGCCCCTGCCAAGCAAATGGACAGTTCTTCCACTTCCAGTGCATACAATCTATACTACCAAGCATCCCCGGAAAACCCTTATCGGCATTGATCGCCAACAACCTCTCTATATCAGCGGCAGTTGGCTCTCTCGGGTATTCAGGGACGAACACTGCCACCACGGCCTTGCAAAAACTATACATTGAGAGGAGACATGTGGACTCACTTATACGTACATACTCATCCACAAGATCACCAGGAATTCAATATGCAAGCATGCGGATAGCCGAAGTGCATTTCTGGTAAGAAGAGAAGCCAAGCTTGCCAAGGGCATCCTCTTTGCACTCAAAGTATGGGTCATATCCTACCACTCCCTCCCGAATACGATTGAACACGTGTCTCCTCATTCGGAATCAGTAACGAAATTGATGTGGTTTGAAGAGAGCGGCATTCTCAAAGTAATCAGCATATAGAAGGGTGTGGCCTTTCTCCCTATTGCAGTTCAAGGCCAGAGCATGACCGAGGATTGATCCCCTGAACCGCGGCCGCTTCCTACTAATGTGGTCATGGACGACCAATGCAGCCACCACAAGCTCTTCATCATCCGAGGATGAATCATCTGATGAGCAAATGAAGTTGTGAAAGAAATACTCATCCCCGCTATCCATTGTACCTTGTGAGCAAAGCGTCAAACACCTTGCGGTCGTGGTGGAGACGCGGCTGGAAAGAGCACGTCGAGCTCCCCTCGTAGACAGCAAAGCAAGGTTGGGGTCGGTGGTGGTCGTGGGCACCCTGCGGCAATGCAACGCCAGCCGGAACTTGTTGGGGTCAACGGGCGACGCCGGCGGTAGTAGCTTCTCTCCCACCGACAACAAGGAACCACGAACGCCGGCAAAAAGCTTTTCGGAACGCGGGCGTGGGACGGCTATGGCATGGCGTGGTCGTGGTTTGGAAGGCCTTGGTAGAATACGACGCGGCCGGGAACGGGGGTGGCGGGGGCCGGAGGGCGGAGGGAGGGTAGTGGAAGAGGAAAGGGGCGTCTGTGCCACCGACGGGCGGGCCAGGGGAGGACAAGGGCACACGCCCCGCCCGTCCGCGCGCGTCCGTTCGGCTGCAAACGCGGCCCAAAGTTGGGCCGGGAATGGGTCAAAAGCGGACCAAAAACGGACGCTGGTCCGTTTGCTCCCGCGCGTTGGGTCGCGATTTCTGTCCGTTTACCGCCAAACGGACGCGGCCGAACCATTTGGGGTCGTGTGTTGGAGTTGCCCTTAGAGATGCTTTTCAACAGGAGGAAGTTTGGCTGCGGCAAAGGTCGCGAGTCCGGTGGCTAGAGCTGGTGATCGCAACACTTCTTATTTCCAAGCAGAGGAAGTGTATGAAAAATATTATAGGTCTGCATGATGGAACTGGATCCTCTAACATACAGAAGGAAAGTTAGAGAAGCTACGATACCCTAACTTGCCTTCTTTCAATCCATATGATCAAGGTTTAAATGACTTAAATTAATTTATAAATTACAGATCGACTGTGTGCATCTATAGTGATTAGTGATCTAAACGCTCTTATATTTCTTTACATAGGGAGTACATACAAATAAATTGACGGTGAAATAAAATTAATTTTAGATTATTTATATCTACAGTAAACAACATGCTAATAGTTCCTAACTTTCCTTCTTTATTTCACACTAGACTAGCACTGTAGCACCATAACATTCCTTTTCTAAGTTAGAGGATCCGGTTCCCGTTCCTACCCTAGTATTGTCAGGATTATATCCATGACACAGGACTTCTCAATCTAAGGTCAGCAGCTGGAAGTCGCAACTAAATAGTTAAGTAAGTCTGTCGCAGTTCATGAGTAAGGAGAAATCACTTCCTTAAATGAACTACATTGCTAGTGTCTATGTACTCTCATCAGAGAGATAGGTTCTCGTCTTCCTTCAAACGGTAGAAGTGGAATTCCATTGATTTCTTGTGATATAGTATACCTGTATGGCATAAAAAGGCACGTGTGATTTCAATATGCCATGGCATTCGATTTCCACGTTTGTTATACTCAGCATTTTTGGAGACCCTGATTCTGCATCTTAGAAAGTGCCAGATTTGCCAAATTTATTTTTACTACAGTCAACTGTATGAAAAACATTGATGCCGAGTTGCTTATATCCACAGTTCTGCCGCACTCTGTAGTATATCCAGGTGCAACTGATTGCCCCGATGCAGTGCTGAACCGATATGGATTACAGGCATTCAGACACACTTTTTATCATAAAGGCATTCAGATACATGTATCTGTCAAGTCTGTCAACACGATTCAGATACCACACCACAAGCAAAAAGACTGAAGGTGCAGCCACATTATTCACACAGGGGACACAGGTATATTTATGTGACTTGAGAACAAACTCAAAACTGCACATTTACAACTCTGCTAGCATCTACATCTGACCTATACAACACACCCCCTCCAATGCGTGTCGAATGTCAATAAACCCGTATCTATCATGTGTAACAAACGTATAGCAACTTAAACTTTCGAATTTTCAAGAATCTGTCCACCCCTCGGGGAGCCGCCACCGCCGGTGCCAGTAAATCGACACCCGGGACCAGAGCGGGAACATGAAGCTGTAGTCTGCGGCCTCATCCGGCACACCACCCACTGTCAACGGCAGCCACACGTACCGCGAGTCCCTCAGCTCCGAAGGGTTCCACCGGTCGGCCATGAAGATGAACGAACCTCTTAAGCCTGGAAGTGGCAGCACGAATGTGCTCTGGGAGAAGAACGTCGTCGACCGGAATATGTCATTCCCTCCCACGCAGGGGTTCCCCAGCGTCTCCCAAGGCCCCATGACCGACGTCGCGGCGTGAGCCAGCGCCGTGTTCGGCGCCCAGCCCGTGCACCCTGAGGTTATCATGTAGTAGGTGCCGTCGAACTTGAAGAGCGCCGGAGCTTCTCGGTGCTGCGCAATGAGAAACCTCCTCATGTCATCGGTCACGTCGAGGTACTCGTCGGTTAGCTGGCCGATGTGGAGCTCGCTGTTGTCCTCGGATGAGTATATCAGGTAGGCCTTCCCATTGTCATCCTTGAAAATGGTCATGTCTCTGCTTTCACAGTCATGTGGGCGCTTGCTGTAGAGGTAGGAGAATGGGCCTGTGGGAGAGTCACTGACGGCCACCCCAACCGAGGCCTTAGTGTAGTTAGCATCATCTATGTGCATCCACATCACGTATTTGCCGGTCCGATCGTTGTAGATCACCTTCGGCCTCTCCAGGACATTGGATACGTGGAGGTCATGTGTCACATTCTTTTTCTCGCCACGGAGCACGACTCCTTCATTTTTCCATGCCCACAGGTCCTTCGAAGAATAGCAACTCACTCCAACAACGTCAACCTGGGAGGTAGTTTATCTTGGTCAGAATGACATGACAAAACATAGCAGCAAACGACATGGTAAGTTCAACTGCTGAACATCACTAACTTATGTAGTATGTCACAAGCAACAAATGACATAGTAAGTTCAACTGCTGAACATCACTAAATTATGTATGCCAGAAGCAAGATACATGTGTAGGTGTACATTTTTTTCAAAGAGGAGGTCAAACGTCAAACATCCTATGAAAGTTGATTAGCTGATAATATTAGATGGTGTGTGGCAGTATTGCGGACACCTTGGGTTAACTAAACGGAAGAACTATAATCATGGTAAATTTCCTAAACTAACTCCCTAACTTTGTGAAAAACCTACAATAGTCTTTCTAGAAAATGCACAATCATTGTTTTCTAATTCTGATGATACTGGACTGCACAATCACGTATCTGTCATCTAATTCTGCTGATACTAGACTGCAACAACTGGACACTGAATAATAGTCTTTCTATATATAATGCACAAGCATTGTGTATCTTTTTAGATACTAAAAGTCTTCAAACAAATTAACCAGGAATGGAGTATTCTTTTATGCAACAGAATACCATCAGACTATAAATGTCCAGATATTATCTTATTTATCTCTAGAATTTATATATTAAGCTACGTTCCTAGTGACCTGCCTTCACACAACCCAGGTAACGCCCTTACCTTCCCAACAGAAAATTACTTCCAACATGTCCACTAGCAAACTCGGCCTCAGCGATAGAATCTAAAAGGTCAGAAAAATTTAGAGGCTTGCATTAGCACTCACTACTCCACAGGTACTTGAACCCCTGCAACGATATTTAGAAGAAAAAAAAAAGCAGGTTTACTACTATGTTTGTAGAATTAAAGATTTTTTGTTGTCTGAAGCTTTAATCTTGCAGCAAGCCATGGACAGTTATAATGACACAAAAGATACTCAATATTTTCCCACCTTTTTTGTTTACAATTTGACTATGTTCTTAAGCCTACTTACACTTGTCAGGCCCATGTGCAAGGCTTGCTAAAGAGGCTGATCAATTCTGCTTCTGTACATATTGTCTGATGCATTAGTGAAGAATAGAGCAAATAAATGTAAATGCTATGTCTGGCTCTAAATTCAGTTAGGGGTACGTTTCGAGTACGGCAAATCTGCAATAATGCATGTTCTCTGATTAATCCACCAAAATGATACGGAAGCTCTTCAGGAGTACAAATGATAACAGAAAAAATTCAGAGCATCAGAACAGTTTTGACTTACTCGATCAGCACCCTTGCTATGAGCTTTGTAGGTCTTGCCATCCTTGTTCTCCCCGTACCAGAAGTAGGTCTCGGTCCTCTCATCGTACAGCACGCCGCCTCCATGAGCCTGGATCGGCTTGCCGTCGGTGTCCAGCCACACCCTCCCCGGGTGGTAGAAGTACATGCTGTCGTTGCCGCCATGGACCGGATCGATGGCCGTCCTCGGCTCCGGGAAGAACATGTCGTGCACCGCCGAGGACTCGTCCAGGAACTCGTCCACCACGGACAGCGGCTTGGTGTGCTCCCCCTTGCGCCGCACGGCCCGCGGGTTCCTCCGGCTCCGGGCGGGCGTCACCTGGAACCTCTCCTCCTCCACCACCTCCAGCTCCGTGAGGATCGTCCGGTGGATCTCGCGGGGCCTGCCGCTCTGGTCATCCTTGCCGTGGGTGACGAGCAGGTGGAAGTTCAGAAGGACCACCAGCGCCGCCAGGCCCCACACCAGCAGGGTCAGGGAGCGGTGGCTCGCCGCGTAGCAGTAGCAGCGCAGGGCCAGAGATTTGGGATGGTGCTTGCTCCTCGCGCCCATGGCCATGCTGCCGCCACTCATCCGCTCCGGTTGGTACGCGCTGCAGCACGAGAAGCAGAAAGGATGTCTTATCAGACCGTAAAAGATAGAATTTGGAAATTTCCGGAAAATGAGCAGGCTCGCGGCTACATGTGTCAAATCAAGAAAGAAACAAGTGCAGCGTGGACAAGCCCAGCATTTCGCGGGCGCCAGATTTCATCCCCAATTTGGCGCAGCATGACCAGAAATTTCCCATGTTTTATCACGAGATGATTTCGGGAAGGTTTACCAAAACAGAGCACATCCTTCTCAGCTAAGCTCGACTCGGGCGAGTCAAAACGGAGAGCTGTACTAGGAATCCAGCGAAATTGGCGGCAAGAACAGAGGACAATTCAAGAAACTACCCACTCAGCACGCAAACAAAATGAAAAGGAAAAAGGAGCAGGAAAAGAGAAACGAATACAAGCTAAGCTCACCATGGCGGGTTGATCCAGGAAGCGGAAGAGGACGAGATAAAAGCTAAGCTAAGCCCAATCCCACCTGGTAAGTACCACCTACTAGCAGAAGAATAAGAATAACCTCCCCAGCTACCGATTAAAGAAATCGGCGGAGCTCACTCACCATGGGCGGGCTGGCGCTCCGGTCCTGAGATCTCGTCAGACGATGGGGAGGGAGATGCTCTCTCTGATTAGATTAGGCAAAGCTGCGATCTGGTTCCCGGGGAGATCATGGAGGGGTTGGCTTGGCTTGAGCGGCTGGCAATGCGAGTTGTCTAGTGGCGAATCGCGGTGCCGGTGACGACGAGCGCCTCTGCTTTACTCTGGTTCCTGGCGGTCGCGGTCACGGACAGTGGAGCTGCGGGGGCGGGCCGTTCCTGGAAAGGTCGCCCGTCACGTAATGGTGGGTGGGAGTGGCGGATTGGAGGGGCGGAAGACACCTGTGCTGCTGCCGCTGCTGTGCGGCGGGCGTGCCCTGCGGCTTGGGTCGGGGACAGGTTGGGTTGGGGATGGTCTCCTCCCGCGGCAGGTGGCCGCCGTGCTTGACATGTCTTGGCTACTCAGATCATTGTTTTTTAAACGTAAGCGAAAAATTATTCGTCTCACGTTAAAAAAAAAATCAAGAGCCTTTTCAATCTATTCATCTTCGATCATGGCACTACAATGAATACCAGAAATGATAAAAATTACATCTAGATCCGTAAGCCATCTAGCGACGACTACAATCTTCGCTCACGTTAATTAACAAGGTTCCAAAACACCTCTGGAGCTAGCTCCCTTTTTTTTAAGCCCTTGAAAGCAAAATGGGGCTGCTCCATTTATAGGGATGAAAAAAAAAATCCAACTCCAACGATACTACTCCCTTCGATCGGAAAAACCTGTCACAACATTGAAATAAGATTGGAAAAAGTGTCTTAGCTTTGAACTCTGGGACACTTTTTCCCGATAAGATGGAGTACCTTTTTCGGTTTACTAGGCCTCCGTGCATTTCTACATTAACAATTTGATCAACATAGTGTAATTTATATATCACAAAAAATTGTATTACTCCCTCCGATCTGAATTAATTGACGCAACCTCTATATAATTGTTGTATAGAGGTTGCGTCAATTAATTGAAATAGAAGAGAGTATTGCAAACTTCAAATGATTTTTTAGTGGTATGAATATTAATATTTATTACTTACTCTATATTGGTTAAATTGTCAATCTAGGATATGCGCGGGCCTAGTAAATCAGAGAGGCGGCAGTAGATCATATTTTGCAACATGTATATTGTGTTGTGTGCTAACTGTCACATGGAGCCCACGTGTCATTAGCTTGTTGTTTAATTTGCATTTTCATTCTCCCCTCATCTTCACCAAACGCTCATAAGATCATTGCACTGCTGGACGGCGCCAGCATGCAGCGGAGAGCGGCGTTGCTTCGGGACAGCCTCTGAGGCGGACGAAGCAGAGCTCTGAGTCAGGGATGCCAGAGATGGACGACGGCGTTGCGGAGGTGTGTAAGGAGGTGAGAGAGCCTTCAGGACGCAGAATGGGGGACCGCGTCGGGAAGGATGAAGGTGGACGACATAATGTCGGCTGAGCTAGGGTTTCAGGATGTAGGGGTTAGAGGCGGCTGAAGATGACGCTAGGTTGCCCAGAGGATGGGAATGGGGAAGAGAGAACACTTGGAGGTGCGGCGACTATGAGGAAGGAGCCCACTGACTACATGGTCGCCGACACATGGGAGGACAGCTGGGTGTGGGGCGTAGCATGAAATTTCTTCCCGCCTTGACAACTATCTTACAAAGACCATGGGGAAGAGGCCCCCAATTACAAGGGACTCTGTGATGGATTTTTTCCTCCATGTTCTAGAGGCTATAGTGGGAGCTCTGCTAGAGCTGTTTTCCTTTCCTTCTTCTTCTTCTTCTTCTTCTCTTTTGCCTTCGAGTGCATCTACAACGGCTATCTATGTGCTTAAAGAGAGAGAGAAAATAAATATCAAAAAGCTAGCTAAGGGCTTTCTTTCAACAATAAGCGCTACTTATTGGTGATAAATACATATTACAAACAACGGCCAAGCGCTCCATGTCTCTACTTGTGCGAGAAGGGGGAAAGGCAAGCGCTCATGGCATTATTTGGGGTCGGTGCTAGACCCGATCATGGGAATTGATTAACCAACCCTCTTCTTCCTTTCTTGAATGCAGAAAAGCGCTGCAGGTCCTAGAGTTGGCATTAATTTAACAAAAGTTTTACAACTATGCCAGAGGAACAAAAAGAAATAAATTGCAATCAAATCCTCTCATTTTACATTTAACACCCCAAAAGAAGAACAAACCAAAACACAATCGAATCATAAAGGTTTCGGCGACCTTGTCGAAGATTACCTCACCGGAGATGGATTGGCCACCATCTCCAACCACAACCTTGCCAACACATGTCAAGGAATGAAGGGCCTCCCATCTGAAGGTTGAAGACGGGCCGTTGGGATTTGCTTGCAAATCCATTCGAGGTCATTGGATTCAAGCCACCCAATTCACTCACTGAAGACATATTGTGTTTGATCTGAAGCTCTTGTGGCAGAGATCGAGACAGAAGAAGATGCTAACGACGAGAGCCGATGACAGCAAAAGATCTTTGGGCTCATTGAATCTGCAAGGATCAAAACCAGGTCATTCTCGCCTTTTCCACCACCATGGCGACAAAGGGACAGGGGTGGAGCACCTCCAAATACCTTGAGATCCGCTTATTTTCAAAGTTGTCGCCAGACCACACTCCAACAGCCCCCCACCCCCAGGCGCGCACGCGCGCGCACACACACATGAACAGGATCTAGAGAAGTGTATGTCCACCACCGCACGCCGCTCACGAGTAGTGGTACCCAGCTTCTCCACAACATGTAACCAAATCACGACATAGGGTCGGTCACACACGTGATAATAGCCACTACTATAACTAAGCTAGCAGTACCTTGTACATCGATCAGGGCTCCACTCCCATTCCTACTCCGACGGGTGGCGCTGCCGGAGGGAAATGAAGGGACCCTAGCGACTCGACAATCCATAGCTAACCTCACCAAGCATGACCAACGGCGATTCTACGTGTAACCTGTGGGGTCAGCCGACCCCACAGCTTTTTTGAAAAACAGCCTAGAATTATTGTTCATTGTGAAGAAAAAAATATAAAAAAATCCATTGACCCCACAGATTTCTGAGGCTGGCGCCGCCACTGAGCATGACACATCAACCCAACATGTTTAGCTCACGCACGTGATACGAATGTTGCATAATCCTTGTCAATCATGCCCCATGCACGAGCCCTATCACCACTCACAAGTCTCATGCGACAAAAGCGATGAGCGTGTCCCTTTTGAGCAATACCACACACACCACACTATTTGCAGTATTTTATGTATGATGAGCCTTTCATCACGTTTCATGTGTGGATTAGCACCTTTGGATCAATCGTCATTGCAAGGATCAAGGAAAAATATCTGATGCTCCGGGCACTCAGGTGCTACGATGATACAGACTTCTGGGAGCCGTTCGATCTTAGACCCGATGGCTCCTATGAGCTCACATTTTTTTTGCACAAAAGCCCAGTCTAAAAATTGTGCATAGGTCCAACAGATCCAGCAGCCGCCAAGATGCCGTCCGATTTGAGATCGAGCGGCCGAGGAGCCCGTATCACCGTAACCTGAGTGCCCGGAGCACCAGATACTTACTCCAAGGATCGGCTAGCAAACTGTCGTGCGTAAAGTAGTTTCGGTTCTTTTTTGGGTTCCTTGTTCCGAAAGGGAAACGATGCCCATGAGATGACAATTACGGGTGAACCAAACACGTACGCTGTGGTTCGGCTTTAAACCTGTGGTTTCTAATCTTGTACCGCAAAGCTAGTTGGCATGGGTTTGACAAGACGTGATATGATTCCGTTCCTTGAAGTTGTTTTTGGGCATGGATTTGAAAAGCCAACGACGTGATGCGGCCAGTGCTTGGCCGGAAACGACTCGCTGTAACTCCTAATTATTTTGTGCTTAACTTGACCAAGCATGACACATCAACGGATCAACCTACCGTGTTCGTTGGTGCACGCGATGCGAATTATGTGCAGTCCGGTCCTTGAATGGTAAAGCACGCGACGCAGGAAGCGTCATCGCAATTCACGTTCCGCAACGGTATGATTCTGTGTTTCCCATATTTTTATTACCGGCTTGATAGATAATAAAGGCAAATGGTTACAGAACGCGATGAGCACTGAATACTGCTAACTCGAAGGCTGCACGAAGCAACGGCTTAAAACGGAAACTTCAGGTATTCTGCACGCACACAACTCCTTTGTTCCCAGGAGAAAGAACTTAAATTGTTTTGGTTGGGGCGCGCCAGGCCCGGGCAGCAGTGCAACGCCCGGGCGACACACGAGGGCCCCAGTGGCAAGCCACTATAATAGACCCTTCCCCACAAAAAATAAATTTAATATCATTATAGACATATAGCCCACATATCAGATATTAAACTGATAAGAACAGATACTACACTTGATCTTAGCCAAAAGGCCGAGAAAGGTATGAGTTGCTCTGCTGCCCTCCGCCTCCTTTTATATCCTCGTCGAGCGACTCGACCGTTCCTCGCGAGCGAGGTGGGACTAAACGAACGAGCAGCTGCGCCTCGTGAGGTGCCTCTGCGCTTCCGGCTGGCCAGCCGTTTGGGAGGCTTGAAGTTGAAGCCCAGTGCGAAAATACCAGCCCATAATGCCCCATATGCCTAGATGGCCCAGTGAACTAGACTGGACTGTTTTCCTTGTTCGTTTGAAAGTTCGAAGCTTGCACGTTGCTCGGGGGAGAAAAGGATTTCAGTGAAGAAAAGGATTTCAGTGCCATCTTTGCCTTTGTAATTTCTCAAAAAAAAAATTGCCTTTTGTATATCCCGTGTGTCCTCGTGGTGATGTGTTCTTTCTTCGGATGGAACTTTCCTCGTGGTGGTGTTAGTCAGATGATGCAATTGAGCTTGATGCGGGATTAGCTTAAGATAACGTTTTTTCAGGCAAAATAAGGTTATGTTTCGTCTTATACGAGAACAAGGTCACAATAAGTAAGGCCAGAACTTTCTGTTTGTTTGGTAGAGACAAATTTGGACTAGCTCTTTTACTTAGACTGTAGTAGTGACCTATGGTTTTTTTATTGTGAACCAGGTGAGAGGTAGTGTTCATGATTGTAATAGTACACTGCTCCCTGTTTTTTCCATGGCAATAAACATCGTTTTGGTTTCTCTCTACTTCTATGTTTTTTTTTTGCGTATTAAACAACCTCCTTGTTGCCTTCAATAATAATTAAAAGAAATCTCCTTGCTCTTCTCGGCAAAACAAAGGATCACGCTAAGTATTAGTTGGTTGATCTGTGCCAAGATTAGTTGGGTCGCTCGCCATTAGATCATGCCCTTGGTAGCACCTACGAAGCAGACGTGGTTACAACGCCCGCACGCACAAACATGTGACATCCAAACCTGCTATGTGAAGGAGATGAGACCCTTGCCACTGCTAGAATTCCTTGCAATATCGACTGACTCATCCTTCTCATCCTCGGATGTCGCCCCCGCTTGCCCCTTGCAAGCAATGCCCGAGCCTACAACAACACCGTCCTTCTATAGCATTTGTGCCCCCAACCCTCACTTGTATCGCAACATCATGCAGCACCTTGTGTCGTCGGTCGTTGATAGCCTGCAAGTGCACAGGGTTTGGTTGTAACTTTTTTAAATAATAGTATCGATCCCAAGGGGGCGCGGGAAATTGATTTTGTCTCTTGTGGAGATTTATAAAGTGTGCCTACAAGTTGTTAAGGCGTAAAGCAAAGCGGTTGCAAGAGTTTGTAGTGGTATGGTGAAAGGTGATTGGAAATAAAAGTGCGCAAGAAAAGTAAATGAGTAACAGAGAGTATGGAGATCATGCAAAAAGGCGTTCTCAAAGAGTCTGGAATGGCTACTGGTATGTATCTAATCGTAACATATGCTATTGCATAGTTCTAGGTTTGGATAATCAAGCCTATGTTTGATGTTTATAGGGGCGGAGTCTGGTACAACATACCAGCTACATGCGTAGTTTCCGTATCACATACGCCACTCCCCCCCCCCCCCCCCCCCCCCCCCCACACACACACATTTAGGTTATGGCAACGATAATTAAGGGTCGGCCCGTGGACACAACTAATGGTCAGTTCTTCGTTACTCCTTGACAATTGCAAAGGGAAAGATGAGAGGATTTTTTTTTTTTGCGATTCAAGATGAGAGGATATTATTGTCCCTACCTTTACAACGACGGTAATACGCTCCATGGTGAAAATGTTGAGTGGGGCCCTTACACAACATTCATGAAGAATATTGTAACACCCCCGTGCCGTGCTACAATGATCTCATGCTAATGATGCCTTGTCACCATGTTTGCTAAGTCAAATTGCCATTCGATACAAAAAATCAAAGTCAAATTCAAAATTTAAATTGCAAGTGAAATTTAAAGTTTCACAAACATAGTTGCAAAATAGTCCATCATTTAGCAAATATTCCATAATAATTATTTGTTAAGGAAAACAACATCACCTCAATGCTAAAATGGGCTATAGCAATTAAAATAGTGCCAAATCAGCCTTTTTAAATGCTTTTCCAGTTATGAAAAATCCAAATCAATTCAAACCTTCCCCAAACTTTTTATGGTAGTGCCAAATATTGCAATGCATTTTGGTGGCCAAGTTCCATTTTTGGCAAAAGTCATTTGATGGCTAAAATAAATGCAAACAGTTTTTGTAAAAAGAAAAACGAAAAAAGGGCCTAACTAACTACTGTGCACCTAGGCCCTAGTGGCCACAGTGCACTGCGAGCCCACCCTGGGGTCATTCCCAACCTCGCTACAGGGAGGCAGGGGATTGTGGCGGCCATCCCATGGTGCCCCGGTCACGTGTCGGCCATCCCCGCCCCCCTGTTGGATAAGAGCATCGCCGCCACCCCCATCGACGCCCTGTGAACCCTAGTGTCGGTGTCCAAACCGGTGGATCTCGGGTAGGGGGTCCCGAACTGTGGATCTTGGATCGATAGGTAACAGGAGGCGAAGGAGACGATGTTTACCCAGGCTCGGGCCCTCTTGATGGAGGTAAAACCCTACGTCCTGCTCTTGTTTATATTGATGATGATGTATGAAGTACAGAGTTGATCTACCTCGAGATCGTATATTGTGGTATAAACCCTAGGGGCATGATGAATGTATGAATATCATAATGATCTATCGACTAGCCCAGCCTCGGCTTATATAATGTACCAGAGGCCTAGGATAACAATAGTCCTAGTCGAATACGTCGATGGAGAGGAGTCCTTGTCTTGATCATCAAGTCTTGTGGAATCTTCCTTTTATGCGTCACGGATTGTCCGAACTGGCCCAATAGTGAACCGCCATGGGGGTCCTCGGCCCGATCCACCTGGTCGGGAGACGACGTGGTGAGTACCCCCTAGTCTAGGACACCATCAGTAGCCCCCTGAACCGGTCTTCAAGTTGGGGACGCTCCTCGGTTCTTCTGAACTGTTCTTCGTCTTCGGCCGTCGGTCTTGAAAACTGGTTCAACAAATCTTCCCATCTTCGATCTTGAGGATTGTCGAGCTAAATCCGAAGTGTTCACACGTCAGGCATCCAAGGAGCCCTTTAAGTCTTCAGCTTTTATTAATGCCTTATTTATTTTTTACGCCACACCTCGGGTTTGAAGTGTCTCCCGTGCGGCGGTGTCCTCTCACGTCCGAGCTCCAACGCCGGACTGCATCCGAGGTGTGTTTTTGCAACCGAGCTCCAACGCCGATCTGCATCCGAGCTCCAATGCCGGACTGCATCCGAGCTCCAACGCCAGACTGTATCCGAGCTCCAACGCCAGACTGTATCCGAGGTGTCATAGATCACCTTCGCTCGAAAAAGTCGAAGGAGTTTAGCCGAGCTTAATGCCGGAAATTCCCTCTATAGAGCTAGCCACTTGCATCCGAGCTTTATGCCGGACTGCTTCCGAGGTGGTGCACCACCTCGGTCATGAGCTGATTTTTTATGGAATTGTTTCTGATCGGTGCAATTTATTCACTGTCGAGATGTATAACCAGTAGCCCTCAAGGTGTGTGTCGGTCTAAAACCCGGGATGCACCTGAAGGAAAACATGAAACTGCTGATCCCAGTAGCCCCTGAGACTCAGGTCGATTCGTGAAATCGACCTGAGGATCAACTCCTAGCACGGCAGCATACGTAGGAATAGAAACGTAGTGTATTATATTAGAGGAGATAGTGATCGGCGGACGGACCCCTTGAGAGAGGGTTTTGAGAAGTCGTCGTAATATATTAGCTTGATGCCGGATAAGTCCCAGATGGTAACTATTATTGTCCGAAGACGCATTTTCCTATAGCTTGGTCAAGCCGAACACTGAGCACTTTGAATTTTCTGCATTGAATAGGCAATGCAGTAGCCCCCGAGCCACTGGTAGGGTGGCAGCACCAGATCAGGGGATTGATGTGCCCCTTTAATTTTTGTAAATGATAAGCGCGAAACCCAGTAGCCCCCGAGCCTTAATGTGGGAACGGGTGGACGAATTAAGGATCAATATCCGTTTGACAGAAAATTTTGTTGTGTTTAACACAAACTTCTCGGAAAGAGAATAAAGATCTCTTAAAGGAGCTAGAGCTAGCAAAGGCTGGGCTCACCAAGGTCGGCCCCAAGGGGCTTAATAGATAGAAAATCAATGCCAATAGGGAATTATGAGAGCGTTATGTTAGCTGCTCGGTTGTCTTAGCGAGATTGTGCCCTTGACTCTTTAAAAGATGGGCTGCAGTAAATTGACTTGTACTCGCAATTTATGTGTAATGATTCTATGTATCCAAGTACTTCACATCATTAATGCTCGGATCCGCATTATACAAAATTTTGTTGACCGACCATCGGCTTCAACCTCCTTGGCCAGTAGCCAGGGAGTGTTTGTCCTACTTTATAAAGCCTTTATGAGGGCAAAACTTTACGGCAAACAAGGCAATCCCGCCATACGGTTTTATAAACAAAGGTACACAGAGAGATATGTTATATTACTATTAACGTAAGAAACATCTTCCAAAGAAAATAGTCCCATCGGCTCCTTTATTTGGGTTTTCATGCTGACCATGATCATGAAACTTCACCTCCGAGCAATGTGGGAGGAAAATATTGAGGTTTTAGTTTGGGGAAAGTTCCCGAACTCTATGGTCTTAATGAACCGAAATTTTTACTTCCGTCATTGTCGACCAATTATATTCTTAAGATAGCTAGCTTTCGGCTTCACCCAGTCTGAGGTACTACCCCGGATGACCCGGTAGAATCAATCACAGAGGTGCTCCCTTTACCCCCTAGCCAAACAATCGAGAACGTAGGGTGTAAACACAGGAGCCAGGCAACCCAGCTTGGCCAAAATCTTAAGTCAAATTGATGCATATTTATGGCTTTATAGCGATAATTACGGAAGGCAGCGCTCGTATATTGAATACAAACGCTGATGATATATGTTTGTTTTGACTCCGTTGCGACCGTTTAGAATATGAAAGTGGTCCATCGTCGGCTTCTACCCCTTTGTAGATGCTACACAGGGTGTTTCCGTACTAACAAGACAACCCTTAGTCGACGTCTCAGTGCCCGGAGGCGGTTGTGTTAGCGGAAACGAGGCAATCAGATATATAGGCTTTATAACTTTCACTTAGTCATAGGAGTTTAAAGTTGGGGGGGCAGTTACGAGCCCCCGGTTAGTGTTCGGCGTCAGCCGAGGACAAGCCAGCAACACTTCGACCAATTTTATGAAAGGCCCATTGTTTAACACGGGGTAACCTCTATCGATCTATAGTTTGACACAGTCATCGGATCGCTGACAAATTTACGCCCATTGTGACAGTCAGTTTTTGGCTTTCTCCACTGAGGCGCTTAACCATTTGAGCTGGAAGCACAATCGTAGTGGTTCTTCCTTTGCATACCTAACTGAACAAAGCGGAACGTAGGAGGCAAGCATAGGAGCCGGACAACCCAACTATTGACTGAAGACACAATTCGAAACTGATGCATATAAAGCAGTATCCGAGAATGTTTTGCCGAGGACTCCATGGAGTACCTTGGCTTTTGGTGGGTTCGGCTGTAGCTGCAGTCCACCATTGATATTGCCCATGCTTTAAAGGCGTCCGACGTTGTACTGCGAGAGTTATGCCGGAGACACACAAATAGGTTAAAAGTGCCACAAACTCAGAAAACAAAAAAAAACTCACATAAAAACTTTATATCTAATTTAAAGTAAGTTTTTTGGTGCCAATCAGAAATTAGTCTTTAAGATAAATTTGTGTTTCCGTCGTGCTTTAACATGACACATCCGATCTCTAGACTTCAAGTAGGTCAGCCTTCGGCTTCAACCTCCCTATCCCGAAGGCGGCGTGTTTCTCAAAGGCCAGTTTAGCGAACTAAACTCGAGCGGCTTTAGAGAGAGACCAGGCCATCTGGCTATTGACCGTACACTTGATTCAAAAAAGGAGTGGTGGAAAAAGACTTTGCAACGACTAAGAAGAAAAACATTCATTATAAAATGGCTCGTACCAATTTAAGAGCCCCCAGTTAGCTTGGATAAAGGAATTTGTTTTTAACAAACATTATTTTTAAACAACTAAGTTTTTAACGAAAACATTTTTTAACAAATAGTTTTTGGTTTAACACAAATATAATGCTTTGTCGAACCGAATAGAAAATAAAACTTCAAAAAAGTTGAGCATGAAAGCGACTTAGCTGGTTAATGTGCTCGGTGTTGATGACAATGTCTGGGCCTATGGCGGGATGAAGACGTAGTCCTCGGCCTGGCCGAGGTCCCAGCCCCCAAGATGGTGCCGAGGTGCCCGAGCGACGAGCTCGGCTTGATGAAGTGACCGCACAACACTGCGGATATGTTGAGGCGAAGCCCCTGGTCCAGCCGAGGTGTCAGAGCTGTTCGGCTGGTGACACCGAAGTCCCGAGAGTAGGTTGACGAAAAGATATGGCGAAGCCCCCGGTCTAGCCGAGGTGATGGAGCAGGTCGGTAAGGTGACGTTGCAGCCGCTATACCAGCTTGGTGTCGAAATAGGTCGGCCTGTTGGTGTGGCGCCCCATCTGATTACCACTGTAGCCAAACGGTCGCCACGCATACCAGCCCAGGAAATCACTCTGGCATGCGCGTTTACAACAAGTATCAAGAACACAGGCATTTCTATTAATGGATATATAGGTCTTACATGAGATATATTACATAGGTGATGGCAGCGGAAAAGCTCTATCTAAGGCAACATGGTCCTGGTGCGGCTCCAATCCACAGGGATCTGACTGGGTTACTCTCCTAGCCCGCGAACGCTCTGGCTCCTCGTCGACGGACGACGGATACTTATGTGAACCTGGCCACATTGAAGGCCGCTGAGTACTTTTGAATGTACTCGCAAGCAAACCAAACTAACATATACACCAAGCAAAGCAATCCATGGCATTCAAGCATGCATTTGTTATTAGAGCAACAATTAATTATCATGGCATAGTATACCTATCCAGCAAGATTAATTATCATGTCATAACAGGATTATCCTGTGTGAAACTACCAAAGTAAAGTAAAGCATGGCAAGTAAATGACTTATACTCCGAACATTCTCATGATCCAATCCGACATTGAACCAAATCCAATCCAAGTCTTTCGGTCATCTGACCATCTCTTTCATAGCCATTCCATGGCTATCATATCATATTCCTGACACCATCCGATGTCTATGCATCTCTTTTGTAAGTCTGATAAACTTACTCACTTCCGGGTTATCTTACAATCCTCAGAATACTCACGATCCACTGAGTACTACAGGGCATAAGACGAGTTCTTCCATCATTATTATCACTGTTCCGGTTGACCACCTAGAGAGGTCTGGACGGACTATCCAATACCGTGGACGCGGCTATTCGAATAGATTTTACACTCTGCAGAGGTTGCGCACTTTACCCACACCATGGAGCACCTGACCTTGTGATCCCATTCGGGTGGACCAGGGTTGCTCCAACGAAACCAGCCTAACCCGTGACTCCTCTATCGTACCACCGACAATCATACCCTCCCAGGGTCATGTCCTGGGTGGCCCCTGTGTCACCTCGTGACACCTGCCACCGTCGTGGCCAGCTAAACTGTCCCAAACGGGGACGCCGACAAATATCTCAACTAGGCTCACAAGGTTATCGTCGCCTGCTAGGCCAGGGCAGCTCGCACGCATAACCTTCCCTAGTTGGTGGTACCAATAAAAGAGCACACGATCAGACCAAGTCAAGGCCGTCCCATACCGGCAAATGTGGTTGCACGGATAAGTCCGGACAGGTGACTCTGGATCAACCGACTAGGTTTAGCTTTAGCAAGTACTTAGCAAGCATAGTTATTTATCCAATAACTGGAGATGGCAGTAGCTATGCATGATGAAAACATAACAACCTATCTCCCAACTGTCATATATGAGTCACTAGTGTGATAATACAATGAGCATTGACAAGTAATGTAAACAGTAAGTGCAACCTAGCAGAAGTTCAATCATTTCTATCACAGGCATAATTATTAATTAAACATGCAAGAATAACACAGAGCAATGCTTTAGGGCATATATCAGATGGTCGGCTTGCCTGGGGATGAAGAATACTCCGGGGAGAAGTGTGGAGAGTCCGCGAAAACGATCGCCGGAAATCGTTCTCTCTCGGAGGGGGCTGACTGAAGGGCAAGGGCAAAATGGTCATTTTCATAGTGTGGAAACATTATGAAAATGATACCATCGGGACGGGCTCGGCGAACTGAAGACGTGGGCGTTGGTTTTACCTCAATCGGAGTTACGAGTGAAAAGTTGTGGCCGTTCACTTTTTAGGCAGAAAAGTGCCCTAACCAGCGAGCATTCACAATTTAAAAGATTCGGCCGGCAGCGGAGAGAGAAAGCGTATTTGAGGAATACACTTTCAACAAAGTGAAAGCGCATTTGCTGCCGAAGCCGCGGGCGCTTACGCTTTCTTTTGTGAAAAGCGTATTCGGTGGAATACGCTTCCACTTACTCGGGTCAACGGGTCGGTCCGGTCAGCGCCTGAGAGACCGACGCGCGGGGCCCATCTCCATCTCTCTCTCCTCCTCCCTGGCTTTCTTCCTTCTCGCGACGGGCAGAGGAGAGGCTTCGGCCGCCGGTCGTAGCGGGCACCTGGCGCCGCGGGAGGGCCGGCCGGCGCACGAAGAGGCTCCGCCACTCCACGCCGTGCTCGTAGGAGGCCGCGGGGCTGGCTGGGGCTGCCCACAGCGCCGTCACCATGGGACCGGCCGCAGCGGCAGAAGCGCCGCAGGGGAGCCACGCGCAGCAAGGCTTCCCCGGTGAAATGGACGGCAACGGAGGCTCCGCGGGAACCAGGGGAGTCAGGGATGCCGAAAGAAAAGGAGGGGAAGGGCTTCGGGCAGGAACTGCTCGGGGAAATCGGCGGTGGCCATGGCAGCCGTGCTGAGCGGGGAGGGATTCCGGCGAGGAAATGAGGTGTCGGGGAGGGATATGGGAGAGGGGGGAGGCCGCAGCGGGGTTGGGGATGCTCGGGAAGGGCTCAGGCCGCGGCTATTTATAGCCGGACATGAGCGAGCAGATAGGGATGGCCGTGGTGGCGATCCTATCGGCGCACTGGAGCGATGAGGTGACGTGGCTGGCGGTTTGCGGCGTCGGGAAGAGTCACGGAGGAGCGGGGAAACCTCGGGTGAGCTCGAGAAAGCTTGAGAAAGAAGCTTGAGGAAGACGACGACGGTCACGGACGTGACAGTACCTTGGCGGCGATCGGCGTGGCGCGAGGAGGAAGGGAGAGAAGGGGGAACGTGCTGGAGGGGTGTACGTGGGTGCTGCGAGGCCACTAGACATGCTGGGACAAGCTAGAGTTGGCCGGAGGCGACTGCACGGAGACGACAGAGTGCAGAGCGCGGTTTCTGGACGCTTGTTGCGTGGTCACCATGGGGACCACACGTCCAGGGCATCTAGGTGTTGTCACACCTTGTCCAACAAGTAGCTCACTACTCAAATAAGTGAGGGAAGTGGCTAGAACCAGCTAGGTGGCTCTGAGGTGAGTGAAACTAGCAGAAGAAGGTTCTGACAGGAAGGTGTTTGTGGTTGTTTCTGGATAGATCCATGAGTGAAATGAGTTGGAATTTGCCATGGAGCAATGATCTACCAAGGTGACTACCCTGGTAAATTTTGGGGCCATTTGGATAATAATTGAGGGTACTTTCTGTAGAATGGACCCCACTGGTCAGAAATGAAGATGTTGATGCTGTGCTCAAATAGATGAATGAAATGAGATGAAATTTGGTGGAGAGTGATAATTTGGATATATGGAGATACTGGGAAAATTTCAGCTCATTTGGAAATGCCAAAGTGGTACTTCCTTCACAGAGGTTCCAACTAGACAGAAACTTGAGAAAAAATTGCTGTGGGAGAATGGATAGAGGGATTGAGCTGGTTTTTGGTTTCCATGAGTGATTTATCAATGTTAACCACCATGAAAAATTTCAGCTCAAATGGATCAAGGGTTCAAGCACTTCCTTTGCAAACTGAAAATCTGGACAGAATTTGCAAATGGATGTTGTGCTCAAACTTTGAACTATGAAACTTGGGTTTTGATGGAAATGGTGAAGAGATGGCTAGGAGAAGCTCCACAAATTATTTGGGATATTTCCTGGCTACCAAAGTGGTAGTTCCTTTAGAAACTGCCCAAAATGCAATATTGGAATTAAATAGGAAAATGCAATTTCCCTTATTTAATTATTGCCAATATTTTTGTGGGAGCTCAATATGATCACAAATAATATCTCCACAAGTTTTCATGAACTTTGGAGATGGATAGATATTTTCCTGGATTTAATTCCTTTAACTGGCAGAAAAAGGAATTAATTATAAATAAAAAATATTGCAAATGACTTGGCAATATTTTTGCATATCCAGGGTTTATAGATAAAGTATGATCACTGGGAGAAGTTTGGGAGTCAGCAGATCAAAGGAAATTGGGGTTCCTTTGTAACGGGAGAGATTAGGGTTTTCCCTTCCGGCAACTCGGATGGTAGGGTTTCGGTGGAAAAGTCTTGAGAACATATCTTGGGTGACAAGATTGGACTGGAGATAATCTCTGGTTGGATAGGAAAGGCAAGGCTAAATGGCCATCTTCATATACCCAAGAGCTAGAGAAATTCGATAACACCGAGAAAAAAGACGGGAGTCAAATCCCGCGAAGGAAAAAAACAGGAGCGAAAACCAGGGTGTTACAGTTGGACATCGGCTTGAAGAAGCAACGGCGAGGCCATGCCGACGTAGGGCATAACTTGTGACACGGTTAATGCCGGCTTGTTGAAGTGACCGCGCGGCGATGCCGACGCGCCCGACCCGTGCAATCCATGGGGTGACGATGTTGGTGATGATTTATCCTTCACAATGTCGAACTCTTGTTCGGCTCGCGCGAGATGATGATCCGATGAGGTTGAGCTCAGCTTAACGAAGTGACGACCTATCTAGCGTGGAGCAACATTGCCGGGCTGGTTTGAGGCCGGTGTGATGATGAAGATTACCTCGGAAAAGGCCTTTAAAATTAGTGGGAACGTGTGAAAGATCGTGGATGTCGCCTAGAGGGGGGGTGAATAGGCGCTTTAAAATAATTACGGTTTAGGCTTGAACAAATGCGGAATAAATCTAGTGGTTAATTTTTCAAGCACAAAACCTACAGCAACTAGGCTCACCTATGTGCACCAATAACTTATGCTAAGCAAGATAAACAACTAAGTGATAACAAGATATATGACATGAAACAATATGGCTATCACAAAGTAAAAGTGCATAAGCAAATGGCTCGGGTAAGAGATAACCGAGGCACGCGGAGACGACGATGTATCCCGAAGTTCACACCCTTGCGGATGCTAATCTCCGTTTGGAGCGGTGTGGAGGCACAATGCTCCCCAATAAGCCACTGGGGCCACCGTAATCTCCTCACGCCCTCGCACAATGCAAGATGCCGTGATTCCACTAAGGGACCCTTGAGGGCGGTCACCGAACCTGTACAGATGGCAACCCTTGGGGGCGGTCACCGAACCCGTACACTTTGGCAACCCTTGGGGGCAGTCACCGATACCTGTCAAATTGCTCGGGGCGATCTCCACAACCTAATTGGAGACCCCGACGCTTGCCCGGAGCTTTACACCACAATGATTGAGCTCCGAACACCACCAACCGTCTAGGGCGCCCAAGCACCCAAGAGGAACAAGCTCAAGGGTACCAAGCACCCAAGAGTAATAAGCTACTCAACTTCACTTCCATGTATCACCGTGGAGAACTCAAACCGATGCACCAAATGCAATGGCAAGGGCACACGGAGTGCCCAAATCCTTCTCTCCCAAATCCCACCAAAGCAACTAATGCTAGGGAGGAAAATGAGAGGAAGAACGAAGAAGATAACACAAAGAACTCTAAGATCTAGATCCAAGGGGTTCCCCTCACATAGAGGAGAAAGTGATTGGTGGAAACGTAGATCTAGATCTCCTCTCTCTTTTCCCCCCAAAATTAGCAAGAATCCATGGAGGGATTGAGAGATAGCAAGCTCGAAGAAGGTCAACAATGGGGGATGAACACGAGCTAAAAGGATAGGGATCAATGGGGAAGAAGACCCCCTTTTATAGGTGGGGAAAAATCCAACCGTTATCCCCATTCTCAGCCCGCAGCGGGCGGTACTACCGCTCTAGGGAGCGGTACTACCGCTGGCCACAGCGGTACTGCCGCTGGGACCTCGCACAGTGCCTAAGGGAGAAGGAACAGAGAGGAGGGCCATTGAGCGGCACTAGTACCGGTAGTAGGGGCGGTACTACCGCTTACAAGCGGTACTACCGCTCCTACTGCCACTGCTACTGTCGCTGAACCCGACACGAGACACGCAGGTCTCGAGTCGAGGCGGTACTAGCGCGGAACCGGAGCCGTACTACCGCCTGTGGCCATGGGCGGTACTACCACTGTGAAACAACGGTACTACCGCTTATGGCTTTCAGCGGTACTGCCGCTCCGGGGCCGCGGTACTACCACTGGCGTCTCCCTTATGCCACTTCCAAGCAAAACAGATGCTCCAGGAAAACCAGAACTGCCACAACTTCTGCAAATGAGCTCCGAATTGAGCAAACTCAAGCTTGTTGGATAGATGACGACGAGTACCATCCAACAGCGATTGGTTATAGTAAGAAGAGGCAGGTGAGGTATGCCAAGATATAGAAGAGTGAAACCTCCAACAGAGAAGAATCGGCATAACCTCCAACATCGAAAACATCATAGAAGAAGCATGTGAACTCCGTTTTCGATGAACTCGAGCTTGTCATCAAGATGACCATAAGCTCTAAGACTCACAAAGAGAACCAAACAAGAACCAAGAAAGATGATGCAAGGATGCAATGGTTTGAGCTCTCTATGAACGATACGATCAAGCTACCAACTTGAGAGCCCCCCTTGATAGTACGGCAATCGATCCTATAACCCAGTCTCCCAACTACCACCATGAGACCGGTAAAATAGAAAACCCGTCAAGGGCAAACCTTTGCCTTGCGCATGATCCACTTGAGCTAGATGATGACGATCTTGTCCTCCTCAAGATGGACCACCTTTCTTGATTGCGTTGGGTCGATGAAGACTAGTTGATTGCTCCCCCATACTCCACTATGGGTGAGCCACTCTTCGACACATCTTCACAAGTCCATTGTCACCACAATGGACGGCAAGCTTCAAGCACTTGATCTCTTCGTGATGGTCCACTTGACCTTGCACACAACAATCTTGATGACGATCACCACTTGATGTCATCCTCTCCATGGGTTGTATGATATCTTCCTCTTGACGCAAGCCCATGGAAACATACCTAACCCCACATAGAACTCTCACGTAGACCATGTGTTAGTACACAAAGCGTATTGGACAATGCTTACCATACCATGGGATCACCTGATCCCTCGCGGTACATCTTTTACGCTTTGTGTGTTGATCAACTTGAATCACTCTCTGTACTTAGTCTTGATCAACCTTGAATCCTTCCAACTCTCTTCATTTCGATGATGTCTTGAAGGTAAACATGAATGATCACACAATCTTCTTCTTCAAGACATGCTTGCAATAAGCTCAACACTCACATGACCAATCTTTGGATAAATCCTTAATAGCACCTTGGTTAACTCATAAACTTCTTGAAACCAACACATGAACTTCAAGAAATGCCTATGGACGAATCCTTCAAATACAACTCAATGTAACCATTAGTCCATAGAGAATGTCATCAATTACCAAAACCACACATGGGGGGCACCACATGTTCTTTCAACGTGTTTGAGAACAAAACACCATAGCCCATATAAAACTTCCTTCAAAAAGGATGTCCGAAATCCCGTCCATAAAAATGATGAATTCGGGTTGGATTCATTTTCGCGCAAAAAATAGATCCGAAAATTGATGCGTTCACCGGAGGTTTTCTGGAGTTTGAATGATCGGATCGAGCTAAAATTTTGAGGGGTGCTAGATATAGGAATCTCGCAGCCGATCAACGGTTGGATCTTCCAAAGGACGTCCGAGCTGGACGCTGGACCCCCCGCCCTAAACTCGTCCAGAATCCCGTTCAGATTCGACAGGGCTCCAATAAATTGGAGATCACCAGAGATTCCTCCATCGAAACACGACGAAATTTTATAGGGTTGTTATAGACTCAATTCCGCACAATCCCACCAAAGCAATCATCAAAGCGACGCTCGAGGAGGCGGTGGCAATAG
This sequence comes from Thinopyrum elongatum, assembly GCA_011799875.1. NCBI lineage: Eukaryota > Viridiplantae > Streptophyta > Magnoliopsida > Poales > Poaceae > Thinopyrum > Thinopyrum elongatum. Next base: position 498,317,842 of record CM022300.1, read on the forward strand.
ATACAAGTCTGATGTCCAGAAAAACAACACGGTCGCCCGAGGGCAATGTTGACGTTGAGCCCCCGAGCTCCACGGATGATTTCTTCATGATCTTGATAGATTTCAGAGTTGATGTTGATAAGGGCCCTCGTCCGAACATGACGATCTGAGATGGAGCACAGTCCTCAGTCGAGCCGGCAACGAAGATGCCGACGTCGCAGTTGATCTGCAGGCGAGCCATTGATCCTTCGTCGATGCCATAGCAGAACTCTCAATGAAAGCACCATTGTCTGTGTCAAAATGGGCAGATCTCGGGTAGGGGGTCCTGAACTGTGGATCTTGAATCGATAGGTAACAGGAGACGAAGGAGACGATGTTTACCCAGGTTCGGGCCCTCTTGATGAAGGTAAAACCCTACGTCCTACTCTTGTTTATATTGATAATGATGTATGGAGTATAGAGTTGATCTACCTCGAGATCATATATTGTGGTCTAAACCCTAGGGGTATGATGAATGTATGAATATCATAATGATCTATCGACTAGCCCAGCCTCGACTTATATAATGTACCAGAGGCCTAGGATAACAAGAGTCCTAGTCAAATATGTTGGTGGAGAGGAGTCCTAGTCAAAGGCATCATGCACTTGAGAAAGATTTGGCGGCAATTGCAATTGATATGCCACTTCTCCTCGACGGGCAAGAATACGGAACGGGCCAATGTAGCGAGGAGCTAACTTGCCTTTGATTCCGAACCGATGAGTGCCTTTCAACGGAGTGACGCGGAGGTAAGCTTGTTCGACAGGTTGATAGACCATTTCCTGGTGCTTTCGGTCATAGTTGCTCTTCTGATGAGACTGAGCAGTTTTCAGATGTTCACGGACAATGCGGACTTGTTCTTCAGCTTGTTGGATAATGTCCGGTCCGACGAGTGAGCGTTCCCCAGTTTCTGACCAATTCAGATGGGTTCGACACTTACGTCTGTAAAGAACTTCAAACGGTGCCATCTTCAAACTAGCTTGATAGCTATTGTTGTAAGAGAATTCAGCATACGGGAGAGATTCCTCCCATTTCTTACCGAAGGAGATGATGCAAGCTCGAAGCATATCTTCGAGCACTTGATTAACTCGTTCGACTTGACCCTGTGACTGAGGGTGAAAAGCGGTGCTGAAAGACAGATGAGTTCCCATAGCTTCTTGGAAACTATTCCAGAATCTGGAGGTGAAGAGGCTGCCACGATCCGAACTGATCTCCAACGGAACACCGTGGAGTGACACAATTCGGGAAACATACAATTCTGCTAACTGCCTAGCAGTGATTGTCTCCTTAACTGGCAGAAAGTGAGCAACCTTTGAGAATCGGTCAATGACGACAAAGATAGCATCATGACCCTCCTGAGATCTAGGAAAACCAATAATGAAATCCATTTGGACTTTGTCCCATTTCCATTCAGGAATAGCAAGGGGTTACAGAGTTCTAGCAGGCCTTTGATGTTCTGCTTTAATGCGGCGGCAAACGTCACACTCAGAAACATAACGAGCAATGTCTCGCTTCATATTAGGCCACCAGTATCTCTGACAAATGTCACGGTACATCTTTGTGCTACCAGGATGAATTGACAGTGGAGTGTCATGAGCTTCTTTCATAACATGTTCCCTCTCATCCTTGAACTTGGGTACGAAGAGACGGTGTTGGAAAAATAGGATCCCATGCTTATCAAGATGGAATTCCGACGGCTTTCCTTTCTCGAGGTACCGCTTAATCCTTTCAACTTCAGAGTCATACTTTTGTATAATCTTAATGCTGTGCTCAAGATCCGGTTCAACAACCAAGGTATTGAGATAACCCTACGGAACAATATGGAGGTTCAATTTGCGAAGTTCTTCATAAAGGAGAGGTTGTGCTTCCTGAACCATAAGATTGTTGCAGTAAGCCTTGCGACTCAAAGCATCGGCCATTACATTAGCCTTGCCAGGGGTGTATGAGATATTCATATCATAATCGGCAATTGTCTCGAGCCATCTTTGTTGATGAAGGTTCAGATCCGGTTGAGTATATAGATACTTCAAACTCTAATGATCCGTGTATATCTCGCAATGGTTACCGAGAAGGTAATGTCGCCATAGCTTCAGGGCATAAATAACCGCAGATAGTTCAAGGTCATGCACTGGATAATTTTCTTCGTGAGGACGCAATTGTCGAGAGGCATAAGCAATGACTTTACGCTCTTGCATTAGGACACAGCCTAATCCTTGACGAGATGCATCACAGTATATCACGAAATCCTTTTTGGAATCCGGGGGTGCTAGCACTAGGGCAGATGTTAACTTATTTTCAGTGTCTGAAAGCTTTCTTGACATTTTTTTGTCCACTCAAATTTAACACCTTTGTGGAGCAGATTCGTCAATGGTTTTGCAATCTTGGGAAAATTCTCAATGAATCGACGGCAATAACTAGCGAGTCCGAGAAAACTTCTGACTTGCTTAACATTCTTCGGGGGAGTCCAATCAAGAATAGCCTGAACTCATTCCGGGTTAACAGCAATTCCATTCTTGGAAATCACATGACCAAGATAGGTCACTTCAGATAACCATAATTCACACTTGGAGAATTTAGCATACAACTGATGTTCTCGTAGCTTCTCCAATACAAGCCGAAGATGTTCAACATGTTCTTCTTCATTCTTGGAATATATAAGGATATCATCCAAATAAACCATGACGAATTTGTCAAGGTAATCCATGAAGATATAGTTCATCAACCGGGAGAAGGTTGCTGGAGCATTTGTTAAGCCAAATGACATGACAGTGTACTCATAAGAGCCATATCGAGTAACAAAGGCAGTCTTCGGAATATCCTCTTCGCGAACATGGATCTGATGATAACCCAACCTCAAGTCGAGTTTCGAGAAGACAGCAGATCCAGCAAGCTGATCATAAAGATCATTGATCCGGGGCAGTGGGTATTTATTCTGGATTGTGGCTTGGTTAATGGGCCGATAATCCTGAACCAATCGGTTAGTTCCATCCTTCTTCTTAACGAAGAGTGAAGGTGCTCCCCAAGCAGAGGAACTGGGGCGGATGAAACCTTTCTTAAGTGACTTGTCGATTTCTTCCTTAAGTTCAAGGAGTTCATGCGGCGGCATCTTATAAGGACGCTTCGCAATAGGGGTAGTGCCAGGCTTCAAGTCAATGACAAACTCGACAGCCCTAACCGGGGGTATTCCTGGGAGTTCTTCCGGAAAGACGTCCGGAAAATCTCGAATGACAGGAACGTTCTCGATTCCTTCCAGAGGTGAGGCGTTCAAAGCATTCAGAGCATATATCTGAGCTTCAACATCTCGAGTAATTCGGGCGGTGTAGTTCACTGTCTCGTCAAAGGGGTGAAGAAGTTGGACGACTTTAGTGGCACAATTGATCGAAGCAATGTGAGCTTTCAACCAATCCATTCCGAGTATGAGATCTATGGTGGAAGACTTCAAGATGATGGGTGAGGCAAGGAATTCCAACCCTTTAATTTCGACGATAACGTCTGGTGCTATCACGTCAGCATGACAATGAGAAGTATAATTCAACTCGAAGAGAAAGGTTAAACAAAACAATGGAAAGGAAAATGATTATCAGACTAATCAGATCAATGACAGGGAAATCGCACAGATATCCAGCTCTCCGGGTAGATGGGATTTACGAGATCCTAAGTGTCGGCGTTAGTAAAAAAAATTTAACCCGAATAGAAGAGAGATCAGAGTCCCAGAGTATAGACGAGGAATAAAAGATCCTAATACCACCCAGTTGGCGACGTGGGCCCGTAAGACACACAACCAAGTTAGTAAATTAGTTTTTCGGTTTCTAGACTCAACTTCGGCCAAGGAATTGGAAGGGGGCTTCCTACAGGCAGTCGGCTCTGATACCAACTTGTGACGCCCCCGACTCAATCGTGCACTAATCATACACGCAAACATGCACGATCAAGCACAGGGACTCACGGGAAGATATCACAACACAACTCTAACACAAATAAACGGAGATCCACAATATTACAGACCAGGGATCACGAGGATCCGAATACATAAGTCAGTCATACAAATAATATCTGAGTACAGACATAGTTAGACAAGTTTTTCCTTAAGAAGGCTAGCACAAACAACGACTCTAGATCGAAAGGCGAAGGCCTCCTACCTGGGAGCCTCCGATCCTACTCCTGGTCGGCTGGCTCGATCCAGTAGTACTTGCCCTCTGGACCCTCCTGGTAGTAAGCTCCTGTGGTGGCATCTGGCTCCGGGGCTCCATCGTCTGATGTATCATCAAAGTGGGATATGGGGAAAAAGAAGTAACAAAGCAACCATGAGTACTCATCCGAAGTACTCAGCAAGCAAGGATCTACACTACATATGCAACATTATCAAAGGGGAAAGGCTGTATATGTGGACTGGGCTGCAGAAATGCCAGAATAGAGAGAAGGCCTAGTCCTATCGAAGACTAGCATCTTCAAGCATCTTCACGAAGCCACCATCTTGCAGCAATAGAAGAGAGTAGAATAGCATTTTATTAAGCAAACATGTTGAAGCAAGCCTAGAGATCCTTCCTCGACTCCCAGCGAGAAAGCGATCCCGAAGCTTCAATTAAGTAACAAGTATCCAGTTCAAGTAGTAGATCGGGATATACAAACTGAGTGTCCTTTACCGTAGGACCGGCTATCGATAGATCATTCATCCCTGCAGGGGTGCACTACTGTTACCCAACATGCTCGATCAACTCTGGCCGGACACACTTGCTGGGTAATGCCCGGCCTCGGTAGATCAACATGAAGCAGCGCCCTACCTAGGCTCAGCAGAGAGGTCAGCACGCCGGACTAACCTATGCACCCAGAGGTCTTGGGCCATCGCCCTGGGCACCCTGCGCGTTGCGAGACTGGCCGGGGTGCAGGCGCGACACTGAACTCGTCAGTGAAGTATCCAGCCCAATCCCAACAATCAGCCCGCACGGTGAACCGTGACGTCTGAGAAGCTTTCGGGAGAAACGTACGATGTAGAGGGCCCCATAAACCATAATCCCGCGTGGTGGTAGTGCGTATAGGGCACGTCGACCCACTCAGATCAAATACCCAAATCCAATAGGCTGATTTAGTAACACGCGGAGACAATCAGAGTTTCTGAAGCTCCGCCATAATATCACACTCGAGTGCCCTTCCGGCACACCCGACAACATAGATCCCCTGCGGGTACCCATCAGGGTTGACCCGCCTGTAAAAAAGGTCAAAGTAACCGTGTGGTCATAACATCAAGGGGGAAAACCCGAGGAATCACCCTTGGTGATTCCACTCGATGAAATCATCAGGGTGAACGTATGAGGCATCACCCTCGAGGTTCACACTGAGGGGTTGCACGACAGAGTCGTATCGGAAGTGGAGAAGGAGGAATCACCCTCGATGACCACGACCGAACAGCTACACTGCAGAGTATTCATCGGGAGTGCGTTACGAGGTATCACCCTCGGCACTCAATAGTAACTATGCAGAGTCGTACAACTAAGGGGGGGGGTGAGGTGATGTGCCGGTCTCTGGTCGACGATCACATTGATCGAGTCATCGATGATCAAGCAGGGGGCAACAAGGGTAAGGTGGTGGGGGTCACTGATGGCTCACTACCAACCTATACTAAGCAGTTTAACATAGGCAGGTAAGGTAACAATAAACAGGTTACAAAAGCAGGCTATGCATCAGAATAGGAGCAAACATTTAACAGGAGAAAAATCTAATGCAAGCAGGAGAAATGGAATGGGCGATATCTGGATGCTCAGGGGGGGCCTTGCCTGGTTGCTCTGGCAAGAGAGAGGGATCGTCAACGGGCTGCTTGTCTGGAGCGTAGTCGTACCCGGCTGCAACGTCGTCGGTCTCGGCATCTATCGAGAGAGAAGGAAGGGGAGAGAAACAATAAATTCACGGCAAAAATGCAAACAATATGTATGACATGCCTAAATGATATGCAGAGATGTTCTACTGCCTAACTAAATGATTTAGTTAAATTAGGAATTTATTTGGATTTATTTAATTAAAGTTGAGCATTATTCATTTATTGAAATCGGTCTAAAAGTTCCATGTTCATCTATCTAGGGGCATCTGACAGGAATACGGAGGGCGTATTCGGGTTCGTATCGAAATTCTGAGCAACTTTCATATATAAATTATTTTCATCGGAGTTACGGTTTAATTTATATGATTTTCTAAAGTTTTAATTGATTTTCTGAATTTATTTATTTATTTTAAATCAACATTATCCGAAACAGTGTATGCTAACATCATCCTGACGTCAGCAGTCAACAGGGCGTTGACTGGGTCAAACTGATGTGTGGGTCCCACCTGTCAGTGTCTGTTTAGGTTAATTAGGGATTAACTAATCTAATTACAGTTTAATTAAACTAAATAATTAATTAGATTAATTAAACATGATTAATTAAATTAATTAATTGACTAATTAATTAATTAATTAATTATTATTTCTACTAATTTCATTTTCTTTTTTTAAAATCGTTCTGTGAGCTGGGCCCGTTCGGTCAGTGGCACAGGGGGGTGGGGGCCGGCCGTCAATGGCCCAGGCCATAGCGGGCGCGGGCGCGTGGGCGTCGGCCGCCCGAGGGGCGCTGGGCGCACGCGCGCACAGGTCGGCGCCGGAGCGGCACGGCGAGGGGTGTGGCCGGCGAGTGGCAGCAGGCGGGGCAGCACGCGGAGCAGCAGCAGCAGCGCGGGCAGCGGCAGGAGTGTGCGGGAGGCGGCAACGGAGCGGTGGAGCAGCAAGAGCAGCGGGGCGGTGGACGGCGCGGCGGGGCGAGGTAGGCGGAGCGGGAGCAGGGTGGGCCGCTGCGGTTGGCGGGCGCGGGGCACGGCGGCCGGGCGCGAGCGCGTGTGCGCGCGGTGGCACGCCGAGCGTGGCGAGCAGGGCCGCGGCGCGGCCAGCGACGTCTACGGGGTGAGGCGGGCGCAGTGGGGCTCGGCGAGCGCCGGGCGCGGTGGCTGCGGGTGAGGGTCAGGGGCGTGCGACGGCACGGTGAGCAGGGGAGAAAAGAGGAGGGGCGGCGGCTCACCGCGGGGCGTAGGGGGTTGGCAGTGGGGGTCGAGGAGGAGGGCGGGGACGTGGTCGACGACGGGGTCGGGGAGGCGGTCCAGCGAGGAGGCGAGCGGCGCGGTCCGGCGAGGTGGACGAGGCGGCGAGCGGCGGGCGTCGGCCCGATCCCGATCCAGAACTGGATCGGGGGAGGGAAGGAAGCGAGGGGGGAAGTGAGGTGGGCTAGGGTTTCGGTCGCCCAGGGGGGAATATAGGGGAGCGGGTGGGCCGGCCTGGTGGCCTGGCTGGGCCATGGCCCAGTTGGGCCGGGGGGGTTTGCTTTCTTTTTATTTGTGTTTTGTTTTGTTTTTGTCTTTTCCTTTTCTGTTTCTGTTTTTACAAAATTGTGTGGCCTCATACTTAGTTTTGTAAAATATGTGAACTAGTCACCAGACTCGAGTGCAACATCTATTAATGCCATAAAATGGCTCTGAGTTCATATTATTTCTTTTGCAATTTTTTAAAACTAAATGGGATTAAATATTGCTGTTTTGGCACTGTTAGAGTCACTTAATTAGTTTATTAAATGTTGGTTACAATTTTAGCATTGTCTCTAGAATATTTGCTATTTATTGAACATTTTAGTTTTTGTGTTTGAACAACTTTTATTTTCCACTTTAATTTAATTTGAATTTTGAGTTAGGAGTTGAAATGCAATATGATGCAAATGATGACTTGGCACTGTTAATCATGCTGACTTGTCATTATCAAAAGTGATTACTGTGGCTAAGTACATGGGGTGTTACACGTCCACACCCATGTCGCGCCCGAGCTCGTGCCTGCCCACGCCCTCGGTAGCTCCCATGCGGTCGCGCTCACCCAGCCGCCGCTGCCCTCCGCCGCTGCTGGCTGTGTCTGTCGGCGCTCCTCTTTGAGCGACCGTGCGTGCGCCCCAGCCGTGGCCATGGGCCTCTGCCAATGGGGCCCAGCCCCAGTAGTTAGTGGCTAATTAAGATTAGGCCTAATCACATTTTTGCTAATCTAACCCCTAGACACTGACAATGGACCCCATCTAGTCAATTAAGTTAACAAAAACTATTTATTAGCTCTGTACCTATGACATATGGGTCCTACTAGTCCCATTGACCAGTCAACTGGTCCACATTGACTGCTGGCTGGGCAGTCAACTGGACCCCACTGTCAGCCACATGTGCTTTCTGTTGGGTACATTTCTGGGTACCCCTAACAATTTTCCAATCAAATTTGAATTAATAATAATTCTAGTAAATTCCAGAAATTGTTTAAAACTTTGAAAATTCATATAAATTCAACTGTAACTCGGATGAAAATAAATTGTATATGAAAAATGATCAGAAAAATGTGACGAATCTGAATACGCCATCCACATACCTGCCACGTGCCCCTAACACAGCAAACACGGAACCTTCCCCTCCGGATCGTCTGACCGATAAATGCCTGGAGCCAGGAAAATATTCCCGGATATTTTCCTGCTCTGTCTATAACACCTAGCACCGCCTTAGGTCACCCCTAATGTGACGCCCCCGTCTTAATCGTGTACTAATCATACACGCAAATGCACATGATCAAGCCTAAGGACTCACGGGAAGATATCACAACACAACTCTAAAACATAAATAAAGTCATACAAGCTTTATATTACAAGCCAGGGGCCTCGAGGGCTCGAATATATAAGCTCGCATACAAGCGTCAGCGGAAGCATCAGATATCTGAGTACAGATATAAAAGAAAACACAGATAGGCCCTTACAAGGCGGGGCAAAAGAAAACACTACGATCGAAAGGCGCAGGCCTCCTGCCTGGGACCCTCCGAACCTACTCCTGGTCGTCAGCCAACTCATAGTAGTAGCCTTCCTCGAGGAAGTAGTAGCGGTCGTCGGCGGGAGCAGCTGTCTACTGGGCTCCGTCATCTGGTTGCATCAAACGGATATGGGGGAAAAGAAAGCAAAGCAACCGTGAGTACTCATCCGAAGTACTCAGCAAGCAAGGATCTACACTACATATGCAACATTATCAAAGAGAGGCTGTATATGTGGACTGGGCTGCAGAAATGCCAGAATAGAGGGGAAAGCCTAGTCCTATCGAAGACTAGCATCTTCAACGGTCTTGCAGCATTAGAAGAGTGTAGATTAGTACAGTATAAAGTAGTAGTATCAATAAGTATCAACCTCGGCCAGAGATCCTTCCTAGACTCCCTGCGAGAAAGCAATCCTAGAGCCATACAGTCATCAACCTCGTCCTGAGATCCCTTCTCGACTCCCTGCGAGAAGCAATCCCAGAGCCATAGTAGCCAATTCTAGTGGTATCGATCGGGATACAACTCCGAGCGTCCGTTACCGAGGATCCGGCTATGCATAGATTAGTTCTTCCCTGCAGGGGTGCACCAACTTACCCACCACGCTCGCTTAACTCCGGCCGAACACACTATTCTGGGTCATGCCCGGCCACGGCCAAACGACACACCGCAGCCCTACCTAGAGCTCAGCAGAGAGGTCCCCGCCGGTCTACATCCTAAGCGCTCAGGGGTCTTGGGTCGTCGCCCTGTGCACTACGGGTCGTTGTGAGCAGGGTGGATACCAGTGCCAACGGCACGATCCGACCCGGCAACAATGCTGAACTGGATGTCTGACAGAGCTGTCGGCTGATACCACGATGCAGAGTACCCATATTTATTCCCGCGTGATGGTTAGTGCTATCGGGCCAAAGGCCCACTCAGATCAAATATCCAAATCGTAGTGTGTTGGTAGTGCGGTAACGAGCAGAGACTCACGATCGATGTGACCCCGTCGCCCCGTCTCGAGGACTTGCTGCAAGGGCAAAGAATGCCCGGCCGCGCCTCGTATTCTCACTCGGGCACCGTTCAGGTCAACCCGACTCCACATCATTCGCGGGTACCACTCAGGGTCGACCCGCCTTTCCAAGTAACAGTTGTAACTCCAAGTATCCGTGTGTCCATAACATCAGGGGAATCCGAGGTATCACCCTCGTTGGATTCCTACTCGATGTATCTGTCAAGGTGAACTCGGAGGAATCACCCTCGATGGGTTCACACTTGAGGTGTTGCACGACAGCGTCGTTATCGGAAGTGGTGAAGGAGGAATCACCCTCGATGACCATGACCGAATAACTACTCTACAGAGTTAACATCAGAAGTGCTACACGAGGTATCACCCTCGGCACTCGATAGTAACGCTGCAGTGTCGTTAGAACTAAGGGGGTGATGTGCGGTGCCGGGGCCTGGTTGTCGAGTCTTCTGATAATCCAGCGGGGCAATCGGGACAAGTGGGGTCACTGATAGGTCTCTACCCAGCCTATACTAGACAGTTTGGGATAAGCAGGTAAGGTTTCAATAGCAGGTTACAATAAACAGGCTATGCATCAGAATAGGTTAAACAGTAGCAGCAGCAATTTCTAATGCAAGCATGAGAGAGAGAGAGAGAGAATCGGCAATATCGGTATGCTAAAAAGGGGGGGCTTGCCTGGTTGCTCGGCGGCAAAGGAAGGGTCGTCAGGGGTCGTCGATCTCCGGAGCTACGTCGGTACCGGGCTCTATCGAGAGAGAAGAGGGGAAGGAAACAGATAAATACAAGGCAGACAAAGTAACACAGAGCTTGCTATGCTAACGCGCAGTGCAGGGTTGCCTAAAAGCATGTCTAAGTCATATTAGTTATTTTAGGATTTAAGTTGGATTTATTAACCGTTGTATATGCACTATTCACCTATCGGAAACAGGCTAAAAGTTGCGGGTTCACCTTCGTAGAGGATCCCGACACGGAAACAGTCAGCACGATCAGCTTTGTCTCGTCTTTCTGGGCAACTTTCATGTATAAAACTTTTTCATCCGAGTTACGGATATTTTTCTATGATTTTCCAAAGTTTTAAATGATTTCTGCAATTATCTTTAATTCAAAAATGGGCTTATTGCGACAGCATGACATCATCATGACGTCAGCGGTCAACCCTGACCTCTGACCAGTTAAACGTGGTAGTGGGGCCCATCTGTCATAGACTTAGCTAATTAACAGGGTTAATTTAACTAATTTAGTTAATTAGGCTAATTAAGCAAGGTTAATTAAGTTAATTAATTATATTACTAATTAATTAATTATTAACTTTTATTTATTTATTTAATATACCATTTTTAACTGAACAGGGGCGTGGGCCCCCCTGGCAGTGGCACAGAGGCCAGCCGGGGCGGGTTAATGGGCACGGGCGCCCGCCCGAACACGCACGGGCGTGAGGGCGCGCCGTGGCCGGGCCAGGGCTGCGCCGGTGACCACGGCGGTAGGGGCATGCGAGGGCAGCCGGCGAAGGGGAAGTGGTCGGCGCGCGCGGAGCTGCTGCGGCGCAGGGCGGCTGCGGCGCAGGCGAGCAAGCACGGGGAGCGGTGGCTGGCTGCAGCGGGTGGCGGCCAGAGGCGGCGAGGCGAGTGCGTGAGCGGGGACGGGGCCCGGGCGCAGCGTGGGCGTGGGCGCGACCTCACGTGGGCCTACGCGCGCTGAGGGAGCGTGGGAGCAGGACAGCAGGCAACGCGGCACAGCGGGCGGCCGGAGCGGCGAGCGCGAGCAGGCGGTGGCAGCCATGGCGCGAGGCAGGCGGCTCGCGGCGGACGGCGCGTGCGGGGAGCCAGACGAGCGAGCGGGGTGCGGTAGTTGGCGGCTGCGGGCGCACGCACGCAGGGAGCAGCGAGCGGCGCGGTGAGGTCAGAGGAAGCGGGCGCGGGGTGGCTTGGCCGGAGCAGCGCTACGACGGAGCTGCCGCGCGGGCGGGGTTTGGCGAGGGGAGCGAGAGGCGGGGCGAGCAGAGGCAGCAGGCGCACGCGGGGCCAGCGAGACGAGGGGGCGCGACAGTGGCCGTAGGCCATGGTGGGCGTGTGCGGGGATGGGGATGTGGCAGCGCGGGCGCGGCGTCGGAACGACGGATGGACGAGGAAGAGAGGGAGTACCGGGTCCTCACCGACGTGGACGGGGAAAGGGGCGGCAAGGCTTGCAGTAGCCGAGTCGGGGAGGCGGTCGGGGATGGCGTCGACGAGGCGACGACGGCAACGGCTTCGCGGCTCGGGCGCCCATGGGCGAGCTCGAGCTCGAGGGTGGTCGGGGGCGCGAGGGGGAAGGGGAGTGGCCGAGGGGGGAGGCTAGGGTTTCGGCCTCGGGGAAGATATAGGTGAGGGGGGAAGCGTGGATGGGTGCCACGGCGATGGTCGGGGCCGTGGCGGCCATCGGCGCTGTCCATGCCTCCTCTGTGAACAGAGGAGGGGGATGGGGGTGCTGTGGGCTGGCCTAAAAGGCCACCGTAGCACTGGGCCAGTAAGTGCACAGTGTAGTTAGGTCTTTTTCTTTTTATCTAGTTTCCTGTTTTTCTGTTTTCAGTTTTCTTTTCTGGTTTCTAATTCTTTTGGCTACTAAACAATTTTAGTTAATTGTGAAACCTAGTACATAAATGCAGTGCAATATTCCAGGCCCGCAAAAAAAGTTTTTGGTCATTTGGAAATGTTTAAGCATTTAATTATGTTGGAAAGGCCATTTTAATTGCTGTTGGACCGTTTATTAATTTCCTAGGAATTTATTTGTGAGTCAAATGAAGTTGGTTTCAACTTGACAATGACTTGTTGAATATTTACAAAATTATGAACACTTTAGTTTAGCTGTTTGAAGGAATAAATATTTGACTTTATTTCAAGTATGAATTTGAAGTTGGATTTGGGACAAGTGGCATTTTGACTTAGTGAAATATGATGACATGGCACATTAATTAGCTTGATGACAGGGTTAACATCTGGGGATGTTACACCTAACATGGCATATCGCCATGTCATGCATTCTGCTGCATCCGAGTGCTTTATATTTACTGTTTCTTTCCCCTCTTCTTCTCCGGTAGACCCCGAGACCGACGCTGACGCCACTGAGTACGACTACGCTACAGACGTCCAGCCACTTGTCGTAGAGCTTCCAAGCAAGCAAAACCCCCTTGATCATTCCTATATCACCCATTCTTTCTCTCTCATGCTTGCATTAGATTTTGCTACTATTGTTCGATAGCTCCTATTCTGATGCATAGCCTGCTTTTGTAACCTACTGTTATTACTTTACCTGTTATCCTATATGCTTAGTATAGGTTGGTTGGTGATTCATTAGTGGCCCCGCACCCTTGTCCGTGTTGCCATGCTTTGCTTCTGGATGACTCGATCAATGTGATCGATGTGCAGAGACCGACACATCACCGGCACCCCCTTAGTTGTACGACTCTGCAGAGTTTCTATCGAGTGACGAGGGTGATACCTTGCATTTCACTCCTGATGATATCTCTGTAGTGTAGCTAATCGGTCGTGGATTACTGAGGGTGATTCCTCGTTCACCACTCCCGATGATGACTTTTCATGCAAGACCTCAAGTGTGAACCCTTCGAGGGTGATTCCTCCAAGGTCACCTTGACAGTTATATCGAGTAGGAATCCATCGAGGGTGATTCCTCAGATTCCTCTTTTATGTTATGGACACACAGATACCTTGACCTTCACCTCAGTCCTTTGTTGAAGTCGGGTCGATCCAAGGGGTACCCGCGAGAGTTATTGAAGTTGGGTTGACCATGAGGGTACCCGCGAGATAATGACGCGGCACGACCGGGCAGGCAGAGACCGCCCTAGAGAGGGATGGGCCTAGCCCTTGTCGTAAGTCCGCGAGACGAGCCGACTGGATCACGGATAGTTTTTGCGAGCTCCCTATATACTAACGGGTTTTGATATGTGATCTGAGTAGGCCTCTAGCCTTTTTGCACTAACCACCACGCAGGAATAAGTATGGGCACTCGGCGTCGTACGATTCTCCCAAAAGCTCTTCAGATGTCACAGTTCAGAGATGCGGCGCGGAGAGCTGGACCGCCCACGCAACATGCAGGAGTGCTTAGGGTGAGCGGCCGAACTACCCTTCGCACTTAGGATGTAGACCGGCGTGCTTACCTCTCTGTTGAGCCTAGGTAGGACTACGGCGTGTCGATCAGCTGAGGTCGGGTATGACCAGGAAAAGTGTGTCCGGCCAGAGTTAATCGAGCGTGATGGGTAAGTTGGTACACCACTGCAGGGAAGTATATCTATTCGAATAGCCGTGTCCACGGTAACGGACGCTCGGAGTTGTATCTTGATCTACTACAACTGGAACTGGACACGTGTTACACTAAACTGATATGATGGCTCCGGGATCGCTTCCTCGTGGGGTAGACGAGGAAGGATCTCTGGACATTGCTATTATATACCTTTTTACTTTATGATATGTTACTCTACTCTCTTATGTTGCTACAAGATGCTGGTCTTCGTTAGGCTAGGTCTTCCCTTCTATTCTGGCTTTTCTGTAGTATAGTCCTCAGACAAACCCTTCCCGTGATACTGATGCATACTTAGTATAGATCTGATGTAAGTCATGCGAGTACTTTGGATGAGTACTCATGGTTGCTTTGCTACCTCTTTTCTTATTCCCGGATGTTGCAATCAGATGGTGGAGCCCAAGAACCAGAGGATCCCGAGGATGATACTATGTGGAGACCGCTGACCAGGAGTAGTTTGGAGGTCGCAGGCAGGAGTTCTGCGCCTTTTCGATCTAGAGCTGTTGTTTGTTTTTGCCTTCTTAAGGCACCTTTGTTTTTGTTTGTAGTCAGACCTAACTCTTAATGTAATTTCGGGTTTTGCGACCCTGGCATGTAATATATTGTTTCTTTGTTTAAACTTGAGTCGTAGAGTTGTGTTGTGGTATTATACCGTGAGTCACTGATCTTGATCGTGCATGTTGCGTGGATGTTTAGTGCACGATTAATTTCGGGGGCGTCACAAATATTAATTCAAACATTCAGACGCGGATTTCATATCCTACCGTTGTTCAACACCTGAACATACTAGGGTCCCTCCATATGCCCGAGAATTAGGGAATTACTCATACATAGAAACAACTAACATCGCATGGATAATTGTGGTAATCATGAACAATATATCAAAGTAATACACCCAATAATCCACTAGGGTTCAGTCGTACGAAAATATGAACATGGGGATTGTGGTGTCGATGGTTGATGCGGGAGTCTACTAGAATGAAGTGACGGTGTGACGGGACCCTTCTTGTCGATTTCCCCTCTGGATCCATTCCGTAGGCTAGGGTTCTTCGATATGATGGAATTTCTGGCATCATGGTATCTTCTCCTCCTGACAAAGACACGGGGGTAATGTAGTTGACCAGGTGGAGCGGCGGCTACTGGTACAAGTGCTCATGCTCGTATGATACATTGTCTTCTTCTCCAGATCCTCCCATGCGCCGAGTTTTCTTCCTGTTTGTTGATGACCTCATATGGTAGGTTCCTATCACATAAATTGACGTAATTTTTACCTCATATTCTTGGGATTTGCTACTTATGCCTAAAAAATCCTTATGGTTGGGATCCTGGTGAAAATAGACAAAAAGACGTGCGTGGACACGGTAAAAATCTGGAAAACCTTTGATTACGACACAAAACACAAGATAAAATAGTGGTAAGAAACTAGACTCATTAGTTGTCCTTCCCACCTCGAGAGCATCACGATCGCCGCTCCTCTTGATCTCAGGGCATCACATGTCATCGCTCACAACAACATTGCGCCCGGTTTGCAACGACGAGGGACCGAGGTGGTTGCCATTACAGCAACCAAAATGACACCCCTTGTCGCATAGACGTGTCTCACGGTAGGCCTTGTAGCACCTTCCAAGCCCATAATTGTTCTTCCAGGACGTAGAATGCAATCCAGGTTCTTGTTCTTGAATTGTGGGGTTGGTATTTCTTGTTCTGAACCAAGTTGGCACTAGAATCTCCCTCTCCTTCTCTTTCACATCAAGAGTGCCAATAAGATTGATGACAATAAATTCCTGTCTCCTTGTGCTTCAGAGAGGGAGAAAAATTCCTCCATGAAGGAGAAAGCTTGGCAATGACGCCTATGGTAATGAACTTGTCCGGTGACATGCAATTGAAATGCTCAAGTTACTTAGCGAGTGACTGAATTTCATGAGCCTTCTCAATCACGGAGCAGTCATCCATTATCTTGTAGCCATGATATTCCTCCATGACATACAACTCACTTCATGCGTGCGAGACTCCAAACTTGGCCTCAAGTACATCCCACATATCCTTACCAACCATGATGGTCATGAAGGGATTGACAATCTTGTTGCTAAGAATACTCAATACAACATTGTTGGGGATATTTCCCAGCACTATGACCCGGCCCAGAGCGTGTCGGTTCGTGGGTCGCTTCGACCCGGCAGATCATCACGTGGCAGAGACTTGGAAGGTCAGGTAAAGGCCGGCTCATCGAGGTACCTGAAGGGTCGGCTCGTTGAAGGCCCATGACCGAAGATTGCCTTGCTTAGAAGACAAGACAAGTAGGAAACAGAATATGGCATGGGTTGTAGTATGCTACTTGTGAGTTGCATTGGGATTTCCCCGAAGAGGAGGGGATGATACAGTACAGTAGAGATAAGTGTTTCCCTCTGTTAGAAACCAAGGTTATCAATCCAGTAGGAGAACCACACAACAACTCTTTAGCAGTACCTACACACAAAATAACAAATACTTGCACCCAACGCAAACAAGGGGTTGTCAATCCCTTGGCGGTTAATTGCAAAGATTAGATCTTGTAGTGATAAATAGGTAAAACAAAAATACAAAATAAAATAACGGTAATAAAATTGCAGCAAGGTATTTTTGGTTTTTTTATATATGTTTTAAATAGACCCGGGGCCATAGTGTTCACTAGAGGCTTCTCTCTTGAAGATAGCATACGGTCACGACGGGTAAACAAATTACTGTTGGGCAATTGATAGAAAAGCGAATAATCATGACGATATCTAAGGCAATGATCATGTATATAGGCATCAAGTCCGAGACAAGTAGACCGACTCCTGCCTGCATCTACTACTATTACTCCACACATCGACCACTATCCAGCATGCATATAGAGTATTAAGTTCATAAAGAACGGAGTAACGCCTTAAGCAAGATGACATGATGTAGACAAAATAAACTCACGCATGAATAAACCCCATCTTTTTATCCTTAATGGCGACGCCTCCCACGCCTCCCACGCTCCTAGCCTCCCACGCCCCTGCGCTCGCCGGCGGCCACTCCGGCCCGGCGCCCACCCTCCCCGGCGCCGACCACTCCGGCCCCGCCGTCCACCCTCCATGGCCTCCTCTCCGCCGCCCGCCGTGGGGCGCTCTCGCGAGGTTCGCTGGCTGGAGTCGAGCCCGTCCTCGGGCGGCTCCGCGGACTCAGCCATGTCCTACCGGCAGGCCCTTTGCGGGGCGCCTGCGCCTTCGCCGGCTGCCTCCCCTCTTCCCGCGCCTGCGTCGCCCTCCTCCCCGTCCCTAGCCCCTGCGCCCTCGCCGCCGGTTGCCCGCCACACGCTCCGCTCCGAGATCTGCCGGACGGACGGTGCGCCCGCCCCTGGCGACGGCTGGCTGGTGGCCCGGGGCAAGAAGCGCCCGCGCCCGCGCGCCCCTTCTCGTCGCCTGCGTCGCGGCACCGGCGCGCCATCCCGCCAGCGCCCGTCCTGGCTCCGCGAGGGGGAGTGTCCCCGCTGCTTCAGCACCGAGCACTCGCGCTCTGAGTGTCGGCGCGACATCTGTTGCGCGCGCTGCCGGTTCTTCGGGCATAAAGCCAAGGAGTGCACCGCCCGCCTCTCGTCGGCCTCCTCCTCGTTCGGCGGGTCTGTCCCGCCCCCGCAGCGGCGCCGCGTCTCCCCGGGTGAGCCGGCTCGCTCCCTCCCCGCCTTGCCGCCCCCATCTGGTGATCCCGTTGCTGGCTCCGCGGCCACCACTCGCACCTCGTCGGGGCTGTGCACGCCCGTGTCCTCCGGGCCGTCGGCCTGGCCGTCCGCGCCTCCCTCCGGCTCCTCCTTCGCCGGCACCACAGTCGCTACCCGCTCCTCCTCGAGTCTTCCGACGCCCGTGTCTTCCGGGCCGGCGGCTCCCTCGCGCTCGGTGTTGCCTGCGGCCTCTGCCTCCTCCCAGGCTGCCCTGTTCTCCGGGCACCCGGCGCGCCGTCCGGCGGCCGCCATCTGCTACCTGCCGCGGTCCTCTGAGGTCATCGCCGCGGAGCGCGCCCTGGAGCGCGCCCTCCTCGTCACCGTGGCCGGCTGTCGCACGGGCGTGTCTGGAGACGAGGTCGCCGCCGTCCTCTGCTCCCAGTTCGGGCTCACCACGGTCGACTTCTCGGTCCTCCGGCACGCGCCCGAGGATTTCCTGGTCAGGTTCCCCGACCCCGCGGTGCGCCGCCGTGTAGCTCTCGCCGGCCGCGCGCGCACGTGCCATTTTCGCCTCATATTCCACCCCTGGGGCCGCATGGCCGGTTCCGAGCCAGTGTCCGCGTGCTTCCTCTTATCCCTCGAGCTCTATGGCATCCCCGACCACGCGTGGCTGCGCTCCTCCGCCGAGATCCTTCTTTCGCCTTTCTGCAAGGTGGAGAACCTCGCTCCTGAGACGCGAAACATGTCCGACATGTCCGTCTTCAAGCTAACCGCGTGGACGATCAACCCCGACGCCATACCGCGCACCACCGAGCTCCTCCTCCCTGACGACGATGCGGTGCTGCCTAATGCAGACCCTGATCATGCGGAGCGGCTCGCCCTGGGCCTTGCCCGGTTCCCTGTTCGCATTCACGTCGCGGAATGCGTCCACTTTCGCCGACCGCCGCCGCCATCACCGCCGGAGTCTGATGATCCTGGCCGCGCGCCTGACTCCCCGCCGCTCCCCCCTCGCTGGCCGCAGCACCACGTGTTCCCCCCGGCTCGCAGCAGCGCGGCTCGTCCGCCGGGCGATGGACGTGGCCGCCGGCGCGCTCATGCGCCCCCGCCGTGCCGGTTCTGGGCTGGCATCCTCGGGGCCCACCCCGGCGCCATGGCTGATGTCACGCGGGTCTCCGCTCGCCTACGATTGGGCGCGCCCACTGTTTCGGTGCTGGCTCTGGCCCACCACGACTCGCACGCTGCGCGTGTTCTGCCGCCAGCTATCGAGCCTGGGTTGCCCCCCCCCCGTGCCTGGGCCCGCCTCGGATTTGAACGACGCGGACATCATGGCCTCCCCCTCGCACCGAGGCCGCTGCCAGTCTTCCAGCGCATGCGCTGATCCCGGGACCCCGCCCATGCAAGTCGTTCCAACCGCATGCTCTGATCCTGCGGCCCCACCCCCGCATGCCGCTCCTGCCGCGCCTGATGAGCCATTCCCGCTGCTCGGGCTTCCTGCCCAACGGATGGCTGCCGACACCCCCTTGGAGACGTATCTTCCTCCGGGCCCACCCGCGATTCGCTCGTGGCCTCGGATCCGCGGCTTGACCAACCAACGACCATGCTAATCCCGGTGTCCGAGCCCGACACGACCCCCGCTCCCCCTGCAAATACTCCTGGTCCCGCACATGCCGACGATGCCGCCTCGACGGGCCCCGCTGATCCCCCGCGCGCGTGGGTCGCTCCATTGGCTGGTGGTGGCCCACCATCAGGTGACACGCCCATGCGCGACCGTTCACCTGCCGTGGACGCTCTCGTATGCGCGTCGGCCTGCTCACCTTCGCCTAGGGCCGCTCCCTCCTCCGCCGCGCATGCTGCTGCAGATAGCGGCACCCTCTCCCTGGCTGCGTTTGTGGACGTGCTCTCCGTCCGTTCCCAGCCTATCCTCGCGGCGCCACCGCATCGCCGTCGTCGTGAGCTGCCCGCTGACTTCACACCTTGCCGGAGTTTCCGAATTGCCAAGGCTGACCAGGGTCTTGACTCCGAGATGAAAGCGAAGCGGGTCCTTCTTCGCCGCCTTGGGTTGATCAAAGATGACAACGCGCCCATCCCGCGCGAGATGCTTGACAAATATGCTCTCCTGTTTGAGAAGCCTTTGGCGGAGGATGTGCTTGAGGCGTTTGCAGATTTCTTTGGTTGGCACCTCCCTGGACGTGCGCCGGCCGAGGCCTCGTGCTCCCGTGCAACGCCTCGCCTCATTGAGGCTTAGCTAGCTCGCTCTCTGTCTTCCAACGCCCCCCCTTTCCTTTTTTAATGGATTGCAACCCTAGGATCATCTTTTGGAATGTTCGCGGCCTCAACTCCGGTGCCAAACGTACGGCCATCCGCAGCGTGATCTCCGCTGCTGCCCCCACCATCGTGTGCTTGCAGGAGACTAAACTTGCTCATGTCACGGACTCGATCGTCCTTGATACCCTCGGCACCTTATTTGAGGACTTCTTATTCCTTCTCGCCACCGGCACTTGTGGTGGCGTGCTTCTCGCATGGTGCAGATCCCATGTCTCCCTCTCCAACCCCTACATTGGCGAGCATCATATCACTGCACTGGTCTCTCCCGTTGACGGCGCTGGCCATTGGTGGCTCACAGGTGTCTACGGCCCCCAAGATGATGAGGCCAAGCTCGAATTTCTTGCCGACCTCCACGACGTGCGCGAGACGCGCATTGGGCCTTGGCTCCTTGGCGGTGACTTCAACATGATCACTTCGGCTGCCGACAAAAATACCCCGATCCTGAACCATCGCGTCATGAGCAGATTCCGACGCTTCATTGCAGATGAGGAGCTCCATGATATGTACCTGCACGGGCGCCGCTACACTTGGTCCAGTGAGCGTGACACGCCTACCCTCGTGTGGAATGATCGGATCCTTTGCATGTCCAGATGGGAGATTGCCCACCCGCATTGCCTTCTACACTGTCTCTCCTCCACGGCGTCCGACCACTGCCCGTTGGTTGTTGATTGCGCTGCTCGTCCCACAGGGGCGCGTCATTTCCACTTTGAGCGTTTCTGGCCGAAGCTCGACGGATTCCACGACACGGTCTCGGAGGCCTGGAACTCGACCGCCCCGGAGATGGATCCCTTCCGGCGTCTTGTGGCTTGCCTTAAGGCCACTGCGTGGCACCTTCAGCGCTGGAGCACGCGCACCATCGGCGGTGTCTCGTTGCAGCTGCAGGTTGCACGGGAGCTGATTGCCCGCCTCGACGCCGCGCAGGACTTTCAGCCACTCTCTCCGCCCGAGGTGTGGCTCAGGCACAAGCTCAAGCGCGCATACCTAGGGCTGGCCTCCCTGGAGCGCTCCATTAAGCGCCAGCGATCGCGCCTATCTTGGCTCCGAGACTCCCCGCTTTCCTACCTCAGCGTGCATGCCTCGCGCCGGAAGTAGCGTAACCCGATCTCCTCCCTCCGCGTGGACGATCATCTGGTCACCGAGCACGCCGCCATGGCCGAGGCTGCCTTCAACTACATCTCCGGTATCCTTGGCTCATCGGATGAGCGCGCCTTCTCCCTGGACCAGTCCCTCCTGCGCACGGCACCATTCGACCTGTCTGACCTGGAAGCGCCTTTCACGGAGGAGGAGATTTGGCGGGCCGTTAAAAACCTACCGACCGGAAAGGCTCCCGGCCCGGATGGATTCACGGCCGAGTTCCTCCTTGCCTGTTGGGATATCATCAAGCATGACATCTGCGAGGCTTTCGACAAGCTATACACCGCCAATGGGCGTGGGTTCCAAAAGCTAAATGAAGCACTCCTCACTCTTCTGCCCAAGCGGCCGGACGCCGCTGCCTTATCCGACTATCGCCCCATAAGCCTTATCCACCTCATTGCAAAGCTCTTTGCAAAGGTGTTGTCTCTGCGGCTCGCCCCTCGGCTCGGGACCATGGTTTCGACTAACCAGAGCGCTTTTATCGCCGACCGATGTATCCATGACAACTTCCTGCTTGTTCAGCAGACAACGCGTCTCCTCCACAACCTCAAGGTGCCCCGCATGCTTCTGAAGCTAGACATCGCGCGTGCCTTCGACAGCGTCTCTTGGCCCTTCCTCCTCGAGACTTTACAGCACCTTGGGTTCGGCCAACATTGGCGCGACTGGATCTCGATACTTCTTTCCACCGCCTCCACACGAGTCATGCTCAACGGTCACCCGGGCCCCCCGATCGACCATGCCTGCGGCCTTCGCCAAGGCGACCCGGTATCCCCGATGCTTTTCACCCTCGTCATCGACGTCCTCAACTCCATGCTCATCTGGGCCGTTGAGCTCGGCCTCATTCAGCGGCTGACCACGCGGCACGCAGCCTCTAGCATCTCTCTTTACGCCGACGACGTCGTCATCTTCTGCCGCCCTGACCACCACGACATCTCGGCCGTCCGTGAGCTACTCCGGGTCTTTGGGGTGGCCTCCGGGCTGCACACCAACTACCACAAGTGCTCGGCCACCCCCATCCAATGCAATGACGAGGACATCGCGACAATCGCTTCCGAGATGCAATGCCCGGTGAAGCAATTCCCAATTCAATATCTGGGACTCCCCTTGTCCATTGGCAAGCCGTCTACTACGAGTCTCATGCCGATCGTCCACAAGCTTGAGCGCAAGCTCTCCACCTGACGGGCCTCCCTCCTCTCTCCTGGCGACCGGCTCGCCCTTGTCCGTCATGTCTTAAGTGCCATCCCCACGCACTTCCTCACCGCCATCACCTTCAACCTCTCCATCCTCAAGAAGGCCAACCGTATCATCCGTGGCTTCCTCTGGGCTGGGAGTAAAGATGCCAATGGTGGACAATGCTTGGTCAATTGGCAGAGGGTGTGCCACCCGCTCTCTCTTGGCGGCCTTGGCGTCCGGGACCTGCAGCGCGCCGGCATCGTGCTGCGAACTCGCTGGCTATGGCTCAAGTACACCGACTCAACGCGACCTTGGAGCCACCTGCACATCCCGCATGACCCCGCCGTCACCACCATCTTCGGTGCTTCTACGACCTGGACACTTGGCGACGGCCGCACTTGCATGTTCTGGAGCGATCACTGGATCAATGGCAGATCCATTGCCGAGATCGCGCCGCTCGTCCTCACGCTCGTCACCCGGAGGCGGCGCAAGACCCGCACCATGCATGATGGACTTCTCCAGCGCTCCTGGGTTCGCGACATCCAGGGCGCTCTGGGACCCGCCGCTCTAGTCCAATACGTTGACCTCTGGCGCTGCGTGCGTCACGTCGCTCTCTCGGACTCGCCTGACTCTCTCCAATGGTGCTGGACCACCTCCACTACCTACTCAGCGAGCTCTTGCTACCAGGCGCTCTTCCTTGGTGCCTGCCAGGACCCGCATTGGCGGCTCACCTAGAAACCGTGGGCCCCTCTCCGTGTGAAATTCTTCATCTGGCTGGCCCTGCAAGACCGGTGCTGGACGGCTGAGCGTCTTGCTCGACATGGCCTCTCGCACGAGGACTCCTACGCCTTCTATGACCAAGAGGAGGAGACCATGCAGCACCTCTTGGCAGGCTGCCCTTTCTCTCGACAAATCTGGCATGAGATCCTGAGCTGGGTTCGCTCCACGGCTGACATCCCGAACAGCGACACTGACTTCTACACTTGGTGGGAGACGTCCTGCAACCGCTCACCTTCCTCGGCACGCAAGGGCCTGGCCTCCTTGATCATCCTCACCGCGTGGTGGATTTGGAAGCACCGGAACGCTTGCATATTTGATGGCGAGCAGCCCTCCACCTCCCGGCTTTCCAGCATCATCAGAGATGAGGCGCGCATGTGGGCCAAAGCTGGCGCCACTGGACTGCACAACATCATTCCCGAGAGATAGCTTTGTAGGCTAGTGGGGCTGAGCACCCCCATGTCTGTTCTGCTCCTAGTTCACTTCCATGCCTCCTTGTGTACATGGCTTAGTGAGCTCCTGTAACCCCATGCTGTAAAATTCCTCTCCTATCAATGCAAAGATACGCATCCTCTGCGTATTCGTGAAAAAAATTTATCCTTAATGGCAACAATACAAATACGTGACATGTCCCCTTCTGTCACTGGGATTCAGCACCGCAGGATCGAACCCATCACAAAGCACCTCTCCCATTGCAAGAAAAATAAATCTAGTTGGCCAAACCAAATTAATAGATCTGAGAGAAATACAAAGCTATAATAATCATCCATAAAAGAGTTCAGAGAAGACTCAAATAATATTCATAGATAATATGATCATAAACTCACAATTCATTGGATCCCAACAAACACACCGCAAAAAGTGATTACATCGAATAGATCTCTAAGAACATCGAGGAGAACATTGTATTGAAGATCAAAGAGAGAGAAGAAGCCATATAGCTACTAGCCATGAACCCGTAGGTTTATGGTAAACAACTCACACATCATTGGAGAGGCAACAAGGTTGACGTAGAGACCCTCCGTGGTTGAATCCCCCTCCGACAGAGTGCCAGAAAAGGCCCCAGATGGGATCTCTCAAGAACAGGAACTTGCGGCAGCGGAAAAAGGGTTTTGGCTGGCTCTCTGTTGGTTTCCCGATTTTAGAGAATTTATAGAGACATAATTAGGTCAAATAGATGAACATGGGGCCCACAACACACCAGGGCGCGCCCACCCCCCTGGGCGCGTCGTGGTGCCTTGTGGGCTACTCCTTCATTTGCTGGTCTCCTCCCGAACCTTCTAGTGTCTCTTTTGTCCAGAAAAAAAATCTCCAAAAAGTTTTGTGGCAATGGGACTTCGTTTGGTACTGATATTCTGGAAAACCAAAAAGAAGCAAAAAAATAGCAACTGGCACTGGGCACTAGGTTAATAGGTTAGTCCCAAAAATGATATATAATTGCATAATAAACATCCAAGATTGATACTATTATAGCATGGAACAAATAAAAAATTATAGATATGTTGGAGACGTATCAAGCATCCCCAAGCTTAATTCCTGCTCGTCCTTGAGTAGGTAAATGATAAAAACAGATTTTTTGATGTGGAATGCTATCTATCATGTTCATCATGTAATCTCTATTTTGTGGCATGAGTATTAAGATCCAAGTGATTCAAAGCAATAATCTATAGTTTGACATAAAAACAATAATAATAATGCATACCAACAAACAATCATGTCTTTCAAAATATCAATGCTAAAGAACGTTATCCCTACAAAATCATATAGCCTTGTCATGCTCCGTCTTGTTAACACAAAGTATTTATCATGCACAACCCTGATGACAAGCTAAGCAATTGGTTCATACTTTTTAACGCGCTTCAACCTTTTCAACTCTTATAGAATACATGAGCGCAAGCCATGGATATAACACTATGGGTGGAATAGAGTATGGTGATGGAGATAATATAGAGAAGACAAAAAAGAGAAAGTCTCACATCAATGAGGCTAATCAACGGGCTATGGATATGCCCATCAATTGATGTCGATGCAAGGAGTAGGGATTGCCATGCAACGAATGCACTACAACCTATAAGTGTATGAAAGTTAAAAAATAAAACAAAGTGGGTGTGCATCCAACTTACTTGCTCATGAAGACCTCGGGCATTTGAGGAAGCCCATCTTTGGAATATACAAGCTAATGACGTGTTTGCTTCAGGTCAGGTAACATTTTCAAATTTGTAATCAGAATGCAGTGTATTAGGCTGGGGATTGGCTCATTACGTGATGTGTTTGATTCGACGAAGGAATGGTGTCCCAAACCAGAGCGTCATAAAAGAATTGAGTAGAAGGAAGAGGCCCGGTCGGCATGCCTGCTTGCGACAAAGAAGATGGAAGTCCGACAAGCATGGCTGCTTGTGACGGGGATGGAGAGAGCTCCACTGCCAGCGTGGCTGCTGCGACAGAGAAGGGGGAGATCCGGTCAGAGTTGTTGCTCTCCAGAAGAGGGAGGCCCAGCCGACGCTGCTGTTCATGGTAGGGATGGGGGAGGTTCGGCCGGCGTCGCTGCTTGTGGCAGTGAGGGGAGGGGCGGCGGTGTTCGATCGGCGTTGCTGCCCGCGGCAGAGAAGGGAGAAGTCCGACCGTCGAAGGGAGAATATCGTGGTGGAGGCGACAGGCGAGGTCGGGGGCGAGCGGAAAAAGGAGATCGGGCGTTTTCGGTATCCACAAGGTATACCCCGTTTTGGGCTTTATGAAGCGGTGTATCGGATTACACGATGATTAAACCTAGCCCAGCCGTACCAAACGCTGGTAATGTCTTTGCTAAGCGGTGTAATCGGGAGACGATGGAAAACTGCCGAACCAAACACGTCGTAAGTTCTATAATGAAAAATTCCCACTAGTTAAATGCAAATGAAAGCATAGGAGACTCTCTTTATGAAAACATGGTGCTACTTTGAAGCACAAGTGTGGAAAGTATGGTAACATTGCCCCTTCTCTCTTTTTCTCTCATCATTTTTTTTATTGGGCTCTTTTTGGCCTTTTTTGTGGGCTCTTTTTGGCCTTTTTTTCCTCACTGGGGCAATGCTCTAATAATGAATAATGATGATCATCACACTTCTATTTACTTACAACTCAATACTAGAACAAAATATGACTCTATATGAATGCCTCCGGTGGTGTACCGGGATGTGCAATGATCTAGCATAACATGTATAAAAAATGATGAACGGTGGCTAAACCACAAATACTATGTGAGCTATGTGATCATGCAAAGCAATATGACAATGATGATGTGTGTCATAATAAAATAGAACGGTGGAAGTTGCATGGCAATATATCTCGGAATGGCTATGGAAATGCCATAATAGGTAGGTATAATGGCTGTTTTGAGGAAGATATAAGGAGGCTTATGTGTGATAGAGTGTGTCATATCACAGGGTTTGGATGCATCGGCGAAGTTTGCACCACATCTCAAGGTGAGAAAGGGCAATGCATGGTACCGAAGAGGCTAGCAAATTGCGGAAAGGTGAGAGTGCATATAATCCATGGTCTCACATTAGTCATAAAGAACTCACATACTTATTGCAAAAGCTTATTAGCCCTCGAAGCAAAGTACTACTAGGCATGCCCCTGAGGGGATAGATTGGTAGGAAAAGACCATCAGTCGTCCCCGACCGCCACTAATAAGGAAGACAATAAATAATAAATCATACTCCAACTTCATAGCATAACGAGAGACTATACGTGCATGCTTCGGGAATCACAAAACTTAACACCAATATTTTTACTAAACCACAATTACTCACTAGCACAACCCACATATTACCAGCTTTATATCGCAAAACTATTGCAAGGCATCAAACTTATCATATTCAGTGATCTACATGAAAGTTTTTATTATATCCCTCTTGAATACCTATCATACTAGGACCAAATTCATAACCCGTACTAATTGTCATTACTATTATCAACTCTCAAAAAGATATAAGCGAAGCATGAGAGTGCAACTATTTATTTAAAATAAAACCACCATCGTGCTCTAAAAAATATAAGTGAAGCACTAGAGCAACTGCCTAGCTCAAGAAATTTAAGCGAAGCACATAGAGTATTCTAACAAATCACGAATAATGCGTCTCCCTCTCAAATAGGTGTGTCCAGCAAAGATGATTGTGACAAACTAAAAAGCAAACAAAGCAAAGACTCATATAATACACGACGCTCCAAGCAAAACTCATATCATGTGATGAATAAAAATATAGCTCCAAGTAAAATTACCTACGGTTGGTAGAAGAAAGAGGGGATGCCTTCCGGGGCATCCCCAAGCTTAGTTGATTGGGAGTCCTTGAATATTACCTTGGGGTGCCTTGGGCATCCCCAAGCTTAGGCTCTTGCCACTCCTTATTCCTTCATCCATCATGATCTCACTCAAAACTTGAAAACTTCAGCACACAAAACGCAATAAAAGCTTCGTGAGATCCATTAGTATAACAAAGCAAATCACCACTTTGGGTACTGTTGTAAACCCATTCATATTTTATTATTGCATTATACCTACTATATTCTAACTTCACCATGGCTTATACCCCCCGATACAATCCATAGATTCATCAAAACAAGCAAACAACGCAACGAAAACAGAATCTGACAAAAACAGAACAGTCTGTAGTAATCTGAATTATGCTTATACTTCTGTAACTCTAAAAATTCTGAAAAAGTAGGACAACACGGGCAATTTGTATATCAATCATGTGTAAAATTTCAAATCAAAAGCACGTTTCAGTGAATTTAAACAATTATGCTAATGGGCGCAAAATTTTCTATTTTTTTCACAGAATCATCAACTATCATCCAAATCATCCCAAAGGCTTTACTTGGCACAAACACTAATTTAAACACAAAAACACAACCATAACAGTAGCATAATTGTGTGCACACCAAAAATAGTAAAAGAAACAAGAAAATTAAGATAACTATTGGGTTGCCTCCCAACTAGTGCTATTGTGTTACGCCCCTAGCTAGGCGTAATGCATAGTTTAAAGTGTTGTCATCTTTCTTCTTCTCATCCAAGGATGTGTTTTTATCAGGAGGATTTCCAAAGACAATATGAAACACATAATCCATAGAAATTTTAGCATTAGCAAGTTGTCCATCCGCAAATCCCACTTGATTACGGGTTACAATCCAAGAGTATTGTTTATTAATACCATTGAAAACTTGTTGGATTATATTCAAAGGAGGGGCTTCCTTTTTGGTATTCTCATCAAAGGTGTGGTCATAGCGAAATAAATACCTCAACAAGTAATCACTATTGTATAATATCTCATCTATTACTGGTTTTCATGATTCATACCATAAAAATCAAAGATCTCTCTAGCTTCTCGCACTATGTAATCAAATTCATTCATGAGGACAAGGGTAGCTATCTTCTGTTGGGGAACGTTGCATGGAAAACAAAAAAAATTCTACGCACACGCAAGATCTATCCATGGAGATGCATAGCTACGAGAGGGGAGAGTATGTCTACGTACCCTCGTAGACCGTTAAGCGAAAGCGTTTATCAATGCGGTTGATGTAGTCGTACACCTTCACAATCCGCCCGATCAAGTACCAAACACACAGCACCTCCGCGTTCAACACATGTTCAGCTCGATAACGTCCTCGCCTTCTTGATCCAGCAAGTTGGGCGAAGTAGTAGATGAGTTCCGGCAGCACAACGGCGTGGTGACGGTGGTGGTGCAACTATCTCCACAGGGCCTCGCCGAGCACTACGAAAATTATGACCGAGGACGAACTAGAGGGAGAGGGGCGCCACACACGGCTTGGGGATCAGGTGTGTGTTGCCCCTCTCCCTCCTCACACATATATAGGTGGAGGGGGAAGAGGAGGCAGCCTAGGGCGCCCCCAAGGGGCCGGCGGCCAGCCATAGGGCCTGCCTAGCTGCCCCCCTTCCATATATGGACATGGGGGGGGGGAAGGAAAGGGGGCTGGCTACCTTAGGGCGCCTCCCCCTTCCTTCCATCCCTCCTTGGCGCGTGGGTGATACGTCTCCAATGTATCTATAATTTATAAAGTATTCATGCCATGTTTACAATAATTTTATATGGTTTTGGTATGATTTGATTAGAACTAACCCGGACTGACGCTGTATTCAACAGAACTACCGTGGTGTCGTTTTTTGTGCAGAAATAAAAGTTCTCGGAATGGGCTGAAAATTTACGGTGGTTTTTTAGGGACCAAAAGATACCCCCGAAGCACAAGAGCTAGGCCAGGAAGTGGACGAGGAGGCCACAAGCCCTCTAGGCACGCCCAAACCCCAGGGAGGGTGCTCCGGGCTTGTGGGCACCTCGGGCACCCCCTTGATGTCAGACCGACGCCAAAAATTCTTATAAATACCCAAACCTCCGAAAAGAACCCTAGATCGGAAGTTCCGCCGCCGCAAGCCTCTGTAGCCATGAAAAATCAATCTAGGCCCTCTCTGGCACCGTGCCGGAGGGGGCCATCATCACCGAAGGCCATGGGGGAGGAAGCCGGAGGGGGCCATCATCACAATGGAGGCCAAGGACTAGAGGGAGAACCTCTCCCCGTTTAGGGGGGAGGCCATGGAGGAAGAAGCACAAGGGATAGACTCTCTCCCCCTCGCTCTCGATGCTGCCGGAGTGCTGCCGGGGAACCATCGCCGCGGTGATCGTCTTCATCAACATCACCTTCATCATCACCGTCCTCATCCCTTTTAAGCGGTCCACTCTCCCGTACCCCGCTGTAATCCCCTACTTGAACATGGTGCTTTATGCCACATATTATGATCCAATGATGTGTTGCCATTCTATGATGTTTTGAGTAGTTTTCTTTTGTCTTTTGGGTTGATTGATGATCTAGATTGGTTTGAGTTGTATGTTTTATTTTGGTGCTGTCCTATGGTGCCCTCCGTGCCGCGTACACATGAGGGATTCCCGTTGTAGGGTTTGCAATATGTTCATGATTCGCTTATAGTGGGTTGCTAGAGTGACAGAAGCTTAAACCCGATTAAGGGGGTTGTTTGCGTATGGGAGTAAAGAGGACTTGATACTTTAATGCTATGGTTGGGTTTTACCTTAATGATCTTTAGTAGTTGCGGATGCTTGCTAGAGTTCCAATCATAACTGCATATGATCCAAGTAGAGAAAGTATGTTATCTTATGCCTCTCCCTCATATAAAATTGCAATAATGATTACCGATCTTGTTAACGATTGCCTAGGACAATTCCGCACACCGTTTCATCATTATTCCACACTCGCTATTTATAATATATTATAATATATCCTAACTTTATGTTAATAGCACCTATTTTTATATTTAGCTCTCCGATATCATGCAATGCTATCCTCTTTATACCCACAACGTAGTTTTATTTCTCGTTTCTAGACGAAAGCAAATGCTCGGTGTACGTAGAGTTGTATCGGTGGCAGATAGGACTTGAGAGAATATTGATCTTACCTTTAGCTCCTTGTGGGTTCGACACTCCATACTTATCACTTCCATCTTTGGAAATTGCTACGATGATTCCTTGCACTTGGGGATTATCAAGCTCTTTTTTGGTGCCGTTGCCGGGGAGCAATAGCGTGGGGTTGATATTCTCGTGTGTGCTTGTTTGCTTTATTCACTAAGTAGATTTTGTTTTTTCTTTTCTTTTTGTTTTCTTTAGTTGTGGGTGAAACAAACATTTTTTTTAAAGAGTGCCAAATACAAAAAAATTACTTGCCTCTTATGCCTAAAAACGTTTTCAAAAAGAGAAGTGATTGGACGGTTATGCATTGGAGAAGTGAGGGTCGACCTTGAACACTTGTGTTCATGCTCATGGAAATAGTGTAGAATTTTTCATGTAAGTTTATCAAAAATAATTATCCCCTTATATATATATATCCATTGTATTATAAAAATAATGTGCCAAGATTTGTCTTTAGGATGATTAGATTGCATGTTTGATTTGTGCGGTGCAAAAACAGAAACTTTGGCTGTAGTGCATGAATTTACATTTTTTACTGGAACATCAAAAGTTTCTGAAATTTCTAAACAGTACTTCTATGGAAAGTTTTTACTTTTTCCTATTTTTGCAGAATTTTTGGAATTACATAAGTATTGTAAATATTCAGATTGCTATAGACTGTCCTGTTTTTTACAGATTCTGTTTTCTATGTGTTGTTCGCTTATTTTGATGAATCTATGGGTTGTATCGGGGGGTATGAACCATGGTGAAGTTGGAATAAAGTAAATATAATGCTAATATGAAATTGGAATGAGTTTACAACAGTACCTAAAGGTAGTGATTTGCCTTATTATACTAACGGATCTCACAAGGGTTTTTGTTAAAGTTTTGTGTGGATGAAGTGTTCAAAGATCGAGGAGGTATCGATATAAGAAGAATACGGAGAGACAAGAGTTCAAGATTGGGGATGCCCAAGGCACCCCAAGTAAATATTTCAAGGAGACTCAAGCATCTAAGCTTGGGGATGCCCCGGAAGGCATCCCATCTTTATTCTTCAACAATTATCGGTATACCTCGGTTTTTGTTTTGTTCACATGATATGCGTCTTTTGTGTTTTTCTTTTCCTTTATGCACAATGCTAGTATGAGTAGTCCTTCATTGATTTATAGAATGCTTCATGCGCTTCACTTAAATCTTTTGAGTATGGCTTTATCGAATGCTCTTTGTGCTTCACTTAAATCTTTTGAGTATGGCTTTATAGAATGCTCTTTGTGCTTCACTTAAATCTTTTGAGTATGGCTTTATAGAATGCTTTGTGTGCTTCACTTATATATTTTGAGCTTGGATATTGTTCAATCTATATTAATTGTAGAATGCTCTATGAACTTCACATATATATTTTAGAGTATGAATAAAATTATCATCGAAATTGGGCTTGGAAGAGTATCATTAAAATATCACAGCTTAGCTAAAAAGCTTTAAAGAAAAGTTCTTGTTTAGAGACAACCTAATATTTATACCTATTGTTTATGTGTGTTCACATAATTAATATACTGTTGTAATCATGTTTTATAGGTTTTGTTTCAATAAAGTGCCAAGTAAAGCCTTTGGGATAGTGTGGTTGATAGTTGATTTGATTCTATGCAAAAACACAAACTTTTGCGTCCAGTAACAGAATTGTTAAAATTCACTTGAATGTGGAAAAATTCGGAATTTTTTACACACGATTTATATACAAATTTTCTACGTTTTCCTAATTTGTAATAATTTTTGGAGTAAAAAAAGTATGAGCATAATTCAGGTCTTTACAGACTGTTCTGTTTTTGACAGATTCTGTTTTCGATGCATAGTTTGCTTGTTTTCTAGTTTCTATGGCTTATATTGCTTAATATAAATTGTGGAAATTATAGAGTACAATAGTCATTATGTGGAAACAATTATGAATCTTGTCTTTGACAGTACCCAGGTGAATGATTTGTTTCATCATACTAACCCATCTCACGAAGTTCCGTTAAGTTTTGTGTGATTGAAGTTTTCAAGTTTTGGGTGAGATATCGATATGAGAAGAATAAAGAGTGGCAAGAACCTAAGCTTGGGGATTCCCAAGGCACCCCAAGGTAATATTCAAGGAAGATACAAGCAACTAAGCTTGGGGATGCCCTGGAAGGCATCCCCTCTTTCGTCTTCAACACTATCGGTATACCTTACTTGGAGCTATATTTTTATTCGTCACATGATATGTGTTTTGCTTGGAGCGTATTTTCATTTTACTAGTTGTTTGAATAAAATCATTGGATCTGAAATCTTGAATGAGAGAGAGTCCTCACATGGCTATTTAACTAACTGATTACGCATTGATCTTCATTTATATCTTTTTGGAGTAGTTTTGTCATTTACTCTCGTGCTTCACTTATATCCTATGAGTAAATGGGTGAATGAATTGAATATCATAAATATGAAATTATATATGTTTCATATGCTTATCCCATGGGGAGTAATGACTTCACATATAAGAAGTATATGTGGTAAAATTTATTGAAGGTTAGCAAACTCAACATTGGTCACTTGAACAATTCATGAAAGAATATTGAAGGAAGAGAGATTTCACATATAAATATACTATCTTGAACATATTCTATGACTGTGAGCCCCATTAATTATTTTCAAACTTGAGCAAATTAGTTGAAGTTGGACAAGGAAGACAACGTAATGAGTTATGTTTGGGTATATTTGTATAGAAGTTATATTGTTATGGATCCTCCAACATGTGGTGCTTGCTTAGGATCTTTTGCTAGCCAAAAATTTGTACTAAGTAGAGATACTAATTGTGCATCCAAAAACCCTTAAACCCCATTTCTTTCCATGAGTGTCCACCATATCTACCTATGGATTGAATAAGATCCTTCAAGTAAGTTGTCATCGGTGCAAAAAGCAATAAAAAATGCTCCTAAATATGTATGATCTTTTATTGTAAGGGAAAATAAGCGTTGTACGAACTTGTGATGGTAAAGAAATAAAAGCGACGGACTGCATAATAAAGGTTGCTATCACAAAGGGCAATACAACTTGACGTTCCTTTGCATTAAGGGTTTGCACATCCAAAATTAAAAAGCGCATGACAACCTCTGCTTCCCTCTGCGAAGGGCCTGTCTTTACTTTCATATATTTACTTTTACTCAAGAGTCAATAGTATTCCTTCTTATTTCAACCTCAATTATTCTTTAGTTGGCAAGCATCATGTGGTGGGAAAGATCCAAGCATATATTGCCATTCAAATACATTTGATCATGAATTATTATTGTTGACAATTATCTATGGTAAATAAGTTGGGAGGCGAAACATTAAAGCCCCTATCTTTCTCTGTGTTCGATGGATGCTATTTGCTCTAAAAATATGCTTTCAGTGTTAGCAATCATGGAAGACTATATGATAGTTGAGTATGTGGAATTTGCTAAATCAGAGCTCTTACATAGACCCTTCCTGAAAGTAAGATGAATTGCAATTGTTTGGTGACTGAGAACATAGTTTGTTAGTTTTCAAGAAACTTTATGGTCTATACTTTAACATGTGAATAGCTTGCTACTTGATCATGAGAAGTTTTATGAGATGAGCTACTGTTTATGATATATATTGATGCTTGAAAAAGTGTTTGGAACTATCATTGATCAAATTTATACACTATGGTAGCATTCACACTTCATAAATTATTTCTTTTATCATTTACCTACTCAAGGACGAGCAGGAATTAAGCTTGGGGATGCTGATACGTCTCCAATGTATCTATAATTTATGAAGTATTCATGCCATGTTTACAACAATTTTATATGATTTTGGTATGATTTGATTAGAACTAACCCGGACTGACGTTGTTTTCAGCAGAACTACCGTGGTGTCATTTTTTGTGCAGAAATAAAAGTTCTCGGAATGGGCTGAAAATTTACGGTGATTTTTTATGGACCAAAAGAGACCCTCGAAGCACAAGGGCTGGGCCAGGAAGTGGACGAGGAGGCCACAAGCCCTCTAGGCGTGCCCTACCCCCCAGGAAGGGTGCTCCGGGCTTGTGGGCACCTCGGGCACCCCCTTGACGTTAGATCGACGCCAAAAATTCTTATAAATACCCAAACCTCCGAAAAGAACCCTAGATCGGAAGTTTCGCCGCCGCAAGCCTCTGTAGCCATGAAAAATCAATCTAGGCCCTCTCCGGCACCCTGCCGGAGGGGGCCATCATCACCGGAGGCCATGGAGGAGGAAGCCGGAGGGGGCCATCATCACCATGGAGGCTAAGGACTAGAGGGAGAACCTCTCCCCATCTAGGGGGGAGGCCATGGAGGAGGAAGCACAAGGGGGAGACTCTCTCCCCCTCTCTCTCGGTGGTGCCGGAGTGCCGTCGGGGAACCACCGCCGCAGTGATCGTCTTCATCAACATCACCTTCTTCATCACCGTCCTCATCTCTTTTAAGCGGTCCACTCTCCCGTACCCCGCTGTAATCCCCTACTTGAACATGGTGCTTTATGCCACATATTATGATCCAATGATGTGTTGCCATCCTATGATGTTTTGAGTAGATTTCTTTTGTATTTTGGGTTGATTGATGATCTAGATTGGTTTGAGTTGTATGTTTTATTTTGGTGTTGTCCTATGGTGCCCTCCGTGTCACGCACACGTGAGGGATTCCCGCTGTAGGGTTTGCAATATGTTCATGATTCGCTTATAGTGGGTTGCTAGAGTGACAGAAGCTTAAACCCGAGTAAGGGGTTTGTTTGCGTATGGGAGTAAAGAGGACTTGATACTTTATTGCTATGGTTGGGTTTTACCTTAATGATCTTTAGTAGTTGCGGATGCTTGCTAGAGTTCCAATCATAAGTGCATATGATCCAAGTAGAGAAAGTATGTTAGCTTATGCATCTCCCTCATATAAAATTTCAATAATGATTACCGATCTTGTTAACGATTGCCTAGGACAATTCCGCACACTGTTCCATCATTATTCCACACTCGCTATTTGTAACATATTATAATATATTCTAACTTTATGTTAACAACACCTATTTTTATATTTTAGCTCTTCGATATCATGCAAAGCTATCCTCTTTATACCCACAACGAAGTTTTATTTCTCGTTTCTAGATGAAAGCAAACACTCGGTGTATGTAGAGTTGTATCAGTGACAGATAGGACTTGAGAGAATATTGATCTTACCTTTAGCTCCTTGTGGGTTCGACACTCCATACTTATCACTTCCATCTTTGGAAATTGCTACGACGATTCCTTGCACTTGGGGATTATCAGTGGGCAGGGGTGGAGGGGCGTGCCAGCCACCTTGTGGGCTGGTGTGCTTTCCCCTCTTTGGCCCATAAGGCCCACCACTTACCGGTGGCCTCCCGGAACCCCTTCCGACACTCCGACAAATACCTGGTACTTTCTGAAACCTTTTCGGTGACCCAATAGCATCGTCCTATATATCAATTTTTACCTCCGGACCATTCCGGAGCTCCTCGTCACGTCCGTGATCTCATCCGGGACTCCGAACAACATTCGGTCACCAACTCACATAACTCATATAGTACTATATCGTCAACGAATGTTAAGCGTGTGGACCCTACGGGTTCGAGAATGATGTAGACATGACCGAGACGCTTCTCTGGTCAATAACCAATAGTGGGACCTGGGTGCCCATATTGGTTCCTACATATTCTACGAAGATGTTTATCGATCAAACCTTTATGACAACATACGTATTTCCCTTTGTCTGTCGGTATGTTACTTGCCCGAGATTCGATCGTTGGTATCTCCATACCTAGTTCAATGTCGTTACCAGCAAGTCTCTTTACTCGTTCCTTAATACATCATCTTGCAACTAACTCCTTAGTCACTTTGCTTGCAAGCTTCTTGTGATGTGTATTACCGAGAGGGTCCAGAGATACCTCTCCGTCATACGGAGTGACAAATCCCAATCTCGATTCATGCGAACACAACAAACACTTTCGGATATTCCTGTAGAGCATCTTTATGATCACCCAGTTACGTTGTGACGTTTGATAGCACACAAGGTATTCCTCCGGTATCCGGGAGTTGCATGATCTCATGGTCGAAGGAATATGTATTTGACATTAAGAAAGCAGTAGCAATAAACTGAACGATCATATGCTAAGCTAACGGATGGGTCTTGTCCATCACATCATTCTCCTAAGGATGTGATCTTGTTATCAAGTGACAACACATGTCTATGGTCAGGAAACCTTAACCATCTTTTGATCAACGAGCTAGTCTAGTAGAGGCTCACTAGGCACACGGTATTTATTTATGTATCCACACATGTATTTAAGTTTCCAGTCAATACAATTCTAGCATGAATAATAAACCTTTATCATGATTAAGGAAATCTAATAATAACCACTTTATTATTGCCTCTAGGGCATATTTCCAATAGTCTCCTACTTGCACTAGAGTCAATAATCTAGTTCACATCGCCATGTGATTAACACCCAATTAGTTCTAAGGTGTGATCATGTTTTGCTTGTGAGAGAGGTTTAGTCAACGGGTCCATCACATTCAGATCCGTATGTATTTTGCAAATTTCTATGTCTACAATGCTCTGCATGGAGCTACTCTAGCTAATTGCTCCCACTTTTAGTACATATCCAGATTGAGACTCAGAGTCATCTGGATCGGTGTCAAAGCTTGCATCAATGTAATCCTTTACGACGAACTCTTTATCACCTCCATAACCGAGAAACATTTCCTTAGTCCTCTTTAGGTATTTAAGGATAATTTTGACCGCTTTCCAGTGATCCACTCCTGGATCACTATTGTACCCCCTTGCCAGACTCATGGCAAGGCACACAACAGGTCTGGTACACAGCATGGCATACTTTATAGAACCTATGGCTGAGGCATAGGGAATGACTTTCATTTTCTCTCTATCTTCTGTCGTGGTCGGGCTTTGAGTCTTACTCAATTTCACACCTTGCAACATAGGTAAGAACCCTTTCTTTGACTGGTCCATTTTGAACATCTTCAAAACTTTGTCAAGGTATGTGCTTTGTGAAAGTCCTATTAAGTGTCTCGATCTATCTCTATAGATCTTGATGCCCAATATATAAGCAGCTTCACCGAGGTCTTTCATAGAAAAAAATTCTTATTCAAGTATCCTTTTATGCTATCCAGAAATTCTATATCATTTCCAATCAACAATATGTCATCCACATATAATATCAGAAATGCTACAGAGCTCCCACTCACTTTCTTGTAAATACAGGCTTCACCGTAAGTCTGTATAAAACCATATTCTTTGATCACCTCATCAAAGCGTATATTACAACTCCAAGATGCTTGTATCAGTCCATAGATGGATCGCTGGAGCTTGCACACTTTGTTAGCACCTTTAGGATTGACAAAACCTTCTGGTTGCATCATATACAACTCTTCTTTAAGAAACCCGTTAAGGAATGCAGTTTTGACGTCCATTTGCCAGATTTCATAATCATAAAATGCGGCAATTGCTAACATGATTCAGACAGACTTAAGCATCGCTATGGGTGAGAAAGTCTCATCGTAGTCAACCCCTTGAACTTGTCGAAAACCTTTCGCGACAAGTCGAGCTTTGTAGACAGTGATATTACCATCAACGTTCGTCTTCCTCTTGAAGATCCATTTACTTTCAATGGCCTGCCGATCATCGGGCAAGTCCACCAAAGTCCAGACTTGTTTCTCATACATGGATCCCATCTCAGATTTAATGGCCTCAAGCCATTTGTCGGAATCTGGGCTCATCATAACTTCTTCATAGTTCGTAGGTTCGTCGTTGTCTAACAACATGACTTCCAGGACAGGATTACCGTACCACTATGGTGCAGAACGTGTTCTGGTTGACCTACGAAGTTTAGTAGTAACTTGAAGCTTCCTCTCTAGTTGGTGTAGGCATCACGGGAACGGTTTTCTCTGATGTGCTACTTTCCAATTCGAGAGAAGGTATAATTACCTCATCAAGTTCTACTTTCCTCCTACTCACTTCTTTCGAGAGAAACTCCTTCTCTAGAAATGATCCATTTTTAGCAACAAAGATCTTGCCTTCGGATCTATGGTAGAAGGTGTACCCAATAGTTTCTTTAGGGTATCCTATTGTGACGCCCCGGCTTAATCATGCACTAATCATACACGCAAATGCACACGATCAAGCCTAAGGACTCACTTGAAGATATCACAACACAACTCTAAAACATAAATAAAGTCATACAAGCTTTATTTTACAAGCCAGGGCCTCGAGGGCTCGAATACATAGCTCGCTGGCATACAAGCGTCAGTGGAAGCATCAGATATCTGCGTACAGACATAAGACAGAGAGATAAGCCTTTTACAAGGTGGGACAAAACAAAAGCTACGATCGAAAGGCGTAGGCCTCCTGCCTGGGACCCTCCGAACCTACTCCTGGTCGTCAGCCAACTCGTAGAAGTAACCACCCTCGGGGTAGTAATAGTAGTCGTCGGCGGGAGCAGCTATCTCAGGGGCTCCGTCATTTGGTTGCACCAAAAGGATAAAAGGGGAAAAAGAGGAAGCAAAGCAACCGTGAGTACTCATCCGAAGTACTCAGCAAGCAAGGATCTACACTACATATGCAACATTATCAAAGAAGGGCTGTATTTGTGGACTGGGCTGCAGAAATGCCATAATAGAGAGAAGGCCTAGTCCTATCGAAGACTAGCATCTTCAATGGTCTTGTAGCAATATAAGAGAGTAGATCAGTACAATATAATGTAGTAGTAATGTTATCAACCTCACCCAAAGATCCTTCCTCGACTCCCTGCGAGAAAGCAATCCCAGAGCCATACAGTCATCAACCTCGCCCAGAGATCCTTTCTTGACTCCCTGCGAGAAAGCAATCCCAGAGCCATACAGTCATCAACCTCGCCCAGAGATCCTTTCTCGACTCCCTGCGAGAAAGCAATCCCAGAGCCATACATCCAGGTATCATCTCAAGTTCTAGTTGTATCGATCGGGATACAACTCCGAGTGTCCTTTACC
Source organism: Thinopyrum elongatum (assembly GCA_011799875.1). Lineage (NCBI taxonomy): Eukaryota > Viridiplantae > Streptophyta > Magnoliopsida > Poales > Poaceae > Thinopyrum > Thinopyrum elongatum. The sequence continues at coordinate 498,357,527 of CM022300.1, forward strand.
GTAGGACCGGCTATCGATAGATGTTTTCTTCCCTGCAGGGGTGCACCAACTTACCCACCACGCTCGCTTAACTCCGGTCGGACACACTTTTCTGGGTCATGCCCGGCCTCAGCCAAATGATACACCGCAACCCTACCTACAGCTCAGCAGAGAGGTCCCCGTCGGTCTACATCCTAAGCGCAAGGGGGTCTTGGGCCATCGCCCCTCGCCCTCCGGGTCATTGCGTACATGACGAATCTCGGTACCACCCCTGAGGATGGCGCCGGCCCAGCCATGCTGCGATGCTGAACTGGACGTCTGACAGAGCTTTCGGCTGATGCATACGATGTAGAGTGCCCATAACTATTACCACGTGATGGTTAGTGCTATCCGGCCAAAGGCCGAATCGGATCAAATATCCAAATCGTTAGTGGATTAGGGGCTTGCGGTAACAAGCAGAGACTCATGATCGATGTGACCCCATCGCCCCGTCTCGAGGACTTGCTGCAAGGGCTAAGAATGCTCGGCCGCGCCTCGTAAATATCTCACGGGTAACTTCCCATCATTCGCGGGTACCCCTTAGGGTCGACCCGCCTTTCCAAGTATCAGTTGTAAAGTCCAAGTATCCGTGTGTCCATAACATCTGAGGAATCCGAGGTATCACCCTTGTTGGATTCCTACTCGATGTATCCGTCAAGGTGAACTCGGAGGAATCACCCTCGATGGGTTCACACTTGAGGTGTTGCACGACAGCGTTGTTATCGGAAGTGGTGAAGTAGGAATCACCCTCGAGGACCACGACCGAATAGCTACTCTACAGAGTTAACATCAGAAGTGCTAAACGAGGTATCACCCTCGGCACTCGATAGTAACCCAGTAGTGTTGTACAACTAAGGGGGTGATGTGCGGTGCCGGGGCCTGGTCTTCGATCCCGTTGATCGGGTCTTCTGATAATCCAGCGGGGCAGTTGGGACAAGTGGGGGTCACTAGTGGGTCACTAACCAACCTATACTAAGCAGTTTGAAACAGGCAGGTAAGGTAACAATAAGCAGGTTACAAAAGCAGGCTATGCATCAGAATAGGAGCAATCAATTACAGTAGCAAAATCTAATGCAAGCATGAGAAAATAGAATGGGCGATATCGGGATGATCAAAGGGGGGGCTTGCCTGGTTGCTCTGCGGCAAAGGCAAGGTCATCAGGGGTCATCGATCTTTGGAGCTGCGTTGGTACCGGGCTCTATCGAGAGAGAAGAGGGGGAGGAAACAGATAAATACAAGGCAGACAAGGTAACACAGAGCTTGCTATGCTAACGTGCAGTGCAGGGTTGCCTAAAAGTATGTCTAAGTCACATTAGATATTTTAGGATTTAAGTTGCATTTATTAACTGGTGTATATGCACTAATCATCTACCAGATACGGCCTTGAAGTTGTGGGTTCACCTCTGTAGAGGGTCCCGGCACGAAAACAGACAGTACAGTCAGCTTCGTCTCGTCGTTCTGATCAATTTTCATGTACAAAGTTTTTCCATCTGAGCTACAGTTATTTTATATTAATTTTCTAAGTTTAATTCATTTTTTGAATTAGCAGACTTAAATTAAATCAAAAACAGGTTACTGCATCAGCATGACATCAGCACGATGTCAGCAGTCAACAGGGCAGTTGACTGGGTCAAACTGACGTGCGGGACCCACTGTCTTAGGCACATTTTAACTAAACCGGCTTAATTAGCTAATATGCAATTAGGTTAATTAATCAAAGATAATTAAGTTAATTAATTAATCAACTAGTTAATTAATTATTATTATTAATCTTCTTTTTTTTAACATCTTTATTTTGTTTTTAGGGGCTGGGCCCCACGTGTAAGTGGCACAGGGGCTAGCGGGCACACGGGTGTAGCGGTTGCGGGCACGTGCCCGAGGGGGCAGACCTGAGCGGGTCAGATGGCGGGCGAGGCCGCGGCAAGGGATGGCGTCGGCGCGGCTGGTGGGCGCTGGCCGGCAAGGCGGGAGCTCCGGCGGGCGCACGCGCGGGAGGCGGTGCTGCAGGGGGGGCGGCGGCGGCAAGCGCGGCGAGCGAGGCAAGCGGCGGCTTAGGCGGAGCACATCCGCAGCAGGGGGTGGGCGGTGGCGGCCAGGCACGGCCATGGGCGGGTGCGGGGGCGAGGGTACGGTGGTGGCCGTAGTGGGGGAAGGCCGCGGTCGCGGCGGACCGACGCAGCGGGCGGCGAGCAGCGGGACAGGGGCGGAGGCGAACACGGCGAGCGGCAGCCGATGCGGGCGCGGCTGCAGTGGCGCGCGACGGTGCGCGGTCGGGATGCGGGCACAGCGGGGTGAGCGCGAGCCACGGCCAAGGCGAGGTGCGGGCGGCTAGGCGCGGGGAGCACGGCTGGGGACGGCACCGTACGGCGAGCGAAGAGAGGAGGAGGGGGGAGCGTGCTCACAGGGCCCTGTAGAGGTGCTAAAGTGAGCTCGGGGAGGCGCCGGAGCTCGGGACGGTGACGGCGTGGTGAGGTGGCGGCGTTCGGGGAGGAGGTCGAGGCGCCCGGCGTGGCGACGGGGACGGGGCGGCGGTGCGGTGGTCCGACGAGGTGGTTGAGCACGGCGGCGACGGGGAGGAGATCCGACGATGGCGTCGTGGCGGACGCGACGACGGGGGCGGTCGGGGTCGAGCCCCGATCCAGATCAGGGGGGGGGGCGAGCGGGAGAAGAGAGTGGGTGGGATCGTGGGGTGTGGGGGGGGGGTAGTGGGTAGGGTTCCTGGGGGGAGGGGTAAGTAGGTGGAGGGGTGGGCCGGCCTGTGGAGAGGCCGACTGGGCCGGTTGGCTGGGCTATTTGTCCCAGTTGGCCGGGAGGGTTTTTTATTTTCCTTTTTCACTTTTTAATTTTTTTTTGTTTTCAAACTTAGCTACTGCTTTCTATTAAATTCTAAAACTAGATGAATTTTGGTAGCTATGAGACTTGTCACATAAATCAAGCACATCAATTCTAGGAGTCACAAAAAGTTCGAGGCCAAAAGGAGTTGTCTAACCATTTTTAGAAATTGGAAAGGCCAATTTTAAATGCTGCTGGGCCACTAAATAAATTTCCAGGGGCACCTGGGAATCCAAAAGAGGTTGGTTCCAACATGACAAATAACCAGAGATTATTTGCCACACTTTGAACATTTTAGATTTTATGTTTGTAAACTTTTATTTTTTGACTTTAATTTAAATTTGAATTTGGATCGGATTCGAACCAACATGAGTTTAACAACAGTAATCATGATGATGTGGCATCATTAGTAGGGAATTACTGTAGCTTAATTATCCGGGCGTCACAAATCTCCTCCACTACAAGAAATCTCGTCTCGAGATTTAAGAGGTGGAGTAAGGGGGAAAGTTCCGGTTACGAAATTCTATCGAGTCTTCTCGGTCTTGGTTGCTCTTCTCGAAGAGGTCGATCCATTACGTTGATGACTTCCTTTCTTTGCTTCAGGTCATCGTGATGAAGTCATCATCCTGTCTTCGGGAATTCCATCGCACTTATGAAAATGATAAGGGGTAACTTCAGAAGAACTGGCCTCTACAAGGTTGCTTAGCCGGTAGCTAACACCAGGGAAGGTGGCGGAAAGTAACTCTCGAATCTAATCTTAAGAAAATGTCGAGAGCCAAGTAAGAAGGTGCAGAATAGAAGTTTCAAGCGCACAGGCAATCATTCATTGCCTGTAAGGAAGTGTGAAAGGGGTTCAGAGCAATGGGAATAAGTATTGCGTCTGATACCAGAATAGATCACTAGGCAGGTGGCCCGTGAATTACATACGAAGTCAAGCGCGAGGAATAACTTTGGAAATCGGGGGGTGTACAGGAGAGTCAGGTTTCAATCCTGTGGAACTGTGGGTTATGGGCCCACCATGTGGGTTAAAAGTAGAAGGGGCGTTGAAATCTTTCTTGGTCATGATAGCAAGGCATGTCAGAGGTTAGCCTGTCAGTTATGTCGGCAACAATGTCGGTACCAAGGGCGAGGGACACAGAGAACCATTTTTCTGCTCGTTGAACAAGGCGGACCAATAAGGCAAAGTTCTCGTCCATCGGGGGTTACCGGATTGTCATCAACAATAGTAACAGGGTCACACCGACAAGGTTGTGCATTGAGGTGTTTTCATAAGCAGGGAATTATTTCTGCTTATATCATATAGATCACAAGAAAGGTTAAACAAACCAATGGAAAGGAAAAATGATTAATTGATTATTCAAATTACCCAATGGGAAGGAAGATGTGTTTACACTCAAGAACTAGGAGTATATCCTTTCCAAGGAAAAGCGGAGCACGGTATACATGATAGGCCAGCAAGATCAAAGGCATTTAGATAAAGGGTCGAGGGAAGAATCATGATATTACCCATACAACAGTGTTTGGATAATAGATCAAGAAACATTTAGCATTGCGCTTCCAATGTTCTTTTTGATATTCGGGATGCCACAATCATGCCTCGAGGTAGCGATGATATGGTGTTTCAAGAAAAGGTTGGCTCTGAAGGCCACAAGAATACACAGGGAATAACTTCAGTAATAGCAAAGAAAACAAGGTATGAGCAAAACATAACCAAGTCTGTGTTGGCAGGAATACGAGGAGGTTGTCGATGATATAACAAATCATCGGGGGCAGGGATGGTAATTCTAGCCATGAGTTCAATTGACATCTCTGAAGAAGCCAAAGTGTTGACGGTGATCACGACAAATTTTGTCGAGAGACTCTATGAAGATGCCATCGAGCAGCGACGACATCAAGCAAAAGGAAGGATGAAGTGAAAGACTATGAGAACCATGGATTCGACACAAGCTCGAAGTCAAGCTTGTCGTTCGAGGTGAAATGATAAGATGAGGAAGATTGACGTAAGCTTAGCTCATCGTCGGAAGTTGCTCCGGGCATAAGGACCAAGTAGCATAGTTAAAAGTTGGCACGATAAAAATATAGCCGATCAGGCTAGGAATGATGTGATGGGGTATTAAACTTCCCAGTAATGAGTACTAGGGTTAATACCGGAAGGTAAATTGGAGTAGAGGTTGGACAGGTGAAATGATTTGCAGAAGAGAAGTACTTTTAACTTGTCCGGGAAAAGGAATCAAGGAGAAAATATGGTCGGAACCACGATTGCAAAGGACCAATTCACAGATACAAGATGAACTTGTATATCAAGGAGATAGTTATTTGCTATGAGAAGCTTTCATGATAAGTTCCACATCGTGTCCATGGGCATGAACACAAGGTTCAAGGTCGACTCCCACTTCTTCAAAGCATAACCTTTCATTTACTCCTCGTTTTCGAAGAAATTGTAGTGCTGAAGATTTATCTGGTGAAGCACCAGAAGAGTATGACTCGCATAACTTTCGAGTTCACACGAATTAGGGAAAGCATAAGTTCAACCCATTGGGACATTTTTACGAAGCTATACAAAACAATAACAGGAGCGACGGGTGCACGCTCAAAAGCAAAGGGCTGGCGATTCGGAGTAGATGATACAATTCGCCAGAGGCATTTTGTATCAGGGGAAAGTCGTCAATGACTTAAAATACGAAGGAGATGCCGGATAGTAATCCACCAAATGATCACGTGGTCTGCAAAGGATCTGATGTGAGTATCGGTACTCGACCAGAAGAAGAAGGGATGCAAAGGAATTGGTTTATGGAAACTTCTGAATAAGCCGAAGCTTGAATACAAAGAAATTTTTGATTTCCAGATCGGTGTATCAGAATCAGTTGCTCTGATCGAAAATGGGTAGGTTGAATAGACTTAGAGGCGCACCCGATCAAATCTTGATTGGGCAAGAACCAGCTCATATCCGGAATGATGTCTGAGCCGGAAAGAAAATTCCCAAGGATTAATTGATGATTGCGAGTAGTCGCACATACGTTGAATCCATAGGAACAGAATGACAATCACAAAGGATTTTAAAGAATATTGCTAGACATATGGAATTAATCCTAATGCAAGCAGGCAAGGAGAATCAAGAGCAATAGGATGCAGAGGATTTTTTGAAAGATCGATTAACAATGGGAAGAATGTTGCGAAGCACATGATCAACTAGGGATGAACGAATCCCTGATAAGTGTGAGGAATTATTCGTAGGTGTATTCAGGCGGAGAGGAACTGCAAGGCAGTAGGTTCAGAGAATTTCTCGAAATGTCAGATAGTGTTTCAATATGTCGAATAGATCCCGAGAGTAACTGGAATGAATATATGAACGACGAGTGTCAGTAGTTATCCATCGGAGTTTATCGGTGGTCAGGAACTGCAAGGCAGTGGGCACAGGGTCTCGGGAAACATCGAGAAGTATCTTCAGAGTCTTCTGATGTAGCAAGCGATCATCTGTAGTGAAGGGGCTCTCTGGGAGGAAATCGTTACAAGAACCTAATGTCAGAGTTAGTAAAATCTTAACCTGAAGAGAAGAGAGATCAGAATCCCAGAGTATTGACGAGGAATAAAAGATCCTAATACCACCCAATGGCGACGTGGGCCCATAAGTAAAACAGTTTTTGGTTACTAGACTCAACTTCGGCCAAGGAGTTGGAAAGGGGGATTCCTACAGGCAATCGGCTCTGATACCAACCTGCGACGCCCCCAGCCCAATCGTGCACTAATCATACACGCAAATGCACACAATCAAGCCTAAGGACTCACTTGAAGATATCACAACACAACTATAAAACATAAATAAAGTCATACAAGCTTTATATTACAAGCCAGGGCCTCGAGGGCTCGAATACATAGCTTGATGGCATACAAGCATCAGCGGAAGCATCAGATATCTAAGTACAGACATAAGACAGAGAGATAAGCCTTTTACAAGGCGGGACAAAACAAAAGCTACGATCGAAAGGCGCAGGCCTCCTGCCTGGGACCCTCCGAACCTACTCCTGGTCGTCAGCCAACTCGTAGAAGTAACCACCCTCGGGGTAGTAATAGTAGTCGCCGGCGGGGGCAGCTGTCTCAGGGGCTCCGTCATCTGGTTGCACCAAAAGGATAAAAGGGGAAAAAGAGGAAGCAAAGCAACCGTGAGTACTCATCCGAAGTACTCAGCAAGCAAGGATCTACACTACATATGCAACATTATCAAAGAAGGGTTGTATTTGTGGACTGGGCTGCAGAAATGCCAGAATAGAGAGAAGTCCTAGTCCTATCGAAGACTAGCATCTTCAGCGGTCTTGCAGCAATAGAAGAGAGTAGATCAGTACAATATAATGTAGTAGTAATGTTATCAACCTCACCCAGATATCCTTCCTCGACTCCCTCTGAGAAAGCAATCCCAGAGCCATACAGTCATCAACCTCGCCCAGAGATCCTTTCTCGACTCCCTGCGAGAAAGCAATCCCAGAGCCATACAGTCATCAACCTCGCCCAGAGATCCTTTCTCGACTCCCTGCGAGAAAGCAATCCCAGAGCCATACATCCAGGTATCATCTCAAGTTCTAGTTGTATCGATCGGGATACAACTCAGAGTGGCCTTTGCCGTATGACCGGCTATCGATAGATGTTTTCTTCCCTGTAGGGGTGCACCAACTTACCCACCACGCTCACTTAACTCCGGTCGGACACACTTTTCTGGGTCATGCCCGGCCTCGGCCAAACGATATACCGCAACCCTACCTACAGCTCAGCAGAGAGGTCCCTGTCGGTCTACATCCTAAGCACAAGGGGGTCTTGGGCCATCGCCCCTCGCCCTCTGGGTCGTTGCGTACATGACGAATCTCGGTACCACCCCTCAGGATGGCGTCGGCCCAGCCGTGCCGCGATGCTGAACTGGACGTCTGACAGAGCTTTCGGCTGATGCATACGATGCAGAGTGCCCATAACTGTTCCCACGTGATGGTTAGTGCTATCCGGCCAAAGGCCGGCTCGGATCAAATATCCAAATCGTTAGTGGATTAGGGGCTTGCGGTAACGAGCAGAGACTCACGATCGATGTGACCCCGTCGCCCCGTCTCGAGGACTTGCTGCAAGGGCTAAGAATGCCCGGCAGCGCCTCGTAAATATCTCACGGGTAACTTCCCATCATTCGCGGGTACCCCTCAGGGTCGACCCGCCTTTCCAAGTATCAGTTGTAAAGTCCAAGTATCCATGTGTCCATAACATCTGAGGAATCCGAGGTATCACCCTCGTTGGATTCCTACTTGATGTATCCGTCAAGGTGAACTCAGAGGAATCACCCTCGATGGGTTCACACTTGAGGTGTTGCACGACAGCGTCGTTATCGGAAGTGGTGAAGGAGGAATCACCCTCGAGGACCACGACCGAATAGCTACTCTACAGAGTTAACATCAGAAGTGCTAAACGAGGTATCACCCTCGGCACTCGATAGTAACCCAGTAGTGTCGTACAACTAAGGGGGTGATGTGCGGTGCCGGGGCCTGGTCTTCGATCCTGTTGATCGGGTCTTCTGATAATCCAGCGGGACAGTTGGGACAAGTGGGGGTCACTGGTGGGTCACTAACCAACCTATACTAAGTAGTTTGAAATAGGCAGGTAAGGTAACAATAAGCAGGTTACAAAAGCAGGCTATGCATCAGAATAGGAGCAATCAATTATAGTAGCAAAATCTAATGCAAGCATGAGAAAATAGAATGGGCGATATCGGGATGATCAAAGGGGGGGGGGGGGCTTGCCTGGTTACTCGGCGGCAAAGGCAAGGTCGTCAGGGGTCGTCGATTTCTGGAGCTGCGTCGGTACCGGGCTCTATCGAGAGAGAAGAGGGGGAGGAAACAGATAAATACAAGGCAGACAAGGTAACACAGAGCTTGCTATGCTAACATGCAGTGCAGGGTTGCCTAAAAGTATATCTAAGTCACATTAGATATTTTAGGATTTAAGTTGCATTTATTAACCGGTGTATATGCACTAATCATCTACCAGATACGGCCTCGAAGTTGTTTGTTCACCTTTCTAGAGGGTCCCGACACGAAAACAGACGATACGGTCAGCTTCGTCTCGTGTTCTGATCAATGTTCATGTACAAAGTTTTTCCATCTGAGCTACGGTTATTTTATATTAATTTTCTAAGTTTAATTCATTTTCTGAATTAGCAGACTGAAATTAAATAAAGAACAGGTTACTGCATCAGCATGACATCAGCATGATGTCAGCAGTCAACAGGGCAGTTAACTGGGTCAAACTGACATGCGGGACCGACTGTCTTAGGCACATTTTAACTAAACCGGCTTAATTAGCTAATATGCAATTAGGTTAATTAATCAAATTAATTAAGTTAATTAATTAATCAACTAATTAATTATTATTATTATTAATCTTCTTTTTTTTAACATCTTTATTTTGTTTTTAGGGGCTGGGCCCCACGTGTAAGTGGCACAGGGGCTAGCGGGCACGCATGTGTAGCGGTTGCGGGCATGTGCCCGAGGGGGCAGACCCGAGCGGGTCAGATGGCGGGCGAGGCCGCGGCAAGGGATGGCGCCGGCGTGGCTGGTGGGCGCTGGCCGGCGAGGCGGGAGCTCCGGCGGGCGCGCGCGCGGGAGGCGGTGCTGCAGGGGCGGCAGTGCCGAGCGCGGCGAGCACGGCGAGCGGCGGCTTAGGCGGAGCAGATCCGCAGCAGGGGGCAGGCGACGGCGGCCAGGCGTGGCCATGGGCGCATGCGGGGGCGAGGGTACGGTGGTGGCCGGAGCAGGGGAAGGCCGCGGTCGCGGCGGACCGACGCAGCGGGCGGCGAGCAGCGGGTGCAGGGGCGGAGGCGGACACGGCGAGCGACAGCCGATGCGGGCGCGGCTGCAGTGGCGCGCGGTGGTGCGCGGTCAAAACGCGGGCACAGCCTGGTGAGCGCGAGCCACGACCGGGGCGAGGTGCGGGCGGCTAGGTGCGGGGAGCACGGCCGGGGACGGCGCCGTACGGGGAGCGAAGAGAGGGGGAGGGGGGGGTACGTGCTCACGGGGCCCTGTAGAGGTGCTAAAGTGAGCTCGGGGAGGCACCGGAGCTCGTGGCGGCGATGGTCAACGACAGGGATGGCGACGGCGCGGTGAGGTGGCGGCGTTCGAGGAGGAGGTCGAGGCGCCCGGCATGGCGACGGGGACGGGGCGGCGGTGCGGTGGTCCGGCGAGGTGGCTGAGCACGGGGACGACGGGGAGGAGATCCGGCGACGGTGTCGTGTCGGACGCGGCTACGGGGGCGGTCGGGGTCAAGCCCCGATCCAGATCGAGGGGGCGAGCGGGAGGAGAGAGTGGGGTGGGGATCGTGGGGTGTGGGGGGGTAGTGGTCTAGGGTTCCTGGGGGGAGGGGTAAGTAGGTGGAGGGGTGGGCCGGCCTGTGGAGAGGCCGACTGGGCCGGTTGGCCCAGTTGGCCGGAAGGGTTGTTTCTTTCCCTTTTTCACCTTTTAATTTTTTTTGTTTTCAAACTTTGCTACTGCTTTCTATTAAATTGTAAAACTAGATGAATTTTGTTAGCTATGAGACTTGTCACATAAATCAAGCACATCAATTCTAGGAGTCACAAAAAGTTCGAGGCCAAAAGGAGTTGTCTAACCATTTTTAGAAATTGGAAAGGCCAATTTTAAATGCTGCTGGACCACTAAATAAATTTCCAGGGGCACCTAGGAATCCAAAAGAGGTTGGTTCCAACATGACAAATAACCAGAGATTATTTGCCACACTTTGAACATTTTAGATTTTATGTTTGTAAACTTTTATTTTTTGACTTTAATTTAAATTTGAATTTGGACCGGATTCGAACCAACGCGAGTTTAACAACAGTAATCATGATGACATGGCATCATTAGCAGGGAATTACTGTAGCTTAATTATCCGGGCGTCACACCTATGAAGACGCACTTCTCCGATTTGGGTTCGAGCTTATCAGGCTGAAGCCTTTTAACATAAGCGTCGCATCCCCAAACTTTAAGAAACGACAGCTTAGGTTTCTTGCCAAACCATAGTTCATACGGTGTCATCTCAACGGATTTAGACGGTGCCCTATTAACCGTGAATGCGGCTATCTCTAATGCATAACCCCAAAATGATAAAGGCAAATCGGTAAGAGATATCATAGAACGCACCATATCTAATAAAGTACGGTTACGACGTTCGGACACACCATTACGCTGTGGTGTTCCAGGTGGCGTGAGTTGTGAAACAATTCCACATTGTTTTAAATGAAGGCCAAACTCGTAACTCAAATATTCGCCTCCGCGATCAGATCGTAGAAACTTTATTTTCTTGTTACGATGATTCTCCACTTCACTATGAAATTCTTTGAACTTTTCAAATGTTTCAGATTTGTGCTTCATCAAGTATATGTACCCATACCTACTTAAATCATCTGTGAAGGTTAGAAAATAATGATACCCGCCGCGTGCCTCAATACTCATCGGACCACATACATTGGTATATATTATTTCCAATAAGTCATTAGCTCGCTCCATTGTTCCGGAGAACGGAGTTTTAGTCATCTTACCCATGAGGCATGGTTCGCAAGTATCAAATGATTCATAATCAAGTGATTCCAAAAGTCCACCCGCATGGAGTTTCTTCATGCGCTTTACACCAATATGACCTAAACAGCAGTGCCACAAGTATGTTGCACTATCATTATCAACTTTGCATCTTTTGGCATCAATTTTATGAATATATGTATCACTACGATCGAGATTCAACAAGAATAGACTATTCTTTAAAGGTGCATGACCATAAAAGATGTTATTCATATAAATAGAACAACCATTATTCTCTGACTTAAATGAATAACCGTCTCGCAGTAAACAAGATCCAGATATAATGTTCATGCTCAACGCTGGCACCAAATAACAATTATTGAGGTCTAAAACTAATCCCGAAGGTAGATGTAGAGGTAGCGTGCTGACGGCGATCACATCGACCTTGGAACCATTCCCGACGCGCATCGTCACCTCATCCTTAGCCAATCTTCGTTTATTCCGCAACTCCTATTTCGAGTTACAAATATGAGCAACCGAACCAGTATCAAATACCCAGGTGCTACTATGAGCATTAGTAAGGAACACATTAATAACATGTATATCAAATATACCTTTGTTCACTTTGCCATCCTTCTTATCGCCAAGTATTTGGGGCAGTTCCGCTTCTAGTGACCATTTCCCTTGCAGTAGAAGCACTCAGTTTCTGGCTTGGATCCAGCTTTGGGCTTCTTCACGGGAGCGGTAACTTGCTTGCCATTCTTCTTGAAGTTCCCTTTCTTTCCCTTGCCCTTTTTCTTGAAACTAGTGGTCTTGTTAACCATCATCACTTGATGCTCCTTCTTGATTTCTATCTCCGCCGATTTTAGCATCGCGAAGAGCTCAAGAATCGTCTTCGTCATCCCTTGCATATTATATTTCATCATGAAGCCTTTGAAGCTTGGTGGCAGTGACTGAAGAACTCTGTCAATAACACTCTCAACTGGAAGATCAATTCCCAGCTAAGTCAAGTGGTTATGATAGCCAGACATTTTGAGTATGTGTTCACTGACAGAGCTGTTCTCCTCCATCTTGCAGCTATAGAACTTGTTGGAGATTTCATATCTCTCAACCCGGGCATTAGCTTGAAATATCAACTTCAGCTCTTGGAACATCTCATATGCTCTGTGGCGTTTAAAACGTCTTTGAAGTCCCGGTTCTAAGCCGTAAAGCATGGCACACTGAACTATCAAGTAGTCATCAGTCCGCGTTTGCCAGGCGTTCACAACGTCTAGATTAGTGGGAACGGGTTGGTTACCTAGCGGTGCATCAAGGACATAATTCTTCTGTGCAGCAATGAGGATAATCCTCAAGTTACGGACCCAGTCCATGTAGTTGCTACCATAATCTTTCAACTTAGCTTTCTTTAGGAACACATTAAAATTCAAGGGAACGGTAGCACGGGCCATTGATCTACAACATAGATATGCAAAAACTATTAAGACTAAGTTCATGATAATTTTTTAGTTCAAATAATCAAATTACTAATGAACTCCCACTTAAATCAACATCCCTCAAGTTGTCTAAGTGATACATGATCCAAATCAACTAACCCATGTCCGATCATCACGTGAGATGGGATAGTCATCAATGGTGAACATCTCTATGTTGATCATATCTACTATATGACTCACATTCGGCCTTTCGGTCTACAGTGTTCCGAGACCATGTCTGTACATGCTAGGCTCGTCAAGGTTAACCCAAGTATTCTGCATGTGCAAAACTGGCTTACACCCGTTGTATGTGAACGTAGAGTCTATCACACCCGATCATCACGAGGTGCTTCAGAATGATGAACTTTAGCAATGGTGCATACTTAGGGAGAACACTTTTATCTTGAAATTAAGTGAAGGGATCATCTTATAATGCTACCGTTGTTCTAAGCAAAATAAGATGCATAAAGGATAAACATCACATGCAATCAAAATATATGTGACATGATATGGCCATCATCATCCTGTGCTTTTGATCTCCATCTCCAAAGCATCGTCATGATCTCCATCATCACCAGCATAACACCTTGATCTCCATCGTAGCGTCGGGGTCGTCTCGCCAACTATTGCTTCTACAACTATTGCTAACGCATAGCGATAAAGTAAAGCAATTACATGGCGCTTAGTGATTGACACGCAGGTCATACAATAATTAAAGACAACCCTAAGGCTCCTGCCAGTTGTCGTACTCATCGACATGCAAGTCGTGAACTTATTACAAAACACGATCATCTCATACATCAACATGTATCACATCATATCTTGACCATATCACATCACAACATGCCCTGCAAAAATAAGTTAGACGTCCTCTACTTTGTTGTTGCAAGTTTTACGTGGCTGCTACAGGCAAGTAGCAAGAACCATTCTTACCTACGCAAAACCACAATGGTGATTATCAAGTTTGCTGTTTTAACCTTCTGCAAGGATCGGCCGTAGTAAAATTCGATTCAACTAAAGTAGGAAAAACAGACACTCGCCAGCCACCTTTATGCAAAACAAGTTGCATGTCAGTCGGTGGAACCGGTCTCATGTACGTGGACATGTAAGGTTGGTCGGGCTGCTTCATCCCACAATACCACCGAATCAAAATAAGACGTTGGTGGTACGCAGTATGAACATCACCGCCCACAACTCCTTTGTGTTCTACTCGTGCATATCATCTACGCATAGACCTGGCTCATGATGCCACTGTTGGGGAACGTTGCATGGAAAACAAAAAAAAATTATGCACACGCAAGATCTATCCATGGAGATGCATAGCTACGAGAGGGGAGAGTATGTCTACGTACCCTCGTAGACCGTTAAGCGGAAGCGTTTATCAACGCGGTTGATGTAGTCGTACACTTCACGATCCGCCCGATCAAGTACCGAACGCACGGCACCTCCGCGTTCAGCACATGTTCAGCTCGATAACATCCTCGCCTTCTTGATCCAGCAAGTCGGGTGAAGTAGTAGATGAGTTCTGGCAGCATGACGGCGTTGTGACGGTGGTGGTGCAACTATCTCCATAGGGCTTCGCCGAGCACTACGAAAATTATGACCGAGGACGAACTAGAGGGAGAGGGGCGCCGCACATGGCTTGGGGATCGTGGTGTGTGTTGCCCCTCTCCCTCCTCACATATATATAGGTGGAGGGGGAAAGAGGAGGCAGCCTAGGGCGCCCCCAAGGGGCCGGCGGCCAGCCGCAGGGCCTGCCTAGCCGCGCCCCCCTTCCATATATGGACATGGGGGGGTGGAAAGGGGGGCTGCCTGCCTTAGGGCGCCTCCCCCTTCCTTCCCTCTCTCCTTGGCGCGTGGGCAGGGGTGGAGGGGCGTGCCAGCCCCCTTGTGGGCTGGTGTACTTTCCCCCCTTTGGCCCATAAGTCCCACCACTTACCGGTGGCCTCCTGGAACCCCTTCCGGCACTCCGATAAATATCTGGTACTTTCCGAAACCTATCCGATGACTGAATAGCATTGTCCTATATATCAATCTTTACCTCCGGACCATTACGGAGCTCCCCGTCACGTCCATGATCTCATCCGGGACTCCAAACAACATTCAGTCATCAACTCAAATAACTCATATTGTACCATATCGTCAACGAAGGTTAAGCGTGCGCCCCCTACGGGTTCGAGAATGACGTAGACATGACCGAGACGCTTCTATGGTCAATAACCAATAGCGGGACCTGGATGCCCATATTGGTTCCTACATATTCTATGAAGATCTTTATCGGTCGAACCTTTATGACAACATACATATTTCCCTTTGTCTATCGGTATGTTACTTGCCCGAGATTCGATCATCGGTATCTCCATACCTAGTTCTATCTCGTTACCGACAAGTCTCTTTACTCGTTTCATAATACATCATCTTGCAACTAACTCCTTAGTCACTTTGCTTGCAAGCTTCTTGTGATGTGTATTACCGAGAGGGCCCAGAGATACCTCTCCATCATACAGAGTGACAAATCCCAATCTCGATTCAGGCCAACTCAACAGACACCTTCGGAGATACCTGTAGAGCACCTTTATGATCACCTAGTTACGTTGTGACGTTTGATAACACACAAGGTATTCCTTCGGTATCCGAGAGTTGCATGATCTTATGGTCGAAGGAATATGTATTTGACATTAAGAAAGCAGTAGCAATAAACTGAACGATCATATGCTAAGCTAACGGATGGGTCTTGTCCATCACATCATTCTCCTAATGATGTGATCCCGTTATCAAGTGACAACACATGTCTATGGTCAGGAAACCTTAACCATCTTTTGATCAACGAGCTAGTATAGTAGAGGCTCACTAGGGACACGGTATTTGTTTATGTATCCACACATGTATTTAAGTTTCCGGTCAATACAATTCTAGCATGAATAATAAACCTTTATCATGATTAAGGAAATATAATAATAACCACTTTATTATTGCCTCTAGGGCATATTTCCAACATCTTCTTAGACCTAGGATTTTTTATAACCGACAACTCATAAAACAATCTTTGTAAAGTAGGATGGGTACGAATAAATCTTCTCTCAAGTTTAAGAACAAGTGTGGAAATAGCTTCAGCATAATTTTTGGTTCTTTTAAGAATAGGAGCATCATCACAAGCGAAAGTTCCTGTGCAATTAAAGAATTCTTGGATAACACTTTTCCCTATGATATTCCCATGTCCCATCACTAAAGTTTTAGCACCAAGATTGGTGGGAATTTAAATTTTAGGAGTTTTACCATCCTCACTTTTTTTCATGCCCAAATCAGCCATAATAACAACTTCAAGAAGGCGACAAACATACAAGCAAAAGGCAAACGAAAAATATTTTTGTATTTTTGCAAAAATGTTTTAGATGTGGGGAGATGAAAACGAGAGGCAAATGGCAAATAAAGTAAATACAAGGAGATGAAAGTTTATGTGTAGGTACTTGATAGATGTTGGTGATGTCTCCCCGGCAAGGACGCCAGAAATTCTTCCTGCTACTTTTGAGCTGCGTTGGGATTTCCCCGGAGGAGGGGATGATGTAGTACAGTAGAGATAAGTATTTCCCTCGGTTAGAAACCAAGGTTATCAATCCAGTAGGGGAACCACGCAACAACTCTTTAGCGGTACCTACACTCAAAATAACAAATACTTGCACCCAACGCAAACAAGGGGTTGTCAATCCCTTGGCAGTTAATTGCAAAGATTAGACCTTGTAGTGATAAATAGATAAAACAAAAATACAAAATAAAATAACGGTAATAAAATTGCAGCAAGGTATTTTTTATTTTTTATATATGATTTAAATAGACCCTTGGCCATAGTTTTCACTAGAGGCTTCTCTCTTGAAGATAACATATGGTGGGTAAACAAATTACTGTTGGGCAATTGATAGAAAAGCGAATAATCATGACGATATCTAAGGCAATGATCATATATATAGGCATCATGTCCGAGACAAGTAGACCGACTCCTGCCTGCATCTACTACTATTACTCCACACATCGACCGCTATCCAGCATAAAGAACGGAGTAACGCCTTAAGCAAGATGACATGATGTAGACAAAGTAAACTCACGCATGAATAAACCCCATCTTTTTATCCTTAATGGAAATGATACAAATACGTGTCATGTCCCCTTCTGTCACTGGGATTGAGCACCGCAAGATCGAACCCATCACAAAGCACCTCTCCCATTGCAAGAAAAATCAATCTACTTGGCCAAACCAAATCAATAGATCGGAGAGAAATACAAAGCTATAATAATCATGCATAAAAGAGTTCACACAAGACTAAAATAATATTCATAGATAATCTGATCATAAACTCACAATTCATCGGATCCCAACAAACACACCGCAAAAAGTGATTACATCGAATAGATCTCCAAGAACATCGAGGAGAATATTGTATTGAAGATCAAAGAGAGAGAAGAAGCCATCTAGCTACTAGCTATGGACGCGTAGGTCTGTGGTAAACTACTCACACATCACCGGAGAGGCCGCAAGGTTGATGTAGAGCCCCTCAGTGGTTGAATCCCTGATACATCTCCGCCGTATCTACTTTTCCTAACGCTTTTGCTCTTGTTTTGGACTCTAATTTGCATGATTTGAATGAAACTAACTCGGACTGATGCTGTATTTAGCAGAACTACCATGGTGTTTTTTGTGTGCAGAAATAAAAGTTCTCGGATTTGGACGAAACTTTTTGGAGATTTATTTTAGAATAAATAAAAAATACTGGAACCAAGAACCACCAGAGGGGCCCCCTGGCTGACCACAAGACACCAGGGCGCGCCACCACCTCCAGGCGCGCCCTGGTGGGTTGTGGGGCCCTCGGGGCTCCGCAGACCCTAATTCCAACTCCATAAATACCTATTTTTGGAGAAAAAATAAGAGAGGAAGTTTTATCGCGTTTCACGATACGGAGCCGCCGCCACCTCCTGTTCTTCATCGGGAGGCCAGATGTAGAGTCCGTTCGGGGCTCCGGAGAGGGGAATCTTCGGTCTTCGTCATCACCAACCCTCCTTCATCACCAATTCCATGATGCTCCCCACCGGGAGTGAGTAATTCCTTCGTAGGCTCGCTGGTCGGTGAGGAGTTGGATGAGATTCATCATGTAATCGAGTTAGTTTTGTTAGGGCCTGATCCCTAGTATCCACTATGTTCTAAGATTGATGTTGCTATGACTTTGCTATGCTTAATGCTTGTCACTGGGGCCCGAGTGCCATGATTTCAGATCTGAACCGTTTATGTTTTCACCATTATATCTATGTTCTGGATACGATCTTGCAAGTCATATTCACCAATTACGTGTTATGATCCGTAAACCCCAGTGTGACAGTATGTCGGTGTACTAAGTATTGGGCCATTAGTACCCCGTACTTGTGCACGGGCAGTTGTAGCCATACCCGCGGCCAGGCTTGTCGGGGAACAGTTGGAGGTTAACTCAAGTTATCAAAGAAACACCCAAGCCAAGGATCAGAGGATCAGCATATAAGAAGAGCTGAAGGCCGAAAGCCAGCCTCCCTGGCAAGATCTTGCCGTGGTGGCCTGCGAAGCCCGGCAAGATTTCGCGCCCGGCAATATTCAGTGCCCGGCAAGATTCTTCACTGTGCCACCGCTTCAGCACAGCAACCAGCCTAGCATTCTGGGTCCTTCTCTGGATGCGTGGCAAGGCGCCAGTGGAGGAGAGCTTAAGCGGTGCTGATGGGATGGCCCCTTTTTCCATCCCCAAGAAAACGAGGACACCTAAACGGACACCTCACAGTGTATTAAATGCATTCGTCCTAAACCGTCAGTGGTTAGGTATGATGACCCTGTAGCTACTTTACACCTCAATGTATGTACATTTTGCCACTGTGGTGACCCCTTTGAACGTATAAAAGGAGGCCCAAGGCAACTGCTACAGGGAGAGGAGGATCTTCTGGCCCATCCTGCATGCGTAGCTGCTCTTTGAACGTACTGTTCATCGCAAGCGCTCCTGGAGCCTGGGCTCAAGAACACTCTTAATAAAACAAGGCAGGAGTAGGGTTTTACGCCGATTAGCGGCCCGAACCTGGGTAAAATCACCCCGCGTCGATCATTGGTTCTGCTCTTTGTGCATACCTCTCTCCCTGCCGAATCATAGAAGGGATCCACGCGGTCCCATAGGTGTCGCACGCCGACATCTTTGGCACGCCAGGTAGGGGGAAAAGGTTGCGCGAACCTGATCCAGTGATCAGTGCCTTAGTTTCTTCGTCATCTTCATCATCATGCCACCCAAGAAGAAGAGTGCCGCAACGGCGCTACCATCTACATCCGTTTTGCCTGTGCCCTCGCGTACGGGTGATGGCGTGGATGCAGAAGGAAAAGGTTTAGAGCCTCCACGGTGTTCCGGTGATCCAAGCCAGGCGAGCGGCGTCGTTCGCAGCGGCAACGGCAACCCACATGCCACTGGATCCAGAGATGGGGTTGTGCTGCCTACGGGCGGCGCAACGAACTCCAGAGATCGGAGGACGCCTTCTAGGACTCCCGCGCCGGCGCAAGCGTCACGGCCTTCCCAGGTCGTGTGCGATGAGCAGCGCCATGGCGCTGGTGGTTCAGGGCGTCCCCATGAAAAGACTTCTGCGCATCGATCCCAAGGTGCGCAGGCCCAGCATGCACGTCAAACTGCCGGTGGAAGTGGTGCGCGGTCGCGTGATCGTGACGGTGCTCCTTCTAACATTGTTAGGAGTCAGAGCACCTCACGTACCTCGCACCTGTCGCCGCCGCCTACGCCAGCGGAACCTTTGGCACGTGCGCAGCTGCCCCTCGATTTCCCTCCAGCTCCGGAGAAGATGGAGGAGTGGCGATCTACTATCCAGAGCCTCATTGGCTTCGTCAACAAGGATGGGCCACAGCAGGCAGGGCCCTCGCAACGGCGGTCCATCGATCCGGCGCGAGCCGATGCGGAGAAGACTGGAGGCGGTGCGACCACGGTGCACTCCCCTTCACGACACCAGCGGCGGTCGACAACCCGGTGGACTGATGGCCATGATGATGATTCCATGGCGTCGTCCGATCCACGGATGCGCCGTGACCAGCGTCAAGTTCTTCGGGAACGAAGCAAAGAGGACGCTCAAACTACCATCGAGCGGCGACAGGAAGCGCGCCATCAATCTGATAAGCACGCAGGACCCGCTGTTGACAAGCCTGCGCCAGGGGACGCAGGCGACTTGCCTTACGAGGTAGGTTGTCCAGCATTTACCCGTGAGCTGCGGCGAGTCCAGTGGCCCAATTCCCGAACCTTCGAGCCAGAGGTCCCGGAGAAATATGATGGCAAGACCCACCCGTCGGAGTTCCTGAGCATCTACACCATTGCGGTGCAGGCTACCGGGGGCCGAGACGACAAGATACTCACCAACTACTTCCCGTTGGTGCTCAAACCCAACGTTAGGTCGTGGTTGATGCATCTGCCGGAGAATTCTATTTCTTCTTGGTCAGATATGTGCCATCAGTTTGTTGGCGCCTTTGTTGGAGGCCATCAAACTCCTGGCCAGGAAAGTGATTTGCATCTCATCCCTCAGAAGGAGGGTGAATCCCTATGCAAGTATATCCAAAGGTTCAGCCGTGTACAATACAGCATCCCGGATGTTCATCCTGCCGCCGTTATAGGCGCGTTTCGTCAGAACGTGCGTAACCGCAAAATGCGGGAGGAAATGGCAATGAACAAGATCAGGGACATCGCCGAGCTTTATGCTCTGGCTGATAAATGTGCCCGGGCTGAAGAGGGAAGGAGGCTCCCCGGCGAGGATGTTGGCGCGGGGGGCGACTCTGAGGTGAAGACGCTGCCGCCCCGACAAAGAAGGGCCGGCGGCGAAACAAGAAGCGTAAAGGCAAGGCCGTGCTCGCTGTCGAGGGATCCGGCGACCCTGGCACCGCCAAGAAGGCCAAAGTTGATGATCCCGGCAAGGAATTTGCCGGGTGCGCCTCCTGTCAGGCCTTGGCGGTTGCCGACAAGCCGGAAGGCTCCGGCAAGCAGTATTGTAAGATCCATCGCACCAAGGGCCATGATCTCCAAAATTGCCGGCAAGTTGAACAACTTGTCGAGAAGCAGAGAGCTGAGTACGAGAGGCGAGACAAGGAGAAGGCCCAAGATAGTGCTGAGGGGTCCGTCAAGAAGCGCGGTGGCCGAGGGGGTCGCCGCGGCAAGGCCAAGCAACAGAGGGAGAGGCCCGCTCGAGGCCGTGACAAAGAAGAGGGTGATGATGATGATGAAGAAGATGATGAGTCCAGTGAGCACAAATTTCAGAAAGCTACAGAGGCCATGTGTATCGACAGAGGCGCCTCGTTGCATTCTTCCCACCATCGACTTAAACAGTGGGTGCGAGAGGTTAATGCAACAGAGCCATCGTTCGATGCACGTAAACCCCTGAAGTGGTCCAACACGCCTATCATTTTTTACGTCGAGGATCACCCTGATCGCACAACCGCGGTCGGGTGCTTGCCATTGTTGGTCTCACCGACAATCCGCAACCTCAAGGTGACAAAAATGCTAGTTGACGGTGGGGCCGGACTGAACCTAATCTCGCCGGACGTGCTCAAGAGGCTCCAAATTCCTGATGAAGATCTCGAGGAAACGGGCACGTTTCAAGGGATCAATCCAGGAAGGACCCAGCCAAAAGGCAAGATTACGCTATCGATGACATTTGGTAGCGAGCTCAACTACAGGATAGAGAAGGTAGTGTTTGATGTCGCCAAGATCCCTATGTCATACAATGGGATCCTTGGCCGCCCAGCGCTGGCTAAGTTCATGGCGGCATCACACTATGCGTACAATGTGTTGAAGATGCCCGGGCCGATAAGTGTCATCACTATCCACTTCGACAAAAAGGATGCGCTCATCTGTGCTGACCAACTCTACCGAGAAGCAGTTGCAGCACCTGCCGTCAAGTCATCTGCTCCTGCCGCCGAAACTCCCGGGGGAAAGAAGAAGACCGGCAAGAACCTTGGGGCAAACTCCGGCAAGTGCACCTCCTCGGAGTGCTGCGCTCCCGTTGAGGACGCACCAGAGAGTTCCACCGGCAAGAACAAGAAACCCAAGGCTGCTCCACCAGAGATCAAGAAGGTGCCTATCAGGGAGGACGGAACGGGAGGAACTTTCACCATAAGTTCCACCCTAGATGACAAATAGGAAAGCGCGCTCATTGCCTTCCTGCGGGCGAATATCGACGTGTTTGCATGGCAACCATCTGACATCCCCGGTGTTCCCAGGGAGGTAATTGAGCACCACCTTGCTGTCTGTCCTCACGCGCAGCCCGTCAAGCAGAGGGTCAGGAAGCAAGCCTTGGAGCGGCAAGAATTCATTGCCGAAGAAATCAGGAAGCTAGAAGCGGCAGGCTTGGTCAGAGGAGTGCTTCACCCAACGTGGTTGGCCAATCCGGTTGTAGTGCGCAAGGCGAATGGGAAATGGAGGTTGTGTATTGATTATACAGACATCAATAAAGCCTGTCCAAAAGATCCCTTTCCCTTGCCGTGCATCGACCAGATTGTGGACTCCACTGCTGGTTGTGACCTACTGTCGTTCCTTGATGCCTACTCAGGGTATCATCAGATCTTCATGGCAAAAGAAGATGAAGAAAAGACCGCATTTATCACCCCATGTGGTACGTATTGTTTTATACAAATGCCTTTCGGGTTGAAAAGTGCTGGTTCTACATTTGCGAGAGCGGTCCAAATTGGTTTTGAGCCTCAGCTCCATAGAAACATGGATGACATAGTGGTCAAAACCAAGGACAAAGCGACGCTCATACAAGATCTAGAAGAAACATTTGCAAACCTGCGCAAGATCAATTTAAAGCTCAATCCTGAGAAGTGCGTCTTTGGTGTTCCTTCCGGCAAGCTTCTCGGGTTCTTTGTATCCCAGCGAGGGATCGAAGTGAACCCCGACAAGATCAAAGCTATTGAGCAGATTGAAGCGCCAAGACGCGTCAAGGATGTACGTCGTCTTGCCGGCTGCATTGCTGCCCTAAGCAGGTTTATCTCCAAATCTGCTGAGCACGCCCTGCCCTTTTTCAAATTTTTGAAGAAAGCAGGTCCAATGAAATGGACTCCAGAAGCGGAGGCTGCGCTGCAAGATTTGAAGAAATACCTTTCTTCTCCGCTGACACTAGTCGCGCCTAGGCCACAAGAGCCGTTGCTGCTGTACCTGGCAGCGACAAATCAAGTGGTTAGTGCCGCGTTAGTGGCACAGAGAGAAGCTGATGAGGAGGCAACACCAGCGGCAGGACCGCCAAGTGACGCGGCGGGATCTTCCCCGACAAGGATTGGTCCCGGCAAGACATGATCTGCGCAGTTAGAAGAACCAGTGCAAAAGAAAAAGATGGTGCAGCGCCCAGTTTATTTTGTTAGCTCCCTTTTGCAAGGAGCTAGGTCAAGATACTCTGGTGTGCAGAAGTTGCTCTTCGGCCTCCTTATGGCCTCAAGGAAGCTGCGCCATTATTTTCAAGCACATGAAATTACCGTCGTCACTTGCTTTCCGTTGCAACGGATTTTACGAAATCCAGAGGCGACCGGCAGGATCGTGGAGTGGGCGCTGGAATTGTCAAGCTTTGGTCTCAAGTTTGAAAGTACTTCGACAATTTAGAGCAGGGCCTTGGCAGAGTTCATTGCGGAATGGACCCCAACGCCAGACGAAGAGGTTCAAGAAACGACTCTCCCCGGGCAGGAAATTGATCAAGAATGGGTTATGTACTTTGACGGGGCTTTCTCGCTGCAAGGCGCCGGTGCTGGCGTGCTGCTTGTCGCACCCACCGGAGAGCACCTCAAGTATGTAATCCAGATGCATTTCCCCCGGGAGAGTTCGACAAACAACACTGCGGAGTACGAGGGGCTGTTTGCCGGTCTCAGGATCGTGGCAGACCTTGGTATCAAGAAGCTCGTCATCAGAGGCGATTCGCAGCTTGTTATCAGGCAAGTTAACAAGAATTATCAGAGTCCATTGATGCAAGCTTACGTGGATGAAGTGAGAAAAATGGAAGAGCGCTTTGATGGTCTGCAAATGAAGCACATTCCTCGTGCCGAAAACAGTATTGCTGACGATCTGTCAAAGCGCGCTGCCCTCAAGTTGCCTGTGGAACCAGGAACTTTTGTGCTCCATTTGACTCAACCATCTATGGCACCATCAATGAGGCAAGAAAAGAGAAGAAGGTTGAATTCTGGACAGTACTTTCTGGCAGAGCTCCCTGGAGCCGCCGGCAAGGAACTTGGCGGGATCAGTGACAAGCCTGCCGGGGAACGACAGGCTCCGGCAGAACCTCACGCTTTCGCTGTCGAGACAAATGTTCCCCCGGCGGAAGAGATGCCTTTAGTCCTAGCTGTCGAGCCCCAGGCTCCAGCATGGGCACAGCACATTGTCCATTTCCTTCAGACAGGAGAACTCCCTGAGGAGCAGGAAGACGCGGAAAAAGTAGCCCGTCAGTCTACTATGTACCAGTTCATCGATGACGTCCTGTACAGAAAGAGACCAAACGGTATGAAATTGAAGTGCATTCCTCGGGAGGATGGACTAGAGCTGTTGGCACAGATACATGGAGGCATATATGGCTCTCACATAGGATCAAGAGCACTTGTCGGGAAAGCATTCCGGCAAGGTTTCTTTTGGCCCACCGCTCTCCAGGATGCAACTGCACTAGTAACTAAGTGTGAAGCGTGCCAGTTTCATTCGAAGAAATCACATCAGCCAGCTCAAGCTCTTCAGACGATCCCTCTCTCCTGGCCATTTTCGGTCTGGGGGCTCGACATACTGGGCCCCTTCCCCCATGCTACCGCGGGCTTTGAGTACTTGTACGTTGCGATCGACAAGTTCACAAAGTGGCCGGAGGTGGAAGCGGTGAGAAAGGTGACAGCACAATCAGCCGTCAAGTTCTTTAAAGGAACAGTTTGCCATTTCGGTGTGCCCAACAGGATCATCACCGACAACGGCACGCAATTCACAAGTCGCACCTTCATGCAGTACGTCCAAGACCTTGGCGGCAAAATTTGTTTTGCCTCTGTTGCTCACCCGAGAAGCAACGGCCAAGCAGAGAGGGCTAATGCTGAAGTGCTGTGCGGTCTCAGGACCAGAACCTTTGACAAGCTGAGAAAATGCGGAAGACGCTGGATTGATGAGTTGCCGGCGGTTCTTTGGTCAATCAGAACGACACCAAATCAAGCCACCGGCCAGACGCCCTTCGCTCTGGTCTACGGAGCGGAAGCAGTTCTCCCCACGGAACTCATATACGGATCACCTCGAGTGCTCGCTTATGATGAGCTTGAGCAAGAGCAACTGCGGCAAGATAATGCTGTGCTCCTTGAGGAGAATCGTCTTCAGGCTGCTGTGCGAGCTGCACGCTACCAGCAAGCTTTGCGCCGCTACCATAGCCGCAAAGTTCATGCCTGAAGTCTTGAGGAAGGCGACCTTGTTCTTCGACGGATTCAGTCTGCCAAGAATTCAAACAAGTTGACGCCGAAGTGGGAAGGCCCTTATCGGGTAGTACGAGTCACCAGGCCCGACGTTGTCCGCCTGGAGACCGAAGATGGCGTTCCAGTGAGCAACTCCTGGAATATCGAGCATCTTCGCAAGTTCTACCCATAAGGCGCAGTTCCCGGGGGCCCCCGGCAACCACCTTTTTGTACAAGTCTTGCCAGCAAGGCATGTAATCCTTTGTACAAAGCTAGGCGCAGACCCTGTGCCCAGATGACTAAGTTTAAGTGTTGTGCATTTCCTTATCGATTTCCATGTTTATATATATATGCATGATTGTCTAAGACGTTGTATGACACTTTTTCCCGATAAGGGGGAAGGAAGATATGGGTACCAGTGGGCGACGTTCAGAATTGACGTCTTACCAGAGGAAGTACAGCGACAAAAAGCTAAGTTATAAAACTTTAAGCAAGTTTCTTTTATTATGAAGTTATTTTCCTTAGACGATTTCGACTTTTGTATGGAAAACCTGCACGCGAAGGAACCCTTGTCATAATCGGTTGCGCCCTTATTTTGTTTTGAGTCCGCTCAACAATTTAAGTGGCAGCACTGGGAACGCCAAAGTGTCTTGCCGGCCGTTGCACCTCCAGCAGGCTGCTGAAGTCCCGCACCCAGCGCTCGCGGCAGGTTGCGCGCCGGCAAGTTTTCAGTAAGCGTAGGGTGTACTCCGTACATAAAGGAATCAGACAAGGGAAATAGCATGCATATACCCAAACATACGCAAGTTATATTACATCAATAAGTTGCCGCAGTTCTAACACAAGACTTGATTGTCTTTTGGCATGGAATGGTGGCGACAAGGAAAAATGAGGCGGCTAGTCCCTGCGTTGGCCCTCGACCCTCTTGATTGAATCTACCTTCTCAAGGATGGGCGCGACAAGCTCCTCAAGTGCCTTGAGATCTGCATCCTTCGGCAAGCGGTCGAGCACGTTGGTGAGATCAAGGCCAGGGTTCTTATGCACCACCTTGACGAGTACCTTGCGGAGGACGGCCCGGCAAAGTTTGCGGGATTCATTGGCCAGTTGGGTCGCTCGGTTGGACTGTAGCAGCTTCAAAGCGTCAGTGATGCTTTCGAAGAACATGGTCAACCTGGCGCTCGAAGATATCCTTTCTTCGGAGGAATACCTGAAGTTTTGCAGGCCATCCTGGCCCATGGTTGACAATTGTGCTGTGAGCCTCTCCACGGTGTCGACAAGGCGATCAGTCCAGATTTTCACACCCTTCTCATAGTCAATTTGGGTGGCGGCAGCGCTCTTAAGCAAGTTCTTCTCATCCTGAAGATCTTTGCTTAGGGCCTTCTCGCGGGCCCTGCCGTCCTTAAGAGACTTCTCCAGTGTGGTCAGCTTTAGCCTCATATCGGCAATGGCATCGTTGGCTGAAGAGAGCTGCTTGGTCTTGTCGGACATGGCAACTTGCATCTCCGCCAGGCTGTGGAGAGTTTTCTCCCTGTCCCCTTTGAGCGTCGAGAGCTCCTTGCCGTGTTCTTCAAGATCCACCTCCAGTTTCTTCACTTTGTCGCTCAGCTCGTTCTTGGCGGCCTCTGCAGCCTCGGCAGCATCGACGGCCTCCTTGAGCTTGCCGGCGTGATCTACAGTTAGAGCTTCGAGCGCCTCCTTGTGCTTTTGCTCCAGCTCCTGGATCCGCTGCGCGACAAGCTTATCGATCTCCTCATCTTTGCCGTGAAGCTTGGCGGTGAGCGCCTGCTCACGTGCGGCAAGATCTTCCTTGTGGGTATCAAGCGCAATGCGACGCTCCGTCAGGAGGGCATCTTCAGCGGCAATTCTTTGTGCAGCTTCCTCTTGCGCCTTCTCCATGTCAGATTGTTTCAAGAGGAGCTCCGTCCAGCTTTGGCTCACTTGTTCCCGGCTGGCAGTCAACTCCTGAATGGCCTCGGCGTACCAGATCTGCATCTGCTCAACGCGCTTTCTGAAAACCTGCTTCGGCTGCTTCGACAACTGCAATTCTGGAATTTACTTTCCCTTTTCGAGCATGGTGGAGTGCTTGGAGCTTGCGGAAATTTTCACCCATAGCCTAAAGGAGCTGATCCTCTTCAGATTTGCCACTGCTGGTGCTTGGATCATCAACGATTTTGAGCCCGTCAGTGGTGATGATTTCTTCATCAAAGGTTTCCCCTTCAGTCGGTGTTTCAATATTTGCCGTGCCCGTCAAGTTGATGAATAGGTTGTCGCCAACCTTGAGATATTTGCTCGATGAGGGAGCTTCGGATGTCGATGGTTGGTCCTCGACGTTCGTCTCGCCAGTGGCTGGGGGCTCTGTGGCCGATGTAGCGCCTGGCGCTCCTGCGGCAGGAATGTCGTCAGTGTGGTCATCGGTCTCCTCGCCTGCCCTCTCGGCAAATTCCTTGGCGGCTTCCTCGGCAACAGTTTCGCCGACCTCGACAGTGGCATCTTTGGCGGCCTCGCTAGCGGTGATCCTGTTAGCTTTGGCAGTGGCGTCTCTCGCGGTCTCCTCGATGACAACGTCGACATCCATGTGTTCCATCACAGGGAATTCTGGAGGACGAAGGAAGGAAATGAAATGAGATCAAGATTGAAATTCAAGAAGACAAAAGAAAGAGTGATAAAGAAAAGGATAGCAAGCGCTCTAAGGCAAACAGTTACCTGTGTCGAGTTATTGAGAGGTGGCCTCGCCCCTCCCGGTAACGTTGGCTGCCGGGGAAATGTTGCCGGCACCCATGCTTGTCGGCTCCTCCTCAACCAAGATAGGCTCGTCGGTGGTAACTCTTGTCGGGGATGCGCTTGTGGGCGGCGTGGTTGACAGAGGCGGCACGACAGGGGCGGTTTCTACCTCTCCCTGTTGCTGTTCTTCTCCTGCAAGCCCGAAGATATCCGTGGCAAGGGTAGAAACCTCAGCGCCCGCCAGCGGAGAATGAGTGGAGAACTCACGCTGGGGGCTGCGCTGGAGGCTGCGTTGAGGGCTGAGCCCCGGGCTGATGACGACAATTTCCGGCGCGCTCGTAGAGCCAGCCGGGGGCTCATCGCCCATGGAAGTCCTCGACCTCTTCACCACCCTTTCCGCCAAGGTTTCTGCATCGCTGCAGAGACAAGACGAAGCAAGGCTATGAGATTACTCCAAAATTTGGGAGATAAAGGCTATGACAGGATACTTACTCTCCCTCTTCTCGTTCCGGGCTAAAGCTAGAGATGTCGAAATCGACCTTCGTTGTAGTGTCCGTGTGAGGGGGCGAAGGAGGGGTCCTGGGTCGCTTGGCTGTAGCAGGTGCAGGGGATTGGCGTGGTTCCGCCACCTCAGCCTCCGGTGCGGTTGTGTGAGACGCCCCTGCCGCCTCAGTAGGTGCCGCAGGTGTGTGTCTCGTGCGCCGTGCAGGTTGCTGTCGAACTCCTTGCCGCGGCGCAATTTTGCCGGCCGCCTTCTTGCCGGGAGCCTCGCTACTCGAAGAGGGTTGGCTTGCCGCGATGCCAGAAGCGGCCTTTCGAAGAACGCGCTTGGTCTTCTTCGGAGCTGGGGGCTCCTCCTGCGGCTCTTCTTCGGCTACGTCTTCGTCGGACGAGCCCTTGGTGGTCGCGCTGCTCTGTTCCCCGGCAGCCTTAGCCTCCCCGGCAAGATTTTCTTCCATCACAACCTCCGCGTCGCTGGTTTCCCATTCTGTGAAACCGATGCTGCCAGCCTCCGCGGCAAGATTCGCCTCTTCCGCCCTAGTGGCAATATACGCCACTTCTTTGTCAGTGGTGGTGCGAATGAGTTCCGTCTCTTCCCAGATGGCCCTCTCCGACAAGTTGTCGAAGAACTTTTGTGCTTCCTTCTCAGTTGGCTCGGCCCAAGTCGCGTCAAGACCATGGGCGTTGAACATTGGCATGATGGCGATGATTGACCCCAGGGCGGAGTTGTTGCACAAAGGGACAATTCTTGCCGGCAACCGATATTTGTCATCGCGCTAGAATAGTTTGTGGCGGAGAGCGCCGAGCTGCATGGCCGTCAAATTATTGTTCAATCCAGGGCGCAGCCTCATGATGTCCGCTGCGTTCCGGTACTCCCAAGATGGTCTTCCCTTGCTCTGTAGGGGGGCGGTGCGGCGGCGGAGGAAATCGAAGCCAATCACCTCCATTGTGAGCCCGGCAGCTTTCAGGCGAAGGATCCTGGTGGTGGCGATCGTGAGCCTCTCGTCCTCCGCGGCGAAATCGCTCCAGTCACTGCCGCAGACCGCCTTCTGCTATCGAGACAAACATAACGGATGGGGATCTGCTTCCTTGATCCAGCACCACTCAAACTGCCATTCTTCCCACTTCTCGCGGTAGACCCCATCTGGGTATATCTCCTTATTCCAAGCCCATGGAATCCAGGCGATAGAACCGAAAAGGGCCTCCCCTTTTTGGATGCGAGGAATAAAGTAATGGCGGAAGAGGGCGGTGTTGGGAACTACTCTGGCAAAGTTTTCGCAAAGATGAGCGAAGACGGACATGCACATTACGACGTTTGGCGTGAAATCAAGAAGATGGAAGCCGTATGTGTACATAATGTCGTTGAAGAAGTCAGAGAATGGAGGACAGAGTCCACAATAGAAATAAGCGGCGAAGAAGGGATATCTGTCAGGTCCGCTCTCGGAACAAGAACCTGGAATCACGCGAGTTGCGGGGTGAGATTGCGTCTCCTTCGCCCACATGCACTGGTACCGGTTCTTCAAGGCCCTCGCATCGAGCGTCGGAGCAAAGACGACGTACTTCTTCCGCATCTTCGCCAGCTCGCTCTCCGGGACATCGGCCTTCGTCTCCTTGCTCTTGCCTTTGCCCTTGCTAGCCTTGGGCGGCATGGCGATTGCGAAGGCGGAAGCTGAGGATAGAGCGGGTGCGGAGGCGGTGAGCGGATGGGGAGAAGTTCTGCTCTGGGCTCAGGGGGAAGAAAATAATGGCGGATTCCAGATTGGAAAGAAGAGGGGGTAAATGGGCGTAGCCTCCGTGGATTCCTTTTTTACGGGGAAGGAGCGAGGCTGCCTCTTTTACTGCCCAATGTGAACGTGCCTATACAAGCGCGCTACGGCCGTGGCCGTTCAGCGCACGCTTCCCATGTCGTGCATTCAACGCGCGTAGTGGGGAAGCGCAGTAGGCGGAATATTTACAAGCAGTTAATCCCTGCCACGTGTGCCCGTGCACTGTTTGGGCCTAGGCCAACAATGCCTCGCACTCGTGTGTGGCCTAGGCCCGGGGGCTCCTGTCGGTGTACTAAGTATTGGGCCATTAGTACCCCGTACTTGTGCACGGGCAGTTGTAGCCATACCTGCGGCCAGGCTTGTCGGGGAACAGTTGGAGGTTAACTCAAGTTATCAAAGAAACACCCAAGCCAAGGATCAGAGGATCAGCATATAAGAAGAGCTGAAGGCCAAAAGCCAGCCTCCCCGGCAAGATCTTGCCGGGGTGGCCTGCGAAGCCCAGCAAGATTTCGCGCTCGGCAAGATTCAGCGCCTGGCAAGATTCTGCCACTGTGCCACCGCTTCAGCACAGCAACCAGCCTGGCATTTTGGGTCCTTCTCTGGATGCGTGGCAAGGCGCCAGTGGAGGAGAGCTTAAGCGGTGCTGATGGGATGGCCTCTTTTTCCATCCCCAAGAAAACGAGGACACCTAAACGGACACCTCATGGTGCATTAAATGCATTCATCCTAAACCGTCAGTGGTTAGGTATGATGACCCTATAGCTACTTTACACCTCAATGTATGTACATTTTGCCACTGTGGTGACCCCTTTGAACATATAAAAGGAGGCCCAAGGCAACTGCTACAGGGAGAGGAGGATCTTCTGGCCCATCCTGCATGCGTAGCTGCTCTTTGAACGTACTGTTCATCGCAAGTGCTCCTGGAGCCTGGGCCCAAGAACACTCTTAATAAAACAAGGCAGGAGTAGGGTTTTACGCTGATTAGCGGCCCGAACCTGGGTAAAATCACCCCGCGTCGATCGTTGGTTCTGCTCTTTGCGCATACCTCTCTCCCTGCCGAATCGTAGAAGGGATCCACGCGGTCCCATAGGTGTCGCACGCCGACACAGTAATTGGGATACTTTCCGGTGATGACCGTAGTTTGAGGAGTCCATGTATTCACTATGTGTTAATGCTTTGTTCCGGTTCTCTATTAAAAGGAGGCCTTAATATCCCTTAGTTTCCTTATGGACCCCACTGCCATGGGAGGGTAGGACAAAAGATGTCATGCAAGTTCTTTTCCATAAGCATGTATGACTATTTACGGAATACATGCCTACATTATATTTATGAACTGGAGCTAGTTTTGTATCGCCCTAGGTTATGACTGTTATATGATGAATATCATCCAACGAATTCACCGATCCAATGCCTACGAGTTTTCCACATATTGCTCTTGCTAAGTTACTATTGCTACTATTACAACTGCTACAATACTGTTACTGCTGTTACCGTTACTACTATTACTGTTACCACTCCTATCAAAACCATCATATTACTGTGCTACTGATCACTATGCTGCAGATATTTAATCTCCATGTGTGGTTGAATTGACAACTCAACTGCTAATACTTGCAAATATTCTTTGGCTCCCCTTGTGTCGAATCTATAAATTTGGGCTGAATACTCTACCGTCGAAAACTGTTGCGATCCCCTATACTTGTGGGTTATCAAGACCTTTTTTCTGGCACCGTTTTCGGGGAGCATAGCTATATTTGTTGAGTCACTTGGGATTATTATCTATTTATCACTATGAAGAATCTGAAGGATAGCAAAACCAAGATCTTTCCCTCTAAGACGAGGGGAGGTAAGGAACTGCCATCTAGCTCTGCACTTGATTCACCTTCTATTTTGAGTAAACTTGCAACACCACCACATGCTATTAATCCTGATATGTCGCAAGTCGTTGATGATGCTACTTCTGCTATGAATGATACTCATGATGATGCTAGTACCTTGCTTGATGATAATGTGCCACTAGGTGAATTTCTTGATGAACAAATTGCTAGAGCTAAAGATATTGAGAATGCTGAAACTAATGAAATTACTGAAACTGATGAAGTACTTGAAACTGAGAATTATGAAACACCTATTAGACTTAGCTCTCCTAGAGTTGAAATGCCTAAGATACCTGAGGGTTATCTTATGGATGAGGAGATAGCTAGAGACTTTCTTGCTTGCAACGATAGGGATGATCTTAAGAAATTACTATGCAAACTGAAAGAAAAATCTTTGAATGCTAGAATGAAATGTGATCCTAAGTTTGCTACTTCACCTATCTTTGTTACCAATAAGGATTATGAATTCTCTGTCGACCCAGAGTTAATTACTTTGGTTGAATCTGATCCTTTTCATGGCTATGAAACTAAAAATGTAGTGGCACATCTCACTAAATTAAATGATATAGCTACCCTTTTTGCTCATGATGAGAAAATTCGCTACTACTATATCCTCAAATTATTTCCGTTCTCATTAAAGGGTGATGCTAAGATATGGTACAATACTCTTGCTCCTAGTTGTGTGCGTAGTCCCAAGGATATGATTTACTTCTTCTCTGAAAAATATTTTCCTGCTCATAAGAAACAAGCTGCCTTACAGGAAATATTTAACTTTGCGCAAATTGAAGAAGAGAGTCTCCCACAAGCTTGGGGGAGGCTTCTCCAATTGCTTAATGCTTTGCCTGATCATCCTATTAAGAAAAATGAAATACTTGATATCTTCTATAATGGACTAACCGATGCTTCTAGGGACTTCCTAGATAGTTGTGCCGGTTGTGTTTTCAGGGAACGAACTGTTAAACAAGCTGAGGAATTATTGAACAACATATTGAAAAATTATGATGATTGGACTCTTCCTGAACCACCGCCTAAACCCACTCTAAAGAAGAGGGGTATCTTATTTCTCAGTCCCGAAGATATGCAAGAGGCAAAGAAATGTATGAAGGAAAAAGGTATTAAAGCTGAAGATCTTAAGAATTTACCACCTATTGAAGAAATACATGGTCTTGACACACCACCACCACAGGTGGTAGAGGTAAATTCTTTGTTAAAGTTTGATGAAGGTGACATCCCTTATAACAAACATCCTAGTCAATGCTTATATGAGTTTGACAATTACATCATGAAACAAGATCACTTCAATGCAAATGTTATGAAACAATTGAAATATAATTATGATATGATTGCTCGCTTGAGTGACTTGTTATTTAGAATTACTAATGATGTTAGAGGTGTAGGAAAACATGCTTCTATGGTTCAAACTCAGTTAGAACAAGTTGCTAAATCTCAAAGAGAATTGCTTAGTGAAATGAATAATAATATAAATGATTTTGCTGTTAGAGTAGCAACTAGAGGAGGTAAAATGACTCAGGAACCACTTTATCCCGAGGGACACCCTAAAAGAATTGAACAAGACTCTCAAAGAATTAATACTGATGCACCTAGTCCTTCTAAAAAGAAAAAGAAAAAGAAAAATGGTAAGACTTTGCATACCTCTAGTGAACCTGAGAAAGAGAAACTTTCTGAAGATAACAATGATGTCTCTATTTCTGATGCTGAAACTCAATCTGGTAATGAAGTTGAGATAGAACCTGCTGTTGATCTTGATAACCCACAACCTAAAAATAAAAGATATGATAAAAGAGACTTTGTGGCTAGAAAGCACGGAAAGGAAAGAGAACCATAGGTTCAGAAACCCATGCCCTTTCCACCTAAACCATCTAAGAAAAAAGATGATGAAGAATTTGAACGCTTTGCTGAAATGCTTAGGCCAGTCTTTTTTGCGTACTCGCTTGACTGATATTTTAAAGATGGCCCCTTATGCAAAATACATGAAAGACATCATCACTAATAAAAGAAAGATACCTGAAGCTGAAATATCCACCATGCTTGCTAATTACTCTTTTAAGGATGGAGTACCTAAAAAACTTGGAGATCTGGGAATACCAACTATACCTTGCTCCAACAAAAGAAATTATGTCAAAACTGCTTTGTGTGATTTATGAGCTGGTGTTAGTGTTATGCCCTTCTCTTTATATAAAAGACTTGATTTGAATAAGCTCACACCTACTGAAATATCTTTGCAAATGGCTGACAAATCAACTGCCATACCTATCGGTATTTGTGAGGATGTGCCCGTTGTTGTTGCAAATGTTACTATCTTAACAGACTTTGTTATACTTGAGATGCCCGAGGACGACAACATGTCGATTATCCTTGGTAGACCCTTTTTGAATACTGCAGGGGCTGTTATTAATTGCAATAAAAGCAAGGTCACTTTTCATATCAATGGTAATGAGCATATGGTGCACTTTCCGAATAAACAATTCCAAGTTAATGGTATTAATGTTATTGAAAAATCTCCGACACTCACTATTGGAAGTTTTCAACTACCTCTACCTACTGCCAAAAAGAAATATGACATACTTACTGTTGGGGATATTCACATCCCTGTTGAGGTAACTTAGTGCTTTTCGAAAGTTCTTCAGTTTCATGCTAATTGAAAGTGGTTGTTAATAAGACTTGATAAACCTTATTAATGGATCATTTTTTAGAGGTATGAAGTTGACGAATTTAGTAGGCACAACCTTCTGCTCCCTTACCTTTTGTTTTCTGTTTTTCTTAGTTAAATAAAATAAAATGCCATGTTTAGTCTGTTTTCTAAATTTTCCGTGCAATAAAAAAGTGCCCAAAAATAAAAGTGCGCAGGATGCCCTGAAATTTTAACATGATTTTTTCTGAATATTTCTGAATTTCTGGTACAAATAACATTAGAGGGGGGTGCCCCTGGTGTCCATAAGACACCAGGGCGCGTCAGCAACCCCAGGCGCGCCCTGGTGGGTTGTGGCCCCCACGTGGGTCCCCTCACTTACCTCTTTAGCCCATGTCATCTCCTACCTCCAGAAAAAATCATCATAGCTCTCTCTCTCTCGTGTTCTTGCTCTCAAACCCGCGGATTTCGATCTCTTTGCTTGAAGCTCCGTTTCTGAAACTGTTTTGGGGGATTGCTACTTGGTATGTGACCCCTCCATTGCTACAATTAGTTTTTGCTTTAGTGGTTTATATTTTGAATAATTAGCTACTCTTGGTGCTGCTGTAGATGGGCTTGCATGTTGAATTCTTAGAGTTCTAAGTAGTTTGAATGCTTAATATAGCCTCTATGCATCCATATGAGTAGTTGCTATCAATCTTATGAAGTTTTGTTGACAAAAATTTTGTGGACTAAATTTTTCAGAATTTTATTTATAGGAATAAGATGAGTTTCTTTAAGAAGTTTTCCTCCAAGAAGAATGCTAAGGGAGTCATTGGGGAATCATCGGACAATGACCTCAATACTCCGAGAACGGCGGAGGTGCGGCCGTGCGAATGGCCGCATAATGCCTTCATGGAGGAGGCCGGGTTCCATCAAGAGTTCACCCAATTTGTTGCAAATGCTGGGCTGACCGCCTTCCTCGCAGTTGAGTGTGACCAACACCACCTCCTTACAAATTCCTTTGTGCAAAATTTTCATTTTCTAAGTAGGAACAATCCTCCTGAGGTGTAGTTTAATTTATACGCTGAAACCCGTTAGATACCGCTCACTGACTTTTGTGATATATGTTTGATCCCTTCTGATGGGGAATTAAAGGAGCCTAGACCAGCAGAGTTTGAGGACTTTCTCCGCACTTTGACAGTGGGGGATGAGAGAGGCGTGTCGCGCGCCACTGCCACTAGTTTGCAGTTTCCTCCTGTGCATTACTTTGCTTTATTCATCGCAAAGTGTTTAACTGTTAGGGAGAAGGTCGGTGCACTTTGTCCCCCGACCTCGCCATTTTACGTCGTGCACTGATAATCCACGAGTATATGGGATCGCAACAGTTTTTGAGGGTAGAGTATTCAACCCAAATTTATTGATTCGACACAAGGGGAGCAAAGAATATTCGCAAGTATTAGCAGTTGAGTTGTCAATTCAACCACACCTGAAAGACTTAATACCTGCAGCAAAGTATTTAGTAGCAAAGTAGTATGGAAGTAACGGTAATAGTGGCAATAGTAACAGTAGCAGTTTTGTAGTGATTGCAACAGCAGTAGCAACGAAAGTAACTTAACAAAGATCAATATGTGAAAAGCTCGTAGGCATTGGATCGGCAATGATAATTGTGTTGGATAATATTCATCATGTAGTAGTCATAAGCTAGGGTGACACAAAACTAGCTCCAATTCATCAATATAATGTAGGCATGTATTCCGTATATAGTCATACGTGCTTATGGAAAAGAACTTGCATGACATCTTTTGTCCTACCCTCCCGTGGCAGCGGGGTCCATAAGGAAACTAAGGGATATTAAGGCCTCCTTTTAATAGAGAACCGGAACAAAGCATTAGCACTTAGTGAATACATGAACTCCTCAAACTACAGTAATCACCGGAAAGAATCCCAATTATTGTCACCTTGCGGTATGCGGATCATAACACGTAATAGGTGTCTACAACTTGCAAGATAGGATCGAGAACACAAATATATTCATGAAAACATAATAGGTTCAGATCTGAAATCATGGCACTCGGGCCCTAGTGACAAGCATTAAGCATAGCAAAGTCATAGCAACATCAATCTCAGAACATAGTGGATACCAGGGATCAAACCCTAACAAAACTAACTCGATTACATGATAAATCTCATCCAACCCATCACTGTCCAGCAAGCCTACGAAGGAATTACTCACTCCCGGTGATGAGCATCATGAAACTGGTGATGGAGGAAGGTTGATGATGATGATGGCGACGGATTCCACCTTCTGGAACCCCGAACATACTCCAGATCAGCCCTCCCAATGAAGAACAGGAGGTGGCGGCGGCTCCGTATCGTAAAACGCGATGAATCCTTATCACTATTTTTTTCTCCCCGAATAGGTATATATGGAGTTGGAGTTAGGGTTGTAGTCGGTCCAGGGTGCCCACAAGCCAGGGGGAGCGCCCCTGGGCTTGTGGCCCCTGGGTGGCTCCCCTCTGGTATCTTTTTCCGCCAATATTTTTTATATATTCCAGAAATAATCTTCGTAAAATTTCAGGTCAATCCAAGAACTTTTATTTCTACACAAAAATAACACCATGGCAATTCTGCTGAAAACAGCGTCAATCCGGGTTAGTTCCATTCAAATCATGCAAATTAGAGTCCAATACAAGGGCAAAAGATTTTGGAAAAGTAGATACGATGGAGACGTATCATGCACTACACAATGATCACACCTTTAGCCTAGGGGCTATTATTGCACGTTGTCTGCACCTTAACAGAACCAAGGGCAAAATTCATGGTGGTATTTATGCCACTCGCTTAGCGAGTCATTTTAATGTTCAGATACGCCAACATGATTATCCCTTGTCCTGAGTTTATCTAGATCACCAGGCGATGGAGTACCACTAGTTTATTGATGCCGCTGATTCATTTCATAACATTCGTTACAACCTGGTTTTCAGTGTGGATACCCGTGATGTTATCCCGTTGCTTGCACCTGCTTTGTTTGATTCTATTACCAGGGGCGGATATAGGGTCATGCCAGAGGACATTATTGCCTACCGGAACGACCAAGCAGCGGCAGAGCAGGAGCCTCAGGAGTAGGACGCTCAGGTACCGCCGCCACAACACTTCTACATGGGACCGAAAGGCTACTGTGGCTGGTGATTACCAAGTGAAAGAACATGTGGTGCCCCCATGTGTGGTTTTGGTAATTGATGACATTCTCTATGGACTAATGGCTGCATTGAGTTATATTTGAAGGATTTGTCCATAGGCATTTCTTGAAGTCCATGTGTTGGTTTTAAGGAGTTTATGAGTTGATCAAGGTGCTATTAAGGAATTATCCAAAGACTGGTCATGTGAATGTTGAGCTTATTGCAAGCATGTCTTGAAGAAGAAGATTGTGTGATCATTCATGTTTACCTTCAAGACATCATACACATGAAGAGAGTTGGAAAGTTTCAAGGTTGATCAAGACTAAGTCAAGAGTGAATCAAGTTGATCAACTCACAAAGCGTAGAAGATGTACCGAGAGGGATCAAGTGATCCCATGGTATGGTAAGCATTGTCCATTACACTTTGTGTACTAACCCATGGTCTACGTGAGAGTTCTATGTGGGGTTAGGTATGTTTCCATGGGCTTGCGTCAAGAGGAAGATATCATACAACCCATGGAGAGGATGACATCAAGTGGTGATCGTCATCAAGTTTGCCGTGTGCAAGTTCAAGTGGAGCATCACAAAGAGATCAAGTGCTTGAAGCTTGCCGTCCATTGTGGTGACAATGGACTTGTAAAGATGTGCGGAAGAGTGGCTCACCCATAGAGGATTATGGGGGAGCAATCAACTAGTCTTCATCAACCCAACGGAATCAAGAAAGGTGGTCCATCTTGAGGAGGACAAGATCGTCATCATCTAGCTCAAGTGGATTATGCGCAAGGCAAAGGTTTGCCCTTGATAGGTTTTCTATTTTACCGGTCTCATGGTGGTAGTTGGGAGACAAGGTTATAGGATCGATTGCCGTACTATCAAGGGGGGCTCTCGATGAGTAGCTTGGTCATATCGTTCGTAGAGAGCTCAAACCATTGCATCCTTGCGTCATTTTTATTGGTTCTTGTTTGGTATTTCTCTTGGTGAGTTTTAGAGCTTATGTTCATCTTGATGACAAGCTCAAGTTCATCGAAAACGGAGTTCACATGCATCTTCTATGATGTTTTCGATGTTCGAGGATATGCCGGTTCTTCTCTTTTGGAGGTTTATCTCCTCTATATCTTAGGCATACCTCCCCTGCCTCTTCTTATTATAACCAGTCGCAGTTGGATGCTACTCGTCGTCAGCTATCCAACAAGCTTGAGTTTGCTCAATTCGGAGCTCTTATGCAAATGTAGTGACTGTTTCGGTCCAACCTGTTTCTTCTGCTTTGCTTGGTCTATTTTGCAGCACCCAAGCGGTAATACCGCTTAGTACCACGGTAGTACCGCTTGCGGTATGTAACACCCCCAGTGGTTAGCCACAGTAATTCCATTTTGATAATGCCAAGTCAGCATGATTAACAGTGCATGATCATCATTTGCATCATAATGCTTTTCAACTCCTAACTCAAAATTCAAATTTAAATGAAAGTGAAATATAAAAGTTTTCCAACATAAAAACTAAAATGTTCGATAAATGGCAAATATTACAGAGACTATTTTAAAATTGAAACCAACATCATTGGAGTTGGGTAAGTGACTCAAACATCCCCAAACAGTGACTAAGGACAATGTTTAATTACCTTTTATTTAATCAAAAATAAATATGAAATTATATTTTGTCCCAACTAGTTTTTGGTGATAGGTTATAATGCACTGGTATTATGGTCTAGGTCACACTTTTTACAAAATGCATTTAGTGCCCTAACAATTAGCAAACAGAAAATAAGAAAAGAAATAAAAAGAAAAACAAAGGAAAACAAAAAAAGGAAAAGGCAGCCCCCCCCCCCGACTGGGCCAAGCCCAGCTGGCCACTACGCCGGACCGGCCGAACCGCCCACCTCCCCTCCTACTAACCCCCACCCCACCCCGAGCGAAAAACGCCTAAACCCCCACCCCGCTGCCCTGTTTCCCCCCCTTCTCTCCCGATCCAGATCGGGGCAACGGCGCCCGAACCCGTCGCCCCGCGCCCGCGACGCCGCCGCCCCGCCCTCGTCGCCGACCGCCGTCGCTGCCCCGACCCTGACTTCCTCCCTGCGCCCACTGCCCCGTGCCCTACGCCCCGCAGTGAGCTCGCACCGCCTCTCTCTCCCTCGCCCCGCATGCGCACCCGCACGCCCGCGCTCACCGCGGCCTCGCTCGCCGCATCGCCCGCCTGCGCTGACCGCGCTCGTGCTCTGCCTGCGGAGCCCGCGCTCTCGTGCTCGGTCGCCGTGTTCCCCCCCCCCACGCAGCCCCGCCTGGCGCTGGCACCCGCCGTCGACCGCGTCCCCGCTGGCCTGCTTGCTCCTCCCCGTGGCCGCGCTTCCGTCGCACGTCGCCGTCGCCGCTGCCTGCTTCTGCTCCAGCCTCTGCTGCGCGCGCACCTCGCCGGTCCCGGCCTCGCACCGCGGTGCCTCGCACCGAGCCGCTCCGCACCAGCCTCTGCTACCGCGCGCCGGCGCCCCCGCAAGGCCACGGCCTCGCCTAGTCCCCCCTGGCCGCACCCCGTCGCGCCCGCGCTGCGCACGCGCGCCGCGCCCGCACGACCGTGGCCTATGGGCCACCGACAGATGGGCCCGGTGCCCCCCTGACAATGACACGAGGGGCCCACGCCCCAGGGTATAAAAAAAAGGAAAAGAAAAGAAACTATAAATGAAATTAAAAATTATTAAAAATAAATAAATATTAATTAATTAATTAATTAAATAATTAACTTAATTAATTCTGTTTAATTAATCTAATTAATTAATTAGTCTAATTAAACTGTAATTAACATAATCAAACCCTAATTAGCCTAATGTGAGAATGACAGGTGGGACCCACTTGTCCTGACGTCATGCTGACGTCAGCAGACACTGTTTCGGATAATGTTTGATTTAAATAAATTAAATAAATTCCAGAAATCAATAAAAACTTTAGAAAATCATATCTTTTAATCCGTAACTCCGATCGAAAAACTTTATACATGAAAGTTGCTCAGAACGACGAGACGAATTCGAATACGCGCTCCGTTTGTCCGTCACGCGTCCCTAACTATCCGAACATGCAACCGTTCCTCTCCGGTCATCTGTCTGACAAATGTCCGAAAACGGGAAAACATTCCCGGATGAATCCCACCTTCGCCAGTATCACCCGGCACTGCGTTAGATCACCTCCGTCACCGCGTATTGCCATGTTATGCTCCGTGTTGCTTATGTTTGCTCTATATTTATACTGTTTCCTCCCCCTCTTCTCTCTCGATAGCCCCCGACCTCGACGTCATCCTCGAGACCGACGCAGCTCCGGAGACCGAAGGCACCATTGACGACCTTGCCCATGCCGCCGAGCAACCAGGCAAGCCCCCCCCTTTGATCATCCCGATATCGCCCATTCTATTTCTCATGCTTGCATTAGAATTGCTGCTGCTGCTGCTTTACCTATTCTGATGCATAGCCTGTTTATTGTAACCTGCTATTGATAATTACCTGCATATCCTAAACTGCTTAGTATAGGCTGGGTAGAGACCTATCAGTGACCCCACTTATCCCGACTGCCGCGCAGGATTGTCAGAAGACCCGATCAACGGGAATTGAAGACCAGGCCCCGACACCGCACTTCACCCCCCTTAGTTGTAACGACACTGCAGCGTTACTATCGAGTGCCAAGGGTGAAACCTCTTGTAGCACTTCTGATGTTAACTCTGTAGAGTAGCTATTCGGTCGTGGTCATCGAGGGTGATTCCTCCTTCACCGCTTCCGATAACGACGCTGTCGTGCAACACATCAAGTGTGAACCCATCGAGGGTGATTCCTCCGAGTTCACCTTGACAGATACATCGAGTAGGAATCCAACGAGGGTGATACCTCGGATTCCCCTGATGTTATGGACACACGGATACTTGGACTTTACACTGTTACTTGGATAGGCGGGTCGACCCTGAGGGGTACCCGCGTGCGCCTGAGAGGCGAGTGTTGTGAAGACGGGTGCCAGTGTGGTGCCCGAGTGGTGAATACGAGGCGCGGCCGGGCATTCTTAACCCTTGCAGCAAGTCCTCGAGACGGGGCGACAGGGTCACATCTTTCGTGAGTCTCTGCTCGTTACCGCAAGCCCCTAGTCCTAACGATTTGGATATTTGATCCGAGCAGGTCTCTGGCCTGATAGCACTAACCATCACGTGGGCATAGTATGGGCGTTCTGCATCGTATGCATCAGCCGAAAGCTCTGTCAGACGTCCAGTTCAGCATGGCGGCACGGTCGGATCGTGTCGGCCACCCGAGGCGATGCTGGTATCCACCCTGTGCGCAACGACCCGGAGGGTGAGGGGCGATGGCCAAGACCCCCTTGCGCTTAGGATGTAGACCGGCGGGGACCTCTCTGCTGAGCTGTAGGTAGGGTTGCGATGTGTCGTTTGGCCGAGGCCGGGCATGACCCAGGAAAGTGTGTCCGGCCGGAGTTAATCGAGCGTGTTGGGTAAGTTGGTGCACCCCTGCAGGGAAGAACACTTCTATCGATAGCCGGTCCTACGGTAAAGGACACTCGGAGTTGTATCCTGATTGATACAATTTAGAACTGGATACTTGGATACTATGGCTTTGGGATTGCTTCTCGCAGGGAGTCGAGAAGGGATCTCAGGACGAGGTTGATGACTGTATGGCTCTGGGATTGCTTTCTCGCAGGGAGTCGAGAAAGGATCTCTGGGTGAGGATGAGACTTAATGTTACTACTACATTATATTGACCTGTTCTACCCTCTTCTATTTCTGCAAGACCGCTGGAGATGCTAGTCTTCGATAGGACTAGGCCTTCTCTCTATTCTTGCATTTCTGCAGCCCAGTCCACATATACAGCCTCCCTTGAAAATGTTGCATATGTAGTGTAGATCCTTGCTTGCTGAGTACTCACGGTTGCTTTGTTTTCCTTTTCTCCCCGTATCAGTTTGCCGTAACAAGATGACGGAGCCCCTGAGACTGCTGCCCTGCCGACGATCGCTACTACTACTATCCAGAGGATGGATTCTGCTATGAGTTGACTGACGACCAGGAGTAGGATCGGAGGGTCCTAGGCAGGAGGCCTTCGCCTTTCGATCGTAGTGTTTTATTTTGCCCCGCCTTTCTATAGGCCTTTATGTTTCTCTTTTAATATCTGTACTCAGATATCTGATGCTTCCGCTGACGCTTGTACGCAAGCTTATGTATTCGAGCCCTCGAGGCCCTTGGCTTGTAATATAAAGCTTGTATGACTTTATTTATGTTTTAGAGTTGTGTTGTGATATCTTCCCGTGAGTCCTTAGGCTTGATCGTGTGCATTTGCGTGTATGATTAGTGCACGATTGGGCCGGGGGCGTCACAAGTTGGTATCAGAGCCGACTGTCTGTAGGAAACCCCCTTTCCAACTCGTTGGCCGAAGTTGAGTCTAGTGGTCCAAAACTATTTTACTAACTTGGCTGTGTGGCTTACGGGCCCACGTCGCCAATTGGGTGGTATTAGGATCTTTTACTCCTTGACCTTTACTCTTGGACTCTGATCTCTCTTCTATTCGGGTTAAATTTTTTACTAACTCCAACATTAGGATCTCGTAATCATATTCTCCCGGAGAGCTGGATATTCGCAACTGATCCTTTCCTTGGAACGATTAGTCTGATAATCATCATTTTCCTTTCCATTGGTTTGTTTAACCTTTCCTTTACAAGTATCTTACGCTTCTCACACTGTCATTTGACACTTTTGGAATCTCCCAGAAAAATGTGTCGTGTTCAGCGGCAACATTTTGACTTCTTTCGAGATGTTAAATGAATTCATGAACGGCAATGCCATCCTTGCCCCTCGTTGATCTGTGTTATCATCGTCAATCTCTTTGACTACCTGCCCACGTATTGCCGTCGACCCAGAACGAGTTCAGGCTATTCTGGACTGGACTCCTCCGAAGAACGTCAAGCAAGTGAGAAGTTTTCTCGGCCTTGCAAGTTATTGCCGTCGATTTGTCGAGAACTTTTCTAAGATTGCTAAGCCTTTGACTAATCTGCTCCACAAGGGCGTTAAATTTGAATGGACAGACAAATGTCAGGAAAGTTTTCAAGCACTCAAAGACAAGCTGACATCTGCCCCAGTACTGTCTCCTCCAGATACCCGCAAAGACTTTGTGATTTATTGTGACGCATCCCGTGAAGGATTAGGCTGTGTCCTAATGCAAGAGCGTAAAGTGATTGCTTATGGCTCTCGTCAGTTGCGCCCACATGAAGAAAATTATCCGGTACATGATCTAGAACTAGCTGCTGTGATCTATGCATTGCAGTTGTGGCGACATTACCTTCTCGGTAATCGTTGCGAGATCTACATGGATCATAAAAGTCTGAAGTACTTGTTCACTCAGCCATCTCTAAACCTCCGTCAGCAAAGATGGATGGAGGCCATTGCGGACTATGATTTGGGTATATCCTATACCCCTGGCAAGGCTAACGTGATGGCTGATGCCTTAAGCCGCAAGTCCTATTGCGACAACCTCATGGTTAGGCGAGCTCAACCTCGTCTTTTTGAAGAATTGTGCAAGCTGAATCTGCGTATTGTTCCACAGGGCTCTCTAAATAACCTTGTGATACAGCCAGATCTTGAGAAAGCTGTTAAGAATGCGCAAGCTAAAGATGCTGAAATTGATCTGATGAAGAAAGA
Source organism: Thinopyrum elongatum (assembly GCA_011799875.1). NCBI lineage: Eukaryota > Viridiplantae > Streptophyta > Magnoliopsida > Poales > Poaceae > Thinopyrum > Thinopyrum elongatum. Next base: position 498,402,143 of record CM022300.1, read on the forward strand.
CCTTCACCTTGTAAAGTACAGGGATTTCTCGCTGTCTGAAGATGGAACCTTGTATTTCAGAAACCGCATTGTCGTACCTCGCTTCGAACTCATGACTGACAAAGTCATGAAGGAGGCACATGATACCCCGCTGTCTATTCATCCGGGTAGCACCAAGATGTATCGTGATCTCCGTCAAAGGTACTGGTGGTCTAGAATGAAGCAAGACATTGCTCGATATGTTGCTGAATGTGATGTGTGTCGTCGCGTTAAAGCAGAACATCAGAAACCAGCTGGAATTCTGAAACCACTTCCTATTCCTCTATGGAAATGGGATAAGGTTCAGATGGATTTCGTTACAGGACTTCCCAGGTCACAGAAGGGTCACGATGCTATTCTTGTCTTTGTCGACCAACTCTCTAAAGTTGCACACTTTCTGCCTGTCAAGGAGACGATCACTGCTAGTCAGTTAGCAGAGTTGTATATCTCCAGAATTGTATCACTCCACGGTATTCCGAAGGAGATCAGTTCGGACCGTGGCGGTCTTTTCACTTCCAAATTCTGGGAAAGTTTTCAAACAGCTATGGGAACTCATATCACCTGGAGTTCAGCTTATCACCCCCAATCCCAAGGCCAAGTTGAACGAGTTAATCAAGTGCTTGAAGACATGTTGCGAGCTTGTGTTATATCGTTTGGCAAGAAGTGGGAAGAATCTCTTCCGTATGCCGAGTTCTCCTATAACAACAGCTATCAAGCCAGTTTGAAAATGGCCCCCTTCGAAGTACTCTATGGACGTAAGTGTCGAACCCCTCTGAATTGGTCAGAAACTGGGGAACGACCGCTCGTGGGTCCGGATATTATTCAACAAGCCGAAGAACAAGTTCGTATTGTCTGGGAAAATCTCAAGGCGGCTCAGGACCGCCAGAAGAGCAACTATGATCGCAAACGATGGGGTTTGACTTATCAACCTGGTGATCAAGCTTATCTGCGAGTCACCCCGATGAAAGGCACTCATCGTTTTGGAATCAAGGGCAAGCTAGCTCCACGCTACATTGGTCCTTTCCGCATTATTGCTAGACGTGGTCAGGTGGCGTATAAATTGGAATTGCCGCCGCAATTCTCTCATATCCACGACGTCTTCCATGTGTCGCAACTTCGTCAATGCTTCAAGGAATCTCCACACCGAGCTGTGGATCACGAGGTGCTCGAATTGCAAGATGACCTATCTTATAAGGAGCATCCGATCCGCATTCTCGATGAAGCTGAACGTCGGACCCGTCAGAAGGTTACCAAGTTCCTCAAAGTGCAGTGGTCAAATCATACTGAAGATGAAGCCACTTGGGAACGCGAGGATAATCTTCGTGCGGAATACCCCGAACTTTTTCCTTCTACCTCTTAATTCTCGGGACGAGAATTCTTGTTAGTAGAGGAGATTTGTAACACCCCCAGTGGTTAGCCACAGTAATTCCATTTTGATAATGCCAAGTCAGCATGATTAACAGTGCATGATCATCATTTGCATCATAATGCTTTTCAACTCCTAACTCAAAATTCAAATTTAAATGAAAGTGAAATATAAAAGTTTTCCAACATAAAAACTAAAATGTTCGATAAATGGCAAATATTACAGAGACTAATTTAAAATTGAAACCAACATCATTGGAGTTGGGTAAGTGACTCAAACATCCCCAAACAGTGACTAAGGACAATGTTTAATTACCTTTTATTTAATCAAAAATAAATATGAAATTATATTTTGTCCAAGCTAGTTTTTGGTGATAGGGTATAATGCACTGGTATTTATGGTCTAGGTCACACTTTTTACAAAATGCATTTAGTGCCCTAACAATTAGCAAACAGAAAATAAGAAAAGAAATAAAAAGAAAAACAAAGGAAAACAAAAAAAAAGGAAAAGAGCAGGAATGCTAGTTTCGATAGGACTAGGCCTTCTCTCTATTCTTGCATTTCTGCAGCCCAGTCCACATTACAGCCCTCCCTTGAAAATGTTGCATATGTAGTGTAGATCCTTGCTTGCTGAGTACTCCGGTTGCTTTGTTTTCCTTTTCTCCCCGTATCAGTTTGCCGTAACAAGATACGGAGCCCCTGAGACTGCTGCCCTGCCGACGATCGCTACTACTACTATCCAGAGGATGGATTCTGCTATGAGTTGACTGACGACCAGGAGTAGGATCGGAGGGTCCTAGGCAGGAGGCCTTCGCCTTTCGATCGTAGTGTTTTATTTTGCCCCGCCTTTCTATAGGCCTTTATGTTTCTCTTTTAATATCTGTACTCAGATATCTGATGCTTCCGCTGACGCTTGTACGCAAGCTTATGTATTCGAGCCCTCGAGGCCCTTGGCTTGTAATATAAAGCTTGTATACTTTATTTATGTTTTAGAGTTGTTGTGATATCTTCCCGTGAGTCCTTAGGCTTGATCGTGTGCATTTGCGTGTATGATTAGTGCACGATTGGGCCGGGGGCGTCACAAGTTGGTATCAGAGCCGACTGTCTGTAGGAAACCCCCTTTCCAACTCTTGGCCGAGTTGAGTCTAGTGGTCCAAAACTATTTACTAACTTGGCTGTGTGGCTTACGGGCCCACGTCGCCAATTGGGTGGTATTAGGATCTTTTACTCCTTGACCTTTACTCTGGACTCTGATCTCTCTTCTATTCGGGTTAAATTTTTACTAACTCCACATAGTGATCTCGTAATCATATTCTCCCGGAGAGCTGGATATTCGCAACTGATCCTTTCCTTGGAAGATTAGTCTGATAATCATCATTTTCCTTTCCATTGGTTTGTTTAACCTTTCCTTACAAGTATCTTACGCTTCTCACACTGTCATTTGACACTTTTGGAATCTCCCAGAAAAATGTGTCGTGTTCAGCGGCAACATTTTGACTTCTTTCGAGATGTTAAATGAATTCATAACGGCAATGCCATCCTTGCCCCTCGTTGATCTGTGTTATCATCGTCAATCTCTTTGACTACCTGCCCACGTATTGCCGTCGACCCAGAACGAGTTCAGGCTATTCTGGACTGGACTCCTCCGAAGAACGTCAAGCAAGTGAGAAGTTTTCTCGGCCTTGCAAGTTATTGCCGTCGATTTGTCGAGAACTTTTCTAAGATTGCTAAGCCTTTGACTAATCTGCTCCACAAGGGCGTTAAATTTGAATGGACAGACAAATGTCAGGAAGTTTTCTCGACCGCGTCCCCGCTGGCCTGCTTGCTCCTCCCCGTGGTCGCGCCTCCGTCGCACATCGCCGTCGCCGCTGCCTGCTTCTGCTCCTGCCTCTGCTGCGCGCGCACCTCGCCGGTCCCGGCCTCGCACCGCGGTGCCTCGCACCGAGCCGCTCCGCACCAGCCTCTGCTGCCGCGCGCCGGCGCCCCCGCGAGGCAACGGCCTCGCCTAGTCCCCCCTGGTCGCGCCCCGCCGCGCCCGCGCTGCGCACGCGCGCCGCGCCCGCACGACCGTGGCCTATGGGCCACCGACAGATGGGCCCGGTGCCCCCCTGACAATGACACGAGGGGCCCACGCCCCAGGGTATAAAAAAAAGGAAAAGAAAAGAAACTATAAATGAAATTAAAAATAAATAAATATTAATTAAATAATTAACTTAATTAATTAACTTAATTAATTCTGTTTAATTAATCTAATTAATTAATTAGTCTAATTAAACTGTAATTAACATAATCAAACCCTAATTAGCCTAATGTGAGAATGACAGGTGGGACCCACTTGTCCTGACGTCATGCTGACGTCAGCAGACACTGTTTCGGATAATGTTTGATTTAAATAAATTAAATAAATTCCAGAAATCAATAAAAACTTTAGAAAATCATATCTTTTAATCCGTAACTCCGATCGAAAAACTTTATACATGAAAGTTGCTCAGAACGACGAGACGAATTCGAATACGCGCTTCGTTCGTCCGTCACGCGTCCCTAACTATCCGAACATGCAACCGTTCCTCTCCGGTCATCTGTCTGACAAATGTCCGGAAACGGGAAAACATTCCCGGATGAATCCCACCTTCGCCAGTATCACCCGGCACTGCGTTAGATCACCTCCGTCACCGCGTATTGCCATGTTATGCTCCGTCTTGCTTATGTTTGCTCTATATTTATACTGTTTCCTCCCCCTCTTCTCTCTCGATAGCACCCGACCTCGACGTCATCCCCGAGACCGACGCAGCTCCGGAGACCGAAGGCACCATTGACGACCTTGCCCTTGCCGCCGAGCAACCAGGCAAGCCCCCCCCCTTTGATCATCCCGATATCGCCCATTCTATTTCTCATGCTTGCATTAGAATTGCTGCTGCTGTTTACCTATTCTGATGCATAGCCTGTTTATTGTAACCTGCTGTTGATAATTACCTACATATCCTAAACTGCTTAGTATAGGCTGGGTAGAGACCTATCAGTGACCCCACTTATCCCGACTGCCGCGCAGGATTGTCAGAAGACCCGATCAACGGGAATTGAAGACCAGGCCCCGACACCGCACTTCACCCCCCTTAGTTGTAACGACACTGCAGCGTTACTATCGAGTGCCAAGGGTGAAACCTCTTGTAGCACTTCTGATGTTAACTCTGTAGAGTAGCTATTCGGTCGTGGTCATCGAGGGTGATTCCTCCTTCACCGCTTCCGATAACGACGCTGTCGTGCAACACATCAAGTGTGAACCCATCGAGGGTGATTCCTCCGAGTTCACCTTGACAGATACATCGAGTAGGAATCCAACGAGGGTGATACCTCGGATTCCCCTGATGTTATGGACACACGGATACTTGGACTTTACACTGTTACTTGGATAGGCGGGTCGACCCTGAGGGGTACCCGCGTGCGCCTGAGAGGCGAGTGTTGTGAAGACGGGTGCCAGTGTGGTGCCCGAGTGGTGAATACGAGGCGCGGCCGGGCATTCTTAACCCTTGCAGCAAGTCCTCGAGACGGGGCGACAGGGTCACATCTTTCGTGAGTCTCTGCTCGTTACCGCAAGCCCCTAGTCCTAACGATTTGGATATTTGATCCGAGCAGGTCTCTGGCCTGATAGCACTAACCATCACGTGGGCATAGTATGGGCGTTCTGCATCGTATGCATCAGCCGAAAGCTCTGTCAGACGTCCAGTTCAGCATGGCGGCACGGTCGGATCGTGTCGGCCACCCGAGGCGATGCTGGTATCCACCCTGTGCGCAACGACCCGGAGGGTGAGGGGCGATGGCCAAGACCCCCTTGCGCTTAGGATGTAGACCGGCGGGGACCTCTCTGCTGAGCTGTAGGTAGGGTTGCGATGTGTCGTTTGGCCGAGGCCGGGCATGACCCAGGAAAGTGTGTCCGGCCGGAGTTAATCGAGCGTGTTGGGTAAGTTGGTGCACCCCTGCAGGGAAGAACACTTCTATCGATAGCCGGTCCTACGGTAAAGGACACTCGGAGTTGTATCCTGATTGATACAATTTAGAACTGGATACTTGGATACTATGGCTCTGGGATTGCTTCTCGCAGGGAGCCGAGAAGGGATCTCAGGACGAGGTTGATGACTGTATGGCTCTGGGATTGCTTTCTCGCAGGGAGTCGAGAAAGGATCTCTGGGTGAGGATGAGACTTAATGTTACTACTACATTATATCGACCTGTTCTACCCTCTTCTATTTCTGCAAGACCGCTGGAGATGCTAGTCTTCGATAGGACTAGGCCTTCTCTCTATTCTTGCATTTCTGCAGCCCAGTCCACATATACAGCCTCCCTTGAAAATGTTGCATATGTAGTGTAGATCCTTGCTTGCTGAGTACTCACGGTTGCTTTGTTTTCCTTTTCTCCCCGTATCAGTTTGTCGTAACAAGATGACGGAGCCCCTGAGACTGCTGCCCTGCCGACGATCGCTACTACTACTATCCAGAGGATGGATTCTGCTATGAGTTGACTGACGACCAGGAGTAGGATCGGAGGGTCCTAGGCAGGAGGCCTTCGCCTTTCGATCGTAGTGTTTTATTTTGCCCCGCCTTTCTATAGGCCTTTATGTTTCTCTTTTAATATCTGTACTCAGATATCTGATGCTTCCGCTGACGCTTGTACGCAAGCTTATGTATTCGAGCCCTCGAGGCCCTTGGCTTGTAATATAAAGCTTGTATGACTTTATTTATGTTTTAGAGTTGTGTTGTGATATCTTCCCGTGAGTCCTTAGGCTTGATCGTGTGCATTTGCGTGTATGATTAGTGCACGATTGGGCCGGGGGCGTCACAAGTTGGTATCAGAGCCGACTGTCTGTAGGAAACCCCCTTTCCAACTCCTTGGCCGAAGTTGAGTCTAGTGGTCCAAAACTATTTTACTAACTTGGCTGTGTGGCTTACGGGCCCACGTCGCCAATTGGGTGGTATTAGGATCTTTTACTCCTTGACCTTTACTCTGGGACTCTGATCTCTCTTCTATTCTGGTTAAAATTTTTACTAACTCCAACATTAGGATCTCGTAATCATATTCTCCCGGAGAGCTGGATATTCGCAACTGATCCTTTCCTTGGAATGATTAGTCTGATAATCATCATTTTCCTTTCCATTGGTTTGTTTAACCTTTCCTTTACAAGTATCTTACGCTTCTCACACTGTCATTTGACACTTTTGGAATCTCCCAGAAAAATGTGTCGTGTTCAGCGGCAACATTTTGACTTCTTTCGAGATGTTAAATGAATTCATGAACGGCAATGCCATCCTTGCCCCTCGTTGATCTGTGTTATGATCGTCAATCTCTTTGACTACCTGCCCACGTATTGCCGTCAACCCAGAACGAGTTCAGGCTATTCTGGACTGGACTCCTCCGAAGAACGTCAAGCAAGTGAGAAGTTTTCTCGGCCTTGCAAGTTATTGCCGTCGATTTGTCGAGAACTTTTCTAAGATTGCTAAGCCTTTGACTAATCTGCTCCACAAGGGCGTTAAATTTGAATGGACAGACAAATGTCAGGAAAGTTTTCAAGCACTCAAAGACAAGCTGACATCTGCCCCAGTACTGTCTCCTCCAGATACCCGCAAAGACTTTGTGATTTATTGTGACGCATCCCGTGAAGGATTAGGCTGTGTCCTAATGCAAGAGCGTAAAGTGATTTCTTATGGCTCTCGTCAGTTGCGCCCACATGAAGAAAATTATCCGGTACATGATCTAGAACTAGCTGCTGTGATCTATGCATTGCAGTTGTGGCGACATTACCTTCTCGGTAATCGTTGCGAGATCTACACGGATCATAAAAGTCTGAAGTACTTGTTCACTCAGCCATCTCTAAACCTCCGTCAGCAAAGATGGATGGAGGCCATTGCGGACTATGATTTGGGTATATCCTATACCCCTGGCAAGGCTAACGTGATGGCTGATGCCTTAAGCCGCAAGTCCTATTGCGACAACCTCATGGTTAGGCGAGCTCAACCTCGTCTTTTTGAAGAATTGTGCAAGCTGAATCTGCGTATTGTTCCACAGGGCTCTCTAAATAACCTTGTGATACAGCCAGATCTTGAGAAAGCTGTTAAGAATGCGCAAGCTAAAGATGCTGAAATTGATCTGATGAAGAAAGACCTTCACCTTGTAAAGTACAGGGATTTCTCGCTGTCTGAAGATGGAACCTTGTATTTCAGAAACCGCATTGTCGTACCTCGCTTCGAACTCATGACTGACAAAGTCATGAAGGAGGCACATGATACCCCGCTGTCTATTCATCCGGGTAGCACCAAGATGTATCGTGATCTCCGTCAAAGGTACTGGTGGTCTAGAATGAAGCAAGACATTGCTCGATATGTTGCTGAATGTGATGTGTGTCGTCGCGTTAAAGCAGAACATCAGAAACCAGCTGGAATTCTGAAACCACTTCCTATTCCTCTATGGAAATGGGATAAGGTTCAGATGGATTTCGTTACAGGACTTCCCAGGTCACAGAAGGGTCACGATGCTATTCTTGTCGTTGTCGACCAACTCTCTAAAGTTGCACACTTTCTGCCTGTCAAGGAGACGATCACTGCTAGTCAGTTAGCAGAGTTGTATATCTCCAGAATTGTATCACTCCACGGTATTCCGAAGGAGATTAGTTCGGACCGTGGCGGTCTTTTCACTTCCAAATTCTGGGAAAGTTTTCAAACAGCTATGGGAACTCATATCACCTGGAGTTCAGCTTATCACCCCCAATCCCAAGGCCAAGTTGAACGAGTTAATCAAGTGCTTGAAGACATGTTGCGAGCTTGTGTTATATCGTTTGGCAAGAAGTGGGAAGAATCTCTTCCGTATGCCGAGTTCTCCTATAACAACAGCTATCAAGCCAGTTTGAAAATGGCCCCCTTCGAAGTACTCTATGGACGTAAGTGTCGAACCCCTCTGAATTGGTCAGAAACTGGGGAACGACCGCTCGTGGGTCCGGATATTATTCAACAAGCCGAAGAACAAGTTCGTATTGTCCGAAAAAATCTCAAGGCGGCTCAGGACCGCCAGAAGAGCAACTATGATCGCAAACGATGGGGTTTGACTTATCAACCTGGTGATCAAGCTTATCTGTGAGTCACCCCGATGAAAGGCACTCACCGTTTTGGAATCAAGGGCAAGCTAGCTCCACGCTACATTGGTCCTTTCCGCATTATTGCTAGACGTGGTCAGGTGGCGTATAAATTGGAATTGCCGCCGCAATTCTCTCATATCCACGACGTCTTCCATGTGTCGCAACTTCGTCAATGCTTCAAGGAATCTCCACACCGAGCTGTGGATCACGAGGTGCTCGAATTGCAAGATAACCTATCTTATAAGGAGCATCCGATCCGCATTCTCGATGAAGCTGAACGTCGGACCCGTCAGAAGGTTACCAAGTTCCTCAAAGTGCAGTGGTCAAATCATACTGAAGATGAAGCCACTTGGGAACGCGAGGATAATCTTCGTGCGGAATACCCCGAACTTTTTCCTTCTACCTCTTAATTCTCGGGACGAGAATTCTTGTTAGTAGAGGAGATTTGTAACACCCCCAGTGGTTAGCCACAGTAATTCCATTTTGATAATGCCAAGTCAGCATGATTAACAGTGCATGATCATCATTTGCATCATAATGCTTTTCAACTCCTAACTCAAAATTCAAATTTAAATGAAAGTGAAATATAAAAGTTTTCCAACATAAAAACTAAAATGTTCGATAAATGGCAAATATTACAGAGACTATTTTAAAATTGAAACCAACATCATTGGAGTTGGGTAAGTGACTCAAACATCCCCAAACAGTGACTAAGGACAATGTTTAATTACCTTTTATTTAATCAAAAATACATATGAAATTATATTTTGTCCAAGCTAGTTTTTGGTGACAGGGTATAATGCACTGGTATTTATGGTCTAGGTCACACTTTTTACAAAATGCATTTAGTGCCCTAACAATTAGCAAACAGAAAATAAGAAAAGAAATAAAAAGAAAAACAAAGGAAAACAAAAAAAAAGGAAAAGAGCAGGCCCCCCCCCCCGACTGGGCCAAGCCCAGCTGGCCACTCCAGCCGGACCGGCCGAACCGGCCCACCTCCCCTCCTACTAACCCCGACCCCCACCCCGCTCCCCTGTTTCCCCCCCTTCTCTCCCGATCCAGACCGGGGCAACGGCGCCCCGACCCCGTCGCCCCGCGCCCGCGACGCCGCCGCCTCGCCCTCGTCACCGACCGCCGTCGCTGCCCCGACCCCGACTTCCTCCCCGCGCCCACTGCCCCGTGCCCTACGCCCCGCAGTGAGCTCGCACCGCCTCTCTCTCCCTCGCCCCGCATGCGCACCCGCACGCCCGCGCTCACCGCGGCCTCGCTCGCCGCATCGCCCGCCTGCGCTGACCGCGCTCGTGCTCTGCCTGCGGAGCCCGCGCTCCCGTGCAGCCCACCCCGTGCTCCGCTTGCGCTCTCGTGCCCGGTCGCCGTGTTCCCCCCCCCCCCACGCAGCTCCGCCCGGCGCTCGCACCCGCCGTCGACCGCGTCCCCGCTGGCCTGCTTGCTCCTCCCCGTGGTCGCGCCTCCGTCGCACATCGCCGTCACCGCTGCCTGCTTCTGCTCCTGCCTCTGCTGCGCGCGCACCTCGCCGGTCCCGGCCTCGCACCGCGGTGCCTCGCACCGAGCCGCTCCGCACCAGCCTCTGCTGCCGCGCGCCGGCGCCCCCGCGAGGCCACGGCCTTGCCTAGTCCCCCCTGGCCGCGCCCCGCCGCGCCCGCGCTGCGCACGCGCGCCGCGCCCGCACGACCGTGGCCTATGGGCCACCGACAGATGGGCCCGGTGCCCCCCCTGACAATGACACGAGGGGCCCACGCCCCAGGGTATAAAAAAAAAGGAAAAGAAAAGAAACTATAAATGAAATTAAAAATAAATAAATATTAATTAACTTAATTAACTTAATTAATTCTGTTTAATTAATCTAATTAATTAATTAGTCTAATTAAACTGTAATTAACATAATCAAACCCTAATTAGCCTAATGTGAGAATGACAGGTGGGACCCACTGGTCCTGACGTCATGCTGACGTCAGCAGACACTGTTTCGGATAATGTTTGATTTAAATAAATTAAATAAATTCCAGAAATCAATAAAAACTTTAGAAAATCATATCTTTTAATCCGTAACTCCGATCGAAAAACTTTATACATGAAAGTTGCTCAGAACGACGAGACGAATTCGAATACGCGCTTCGTTCGTCCGTCACGCGTCCCTAACTATCCGAACATGCAACCGTTCCTCTCCGGTCATCTGTCTGACAAATGTCCGGAAACGGGAAAACATTCCCGGATGAATCCCACCTTCGCCAGTATCACCCGGCACTGCGTTAGATCACCTCCGTCACCGCGTATTGCCATGTTATGCTCCGTCTTGCTTATGTTTGCTCTATATTTATACTGTTTCCTCCCGCTCTTCTCTCTTGATAGCCCCCGACCTCGACGTCATCCCCGAGACCGACGCAGCTCCGGAGACCGAAGGCACCATTGACGACCTTGCCCTTGCCGCCGAGCAACCAGGCAAGCCCCCCCCCCCCTTTGATCATCCCGATATCGCCCATTCTATTTCTCATGCTTGCATTAGAATTGCTGCTGCTGCTGCTTTACCTATTCTGATGCATAGCCTGTTTATTGTAACCTGCTGTTGATAATTACCTGCATATCCTAAACTGCTTAGTATAGGCTGGGTAGAGACCTATCAGTGACCCCACTTATCCCGACTGCCGCGCTGGATTGTCAGAAGACCCGATCAACGGGAATTGAAGACCAGGCCCCGACACCGCACTTCACCCCCCTTAGTTGTAACGACACTGCAGCGTTACTATCGAGTGCCGAGGGTGAAACCTCTTGTAGCACTTCTGATGTTAACTCTGTAGAGTAGCTATTCGGTCGTGGTCATCGAGGGTGATTCCTCCTTCACCGCTTCCGATAACGACGATGTCGTGCAACACATCAAGTGTGAACCCATCGAGGGTGATTCCTCCGAGTTCACCTTGACAGATACATCGAGTAGGAATCCAACGAGGGTGATACCTCGGATTCCCCTGATGTTATGGACACACGGATACTTGGACTTTACACTGTTACTTGGATAGGCGGGTCGACCCTGAGGGGTACCCGCGTGCGCCTGAGAGGCGAGTGTTGTGAAGACGGGTGCCAGTGTGGTGCCCGAGTGGTGAATACGAGGCGCGGCCGGGCATTCTTAACCCTTGCAGCAAGTCCTCGAGACGGGGTGATAGGGTCACATCTTTCGTGAGTCTCTGCTCGTTACCGCAAGCCCCTAGTCCTAACGATTTGGATATTTGATCCGAGCAGGTCTCTGGCCTGATAGCACTAACCATCACGTGGGCATAGTATGGGCGTTCTGCATCGTATGCATCAGCCGAAAGCTCTGTCAGACGTCCAGTTCAGCATGGCGGCACGGTCGGATCGTGTCGGCCACCCGTGGCGATGCTGGTATCCACCCTGTGCGCAACGACCCGGAGGGTGAGGGGCGATGGCCAAGACCCCCTTGCGCTTAGGATGTAGACCGGCGGGGACCTCTCTGCTGAGCTGTAGGTAGGGTTGCGATGTGTCGTTTGGCCGAGGTCGGGCATGACCCAGGAAAGTGTGTCCGGCCGGAGTTAATCGAGCGTGTTGGGTAAGTTGGTGCACCCCTGCAGGGAAGAACACTTCTATCGATAGCCGGTCCTACGGTAAAGGACAGTCGGAGTTGTATCCTGATTGATACAATTTAGAACTGGATACTTGGATACTATGGCTTTGGGATTGCTTCTCGCAGGGAGTCGAGAAGGGATCTCAGGACAAGGTTGATGACTGTATGGCTCTGGGATTGCTTTCTCGCAGGGAGTCGAGAAAGGATCTCTGGGTGAGGATGAGACTTAATGTTACTACTACATTATATTGACCTGTTCTACCCTCTTCTATTTCTGCAAGACCGCTGGAGATGCTAGTCTTCGATAGGACTAGGCCTTCTCTCTATTCTTGCATTTCTGCAGCCCAGTCCACATATACAGCCTCCCTTGAAAATGTTGCATATGTAGTGTAGATCCTTGCTTGCTGAGTACTTCTGAGTACTCACGGTTGCTTTGTTTTCCTTTTCTCCCCGTATCAGTTTGTCGTAACAAGATGACGGAGCCCCTGAGACAGCTGCCCTGCCGACGATCGCTACTACTACTATCCAGAGGATGGATTCTGCTATGAGTTGACTGACGACCAGGAGTAGGATCGGAGGGTCCTAGGCAGGAGGCCTTCGCCTTTCGATCGTAGTGTTTTATTTTGCCCCGCCTTTCTATAGGCCTTTCTGTTTCTCTTTTAATATCTGTACTCAGATATCTGATGGTTCCGCTGACGCTTGTACGCAAGCTTATGTATTCGAGCCCTCGAGGCCCTTGGCTTGTAATATAAAGCTTGTATGACTTTATTTATGTTTTAGAGTTGTGTTGTGATATCTTCCCGTGAGTCCTTAGGCTTGATCATGTGCATTTGCGTGTATGATTAGTGCACGATTGGGCCGGGGGCGTCACACGGTACTTCCGTTGTGGACTACAGCTGCCACTACCGCTTGGGCAAAGTCTTTTGTGCTTGTTTCTGTTGCCTATTTTCTCTAAGCGGTAGTACTGCACCCTCGAGCGGTAGTACCTCTTGTGTTTCAATCGTTGTGCTTGTTCCTGTTGCCTGTTTTCCCTAAGTGGTAGTAGAGCGGTAGTACCGCTCAAGCGGTAGTAACGCTCCCCAGAGCGGTAGTACCGCTCAAGCGGTAGTACCTCTCCCCAGAGCGGTACTACCTCTCTGGCGGATCTACTATTCGTGTTTTCTGCCTCGTTGGGCTGTTTTAGCCGTGCTAAGCGGTAGTACCGCTTGTGCACGACCAGTGGGCATAACGGTTGGATTCGGGGGTGCCTATTTAAGGGGGCCTTCTTCCCAAATGGACCCTATCCTTTGAGCTCGCATTTGCCCCCCATTGTTGACCTTCTTCGAGCTTGCTATCTCTCAATCCCTCCATGGATTCTTGCTAGTTTTTGGGGGAAAAGAGAGAGGAGATCTAGATCCACATTTCCACCAATCACTTTCTCCTCTATGTGAGGGGAACCCCTGGGATCTAGATCTTGGAGTTCTTCATGTTCTCTTCTTCGTTCTTCCTCTCATTTTCCTCCCTAACATTAGTTGCTTTGGTGGAATTTGGGAGAGAAGGACTTGGGCACTCCGTGTGCCCTTGCCATTGCATTTGGTGCATAGGTTTGAGTTCTCCACGGTGATACGTGGAAGTTTCAAGTTGAGAAGCTTATTAATCTTGGGTGCTTGGTACCCTTGAGCTTGTTCCTCTTGGGTGCCTTGGTGCCCTAGACGGTTGGTGGTGTTCGAAGCTCAATCATTGTGGTGTAAAGCTCCGGGCAAGCGTCGGGGTCTCCAATTAGGTTGCGGAGATTGCCCCGAGCAATTTGGTGGGTTTCGGTGACCGCCCCCAAGGGTTGCCAAAGTGTACGGGTTCGGTGACCGCCCTCAAGGGTCCCTTAGTGGAATCACGGCATCATGCATTGTGCGAGGGCGTGAGGAGATTACGGTGGCCCTAGTGGCTTCTTGGGGAGCATTGTGCCTCCACACCGCTCCAAACGGAGATTAGCATCCGCTAGGGTGTGAACTTCGGGATACATCATCGTCTCCGCGTGCCTCGGTTATCTCTTACCCGAGCCCTTTACTTATGCACTTTACTTTGTGATAGCCATATTGTTTCTTGTCATATATCTTGCTATCACTTAGTTGTTTATCTTGCTTAGCATAAGTTGTTGGTGCACATAGGTGAGCCTAGTTGTTGTAGGTTTTGTGCTTGACAAATTAATCGCTAGGTTTAATCCGCATTTGTTCAAGCCTAAACCATAATTTTTTAAAGCACCTATTCACCCCCCCCCCCTCTAGGCGACATCCTTGATCTTTCACCAAGGTAAGCCAAAAGCCTAAGCTTGGGGGAGTACGTATTTCCACCGACATTACATTCATGTTCACACATTTCATTCCAGTTGTCGGTGTCCACCCTTTTTCATTGTATTATCCATGCTAGATTTATTTTCTCGCTTTCTTCTTGTGTGTTTGAAAAACTTTGAGAAAACCCAAAAATACTTCTCGCTTCTTTTCGGTTTTTCTTTCTAGCTTAAATTAGTTGTAGTGTTAAAAGAAAACCCAAAAAGATTTCCATATTCTTCTTTTGCTTGTTGGGAGCTTTCCCTTGTAAATAGTTTTTCTCGTTTTTGTTTTCCCTTCTTTAATTTGCTTTCTTCAAGAAAAACTAAAAACTCCAAAAATATTTCAGTGTGTTTCTCTGAAATTCTTTTCTTTTTATTGAGTCGTACTAAGGAGAAGACCGTGATGAAAATGTTGAGTGACTCTCGTATGTATTATTGTTGATCTAACAAAGAGACTAAATTACCTTGTCTTCTCCTTTTGAATAAAATGTTTGCAGATTCCAGCTTAGTCCACGGCACTCTTGCACTATTATTATTTTCATATCATTCGGTTGTGCAAGTGAAAGGCAATAATGACGATATTTGATGAATTGACTGTGGCAGAGAGAAGCGGGTATGAACTCAACTTATTTTTGTTTTTGTAAATATGTTTAACCTAGTATCCATGATTCAGCATATTATGATCAAACCTGTTTGAAATGACAATTAGAGATTATAGTTTCTCATGCCATGCTTAAGTAGCTGGGAGTGGATAATGATTTATCTTAGGTGTCAACATGCATTAAAATGATTGTGATGTAGTATGATGATATGGTATCCTCCTCTGAATGTTTCAAGTGGCTTGACTTGGCACATGTTCATGCATGTAGTTGAATCAAAACCAACATAGCCTCTATGATATTTATGTTCATGGTGTTCATATCCTACTCATGCTAGTATTCAATGTTGATTATGCATAACGCATGTTCATGACCGTTTTTGCTCTCTAGCTGGCCGCTTCTCAACCTATTTGCTAGCCTATGCCTGTACTAAGCGGGAATACTGCTTGTGCGTCAAAATCCTTAAACCCAAGTTATTCCAGATGAGTCCACCATATCTACTTATATGCGGTATTACCCTGCCGTTCCAAGTAAATTTGCATGTGCCACCTCTAAAATTTCAAATGAACATATGTTTTGTGTGCCTGGACCGCTCATGGAGTGACAGGGGGCAGTCAGTATCTTCCATGCTAAGCGGGTTATTCTCATGATGAGTGTTTATTCACTCATCCTTGCACGAGAGGGGCGGTAATAGGGATGCCCAGTCCCAAAATAAAAAATTGCAAATAATTAAACAAAACTCCCCCAGGACTGTTGTTGGTATGGACGGTACCCATGGATTCAGCTAGTCGTGGAGTGTGTTTGTTGGTGGAGGGGGAGTAAACTTTTACTTTTACCGCTTGGGAACCGCCGCTAATGTGTTTAGCATGGAAGATATTGATAACTCTTGGTTTAACGTTGAAAGGAAGGGTGCACCTCCCAAAATTATATTTATCTCTGATTTAAGCTTTGAGCTCTGGCACCTCTGCAAATCCCTGCTTCCCTCTGCGAAGGGACTATCTATTTAATTTTATGTTGAGTCATCACCTTCTCAAACAAGCGCCAGACCTGAGAGCACTATTGTCATCCTCATGCATTGTGTTTAGTTAATGTTGGATGCATCATGACTGCATCTTTTCTACCATGAATTACAATGTTTAGTCGCAGCTTGAACTTTGGAGGTGCTTTGCATTTTGATGACCCACAAGTATAGGGGATCAATCATAGTCCTTTCGATAAGTAAGAGTGTCGAACCCAACAAGGAGCAGAAGGAAATGACAAGTGGTTTTCAGCAAGGTATTTTCTGCAAGCACTAAAATAGTAGGTAACAGATAGTTTGGTAGCAAGATAATTTGTAACGAGCAACTAACAGTAACGGTAAATAATATGTAGCAAGGTAGCCCAATCCTTTTGTGGCAAAGGACATGCCAAAATGGTCTCTTATGATAAGCAAAACGTTCTTGAGGTTACACGGGAATTTCATCATATCACTTTCATCATGTTGGTTTGATTCGTGTTCGCTACTTTGATAATTTGATATGTGGGTGGACCGGTGCTTAGGTGCTGTTATTACTTGAACAAAGCTCCTACTTATGATTAACACCCTCGCAAGCATCCGCAACTACGAGAAAAGTATTAAGATAAAATCTAACCATAGCATTAAACTTTTGGATCCAAATCAGTCCCTTACGAAATAGTACATATGGTCAACGACAGCTGAAAACATCCTCGGCTAGCCATATACTCCGCTCCTGGTGAGCTTACTAACATAGGTGTCTTCAGGGCTATGGTGGGCAACTTAAACTTATCCACAAATCCCCTTGATATGTATGAATGCGATGCACCAGTGTCAAAAAGAACAAGGGTTGTAAATGACTTAATCAAAAACTTACCAATAACTGCGTCAGGCTGCTCTTCAACTTCCTCCACGTTGACGTGGTTCACCTGACCTCTGGTGAAGGGATTTGGCTTCTTTCCAGAGCTTCCATTGCCATTACCATTCTTTGCCTCAGAACAATCATTGGCGTAGTGTCCGGTCTTCCCGCACTTGAAACAGGTAACGTGACTCAGATCCTTCTTGGCGGGTGTCGCGGGGTTGGAACGGCTCTGAATGCTGTTAATTCCATTCCCATTTCCATTCTTAGGGCCACTGTGGTTATGTCCACTTCCTCTAGGATGAGAATGTCCTCCAGGGTTATGTCCTCCATGGGTATGATGAGTGTGTCCTCCCGAGTACGGGGAATAGCGAGGCTTCTGCTGGGCTCCAGAGTTATACTTTCCCTGTCCATACTTCCGCTTGCGGCTCTCTATCTGCTGCTGCTTGCCTTCAATCATGAGGGCCTTGTCTACCAGCTCCTGGTAGTTGGTGAAAGTTGCCACCATCAACTGCATACTCAGCTCATCATTCAGTCCTTCAAGAAACTTCTCCTGCTTCGCGGCATCTGTGGCCACATCATCTGGGGCGTAGCATGCTAGCTTGCTGAACTCGTCCACATACTGCCCCACTGTACGACTCCCCTGGCGTAAGTTGTGAAACTCACGCTTCTTCAGACTCATGGCTCCAGCTGAAACATGTGCGGTGCGAAAGGCCTGCTGAAACTGATCCCATGTGACTGTGGCTATGGGGTAACTGGTGGTGAAATTCTCCCACCAAGAGGCTGCGGGTCCATCAAGCTGATGTGCGGCAAAGCGCACTTTCTCCGCATCCGTGCATCCAGTAGTTGTTAGCTCTCTTCTGATCTTGCGGAGCCAATCATCAGCAACAATCGGCTCGGTGCTACTAGAGAACACTGGCGGATTCAACCTTAGGAAACGGGCTAGGTTGTCAACTGGGGGTGGTGGCGGTGGGTTGTTGTTGTTGTTGTTGCCTTGGTTCTGAATGAGCATCTGCATCAAGGCATTCTGTTGTTGGATCAACTGGGTGAGCTCCGGCGGGAAAGCGAATCCGGGGTCATGTCTCGGAGGCATCTGATAGGTTAGAGGGGTGAGAACAGAATAGAATAGGTCAAATGAGAGATTTCACTACCCATATGCATATGAGACAAACATATTCATTCCACACCATTCAATTTCAAACAAGAACCATACAATCGATCTAAGCTACCGTTACAAAAGCTCGAAAAGATTTCTAACTACTTGGAAGAATGCTAATAGAAATATGGTGGTCGACTAAAAATTTTGATCGGTGGAAGACTCCATAATATCAGCTCCAGCTTCGTCTTCATAGTCATCACTGTCTTCATCCTCGCTGTCGGGGTCGGTGTCCGTGTCATCTAGTATAATGTAGTCTTCAGAACGAATGTCCACTTCAGGTTCGGGATTCCCCATGAATATTCCTAGCTTCCTCTTCAGGTCTTCATTCTGCTCTAGTAGTAGAGCAATTTCCTCTTCGTATCCATCGCGAGTTGCCTTGAGTTCCTCTTCCAGCTCCATGTTTCGGGTTATCACCTTCTTGGTATCTATCATGTTAGCGCACATCTGGTTCTCATAGCGACGAATGTGCTGGTTCATCTCCTGTATGTAGGCTGCAATAGATCCATCCTTCCTGGTGCGAATCATCTCCCATTGCTCATCCCGGCATCCACATATCTGGTAGATGGTGTCTTTAAGATCCTTGTTGTACACCTCGCCTATGCGTCCAATAGTGATGTGGGCGGCCATGCTCTTTCCTAAACTCCAGGTCGGTGCATCAAAGGAAAACTCGATGGGCTCGGTAATTGGTGAAAACGTCCTTCCAGGAACACGAACTTGAATCGTCCAATGCTCCTCTTCTGGTAAAGTTGCAGTGAAGGTTCCGGTGAAGCTTGGTATGCCGATGTTCAGGTACCTAGTGACTTCCTTCAAGTGTCGTCCGAAAGGGGTGTCATCATCCGGCTGAGTGAACTTGTTCCTGGGGTCCGACATCTATAGAGTAGAAATAGAGAAGAGTTAGAAATGAGTAGATAAGAGTATCATGTGGCCTTTCCTAGTGGTCACGTCCTACAGTCAGCGTGTGCTCTGATACCATCTTGTAGCGACCCGATCCCAATGGATCAAAGTCTCTGTGCTTAAGTGTCATCCCTGGATCGGTATTGCTGACACACACAGTACTCGAGGATTTATAGCAGAGTTCAATCACACACTTATTATATCGAGTGTCTCATAAAGAGTACCTATTATAATAATATGGCTGAAGGCCATCTAAATAAAGTAACTGTGGAAGCTTCGAAGGTAAATGAGTCCATCCAACTCCACGGCAAAACTGAGTGCACGACAACGACCTAGCGCACCTTACTCTTCGTCTGAAAATTCTGCAACATGATACGTTGCAGCCGTGTAGGTCAGCACATGGAATATGCTGGCAAGATAACACTATATAGCAATGATGAATAATAGCTGTCACTACATGCAATATATGGCTGTTGGAGGCTCTAAGTTTAACATTTGCATAAAGCCAATTTTTCCCTACAACAAAGGAATAGATTTTATTTAACTACCCTGTTTAAGCCATTATTGAGAAGGTACCCCCAACTCAATCCCAAAATTAATAAATATAATTAATAACAACCCAACAAATTCTCTAATTAAAGTGATGAGATCAACCAATACTTCAAGTACCAGATACTCAAAATGTCCATAACCGGGGACACGGCTAATCATGATTAGTTTGTACACTCTGCAGAGGATTGCGCACTTTTCCCCACAAGACTCGATCTCCTCCGTTGAATTTCTCGCACTGCATGATGTTTGAGAAACGGATGATCGATACACAGTCTTTCCGAAGAGGTCCCCTTAACCGATAGATAGGCCGGTACACCTACAATTCCCCTACATCTGCTAGCCCATCATGGAAAGGATTCCCACAACTTACTCAACTATGACAGAGCCCATAATGGCATGTGGCTGCACACGGAAGTTTCTAGCATGAATAATCTTATGATCCCTTTGAGCCTGGGTGGCATTCCATAGGATGATCACACGGTTACCCCGGGATCTCCTAGGACAACACTGGATTCCCCAGGTGCCCGCAACCAATCCACCCAGATGTGTATTAAAGTAGCCACATTAAGTTTCCCTTAGATAAATTACTCTCGCAACTTTCATGAATCTCACATACCAATCCCCGTCTACGAGCATGGCTAAGCAATATGAGCATAACGTATATTCCCGGGGTGATCAAAGGTAATAGGTTCCTACCTCATCAACTACATAGCAATAACCACATGTTCCCAATCCTACTCATGCAATATTTGGGGATATAACTAATGCATAAAAACTAGGTAATAAAGGGATATGATCAAAGTGTAACTTGCCTTGCTGACGATCGGTAAACCCTAGAGATTCGTAGTAGCAAGCTTCGCATTCCGGATACTCTATCGTAGACAAACAATAGCATACATAAGCACTCAAGCATAAGATGCAAAGGTAAAACCAAATAAAAGATCTAAACAGAAAGTTCAAGTGAAGAGCTTCGATTTGCAAAAAGAATCGGTCAAATCGGAATTACGAAACTCAAATTACGATCAAAAGAAGTTCAAATTCAAATCTGTTTGAAACCAAATTTTAAATTTTTTAAAAACATGTTCAACTTGATTATCTGAATAGAGGGGATCGAGACGAAGAATTTGGCTTTGGTTTCGTTGGATTTGGATAAACGAGTAAAAAGTTGTGAGGGTTTAAAGATCAGGGACTAATCTGCAAAGAAAATAACTACGTATAGGTCCCTGGCCAAAAACTAAACAGAAAAAGAAAAATTCTATCGGACGAACGTCCGCTAACAGAGACTAACGAACGAAAACGTTCGTGGGCAGATCTAAACGAGTGAACGTTCGCTAAGTAGATCGAACCGAAAAAAAAACCGATAACCTAAAAGAAAACCGGACCGGTGGCGGTTTTTACCGGTTCGGGCGGTTTCGACATCGGCGGCGACGGCGGCGAGGTGGCGGCGGGCTCCGGCGGAGAGGCTTCGGCGGCGGGGCGCGGCACGGCGGCGGCGGCGACAGCGGGCGGCGGTGGCGCGGAGTGCGGCGGCTGCTGCTGCTGCTGCTTTGAGGGAGAGAGGGGGGTCCGGGGTCCGGCTATTTAAAGGAGGGGGAGGGGGCAGCTTGGAGGAGGGGGCAAGGCAAGGTGAGGCGGCGGCGGGGACTCCCGATCGGAGACGGCGGCGGGCGGGGCGTGCTCGCTCGGGACTCCGTCCCGAGCTCGGGGACGACCGCGCGGCTGGGCTGGGCCGCGGCCTGGCTGGCGAGCTGGGCCGGCCCAGTTTGGCGGGGAAAGTTTTTTTTTAAAAAACATTTTTTTCCAGAGAGAGAAAAACATGAAAAACTAATATAAGTATATATCTAAAAATACCAGAAAAATTCACATAATAATATGGCCTTATTAATGACCTAGTGAACATTTTTTTGGGCCTAAATGCCTAAACTAAAAACAAACTTTATAGTACTAATTACTCCGCTAACAAATAAATAAACTAGCGAATAAAATCAAATAAAATATCCAAAAATTCAAAATTTAATTTCCAATATTTCTTTGTTGTATTTGAAGAAGTCATGTTATCTTCTCTCTTTATTTTAAAATAATTGGAAAAGAATTTTGAAAAATAATTTGATCCAATTTTCCAAGTTTTGATAAATCAAAAATGGATTTTTGTGAAACCTCCAACTCTCTCAAATTGGTCCTTGAGTTGCTTAAGGTCTCTTGGATCAAAATGCAACCAAAACAAAACAACAAAAATGCATAAATCATGGATGCATATGAATGATATATAAATAACATCCAAATTGAAAATTGGGATGTTACATAACTTTAACATAAAACTTTGTCAAACAACTTTTATCATATATAACTTTTATCATATAACTTCTCATGAACAAGTAAAAATTCATCACAACATTGAAGTATAAAGCATAAACCTTATTGAAAACCAACAAACTATGTTCTCAGTCAACTTTGCAACTACAATTCATCATATTTTCAGGAAGGGTCACGTATCGGAGCCTTTGGGCAAGTCCACATACTCAACCATCATTTAATCTTCTATGATTGCTAACACTCACAGCGTACCCATGAACAAAAAGTTTCAACCGGACACATAGAAAGATAGGGGCTTATAGTTTTGCCTCCCAACGTATTCACCTCAAGGGTGATGTCAACAATAATAACTCATGCCCACTCATATCCAACTGGATATATGTGCCTAGATATTTCCTCACCACATGATGCTTGCAAAAAGAGAAAATAAAAATGAATAGGGTAGAAAACTTTGACTCTACATAAAAGTAAAAGATAGGCCCATCGCGAAGGGAAGCAGAGGTTGTCATGTGCTTATTTGTTTGTATGCCAAATCCCTTAATGTAAAAGAACATCACGTTATATTACCCCTTATGATAGCAACCTTTATTATGCAGTCCGTCGCTTTTATTACTTTGCCATCACAAGTTCATACAACGCTCAATTTTCTGTTACACTAAATGATCCAACACATTTAGAAGCAATTTTTATTGCCTTATTGCACCGATGACAACTTACTTGAAGGATCTTACTCAATCCATAGGTAGGTATGGTGGACTCTTAAAATAAGATTTGGGTTTGGGGTTTTTGGATGCACAAGTAGTATCTCTACTTAGTGCGGAATTTTTGGCTAGAAAAGATATTGAGCAAGCACCACATGTTAAAGGATCTATGACAATATAACTTCTATGTGAATATGAACAAACATAAATCATTACGTTGTCTTCCTTGTCCAACGTCAACTATTTTGACACAAAATATTTAATGGGGGCTCACAATCATAAAAGATGTCCAAGATAGTGTATTTGCATGTGAATCCTCTCTTCCCTTATTAATTCTTTCATGAATTGCATCATTGACCAATGCTATGTTTGTCAATCTCCAACAAATTTTACCACTTATACTTTTCCTTATGTGATGTCATTACTTACCATAAGATTAGCATATGATCTTTTTCATTTATTTTCCTTTATTTTTATTGGCACAAAAGAGTAAAGAAACAAAACTCAAACTACTCTTTATTATATATCTCGCTCACGATTACATAGATAGATCACTAAGCAAGCACTCGAAAAGAAAGGATCGAACTACACATTTATTCAACTAAATCATAGGATAACTAAAGATCAAACTAAAATAGATGAAAGCAAAGATAGTGGTGGTGATACGATACCGGGACACCTCCCCCAAGCTTGGCACAAGCCAAGGGGAGTGTCCATACCATGAACTCAAGTTTCTTTTGTTGGAGAAGATGATGAAGGTGGTGGTGAAGTAGTAGCGGGCTTATCCTTTTTCTCCAGCTTGCGTCGGAGGGTAAAATTATCTATCCTCAACTCATCGTTCTCCATCTCTAGCTTTATTATCCTCTTGCATAATGCCTCCTTGCTTTCTTGCTTGAACCAAGGAGGAACTGGTTCATCTTCATCTTCCTCATCGGGGAACCATATATAGGGATAGGTGTCCTTGAAGATATTTTATCCAAGGGCTGATAAGAAACTGGGCAATCCTCTTCCGAATCTTGAGATGACATATTTCAGATCTACCAGGAAAATAGCAAGAAAGAAGAACAAAAGATTTCTCCGTGATACGGTGGTCAATACGTTCGGGGGGTATATAAAGATTTTTTATCTTGGGAAACGAGCAAACGGGAGGAAAACGGAGTCGGGAAGGTTCCCGAGGTGGGCACAACCCACCTGGGCGCGCCCTGGTGTCTTGTGCCCCCTCGGGTGCCTTCCTCGCTGTTTCTTATTTTCCAAATTTTTAAAATATTCCAAAACTAACAGAAAATATTTTTGCGGATTTTTCGGAGTCCGTTTACTTACCGTATCACATACCTCCTCCTTTTAGGGATTCTGGAGTGTTCCGGAAGGTTTCTTTTATGTGTTCCTCCGGTGTCATGGTTTGGATAATATTGCTTTCAACATTGATAGGCGTACCTGAGATATAGTGTTTAATTCTTTGCCCATTGACCACCTTCGGGTTAGTACCTTCGGCGTTATTTATTTTGATAGCTCCAGAGCGATAAACCTCCTTGATGATATATGGTCCTTCCCATTTAGAGAGAAGTTTTCCTGCAAAGAATCTGAAATGAGAGTTGTACAAAAGAGCATAATCTCCAACTTTAAATTCCCGCTTTTGGATTCTTTTGTCATGCCATCTTTTAACCTTTTCTTTAAATAACTTGGCATTTTCATAAGCTTGGGTTCTCCATTCATCTAGTGAGCTAATATCAAATAACCTATTTTCACCGGCAAGTTTGAAATCATAGTTGAGTTCTTTAATTGCCCAATATGCTTTATGTTCTAACTCAAGAGGCAAATGACAAGCTTTTCCATAAACCATTTTATAGGGAGACATACCCATAGGATTTTATATGATGTTCTGTAGGCCCAAAGTGCATCATCTAATTTCTTAGACCAATTCTTTCGGGACCTATTAACAATTTTTTGTAATATAAGTTTTATTTCTCTATTGCTAAGTTCAACTTGACCACTAGATTGAGGATGATAGGGTGATGCAATTCTATGGTTAACATCATATTTAGCAAGCATTTTGCGGAAAGCACCATGGATAAAGTGTGAACCACCATCAGTCATTAAATATCTAGGA
This sequence comes from Thinopyrum elongatum, assembly GCA_011799875.1. Lineage (NCBI taxonomy): Eukaryota > Viridiplantae > Streptophyta > Magnoliopsida > Poales > Poaceae > Thinopyrum > Thinopyrum elongatum. The sequence continues at coordinate 498,426,724 of CM022300.1, forward strand.
ACTCCAAACCTCGGGAAAATAACTTCTTTAAGCATTTTAATGGCGTTATGATTAGCAGTACTAGTTGGAATAGCTTCTACCCACTTAGTGACATAATCAACAGCAACCAAATATGTGTATACCCATTAGAGGAAGGAAAATGTCCCATATAATCAAAACCCCAAACATCAAATGGTTCAACAACAAGTGAATAATTCATAGGCATGTCTTGACGCTTACTGATATTACCAATTCATTGACATTCATCACAAGATAAAACAAACTTACAGGCATCCTTGAAGAGAGTAGGCCAATAAAAACCAGATTGTAATACCTTGTGAGTAGTTCTATCTCCCGCATGATGTCCTCCGTAAGCTTCGGAATGACATTTCCGTAGGATTTGTTCCTGTTCATGCTCAGGTACACAACATCTAATAATACCATCTACTCCTTCTTTATAAAGATGTGGGTCATCCCAAAAGTAATGTCTTAAATCATAAAAGAATTTTTTTTTGTTGGTATGTGAAACTAGGTGGTATGTATTTGGCAACAATATAATTAGCATAGTCAGCATACCAAGGAGTGTTATGAGAAACATTTATTGCAGCTAGTTGTTCATCAGAAAAGCTATCATCAATAGGTAGTGGGTCATCAAGAATATTTTCTAACCTAGACAAGTTATCAGCTACGGGGTTCTCAGCTCCTTTTCTATCAGTTATATGTAAATCAAATTCTTGTAGCAAGAGAACCCACCTAATGAGTCTAGGTTTAGCATCTTTCTTTTCCATAAGATATTTTATAGCAGCATGATCGATGTGAACAATAACTTTAGAATCAACAATGTAGGATCTGAATTTATCACAAGCAAACACAACTACTAAAAATTCTTTTTCAGTAGTAGCATAATTTCTTTGGGCACTGTCTAGAGTTTTGCTAGCATAATGGATAACATTTAGTTTCTTATCAACTCTTTGTCCTAGAACAGCACCAACAGCATAATCACTAGCATCACACATAATTTCAAAAGGCAAATCTCAATCAGGTGGTTGAACAATAGGTGCAGAAGTTAAGGCTTTCTTAAGTGTTTCAAAGGCTTCTACACAATCATCATCAAAAACAAATGGAACATCCTTTTGTAAAAGATTTGTAAGAGGCCTAGCAATTTTAGAGAAGTCTTTAATAAACCTCCTATACAAACCAGCATGACCGAGAAAACTATGAATACCTTTAATATCTTTGGGACATGGCATTTTCTCAATTGCATCAACTTTAGCTTGGTCCACCTCAATACCTCGTTCAGAAATTGTATGCCCCAAGACAATACCTTCATTAACCATAAAGTGGCACTTCTCCCAATTTAAGACAAGATTAGTTTGCTCACACCTCTGCAAAACACGATCAAGGTTGCTCAAGCAATCATCAAAAGAAGTTCCATAAACAGAAAAATCATCCATGAAAACCTCAACAGTCTTTTCACAAAAATTAGAGAATATAGTAGTCATACATCTTTGAAAAGTAGCAGGTGCATTGCATAAACCAAAAGGCATACGTCTATAAGCATAATTTCCAAAAGGGCAAGTAAAGGTGGTTTCCTCTTGATTAGGTTGTGAGATAGGTATTTGAGAAAACCAGAATATCCATCAAGAAAACAAAAGTGTGTGTGCTTCGATAATCTTTCTAGCATTTGATCAATAAAAGGCAAAGGGTAATGATCTTTTCTAGTTGCTTTATTTAATTTTCTAAAATCAATAACCATTATATAGCCAGTAACAATTCATTGTGGAATGAGTTCATTTTTATCATTAGGAACAACGGTAATACCTCCCTTCTTAGGGACACAATGAACGGGACTTACCCATCTACTATTAGCTATGGGATAGATTATACCTGCTTCCAGAAGCTTTAATATTTCAGTTTGTACCACTTCTTTCATCTTAGGATTCAAACGTCGTTGATGATCAACAATGGGTTTAGCATCAGGTTCCATATTAATCTTGTGCTGACAGAGAGTGGGACTAATGCCCTTAAGATCATGAAGAGTATATCCAATAGCAGCTCGGTGCTTCTTCAGAATTTTCAATAATCTTTCTTCTTCATGTTCTGAAAGGTTAGCACTAATAATAACAGGATATATCTTCTTCTCATCAAGATAAGCATATTTCAAAGTGCCAGGCAATTATTTTAATTCAAACACTGGGTCACCTTTAGGTGGAGGAGGACCTCCTAGAGTTTCAATAGGCAAATTGTGTTTTAGCAGAGGTCTTTGTTCAATGAAAATTTTATCTATTTCATTTCTTTCATGCATATGCATATCATTTTCATGGTCTAGCAAATATTGTTCTAGTGGATCAGTAGGAGGCACGGCAATAGAAGCAAGACCAATTATTTCGTCCTTACTAGGTAATTCTTTCTTATGAGGTTGTCTATTAAACTTGGAAAAAATAAACTCATGAGACTCATCACCAAAGCTAACACTGACAGTTTGTTTATTACAATCTATAGTGGCATTGACAGTGTTCAGGAAAGGTCTACCAAAGATAATGGGACAGAAGTCATCTTGTGGGGAACCAAGAACTAGAAAATCAGTGGGGTATTTTATTTTCCCACACAAGACTTCAACATCTCTAACAATCCCAAGTGGTGTGATGGTGTCTCTATTAGCAAGTTTAATAGTGACATCTATGTCTTCTATTTCAGCGGGTGCTATGTCATTCATAATTTCTTGGTATAAGGTAAAGGGAATAGCACTCATGCTAGCACCTAAGTCACATAAACCATGATAACAATGAGCTCCTATTTTTAACTAATACAACAGGCATGCCAACAACAGGTCTATGTTTATCTTTGTCATCGGGTTTGGCAATTCTAGCAGCTTCATCACAGAAGTAAATAACATGCCCATCAATATTTTCTACCAAGAGATCTTTAACCATAGCAACACTAGGTTCTACTTTAATTTGTTCAGCATTGTTAGGTGCTCTAATATTACTTTTGCGAACCACAGTTGAAACCTTAGCATGTTCCTTTATCCTAACAGGGAAAGGTGGTTTTTCAATGTAAGCAATAGGAACAACTGGATCAACATTGTAAATAATAGTTTCTTCTTTAGCTATAACCGGTTCTTTAATTTCTTCTTTAATAGGTGGGTGATATTTGAACCACTTCTCCTTAGGGAGATCAACATGAGTAGCAAATGATTCACAGAAAGAGGCTACTATCTCAGAGTCAAGTCCATATTTAGTGCTAAACTTGTGAAAAGCATCATTATTCATAAAAGATTTAACACAATCGAATTCAAGCTTAATACATGACTCTTTACCTTCATCGAGTTCCCAATCTTCAGAGTTGCATTTAATTCTTTCTAAAAGATCCCACCTGAATTCAATAGTCTTCTTCATAAAAGAACCAGTACAAGAAGTATCGAGCATGGATTGATCATCACGAGAAAGCCGAGCATAAAAATTTTGAATGATAATTTCTCTAGAGAGATCATGATTGGGGCATGAATATAACATTGACTTAAGCCTCCCCCAAGCTAGAGCGATACTTTCTCCTTCACGAGGCCAAAAATTATATATATAATTCCAATCACGATGAACTAGATGCATAGGATAAAAATTTTGGTGAAATTCCAACTTCAGTCGATTCCAGTTCCAAGATCCAATATCATCGCATAGACTATACCATGCCAATGCTTTTCCCTTCAAAGATAAAGGGAAAACCTTCTTGGCTTCATCTCCGGGCAAACCTGCAAGCTTAAATAATCCACAAATATCATCCACATATATCAAGTGCATATCAGGATGTTCGGTTCCATCTCCTGCATAAGGATTAGCTAGCAGCTGTTCTATCATACCCGAAGGAATTTCATAACCAATATTTTCAGTAGGTGCAGTAGGTTGAGGGGTAGCTAATTGTGGTTCCGGTCGAGGTGAAGATACCCCGAACAAACCCCTCAAAGGATGATTCTCCATAGTAACAAGTGACAATAAATTTCAGCACTTAGTAATAATTTTTCCTTACCAATTTCCACTTACCAGAGTGTTCACTCCCCGACAACGGCGCCAGAAATGAGCCTTTATGACCCACAAGTATAGGGGATCAATCGTAGTCCTTTCGATAAGTAAGAGTGTCGAACCCAACAAGGAGCAGAAGGAAATGACAAGTGGTTTTCAGCAAGGTATTTTCTGCAAGCACTGAAATAGTAGGTAACGGATAGTTTGATAGCAAGATAATTTGTAACGAGCAAGTAACAGTAACGGTAAATAATACTCCCTCCGTTCCATAATGTAGTGCCCATAGATTTTTGCAAAAGTCAAACATTACAAACTTTGGCCATATTTATACGGAAAAGTAGGTACATCTAGAATACCAAATGCACATCATTGGATACATCATGAGTTATATTTTCAGAATGTACATGTTTGGTATTGTGGATGTAGACAGTTTTCTCTATACACTTGGTCAAAGTTGGCAAAGTTTGACTTCCACAAAAATCTATAGGCACTACATTGTGGAATGGAGGGAGTATGTAGCAAGGTAGCCCATTCCTTTTGTGGCAAAGGACAGGCCAAAACGGTCTCTTATGATAAGCAAAACATTCTTGAGGGTACACCGGAATTTCATCATATCACTTTCATCATGTTGGTTTGATTCGTGTTCGCTACTTTGATAATTTGATATGTGGGTGGACCGGTGCTTAGGTGCTGTTCTTACATGAACAAATCTCCTACTTATGATTAACCCCCTCGCAAGCATCCGCAACTACGAGAAAAGTATTAAGATAAAATCTAACCATAGCATTAAACTTTTGGTTCCAAATCAGTCCCTTACGAAATAGCGCATAAAGTAGGGTCTAAGTTTCTGTCACTCTAGCAACCCATCATTTAATAACTACTCCACAATGCATTCCCTTAGGCCCAAGTATGGTGACGTGCCATGTAGTCGACGTTCACATGACACCACTAAGGGAATCACAACATACATATCATCAAAATATCGAACACATATCAAGTTCACATGATTACTTGCAACATGACTTCTCCCGTGACCTCAAGAACAAAGGTAACTACTCCCAAATAATAATCATGCTCAAGATCAGAGGGGTATTAAATAGCATAATGGATCTGAACATATAATCTTCCACCAAATAAACCATATAGTAATCAACTACAAGATGTAATCAACACTACTAGTCACCCACCAGTACCAATCTAAGGTTCCGGTACAAAGAATGAACACAAGAGATGAACTAGGGTTTGAGATGAGATGGTGTTGTTGAAGATGTTGACGGAGATAGCCCTCCCAAAGATGGGAGAGTTGTTGGTGATGATGATGGCGATGATTTCCCCCTCCGGGAGGGAAGTTCCCCCGGCGGAATCGCTCCGTCGGAGGGCCAAAGTGCTCCTGCCCAAGTTCCGTCTCGAGACGGTGGCGCTTCGTCCCGAAAGTCCTCCCCTTATTTTTTCTAGGCCAAAATGACTTACATACCAGAAGAGGGGCACCAGATGTGGGTCGAGGAGGGCACAACCCACCAGGGTGCGCCTGGGCTCCCTGGCGCGCCCAGGTGGGTTGTGCCCACCTGGTGGGCCCCCTCTGGTAGTTATTTGCTCCAATATTCTTCATATATTGCAAAACAATTCTTCGTAAATTTTCAGCTCATTTGAAGATGTGCAGAATAGGTAACTCTGACGTAGCTTTTTCAGGTCCAGAATTCCAGCTGCCGGTATTCTCCCTCTTTGTGTAAACCTTGCATGTTATGAGAGAAAAGGCACTAGAATTACTCCTAAAAGCATTATTATGCATAAAAACATTATAAATAACAGTAGGAAAACATGATGCAAAATGGACGTATCACATTTATGTTTTGCGGTCTCAGAAAGGGCTAGCGAGATACCACTGTTGTCATATTATATCATGATTGTTTTGACAAAGTGTTGGCATTTGATATATCTTATTATTGCTCTCTAGTTGATTATGCCATTGATATGAGTTAATATAATTTCTAAGAGTTATTGTTGACATGATTAGTCATGATCTTTGCTAAAAGCCTGGGTGCTACTTAAGCTTATTTATGTAAACAAGAACAAAAGAGTTCGTAAAAGTTTTTCTTTATCACTTTCAGTTTATCAACTGAATTGCTTGAGGACAAGCAAAGGTTTAAGCTTGGGGGAGTTGACACGTCTCTGTCGTATCTACTTTTCCCAACGCTTTTGCTCTTGTTTTGGACTCTAATTTGCATGATTTGAATGAAACTAACCCGGACTAACGTTGTTTTCAATAGAACTACCATGGTGTTGTTTTTGTGCAGAAATAAAAGTTCTCGGATTTGGACGAAACCTTTTGTAGATTTATTTCAGAATAAATAAAAAACAGTGGAACCAAGAACCACCAGAGGGGGGGCCCTGGCTGACCACAAGACACCAGGGCGCGCCACCCCCTCCAGGCGCGCCCTGGTGGGTTGTGGGGCCCTCGGGGCTCCGCAGACCCTAATTCCAACTCCATAAATACCTATTTTTGGAGAAAAAAATAAGAGAGGAAGTTTTATCGCGTTTCACGATACGAAGCCGCCGCCACCTCTTGTTCTTCATCGGGAGGCCAGATCTGGAGTCTGTTCGGGACTCCGGAGAGGGGAATCTTCGGTCTTCGTCATCACCAACCCTCCTTCATCACCAATTCCATGATGCTCCCCACCGGGAGTGAGTAATTCCTTCGTAGGCTCGCTGGTCGGTGAGGAGTTGGATGAGATTCATCATGTAATTGAGTTAGTTTTGTTAGGGCTTGATCCCTAGTATCCACTATGTTCTGAGATTGATGTTGCTATGACTTTGCTATGCTTAATGCTTGTCACTAGGGCCCGAGTGCCATGATTTCAGATCTGAACCGTTTATGTTTCACCATTATATCTATGTTCTAGATCCAATCTTGCAAGTCATATTCACCTATTACGTGTTATGATCCGTAAACCCCATTGTGACAGTAATTGGGATACTTTCCGGTGATGACCGTAGTTAGAGGAGTTCATTATTCACTATGTGTTAATGCTTTGTTCCGGTTCTCTATTAAAAGGAGGCCTTAATATCCCTTAGTTTCCTTATGGACCCCGCTGCCACGGGAGGATAGGATAAAAGATGTCATGCAAGTTATTTTCCATAAGCACGTATGACTATTTACGGAATACAAGCCTACATTATATTTATGAACTGGAGCTAGTTTTGTATCGCCCTAGGTTATGACTGTTATATGATGAATATCATCCAACGAATTCACCGATCCAATGCCTACGAGTTTTCCACATATTGCTCTTGCTAAGTTTCTATTGCTATTGCTACTGTTACAACTGCTACAATATTGTTACTGTTGTTACCGTTACTACTGTTACTGTTACCACTGCTATCAAAACCATCATATTACTGTGCTACTGATCACTGTGCTGTAGATATTTAATCTCCATGTGTGGTTGAATTGACAACTCAACTGCTATTACTTGCAAATATTCTTTGGCTCCCCTTGTGTCGATTCTATAAATTTGGGTTGAATACTCTACCCTCGAAAACTGTTGTGATCCCCTATACTTGTTGGTTATCAATCCCCCTATGACAGAGTGCCAAAAAAGGCCCCTGATGGGATCTCTCAAGAACAAGAACTTGCGGCGGTGGAGAAAGGGTTTTGGCTGGCTCTCTATTGGTTTCCCGATTTTAGAGAATGTATAGAGGTGGAATTAGGTCAAATAGATGAACGTGGGGCCCACAACACACCAGGGTGTGCCCACCCCCCCAGGGCGCACCGTTGTGCCTTGTGGGCTACTCCTTCATCTTCTGGTCTCCTCCCAAACCTTCCAGTGTCTCTTTTGTCTAGAAAAAAATCTCCAAAAAGTTTCGTGGCAACTGGTCTTCGTTTGGTACTGATATTCTGGAAAACCAAAAACAAGCAAAAAACAACAACTAGCACGGGGCACTAAGTTACTAGGTTAGTCCAAAAAAATGATATATAATTGCATAATAAACATCCAAGATTGATACTAAAATAGCATGGAACAATCAAAAGTTATAGATACGTTGGAGACGTATCATAGTATGACCCGGAGATTGTTGTAAGCCAAGGGACTCGGCCAATTATATAAAGGGGAGCCCCTGGGCTGAAGAGGTTAAGTTACGATCAATCGAGAGCTAGATTAGCGAACCCGCATCCTTGTAATCGAGATTTCTAGCAATATCAATCAAGCAGGAAGTAGGTCTTTACCTCCACCATGAGGGGCCGAGCCTGGATAATCTTGTGTCCTTCATTCCCGATCAACCCCTCTGAAGCGACCAACTAGTTGTGATGGCCTCCAGACTTAGTCCTTTCACGAGGACATCTGCCGTGAAAAAACCACGACAGTTGGTGCCCACCGTGGGGCTCACGCATGGTGGTGTTGAGTTCTTCGAGGGAGCTCTCACAGGGATCGAGGGATACGTGGTCGGGCAGATGACGGAGAGTCATCGCGGCAAACTCTACTTGAACGATTCAGGCTGGGGCTCCGAGGCCGACTCAATCGAGTACGGTTACCGGGTACCCTTTGGCAAGATCCACGTCTTCATCGGCATGATCGGCGAATCAGGCCCCGAGCCGGACATCTGCTCCGACATCGTCGAGCTGGCTCATCATGCTAGCCCTGACTGGGCTCAAGTCGGCCAGAACCATGTCTTCGTCGGCTTCACGCAGGGGGTCGATCTCGCGGACAACTCCGCGTCTGGCGGAGACACCCTCATCTGCTCCGATGGCGAGTCCTCGATTGGTGACACCAAGTCAATCCTCCCGCTCTTTGATGGCTGATACTTCCATTTTTGCATCATGTTTTTCTATTGTTATTTATAGTGTTTTCATTCAATATAACACCTTGTGGAGTAATTCTAATGCCCTTTCTCTCATAATATGCAAGGTTTACACAAAGAGGGAGAATGCCGGCAGCTGGAATTCTGGACCTGAAAAAGCTATGTCAGAGATACCTTCTGCACATCTCAAAATGAGCTGAAATTTTACGAAGATTTATTTTTTAATATATAAAAAATATTGGAGAAAATAAATACCAGGGGAGGCCACCCAGGTGCCCACTAGGCACCAGGGCGCGCCTACCCCCCTAGCGCGCCCTGGTGGGTAGTGGGCCACCTGGCCATCGTCCGGTGCCCATCTTCTGGTGTATAAGGTCATTTTCCCTAGAAAAAAAAAGGAGAAGACTTTCGGGATGGAGCGCCACCGTCTCGAGGTGGAACTTGGGCAGGAGCACTTTTGCCCTCCGGCGGAGCGATTCCGCCGGGGGAACTTCCCTCCGGGAGGGGGAAATCGAAGCCATCGTCATCACCAACAACCCTCTCATCTTGGGTAGGCCAATCTTCATCAACATCTTCAACAACAACATCTCATCTCTTGTGTTCAATCTTTGTATCAAAACCTCAGATTGGTACATGTGGGTGACTAGTAGTGTTGACTACATCTCGTAGTTAATGCTAGATGGTTTATTTGGTGGAAGATTATATGTTCAGATCCATTATGCTATTTGTTATCCTTCTGATCTTGAGCATGAATATTATTTGTGAGTAGTTTCCTTTGTTCTTGAGGCCATGGGTGAAGTCGTGTCATAAGTAATCATGTGAATTTGATATTCGTTCGATATTTTGATGGTATGTATGTTGTGATTCCCTTAGTGGTGTTATGTGAACGTCGACTACATGACACTTCACCATCTTTGGGCCTAAGGGAATGCATTGTGGAGTAGTTATTAGATGATGGGTTGCTAGAGTGACAGAAGCTTAAACCCTAGTTTATGCGCTATTCTGTAAGGGGCTGATTTGGATCCATATGTTTAATGCTATGGTTAGATGTTATCTTAATTCTTCTTTCGTAGTTGCGGATGCTTGCGAGAGGGGTTAATCATAAGTGGGAGGTTCAAGTAAGAACAACACCCAAGCACAGGTCCACCCACATATCATGTTATCAAAGTAGTGAACGCAAATCAAACCAACATGATGAAAGTGACTAGATGAAATTCCCATGTGCCCTCAAGAACGCTTTGCTTATTATAAGAGACCGTTCCGGCCTGTCCTTTGCTACAAAAAGGATTGGTCTACCTTGCTGCACTTTTGTTACTGTTACTATTACTTGCTCATTACAAATTATCTTGCTATCAAACTATCTGTTACCGACAATTTCAGTGCTTGCAGAAAACACCTTGCTAAAACCCGCTTGTCATTTCCTTCCGCTCCTCATTGGGTTCGACAATCTTACTTATCGAAAGGACTACGATTGATCCCCTACACTTGTGGGTCATCAAGACTCTTTTCTGGCGTCGTTGCCGGGGAGTGAAGCGCCTTTGGTAAGTGGAATTTGGTAAGGAAACATTTATATTACGCGCTGAAATTTACTATCACTTGTTACTATGGAAAACAATCCTTTGAGGGGTTACTTCAGGGTATCTTCACCTCGAGCGGAAGCACAAATAGTTTCCCTTCAACCTACTGCACCTACTGAAAATATTGATTATGAGATTCCTTCGGGTATGATAGAGAAACTGCTAGCTAATCCTTATGCAGGAGATGGAACACTACATCCTGATATGCACCTAATCTATGTGGATAAAGGTTGTGGATTATTTAAGCTTGCAGGTTTACCCGGAGATGAAGTTAATAAGAAGGTTTCCCCTTTATCTTTGGGGGAAAAGCATTGACATGGCATAGGCTATGTGATGATATTGGAGCTTGGGATTGGAACCGATTAAAATTGGAATTTCATCAAAAGTTTTATCCTATGCATCTAGTTCATCGTGATCGGAATTATATATATAATTTTTGGCCTCGTGAAGGACAAAGTATCGCTCAAGCATGGGGTAGGCTTAAATATATGATGTATACATGCCCCAATCATGAGCTCTCAAGGGAAATTATCTTACAAAAAATTTATGCTCAGCTTTCTCATGATGATCAAACCATGCTTGATTCTTCTTCTATTGGCTCCTTTATGAAGAAAACTAGTGAATTCAGGTGGGACCTTCTTGAAAGAATTAAACGCAACTCCGAAAATTGGGAACTCGACAAAGGTAATGAGTCAGGTATAACACTTAAGTTCGATTGTGTTAAATCATTTATGGATACCGATGGTTTTCAAAAGTTTAGCACTAAGTATGGACTTGACTCTGAGATAGTAGCCTCTTTTTGTGAATCATTTGCTACTCATGTTGATCTCCCTAAGGAGAAGTGGTTTAAATATCATCCCCTATTAAAGAAAAGATTAAAGAGCCTGTTATAGTTAAAGATGAAACTATCATTTACAATGTTGATTCAGTCATGCCTACTACTTATATTGAAAACTCGCCTTTCCCTGTAAGGATAAAGGAACTTGCTAAGGTTTCAACCGTGGTTAACAAAAGCAAAATTAGAGCACCTAGACCCTTGATACGTCCATTTTGCATCATGTTTTCCTACTATTATTTATAATGTTTTATGCATAATAACACTTTATGGAGTAATTCTAATGCCTTTTCTCTCATAATATGCAAGGTTTACACAAAGAGGGAGAATACCGACAGCTGGAATTCTGGACCTGAAAAAGCTATGTTAGAAATACCTATTCTGCACATCTCCAAATGAGCTGAAATTTTACGGAGAATTATTTTAGAATATATAATAAATACTGGAGAAAAGAACTACCGGAGGGGGGCTGCCAGGTGCCCATGAGACACCAGGGTGCGCCAGCCCTTCCAAACGCGCCCTGGTGGGTGGTGGGCAGCCCAGCCCACCTCGGGTGCCCATCTTCTGTTACATAAGGTCTTTTGACCTAGAAAAACTAAGGAGAGGACTTTCGGGGTGGAGCGCCGCCGTATCGAGGTGGAACTTGGGCAGGAGCACTTTTGCCCTTCGGCGGAGCGATTCCGCCGGGGGAACTTCCCTCCCGGAGGGGGAAATCGAAGCCATCGTCATCACCAACAACCCTCTCATCTTTGGGAGGCCAATATCCATCAACATCTTCAACAGCACCATCTCATCTCAAACCCTAGTTCATCTCTTGTGTTCAATCTTTGTACCGGAACCTCAGATTGGTATGTGTGTGTGACTAGTAGTGTTGATTACATCTTGTAGTTGATGCTATACGGTTTATTTGGTGGAAGATTATATCTTTAGATCCATTATGCTATTTAATATCCCTCTAATCTTGAGCATGAATATTATTTGTGAGTAGTTACCTTTGTTCTTGAGGCCACGGGAGAAGTCATGTTGCAAGTAATCATGTGAATTTGATAGGTGTTCGATATTTTGATGATATGTATGTTGTGATTCCCTTAGTGGTGTTATGTGAACGTCGACTACATGACACTTCACCATATTTGGGCCTAAGGGAATTCATTGTGGAGTAGTTATTAGATGATGGGTTTCTAGAGTGACAGAAGCTTAAACCCTAGTTTATAAGCTATTCCGTAAGGGACTGATTTGGATCCATATGTTTAATGCTATGGTTAGATTTTATCTTAATACTTCTTTCATAGTTGCGGATGCTTGCGAGGGGGGTTAATCATAAGTGGGAGGCTTGTTCAAGTAAGAACAGAACCCAAGCACCGGTCCACCCACATATCAAATTATCAAAGTAGCGAACGCGAATCAAACCAACATGATGAAAGTGACTAGATGAAATTCCCGTGTGCCCTCAAGAACGCTTTGCTTATTATCTGAGACCGATTTGGCCTGTCCTTTGCCATCCAAAGGATTGGGCTACCTTGATGCACTTTATTTACCGTTACTGTTACTTGCTTGTTACAAATTATCTTGCTATCAAACTACCTGTTTCCGACAATTTCAGTGCTTGCAGAAATTACCTTGCTGAAAACCACTTGTCATTTCCTTCTACTCCTCGTTGGGTTCGACACTCTTACTTATCGAAAGGACTACGATTGATCCCCTATACTTGTGGGTCATCAAGACTCTTTTCTGGCACCGTTGCCAGGGAGTGAAGCGCTCTTGGTAAGTGGAAATTGGTAAGGAAAAACTTATACTACGTGCTGAAATTTATTGTCACTTGTTACTATGGAAAACAATCCTTTGAGGGGTTTATTCGGGGTATCTTCACCTCGACCGAAAACACAAAGAGTTGCCCCTCAACCTACTGCACCTACTGAAAATATTGGTTATGATATTCCTTCGGGTATGATAGAACAACTGCTAGCTAATCCTTATGCAGGAGACGAAACTAAGCATCCTGATATGCATTTGATACATGTGGATGAAATTTGTGGATTATTTAAGCTTGCAGGTTTACCCGGGGATGAAGTTAAGAAGAAGGTTTTCCCTTTATCTTTGGGGGGAAAAGCATTGACATGGTATAGGCTATGCGACGATATTGGATCTTGGAACTGGAATCGATTGAAATTGGAATTTCACCAAAAAAATTATCCTATGCATCTAGTTCATCGTGATCGGAATTATATATATAATTTTTGGCCTCGTGAAGGAGAAAGTATCGCTCTAGCTTGGGGGAGGCTTAATTCAATGTTATATTCATGCCCCAATCATGAGCTCTCGAGAGAAATTATTATTTAGAATTTTTATGCTCTGCTTTCTCGTGATGATCAATCCATGCTCGATACTTCTTGTGCTGGTTCTTTTATGAAGAAGACTATTGAATTCAGGTGGGACCTTTTAGAAAGAATTAAACACAACTCTGAAGATTGGAAACTCGATGAAGGTAAAGAGTCAGGTATTAAGCTTGAGTTTGATTGTGTTAAATCTTTTATGAATAACGATGCTTTTCACAAGTTTAGCACTAAATATGGACTTGGCTCTGAGATAGTAGCCTCTTTCTGTGAATCATTTGCTACTCATGTTGATCTCCCTAAGGAGAAGTGGTTTAAATATCATCCCCTTATTAAAGAAGAAATTAAAGAACCGTTATAGCTAAGGATGAAACTATCATTTACAATGTTGATCCAGTTGTGCCTACTGCTTATATTGAAAAACCACCTTTCCCTGTTAGGATAACGGAACATGCTAAGATATCAACAATGGTTCATAAAAGTAATATTAAAGCACCTAAACCTTCTGAACAAATTAAAGTAGAACCTAGTGTTGCTATGGTTAAAGATCTCTTGGTCGATAATATTGATGGGCATGTTATTTACTTTTGTGATGAAGCTGCTAGAATTGCCAAACCCGATGAAAAAGATAAACATAGACATATTGTTGGCATTCCTGTCGTCTCAGTTAAAATAGGAGATCATTGTTATGATGGTTTATGTGACTTGGGTGCTAATGTGAGTGCTATTCCTTTTACCTTATACCAAGAAATTATGAATGACATAGCACCCGCTGAAATAGAAGACATAGATGTTACTATTAAACTTGCTAATAGAGACACCATCACACCACTTGGGATTGTTACAGATGTTGAAGTCTTGTGTGAAAAAATAAAATACCCTACTGATTTTCTAGTTCTTGGTTCAAACAAGATGACTTTTGTCCCATAATTTTTGGTAGACCTTTCTTGAACACTGTCAATGCTAAGATAGATTATGAGAAAGAAACTGTCAGTGTTAGTTTTGGTGATGTGTCTCATGAGTTTAATTTCTCTAAGTTTCATAGACAACCACATGATACAAAATCACCTACTAAAGATGAAATAATTGGTCTTGCTTCTATTGCCGTACCTCCTACTGATCCACTAGAACAATATTTGCCAGACCATGAAAATGATATGCACTTGCGTGAAAGAAATGAAATAGATAAAAATATTCTTTGAACAACAACCTATCCTTAAACACAATTTGCCTATTGAAACTCTAGAAGGTCCTCCTCCACCTAAAGGTGATCATGTGTTTGAATTAAAACAATTACATGACACTCTGAAGTATGCTTATCTTGATGAGAAAAAGATATATCCTGTTATTATTAGTGCTAAACTTTCAGAACACGAAGAAGAGTGATTATTAAAAATTCTGAGGAAGCATCGTGCTGCTATTGGATATACTCTTGATGATCTTAAGGGCATTAGTCCCACTCTCTATTAGCATAAGATTAATATGGGACCTGATGCTAAACCCGTTGTTGATCACCAACGATGATTGAATCCTAAGATGAAAGAAGTGGTAAGAACTGAAATACTAAAGCTTCTGGAAGCAGGTATAATCTATCCCATATCTGATAGTAGATGGGTAAGTCCTGTTCATTGTATCCCTAACAAAGGAGGTATTACTGTTGTTCCTAATGATAAAAATGAACTTATCCCACAAAGAATTATTACTGGCTTTAGAATGGTAATTGATTTTAGAAAATTAAATAAAGTTACTAGAAAAGATCATTACGCTCTGCCTTTTATTGATCAAATGTTAGAAAGATTATCTAAGCACACACACTTTTGTTTTCTTGATGGATATTCTGGCTTTTCTGAAATACCTTTATCACAAGTTCACAACCTGATCAAGAGAAAACCACTTTTACTTGCCCTTTTGGAACTTATGCTTATAGACGTATGCCCTTTGGTTTATGTAATGCACCTGCTACCTTTCAAAGATGTATTATTGCTATATTCTCTGAGTTTTGTGAAAAGATTGTTGAGGTTTTCATGGATGATTTTTCCGTTTACGGAACTTCTTTTGATGATTGCTTAAGCAACCTTGATCGAGTTTTGCAGAGATGTGAAGAAACTAATCTTGTCTTGAATTGGGAGAAGTGCCACTTTATGGTTAATGAAGGCATTATTTTGGGGCATAAAATTTGTGAACGAGGTATTGAGGTGGATAAAGCTAAAGTTGATGCAATAGAGAAAATGCCATGTCCTAAAGACATTAAAGGTATTCGTAGTTTCCTTGGTCATGCTGGTTTCTATAGGAGGTTTATTAAAGACTTCTCTAAAAAATTTAGGCCTCTTACTAATCTTTTACAAAAGGATGTTCCATTTGTTTTTGATGATGATTGTGTAGAAGCCTTTGAAACACTTAAGAAAGCCTTTAACTTATGCACCTATTGTTCAACCACCTGATTGGAACTTGCCTTTTGAAATTATGTGTGATGCTAGTGATTTATGTTGTCGGTGTTGTTCTAGGATAAAGAGTTGATAAGAAATTAAATGTTATCCATTATGCTAGCAAAACTCTAGATAGTGCCCAAAGAAATTATGCTACCACTGAGAAAGAATTTTTGGCAGTTGTGTTTGCTTGTGATAAATTCACATCTTACATCATTGATTCCAAAGTAATTGTTCACACTGATCATGCTGCTATAAAATATCTTATGGAAAAGAAAGATGCTAAACCTAGACTCATTAGGTGGGTTCTCTTGCTACAAGAATTTGACTTACATATCACTGACAGGAAAGGAGTTGTGAACCCCATAGCTGATAACTTGTCTAGGTTAGAAAATATTCTTGATGACCCACTACCTATTGATGATAGCTTCCCTGATGAACAACTAGCTGTAATAAATGCTTCTCATAATGCTCCTTGGTATGCTGACTATGCTAATTATTTGTTGCTAAATTTATACCTTAGTTTCACATATCAACAAAAGAAAAAATTCTTCTATGACTTAAGACATTACTTTTGGGATGACCCACATCTTTACAAAGAAGGAGTAGATGGTATTATTAGACGTTGTGTACCTGAGCATGAACAGGAACAAATCCTACGGAAATGTCACTTCGAAGCCTATGGAGGACATCATGCAGGAGATAGAACTGCCCATAAGTTATTACAATCTGGTTTTTATTGGCCTACTCTTTTCAAAGGTGCCTGTAAGTTTGTCATGTCTTGTGATGAATGTCAAAGAATAGGCAATATCAGTAAGCGTCAGGAAATGCCTATGAATTATTCACTTGTTGTTGAACCATTTGATGTTTGGGGCTTTGATTATATGGGACCTTTTCCTTCCTCTAATGGGTATACACATATTTTGGTTGCTGTTGATTATGTCACTAAGTGGGTAGAAGCTATTCCAACTAGCAGTGTTGATCATAACACCTCCATTAAAATGCTTAAGGAAGTTATTTTCCCAAGGTTTGGAGTCCCTAGATATTTAATGACTGATGGTGGTTCACACTTTATTCATGGTGCTTTCCGTAAAATGCTTGCTAAACATGATGTTAACCATAGAATTGCATCACCCTATCATCCTCAATCTAGTGGTCAAGTTGAACTTAGCAATAGAGAAATAAAATTAATATTACAAAAAACTATCAATAGGTCCCGAAAAAATTGGTCTAAGAAATTAGATGATGCACTTTGGGCTTATAGAGCAACTTATAAAAATCCTATGGGTATGTCTCCATATAAAATGGTTTATGGAAAAGCTTGTCCTTGCCTCTTGAGTTAGAACATAAAGCATATTGGGCAATTAAAGAACTCAATTATGATTTGAAACTTGCCGGTGAAAAGAGGTTATTTGATATTAGCTCACTAGATGAATGGAGAACCCAAGCTTATGAAAATGCCAAACTATTTAAATAAAAAGTTAAAAGATGGCATGACAAAAGAATCCCAAAGCGAGAATTCAAAGTTGGTGAACATGTTCTATTATACAACTCTCATTTTAGATTTTTTGCAGGAAAACTTCTTTCCAAATGGGAAGGGCCATATATTATCGAAGAAGTTTATCGCTCTGGAGCTATCAAGATTGATAAAGCCGAAGGTACTAACCCGAAGGTGGTCAATGGACAAAGAATTATACAGTATATCTCAGGTACGCCCATTAATGTTGAAAACAATATTATCCAAACCATGACATCGGAGGAACACATAAAAGAAACCTTCCAGAACACTCTAGAACCCTGAAAAAGAAGAGGTATGTGATACGGTAAGTAAACGGACTCCAAAAAATCCGCAAAAATATTTTCTGTCAGTTTTGGAATATTAGAAAAAATAGGAAAATAAGAAATAACTGGGAAGGCAACCTAGGTGCCCACGAGACACCAGGGCGCGCCTGCCCCACATAGCGTGCCCTGGTGGGTGGTGGGCCCCTCGGGCACTTTCCCGACTCCGTTTTCCTTCCGTATGCTTGTTTCCCAAGATAAAAAAATCTTTATATATACTCCCGGACGATTTGACCACCGTATCACGGAGAAATCCTCTGTTCTTGTTTCATGCTATTTTTCTAACAGATCTAGATCGCCATGGCCGCACCAAGCTCCTCCAAGGACAAGTTCTTAGAGTGGGTAATCAATCCCTACTTGTCGGAGGTGATGAAGCACCCTCAAGCCATTGAGATGCGTGAGGGGGTGCTCCACATCCGGGATGTTCAAGGGCCCAAGAAGACGAGAAGCGTGGAGGCCAGACTCGAGGCGGTGGAGAAGGAGATCTTCAAGTGCCAAGGGATGGTGGAGCATGGACGCAGTGCCAATCACCTCATGATCACGGAGTTCACCCGTGATCACAAGGTGGATGGCCGGTCTATGAAGGACATCATCTTCACCTTCAACAAGAAAATTAATTTTCTGCAAAGCCAAATCTATGATCTTCAAAATCAAGTCTTTGAGTATGAGGCAAGATTTAAAGGTATGAGTTTAGCTGCCAGTTGCAGGACTCGGGAGACTCGTGCTTCCTCTTATGATGGTGAGCCGCTGCCATGGAAGCCAGAGGATAAGCTCGCTACCACCTCATCGCCACCAGCATCATCATCTTCCCCACCAAAGGAGACTTGAGTACACGGGTATGTGCACTCCCCTTGGCTTTTGCCAAGCTTGGGGGAGATGCCCCGGTATCGTATCACCATCACTTTTCTTACCTTTACCTATCTTAGTCCGATCCTTAGCTATTTTGTGATTTAGTTGAATAAAAGTTTAGTATGATCTATTTTCGAGTGCTGGTTTCATGATCTATCTATCTATGTAATCGAGTGCGAGTTATATAATAAAGTTTAGTTTGAGTTTTTGCTTCTTTACTTTTTAGTGTCAATCAAAATAAAAGGAAATAATGAAAAAGATCATATGCTAATCTTATGGTAAGTAATGACATCACATAAGGAAAAGTATAAGTGGTAAAATTTGTTGAAAGTTGACAAACATAGCATTAGTCAATGATGCAATTCATGAAAGAATTAATAAGGGAAGAGAAGATTCACATGCAAATACACTATCTTGGACATCTTTTATGATTGTGAGCCCCCACTAAATATCTTATGCCAAACTATTGACGTTGGACAAGGAAGACAACGTAATGATTTATGTTTGTTCATATTCACATAGAAGTTATATTGTCATAGGTCCTTCAACATGTGGTGCTTGCTCAATATCTTTGCTAGCCAAAATTCCGCACTAAGTAGAGATACTACTTGTGCATCCAAAAACCTTAAACCCAAACCCATGTTTTGAGAGTCCACCATACCTACCTATGGATTGAGTAAGATCCTTCAAGTAAGTTGTCATCGGTGCAAAAGGGAAATAAAAATTGCTTCTAAATGTGTTTGATCATTTAGTGTAAGAGAAATTAAGCGTTGTATGAACTTGTGATGGCAAAGTAATAAAAGCGACGGACTGCATAATAAAGGTTGCTATCATAAGGGGCAATATAACGTGGCGTTCTTTTGCATTAAGAGATTGTGCATACAAAACCAAAAAGCACATGACAACCTTTGCTTCCCTCTGCGAAGGGCCTATCTTTTACTTTTATGTATTTACCTTTTATGCAAGAGTCAAAGTATTTCCCTATTCCTTTTTATTTTCTCTTTGGCAAGCATCATGTGGTGGGGAAAGATCTAGGCACATATACCTAGTTGGATATGAGTGAGCATGAGTTATTATTGTTGACATCACCCTTGAAGTGAATAAGTTGGGATGCGAAACTATAAGCCCCTATCTTTCTATGTGTCCGGTTGAATTTGTTTGCTCATATATATGTTGTGGGTATTAGCAATCATAGAAGATTAAATGATGGTTGAGTATGTGGACTTGCCAAAAGGCTCCGATACGCGACCCTTCCTGAAAATATGATGAATTGTAGTTGCAAAGTTGACTAAGAACATAGTTTGTTAGTTTTCAATAAGGTTTATGCTTCTTACTTCGATGTTGTGATGAATTGTTACTTGTTCATGAGAAGTTATATGATAAAGCTATATGATAAAGTTTTATTATGAAGTTTGTTGCTGTTATGATAATGTGCATGATGCTACTATGTTCGTATTTTGTTTTTATCAACACCTCTCTCTCTAAACATGTGGACATGATTTTCGATATCGGCTTTCGCTTGAGGACAAGCGAGGTCTAAGCTTGGGGGAGTTGATACGTCCATTTTGCATCATGTTTTCTACTCTTATTTATAATGTTTTTATGCATAATAACACTTTATGGAGTAATTCTAATGCCTTTTCTCTCATAATATGCAAGGTTTACACAAAGAGGGAGAATACCGGCAACTAGAATTCTGGACCTGAAAAAGCTACGTCAGATATACCTATTCTACACATCTTCAAATAAGCTGAAATTTTACGGAGAATTATTTTGGAACATATAATAAATATTGGAGAAAAGAACTACCGGAGAGGGGTTGTCAGGTGCCCACGAGACACCAAGGCGCGCCCTGGTGGGTGGTGGGCACCCCAGCCCACCTCTGGTGCCCATCTTCTGGTACATAAGGTCTTTTGACATAGAAAAAATAAGGAGAGGACTTTCGAGACGGAGCGCCGCCGTATCGAGGTGGAACTTGGGCAGGAGCACTTTTGCCCTCCGGCGGAGCGATTCCACCAGGGGAACTTCCCTCCTGGAGGGGGAAATCGAAGCCATCGTCATCACCAACAACCCTCTCATCTTTGGGAGGCCAATCTCCATCAACATCTTCAACAGCACCATCTCCTCTCAAACCCTAGTTCATCTCTTGTGTTCAATCTTTGTACCGGAACCTCAGATTGGTACCTGTGGGTGACTAGTAGTGTTGATTACATCTTGTAGTTGATTACTATATGGTGTATTTGGTGGAAGATTATATGTTCAGATCCATTATGCTATTTAATACCCCCTCTGATCTTGAGCATGATTATCATTTGTGAGTAGTTACTTTTGTTCTTGAGGTCGATACGTCTCCAACGTATCTATAATTTTTGCTTTGTTCCATGCTATTATATTATCATTCTTGGATGTTTTACAATCATTTTATAGCAACTTTATATCATTTTTTGGGACTAACCTATTGACATAGTGCCCAGTGCCAGTTGCTGTTTTTTTGCTTGTTTTTTACTTCGCAGAATACCAGTACCAACGGAGTCCAAACGCAACGAAACTTTTTGGAGATTTTTTCTGGACTAGAAGACACCTGTTGGGCCAAAGAAGTACCAGAGGGTGGCTCCGAGCGGAGCACAACCCACCTGGGCGCGCCTGGGGGCCCAGGCGCGCCCTGGTGGGTTGTGCCCACCTCGGCCGCCTCCCGCACCGCCTCTTTGCTCTATAAATACCCCGAAAATCCAAAAACCCTAGGGGAGTCGACGAAACACAATTCCATCCGCCGCAAGTTCCAGAACGACCAGATCCAATCTAGACACCATCACGGAGGGGTTCATCATCCTCATTGGTGCCTCTCCGATGATGCGTGAGTAGTTCATTGTAGACCTACAGGTCCGTAGTTAGTAGCTAGATGGCTTCCTCTCTCTCTTTTGATTCTCAATACAATGGTCTCTTGGAGATCTATTTCATGTAACTCTTTTTGCGGTGTGTTTGTTGGGATCCGATGAACTTTGAGTTTATGATCAGATCTATTTATCCATGAAAGTTATTTGAGTTTCTTTGATCTCTTATATGCATGATTACTTATAGCCTCGTATTTCTTCTTCGAATCTTTGGTTTAGTTAGGCCAACTAGATCGATTTTTCTTGCCATGGGAAGAGGTGCTTTGTGATGGGTTCGGTCGTGCGGTGTTCTTTCCCAGTGACAGAAGGGGCAGCAAGACACGTATTGATCGTTGCTATTAAGGATAACAAGATGGGGTCTATTCCTACATGAATAGATCTTGTCTACATCATGTCATCGTTCTTATTGCATTACTCCATTTTCCATGAACTTAATACACTAGATGCATGCTGGATAGTGGTCGATGTGTGGAGTAATAGTAGTAGATGCAGGCAGGAGTCGGTCTACTAATCTTGGATGTGATGCCTATATAATGATCATTACCTGGATATCATCATAATTATTTGAAGTTCTATCAATTGCCCAACAGTAATTTGTTTACCCGTCGTATGCTATTTTTCTCGAGAGAAGCCACTAGTGAAATCTACGGCCCCGGGTCTATTCTTTATCATATTTGCCTTGAGATCTATTTTTATTTGCTTTTGTTTTCAGATCTATTATTCTAAAAACCCAAAAATACCTTGCTGCACTTTTTCTTTATTTATTTTATTTTGTTCTATCGCGAGATCTATTTATCCAAAATCATACAAACCAATCTATCTTTTACCCGAGAGGGATTGACAACCCCTCTTACGCGTCGGGTTGCAAGTATTTGTTCTTTGTGTGCAGGTACCGTTTACATAGTGTTGCTTCATTTTCCTACTGGTTCGATAACCTTGGTTTCATCACTGAGGGAAATACCTACCGTAGCTGTGCTGCATAATCCCTTCCTCTTCAGGGAAAAACTGATGCGGACACGAGCCATCAAGAAAGGATTTCTGGAGCTGTTGCCGGGGAAACATCATCAACATCTATCAGGTTCCTAATCACAAATCTCATCTCCTTACAATTTACATTATTTGCCATTTGCCTCTTGTTTTCATCTCCCCCACTTCACAAAAATTTGCCATTTTATTCGCCCTCTTTTTCGTTCACCGTTTTCTCGTCAGATCTGTTTTTGTGTGCAATTTTGTTCGCCACTTTTTGTAGTTATGGATAGTTCTTCCTCTATTGCGTGCACCCCCGAGAACGAGGTTCTTAATTTCAAACAAAGGGGAGGGGAGAATCTAAAAGATGCTTGGTATAGGATTTGCAATGCTCATACTAGATTTGTTTGTAAGCAATCTACCATTGTTCTTCTTCGCTATTTTTATGTGGGCATCACTACTTGGTATAGATTTGTCCTTGATACGATTACCGGTGGAAATTTCTTGATGTGTCCTTCTCTAGATGCTTTTAATGCTATGGGAAATTTAGTGGGTTCACCACCTCTTATGATTAATGAAACAACTTTAACTCTAGAGCATGTTATGGAAAGGCTAGATGCTATTGAAAAGAAAATGCTCACCAACAAAAACATTGAAAAATTAGATAAAAGGATGCACAATCTTGCTAATAGAATTGGGTCAAAAGCGGGGGACGCTCTTAAAGTACTAAAAGAAAAAGAACCCGCATTCGATGAGAGAATAGAGGAAAGCCCCGCTAGAATTGATAAGTTGGAAGAAATTTTTAGAAATCTAAGCACGGCTTTTGCTTCTGCTAAAACTATTGAAAAAACTCCTGTAACAATTGTCAAGATTACTCAAGTCACTAAAAACAAGGGTGCAACTTCTAATAATAACAAGGAAGATCTTCAGATGATTAGTGTTCACCCCGATTTTATTGAAGTGATAAAAGACCCCTTTTGCAAGAATGAATTTTTCAAACTTGTTCCTAGGAGTATTGTTATTGAAAATTTGTATGGTAAATCTTTGAAGAATTCTAAGTGTTTGATTGAGGAGTTGGAAACTAAAGATGACAATACTTGAATCTATGCTTTATGCCTAGCTAGGGGCGTAAAATAATAGCGCTTGTTGGGAGGCAACCCAATGGATAAAATTTATTTTTGCCTTTTTCTTTCTGTTCTTGAGTGCTTGAACAATTATGCCTCTGTTATGATTGTGTTTTCTATGTTTTAATTAGTGTTTGTGCCAAGTAAAGCCTTTGGGATAGCTTTGGTATTAGTTGATTTGATCCTGTTGAAAAACAGAAACTTTTGCATCCAGTAAAATAATTGTCTAAATTCACAGTAGCGACGAAAAATTCTGATTTTTTTACACAATATTTATATACAATTTCCTCTATTTTCCTAATTTTTCAGAATTTTTGGAGTTACAGAAGTATGAGTAAAATTCGAGTCTTTATAGACTGTTCTGTTTTTGACAGATTCTGTTTTCTTTGCATTGTGTGCTTATTTTGATGATTCTATGGATTGTATCGGGGGGTATAAGCCATGGCAAAGTTATAATACATTAGATATAATGCAATAACAAAATTTGAATGGGTTTTCTACAGTACTTAAAGTAAAGATTGGTTTTCTTATACTAACGGATCTCACGAAGGTTTTGTTAAGTTTTGTGTGATTGAAGTTTTCAAGTTTTGGGTGAGATCACGATGGATGAAGGAATAAGGAGTAAGAAGAAACTAAGCTTGGGGATGCCCATGGAACCCCAAGGCAATATTCAAGGAGAAACAAGCAACTAAGCTTGGGGATGCCACCCTCTTTCTTCTAACGACCATCGGTATTTTACTTGGAACTATATTTTGATTCGTCACATATCATGAGTTTTGCTTGGAGCGTCTTGTATTATATGAGTCTTTGCTTGTTTTGCTTTTTAGTTTGTCACAAGTATCCTTGCTGGACACACCTATTTGAGAGAGCCAAAATTATGCTATGATTTGTTAGAATTGCTCTTTATGCTTCACTAAATTTTTTTTGAGCTATGGAATTGCTCTAGTGCTTCACTTATATCTTTTTGAGCACAGTGTGCTTTAATATTTTTGAATAATTGCTCTCATGCTTCACTTAGATTTATTTGAGAGTTACTAATTTTGAAGAAATTCTCTCATGCTTCACTTATATTATTTTGAGAGATGAACATTTTTATGCTCATGTTCTTCACTTAAACTTGTTTGAGCTTACCAAAAGAAATTGCAATATATGAAATTAGTCCCAAAGTGACTGATATTCAAGAGGGATATAATAAAAACTTTCATGAAGATCATTGGACAAAATAAACTTGATTCTTTGTAATAGTTTTGAGATATGATGATAGTGATATGTGAGTCATGTTGGTGAGTAATTGTGCTTTAATAAGAATATTGGTGTTAAGGGTTGTGATTCCCTATGCAAACACGAAAGTTAATAGTTATGCAATGAAATTACATACTACTTGTGGTGCATTATTCGGTATTAGTTATGCTTAATGCTCGCTTATGTGATTTTTTGTTTCTTGGTTGGATGCTTCTCAATCTTTTTGCTAGCCTTCACTTGTACTAAGTACAAATACTACTTGTGCATCCAAAATCCTTAAACCCAGTTTTGCCATATGAGTCCACCATACCTACCTATATGCGATATTCTCGTGCTGTTCTAAGCAAATTTGTATGTGCCATCTCTAATTTTCAAAATAATTTCCTTTTTGTGTGCTCGTACCGCTCATGAAACGGTAGGGGGTGACTGATATTTTTCCATGCTATATGTGTTATTCTCAAGATGAGTGTTTATTCACTTGTCATTGCACGAGAGTACGGCAAAGGTATTAGGGATGCCCAGTCCCGAAATGAATAATGAATTTACTTTATGTTGTCAAATAATAAATTCCATGGAAAGTGTTGGTATGGACGACACCCGTGGATATGGCTAGCCGTGGAATGTGAAAGTATGGTGGAAAAAGGAATAAACTTTATTTTCTGTTTGGGAACCGCCTATGATATATCTATCATGGAAAGTATTGGGAACTACTCGATCGTTTTCGTTGACAGGAAAAGCATGCCACCCAAAATGTTTTATCTCTATTTTTTTGCTTTTAGCTCTGGCACCTCTACAAATCCCTACTTCCCTCTCCGAAGGGCCTTTCTATTTACTTTATGCAATTTTTATTTTTATTTGAGTCTCCATCTTCTCTTATAAGCACCAACTAAGGGGCACTATGATCGTACTTGAGCATTGGATGTAGCTAATATGCGAGTGTGTTTCATGAATGGATCAATGATTGAGTATGATGGGCTAGGTATAACTTGCTTTAGTGTTGCTATTTTGAAAGACATGGTTGCTTGTTGATATGCTTGAGTATTGAAATCATCACGTCAAAACTAGACTATTGCTTTGAATCATATAAAAGTCTAAATATCCATCCTACAAAAGAAAAGAATATGTGATGAACATGTTAGGCAACATTCCACATCAAAAATTCTGTTTTTATCATTTACCTACTCGAGGACGAGTAGGAATTAAGCTTGGGGATGCTGATACGTCTCCAACGTATCTATAATTTTTGCTTGTTCCATGCTGTTATATTATCATTCTTGGATGTTTTACAATCATTTTATAGCAACTTTATATCATTTTTTGGGACTAACCTATTGACATAGTGCCCAGTGCCAGTTGTTGTTTTTTGCTTGTTTTTTACTTCATAGAATATCAGTACCAAACAGAGTCCAAATGTAGCGAAACTTTTTGGAGATTTTTTCTGGACCAGAAGACACCTGTTGGGCCAAAGAAGTACCAAAGGGGGGCTCCGAGGGGAGCACAACCCACCTGGGCGCGCCTGGGGGCCCAGCGCGCCCTGGTGGCTTGTGCCCACCTCGGCCGCCTCCCGCACCGCCTCTTTTCTCTATAAATACCCTGAAAATCCAAAAACCCTAAGGGAGTCAACGAAACACAATTCCAGCCGCCGCAAGTTCCAGAACCACCAGATCCAATCTAGACACCATCACGGAGGGGTTCATCATCCTCATTGGTGCCTCTCCGATGATGCGTGAGTAGCTCATTGTAGACCTACGGGTCCGTAGATAGTAGCTAGATGGCTTCCTCTCTCTCTTTTGATTCTCAATACAATGGTCTCTTGGAGATCTATTTGATGTAACTCTTTTTGCGGTGTGTTTGTTGGGATCCAATGAACTTTGAGTTTGTGATCAGAACTATTTATCCATGAAAGTTATTTGAGTTTCTTTGATCTCTTATATGCATGATTACTTATAGCCTCGTATTTCTTCTTTGAATCTTTGGTTTAGTTAGGCCAACTAGATCGATTTTTCTTGCCATGGAAGAGGTGCTTTGTGATGGGTTCGGTCGTGCGGTGTTCTTTCCCATTGACAGAAGGGGCAACAAGACACGTATTGACCGTTGCTATTAAGGATAACAAGATGGGGTCTATTCATACATGAATAGATCTTGTCTACATCATGTCATCGTTCTTATTGCATTACTCCGTTTTTTCATGAACTTAATACACTACATGCATGCTGGATAGCGGTCGATGTGTGGAGTAATAGTAGTAGATGCAGGCAGGAGTCGGTCTACTAATCTTGGACGTGATGCCTATATAATGATCATTGCCTGGATATCATCGTAATTATTTAAAGTTCTATCAATTGTCCAACAGTAATTTGTTTACCCACCGTATGCTATTTTTCTCGAGAGAAGCCACTAATGAAATCTACGGCCCCCGGGTCTATTCTTTATCATATTTGCCTTGAGATCTATTTTTATTTGCTTTTGTTTTCAGATCTATTATTCTAAAAACCCAAAAATACCTTGCTGCACTTTTTCTTTATTTATTTTATTTTGTTCTATCGCGAGATCTATTTATCCAAAATCATACAAACCAATCTATCTTTTACTTGAGAGGGATTGACAACCCCTCTTACGCGTCGGGGTGCAAGTATTTGTTCTTTGTGTGTAGGTACCGTTTACATAGTGTTGCTTGGTTCTCCTACTGGTTCGATAACCTTGGTTTCATCACTGAGGGAAATACCTACCGTAGCTGTGCTGCATCATCCCTTCCTCTTCGGGGAAAAACTGACGCGGACACGAGCCATCAGAGGTCATGGGAGAAGTCATGTTGCAAGTAATCATGTGAACTTGATATGTGTTTGATATTTTGATGATATGTATGTTGTGATTCCCTTAGTGGTGTCATGTGAACGTCGACTACATGGCACTTCACCATATTTGGGCCTAAGGGAATGCATTGTGGAGTAGTTATTAGATGATGGGTTGCTAGAGTGATAGAAGCTTAAACCCTAGTTTATGCGCTACTTCGCAAGGGACCGATTTGGATCCAAAAGTTTAATGCTATGGTTAGATTTTATCTTAATACTTTCCTCGTAGTTGCGGATGCTTGCGAGGGGGTTAATCATAAGTAGGAGGTTTGTTCAAGTAAGAATAGCACCTAAGCACCGATCCACCCACATATCAAATTATCAAAGTAGCGAACACGAATCAAACCAACATGATGAAAGTGACTAGATGAAATTCCCGTGTACCCTCAAGAACGCTTTGCTTATTATAAGAGACCGTTTTGGCCTCTCCTTTGCCACAAAAGGATTGGGCTACCTTGCTGCACTTTATTTACCGTTACCATTACTTGTCCGTTACAAATTATCTTGCTATCAAACTACCTGTTACCGACTATTTCAGTGCTTGCAGAAATTACCTTACTGAAAACCACTTGTCATTTCCTTCTGCTCCTCATTGGGTTCGACACTCTTACTTATCGAAAGGACTACGATTGATCCCCTATACTTGTGGGTCATCAAGACTCTTTTATGGCGCCGTTGCCGGGGAGTGAAAGGACTATGATTGATCCCCTAAACATAGACCTGTTGTTGGCATGCCTGTTGTCTCAGTTAAAATAGGAGATCATTGTTATCATGGCTTATGTGATACGGGTGCTAGTGTGAGTGCTATCCCTTTCACTCTATACCAAGAAATTATGAATGATATTGTACCTGCTGAAATAGAAGATATTGATGTTACTATTAAACTTGCTAATAGAGACACCATCACACCACTTGGGATTGTTAGAGATGTTGAAGTCTTGTGTGGGAAGGTGAAATATCCCACTGATTTTCTTGTTCTTGGTTCTCCACAATATGATTTTTGTCCCATTATATTTGGTAGACCTTTCTTGAGCATAGCTAAAGCTAAGATAGATTGCAAGAAAGAAACTGTCATTGTTAATTTTGGTGATATGTCTCATGTGTTTAATTTCTCTAAGTTTCATAGGCAACCACATGATAAAGAATTGCCTAGAAAGGATGAAATCATTGGTCTTGCTTCAATTTCTATACCACCTACTGATCCATTAGACCAATATTTGCTAGACCATGAAAGTGATATGCACTTGCATGAAAGAAATGAAATAGATAGAATGTTCTTTGATCAACAACCTATCCTTAAACATAATTTGCATGTTAAAACTCTAGGAGGTCCTCCTCCGCCTAAGGACGATCCTGTGTTTGAACTAAAGCAATTGCCTGATACTCTGAAATATGCTTACCTTAATGAAAAGAAGATATATCCTGTTATTATTAGTGCTAACCTTACAGAGCATGAAGAAAAGAGGTTATTAAAAACTCTAAGGAAGCACCGTGCTGTTATTGGATATACTCTTGATGATCTTAAGGGCATCAGTCCCACTCTCTGTAAGCACAAAATTAATATGGAGCCTGATGCTAAACCAGTTGTTGATCACCAACAACGATTTAATCCTAAGATGAAAGAAGTGGTAAGAACTGAAATACTAAAGCTTCTGGAAGCAGGTATAATTTATCCTATAGTTGATAGTAGATGGGTAAGTCTTGTTTATTGTGTCCCTGAGAAAGGAGGCATTACTATTGTTCCTAATGATAAAAATGAACTTATCCCACAAAGAATTGTGACTGGCCATAGAATGGTAATTGATTTCAGAAAATTAAATAAAGCCGCTAGGAAAGATCATTACCCTTTGCCTTTTATTGATCAAATGTTAGAAAGACTATCTAAGCACACACGCTTTTGCTTTCTTGATGGATATTCTGTTTTTTCACAAATACCTGTATCACAACCCGACCAAGAGAAAACCACCTTTACTTGTCCTTTTGGAACTTATGCTTATAGACGTATGCCTTTTGGTTTATGCAATGCACCTGCTACCTTTCAAAGATGCATGATAGCTATATTCTCTGACTTTTGTGAAAAGATTGTTGAGGTTTTCATGGATGATTTTTCCGTTTACGGAACTTCTTTTGATGATTGCTTAAGCAACCTTGATCGAGTTTTGCAAAGATGTGAACAAACTAATCTTGTCTTGAATTGGGAGAAGTGCCACTTTATGGTTAATGAAGGTATTGTCTTGGGACATAAAATTTCTGAACGAGGTATTGAGGTGGATAAAGCTAAGGTTGATGCCATTGAGAAAATTCCATGCCCTAGAGATATTAAAGGTATTCGAAGTTTCCTTGGTCATGCTGGTTTCTTTAGAAGGTTTATTAAAGACTTCTCTAAAAAATTTAGGCCTCTTACTAATCTCTTGCAAAAAGATGTTCCATTTGCTTTTGATGATGATTGTGTAGAAGCCTTTGAAACACTTAAGAAAGCCTTAACTTCTGCACCTATTGTTCAACCACCTGATTGGAACTTACCTTTTGAGATTATGTGTGATGCTAGTGATTATGTTGTTGGTGTTGTTCTAGGACAAAGAGTTGATAA
The DNA here is from genome assembly GCA_011799875.1 of Thinopyrum elongatum. Taxonomy (NCBI): domain Eukaryota; kingdom Viridiplantae; phylum Streptophyta; class Magnoliopsida; order Poales; family Poaceae; genus Thinopyrum; species Thinopyrum elongatum. The sequence goes on from CM022300.1 coordinate 498,457,037, forward strand.
GAAATTAAATGTTATCCATTATACTAGTAAAACTCTAGACAGTGCTCAAATAAATTATGCTACTACTGAGAAAGAATTTTTAGCAGTTGTGTTTGCTTGTGATAAATTCAGATCTTATATTGTTGATTTTAAAGTGATTCTTCACACCGATCATGCTGCTATTAAATACTTTATGGAAAAGAAAGATGCTAAACCTAGACTCATTAGGTGGGTTGTTTTGTTGCAAGAATTTGACTTGCATATTACTGATAGGAAGGGAGCTGAGAATCCCGTAGCTGATAAATTGTCTAGGTTAGAAAACATTCTTGATGACCTACTATCTATTGATGATAGCTTCCCTGATGAACAACTAGCTGTCTTAAATGCTTCTCATAACACTCCTTGGTATGCAGACTATGCTAATTATATTGTTGCTAAATTTATACCTCCTAGTTTTACTTACCAACAAAAGAGAAAATTCTTCTATGATTTAAGACATTACTTTTGGGATGACCCACATCTTTATAAAGGAGTAGATGGTATTATTAGACATTGTATACCTGAGAATGAACAGGAACAAATCCTACGGAAATGTCACTCCGGAGCCTATGGAGGACACCATGCGGGAGATAGAACTGCACACAAGGTATTACAATCTAGTTTTTATTGGCCTACTCTCTTCAAGGATGCTCGTAAGTTTGTTTTATCTTGTGATGAATGTCAAAGAATAGGTAATATTGGTAAACGTCAGGAAATGCCTATGAATTATACACTTTTTATTGAACCATTTGATGTTTGGGGCTTTGATTACATGGGACCTTTTCCTTCCTCTAATGGATGTACACATATTTTGGTTGTTGTTGATTATGTCACTAAATGGGTAGAAGCTATTCCAACTAGTAGTGCTGATCATAACACCTCCATTAAAATGCTCAAGGAAGTTATTTTCCCAAGGTTTGGAGTCCCTAGATATTTAATGACTGATGGTGGTTCACATTTTATCCATGGTGCTTTCCGTAAATTGCTTGCTAAATATGATGTCAACCATAGAATTGCATCCCCTTATCACCCTCAATCTAGTGGACAAGTTGAACTTAGCAATAGAGAAATAAAATTAATATTGCAAAAGACTGTCAATGGGTCTCGAAAGAATTGGTCTAAGAAATTAGATGATGCACTTTGGGCTTATAGAACAACTTATAAAAATCCTATGGGCATGTCTCCATATAAAATGGTTTATGGAAAAGCTTGTCATTTGCCTCTTGAGTTAGAACATAAAGCATATTGGGCAATTAAAGAACTCAACTATGACTTCAAAATTGCCGGTGAAAAGAGGTTATTTGATATTAGCTCACTAGATGAATGGAGAACCCAAGCTTATGAAAATGCCAAATTGTTCAAAGAAAAAGTTAAAAGATGACATGACAAAAGAATACAAAAGCGGGAATTCAAAGTGGGTGAGTATGTTCTATTGTATAATTCTCGCTTTAGATTCTTTGCAGGAAAACTTCTCTCCAAGTGGGAAGGACAATTTCAGTGCCCTCAAGCACGTGAATCATGTGAATTTGATATGTGTTCGATATTTTCATGATATGTATGTTGTGATTCCCTTAGTGGTGTTATGTGAACGTCGACTACATGACACTTCACCATCTTTGGGCCTAAGGGAATGCATTGTGGAGTAGTTATTAGATGATGGGTTGCTAGAGTGATAGAAGATTAAACCCTAGTTTATGCACTATTCCGTAAGGGACTGATTTGGATCCATATGTTTAATGCTATGGTTAGATTTTATCTTAATACTTATTTCGTAGCTGCGGATGCTTGCGAGGGGGTTAATCATAAGTGGGAGGCTTGTTCAAGTAAGAACAACACCCAAGCACCGGTCCACCCACGTACCAAATTATCAAAGTAGCGAACGCGAATCAAACCAACATGATGAAAGTGACTAGATGAAATTCACGTGTGCCCTCAAGAACACTTTGCTTATTATCTGAGACCGATTTGGCCTGTCCTTTGCCATCCAAAGGATAGGTCTACCTTGCTGCACTTTTGTTGCCGTTACTATTACTCGCTTGTTACAAATTATCTCGCTATCAAACTATCTGTTACCGACAATTTTAGTTCTTGTAGAAAACACCTTGCAAAAAACCGCTTGTCATTTCCTTCTACTCCTCGCTGGGTTCGACACTCTTACTTATCGAAAGGACTATGATTGATCCCCTATACTTTGTGGGTCATCAAAGGCAAACTCGGGGGCTACTCTGATGACGAGATCGGTCCAGATGTGTTCGAGCCATCGCGTCGGACATTCATCTAAATGGCAGGAACTGCGCCGGCTCAGAATTCCAGCCGGCAGGCACCGTAGCTGGAACCGGCACTTCCGCACTGGCTCCAGATGCGGCCGTCTCAAACAAACCTCCGACTCAAGCTTTGGCGGAACTGATGGATGCTTTGGGCATGCTCCTGGATACCCCGATGACCGTGAAAAACTTGGCGGAGCGCAACACGGAAGTAACAAAACTTCGCGAGCATATTGCTAAGGTTCAGGAAGATATCAACGCTGAGAACACTCGTATGGCGGAGGTGCAAGATTACATCTGTAACAAAGGCGAGCACTTGAGGGCAGAGGCCTTGCACCTGAGTTTTTATCAAAATGCCTCAGACGCGGTCCATCAGAGGAGGCACACGATCCGGTTGCCACCTGGCTTCGAGCCCACTCGTTTGTTCAACACACCGCCAGATGCGCCTGCCCCAGGAGTCGGCACAGGCACGCCCATCTCTCCTGAATCTTCTTCACCTCATCTTCTTCATGGAGTTGACGGAGAAAATTTGCCCTCATCAAGACATCTCCATTGCCAACAGAGGCAACTACTGCCCCCACTTCGACGATGAAAAGGAGGTCCCTCACCCGTTGAGCACGCGTGTGCGCTATGCTCATGGAATGGGCATTTGCTTTGGCATCCTCTTCCAGGGCAACAAGGTACTCCATGAAGGTTATGTACCCGCGAATGGCCACCAGGCGAGCAGGGCTGGCTTCTTGCAAGACCTTCTCACAACACTCCCCTTAAAAATAGTATGACCAACTCAGATTGTGCAACCGTCGTTCCTGATCCATTACCCGTCGACCTGCCTTTTTGATGCGATGCTTCTCGAGGTCTTTGCCTATCAAGCCAAAGTAGAAAATCGCCCAGTTCCTCAACCTTGTTCGAAAATGGCGGGGCATGGTGGCAAGAACTAGCCCTTGATCCTGTCGTAGGCTTTGGTCACCCGGCTCCACGGGTGCACCGATGGGAAAAGGTGTTGGGGAACGTTGCATGGAAAACAAAAAATTTCTACGCACACGCAAGATCTATCCATGAAGATGCATAGCTATGAGAGGGGGAGAGCATCTGCATACCCTTGAAGATCGCTAAGCGGAAGCGTTTATCAATGCGGTTGATGAAGTCGTACACCTTCACGATCCGTCTCGATCAAGTACCGAACGTACGACACCTCCGCGTTCAGCACACGTTCAGCTCGATGACGTCCTCGCCTTCTCGATCCAGCAAGAGAGGCGAAGTAGTAGATGAGTTTCGGCAGCACGACGGCGTGGTGACGGTTGGTAATGAAGAACAATCTCCGCAGGGCTTCGCCAAGCACTACAGAAACTAGAAGGAGGATAAACTAGAGGGGATGGGGTTGCCGGCACACGGCTTGGTGAATCTTGATGTGTCTTGGGTGCTAGCCCTGCCCCTCTATTTATATGTTGAGCCCTGGGATCGAAACTTGGAGTAAAAGCCTCCTCAAAGTCGGTTTTGCCCGAAAGGCAAGAGTCCTCCTCGGACTCCAGGGCCAGACGCTAGGGTTCCCGGCGTTTGGGCCCAGACGCCAGGGTCTCTGGCGTCTGGCCTCTGGTCTCCGCAAAACTTCCTTTTGCTCTTTCCAAAACCCTTGTGGGCTTTCCCCTTTGTCCCAAATAAAGTGTTCTCGTACCCAAATATTTCAGGAAACATCCGAAACCCCTTCCGGTGAATTACGGAACCCTTCCGAAGACCAAACACTATTATCCCATTTATCAATCTTTACTTTCGGACCATTCCGGAGCTCCTCGTCATGTCTGTGATCTCATCCGGGACTCCGAACAACATTCGGTCACCAACATACATAACTCATATAATACTATATCGTCAACGAACGTTAAGCGTGCGGACCCTACGGGTTCGAGAACTATGTAGACATGACCGAGACGCCTCTCCGGTCAATAACCAATAGCGGAACCTGGATGCCCATATTGGCTCCTACATATTCTACCAAGATCTTTATCGGTCGAACCTTATGACAACATACGTAATTCCCTTTGTCCATCGGTATGTTACTTGCCCGAGATTCGATCGTCGGTATCTTCATACCTAGTTCAATCTCGTTACCGGCAAGTCTCTTTACTCGTTCCATAATACATCATTCTGCAACTAACTCATTAGTCACTTTGCTTGCAAGGCTTCTTATGATGTGTATTACCGAGAGGGCCCAGAGATACCTCTCCGATACTCGGAGTGACAAATCCTAATCTTGATCTATGCCAACTCAACAAACACCTTCAGAGATACCTGTAGAGCATCTTTATGATCACCCAGTTACGTTGTGACGTTTGATAGAACACAAGGTATTCCTCCGGTATCCAGGAGTTGCATAATCTCATAGTCGAAGGAATATGTATTTGACATGAAGAAAGCAATAGCAATAAAACTGAACGATCATTATGCTAAGCTAACGGATGGGTCTTGTCCATCACATCATTCTCCTAATGATGTGATCTCGTTATCAAATGACAACACATGTCCATGGTTAGGAAACCTTAACCATCTTTGATCAACGAGCCAGTCTAGTAGAGGCATACTAGGGACACGGTATTTGTTTATGTATTCACACATGTATTTAAGTTTCCGATCAATACAATTCTAGCATGCATAATAAACCTTTATCATGAATAAGGAAATATAAAATAACAACTTTATTATTGCCTCTAGGGCATATTTCCTTCAAAAGGCTCTAGTAGTGTCGTTCACCCTGTGTCGGGCCTTTTCGTTCATGCATGCCAGGCAGGAGCAGGAGCCCGGTTCGTTAGTCGGGTAGTGGTCAACATCGGTGATGGTCTAGTGACTTTAGCCTATGCCATAGTGGGGCCAACTCAATGGCGTGCAACTTCATTTGGTTTCCACTCGGTGCGGTCGTGTGCGGCTCAAAGAATGATCCAACGCCTTGTGGAATCTCACTGCCCGTTGTTATCGCTCTACATGTGCTGGCATGTGCATTTGTGGTTGGGAACGTCCTATCGGGATCCTGACCGTCTATCCCACCCATGGGCCAGATGGTGACGTACTCGGTTTGGAGTAAGTGTCTTGACAAGTGGATGAGGTAGGTTTGCTCCTTTCAGAACTGCCTGGTTGTTCCTCTGAAATCGGTTTCGCTCCTTGCTGCCTACCCGGCTCATGCTTAGGTGGGGCTGTGGTCGTTCGGTCCTTTTCTTCCTGACACGCAAAAACCGGCCTACCATCGCATAGGTTAACGTCGTACTTTCAGATGGTTCCCTAAGAACTTCTTTCTAACAACTTGCTCACCTTTAAAGCTTTGCTTGGCTTCTTTGTTGCTCACTCATAGCCATGTAGGGAACCAACCACTCTTTGCGGACCATTCGTAAAACATGTTGTTCATAGGTTGCTTCGTTTTGTGGCTACAATTGGTCTTTGCGCCAAGGGCGCAACGGGTCATCTAGTAACAAGATAAAAGACAAATAAGGAAGACATGTGACGGAATTAACGAGATGGGAGCATGGAGAAGACGAGGTATGCCCTATAGTTAAGACCCTTTGTGTGTGTAGGGGGGAGGGGGTCACCTATTTGTTGGAGAGCCTTGGAACCGAAGACCCTATTGGCCACAAAGGCCTAGATCTTTTCTTATTGAGATTTGTCCGCGAATTCTAAGGCTAATCACTAATGGTGAATCTTGAGGTGATCTTCCACATTCACTAACTTCTTGAGGACAATCTACAAGCTTGGTTGTTTTCGGTGACTCCAATCTTCTATGGGTCCTCGCAACTCAAAGAGTAACAAAACTTGATGGATAACTCAAACGAGATCAAAGATTGGCTCGATTGAATATTGGATCTAGTTTCGAATCACACTTTCCCTTGCTTGGATTTAAGCTTGCAATGGGATGGGCGAGTTTGGATCTCATTAGTGGTGAAATATCTCAAATCCAAAAGCTAGGTACATGTTAGAAACCTGGTGGAAGTCACCCTCTGGCTTTGACACGCGGGAAGCACCCCTCGAGCGTGCGCTGGACAAGCGGGGCTTCACGGGGCTGGTTTATTGGTATCCTTTTATCTTCAAATTTTTAACGGTTCTTCTGTGCGTGCATATTTTCTAGTAATTTAGTATGAAACAAAATAAATCCAAACAAATTTATTAGTAAATCTTAGAAAATAATGTAAAAAAATGCATCAAGGTAACATTTCATGTTGCGCCATTCGTCAAAGACAAAGTCAAGCTTCGCATGCAAAGCTAGTTGCACTGACATACAATCATTTTGGTGATTTGTGCGCATATTTTTCAAGTCATTATAAAATTGAAATCAAATCAAATGCAATTGTTTGTTGATGCCAACGAAACAAAAACAATAATGTATCAAGCCAACATTACTGTGGCGCCATTCATCAAAGACAATGCTAGTGGTAGCACTTGGTACTAGCTGGGGCAGTGTACAATCATGACAACTACACTGCGAGTGGAGATGTACCTTTTAGAAAACTAAAGTAGAAAAAATATGGTCAAACATATCAACGAACAATGTACTGTAAAAATCTCCTTGCGAGGAATACAACGTGAGACGGTATGTAATTTGAACCTTCATTCAAAACTCATTCTAGTATGAATTTCATTTAGAGTAAATTCAGCGTAACTCCCGGGAAACATCATGGGCCCACTTTGTGTTCCCTCCTGATGAACTCTTCCCGCGCTCTCACCCGCTCACTTCATGTTGCACCACGTGGCGAGCTAAGATTGCTTATTTTCCAACGTTACACCATCTTGTTTGTCCGTACCTACAAAATTTGTACTACAACCATTAGCCTACACACCGGAAACTAGAATCATCACCTACCATATCATGCCATTCTTCTTCCTCCATTGCTTATTTTTTCACGAATTACCCCCTTGATTTTGCTTCTTACTCTCCACGAGTTTTTACGAGCTCTATCATCGACAACACCATTTTTGCTATCACCAACATCTCTGTTGCGATGATAGGTTTGAAGTTCCTCAAAGTTAGATAGATGGCTAATAGGGGGTGTCATATCAACAAAAGAGTAGGGTAGTATGAAGCGACGAGAGAGCGTTGTCGCATCATGGTGGGTGGGGCAGACTGCCATTTTCGTAGGCCGGCTGGCAAATCACTGTGAGAAGTGGAGGAGACAAATTGATAACATAATTGGTTAGGAGAACGAGAAGACGAGTCATGTTGGTCGAGTTGTCGAAGATTGATGAAGGTGGCATTGGCGACAAACTGAGGACAAAAAGGTGGAGGCCGTAGAGATGGTTAGAGGGAGGCGAGGGGCAATAGTGCACAGGGACATGACGAAGATAACATATTTTTTTGCGGGGAACAGTAATTGTGTAGACATGAAGAACAACAAGCTAAAAAATAAGATAGAAGAGAGCTTATATACCTGATTACAGTTTATAATATGCACTCTTTCTTGAACCTTGACGCAGTACTCCAGAAATTCATTGGCCATGGTAAAGGAAACAGTAAACTGTTGCTTAGTCATCACTCAGAGAAGGAGTCCTACAAAACTCCGTTTACAAAGGATGTAGATAAACCAATTCTTTTTCCAAATAACATTATAAAAAAAAAAAAAAAACAAGGCACCAACCCAACCCCACCCGGCCACGGGATGCCTGATGATTGGTGGACGCCAATAATACCCTGCTCTTTCCCCTCTCTTCTTCCTCCTCCGGCCTCCCTGTCGCTCCGCCCCATCCATCCGCGCCTCCAAATAAAGTAAGCGCGGCCACCCGCACCACCGAATCCTCCTCCGCCTCGCAACCCGCCCTCGCCCTCCCGCCACCGCCCCCCCTCCGCGCGACCACCCAGCCCTTCCTCTTCGCGGAGGAGAGGGAGCACGCCGCGCGCGGCCGCCATGGGGTTCTGGGAGGCCTTCCTCAACTGGCTCCGCAGGTATGGTTCCACAAGCATATGCCCTCGGCGGGCGGGTTCAGATTCTCGAGTTTGACGCGCTGCGCATTGCGGGACGGGCGCGGGGGTCCGCGTGCGGGAGATCTGGGAATTCCGGGTCGGTCTAGGATTAGCATGCCTTGGTTGCTCGCTGGATCGGATGCTTGCTGGGGCAGGTAGAACGATAGTCATGTCGCCGTGTATTTCGTAGGAAGTTGTTTTTGATGGTTGGCACTTGACAGAAAGCTTTGACCTGTATGAAGGTGATGCTGGTTAGCAGCAGCATGGTGTTATTTGTTTTTCTCATCTAATAGTGCCGATAATCATAAGGAAAGTTTGTCCTTCTGGTTATTTTACGTGAGCCAAGTTCACATTATGGAGTTTTGTGGCTTCGAGGCGTGCTTTGTGGTGGTATCTTTGTATGGCAGAACTTCTCGCCATCGACTACACATGGCGATCGCATTATTGATTGAACATGTCGATCGAAGTATTTAATTGTGTATGCCTGCCTATCGATAGGAGAGATGAAGGGACACGAAATTCATTCTTATCATTTTTGTGAAGGGGTCAATTTATCCCCTGCTAACATCGCCTAGGGCGAGAAGTCGTACGGCATGCTATGGTCAATATTTTTTGTTATCCCGCTTTCTCATGGACTCTTATCTTGTCAAGAGAGAAAAAAGACCATTCCAATATGCATTAATTAATGAACTTCCCTGCTCTGCTCAATGAACTCTTAAGAAACCTGGTTCCACTTGTAAGTGACACGTGGTAAATTCTACCAGTTATGTCGTTATGTTAACTAAGATAGGGCTACCACACATACCATGTAATGTTCATCCTCGTGATAAACTTCCTTAAATGTTTAGTTTGTGATAATTTATCAATGCATACAATTAAATTTGCCATGGTAGAATTAGCCCAAGGTCAGTAATGCTTCTCTAGGAATCTAATCATTGGAATGAAAATGAGTTGCCAGTGGGCTGTATGCTATGATTTGTTTCATTTCTACCTACCAGCCAGGTAGGCTTTGCTTCTTACACATATATAAACAAGGGGCTTGGGTTCAAAGGATCTCCTGCACATGCCATCATTAAGTGGCGGAGCACAGTTTTGACTTGTGTACCAAGAAAATAAATGCACAGACGTAATTAGTTACTAATATTTTCTTCATTGGAGCTTGATTCAACATTCAAGTATTTACCTTTTTTTTTTTGCGTCTACAGCCTCTTTTTCAAGCAAGAAATGGAGCTTTCATTGATTGGGCTCCAAAATGCTGGGAAAACTTCGCTTGTGAATGTTATTGCTGTAAGTTTCATGCTTTCTTGTCACTATTCATTTCCTGGAGTTGTGCTGATTTACCATCGACGTCCTATTCTGCAGACAGGAGGTTTTAGCGAAGACATGATTCCCACAGTAGGATTCAATATGAGAAAGGTAACCAAAGGAAATGTCACAATAAAATTGTGGGATCTTGGAGGCCAGCCAAGATTCCGGAGCATGTGGGAGAGATACTGCCGTGCTGTTTCTGCAATTGTGTATGTTTCTGTACTGTCTATTTTATGAATTTTCGTAAAGAAAAGCACTGCTCTTTTACTCACCCGACAAGATTCTTTGCTGGTGGTTGTTGCACATGTCTTTTTTTTCCCTACATTTTGTTCGTTTCGTTGTATGCTTAATTATATGCATTGGTCAACACCTATATTGTCCAGATACAGTGATACGGGTACAGATACCACGATATGTCAATTTTTCAAAAACACAGATATGGGGATATGTTTGTATATAAAAATAATAATAATAACAATAATATATAGGAAATAATTATTATATGAATATATATGACAGTTTAGGAATACTAATAAGGTGATAGAAACATGGAAAATGCACCATAAATATGATTCTAGTTTTCTCCAGCCACTGCAACTTCAATTTGAAGCTGCCGAAGAGTAGGATCAGTCACAGGGCACGATCTGATCCCCTTCTTGGATATCTTGAGCAAATGTGCTTGAACTCTGTTGTAGCTTCCTCTGTATTCTTGTGTACAATACTTACAGTACATCTGAATCAAACATTCCCTCCACCCCATGCATCTGCCTCCATGATGTCTACATGATTCAACAAAGGCCTGTTGCTTACATCATTTGCCAGCGCATCCTAAAATAGTGTGAGGCACACGCAACAGTAGACAATGAGAAGATTTTTTTTTTACAAGCAAGGGCGCATAGGGTAAAATCTCAAACTCACCATGGCTAAGAAAACGTCGTTCAGATTTGGTGAGTTGAGTGCCGGAGTAGTGGCTGCTAGTCTTCCCTTCTCAAGTGCGGTGCCAGTTTGGGGGGGGGGGGGGGGGGGGGGGGGGGGGGGGGGGGGGGGGGGGGGGGGGGGGGGGGGGTGGGGGGGGGGGGAGGCGCGCAAGGGGTGGAGGCGCTAAGATGCGGGGAGGGATCACGGCGGCTGCGCTCAGAGGCAGTCGCTGGATGGTGGTGCGCTAATCTGGGCAGGGAGGTTGCTGCAGTGGCGCTCAGACCTAGGGATGGGAATGACGGAGCAATGCCGGCAGGGTCTCTCCTTCTCTGGTGCGGTGGGCTGGCGGCTGGGTATCTCCTCCTGTGCGGTGAGCGGCGGTGCTCTAACAAGGGGAGGGAGCAGCGGCGGCTCGGAGCCCAGGTCGGGAGGGATGAGACGAGAAAAGGGGACAGGGGATCGCGGGTATGGATGGACACATGGGTTAGGGTTTTCCCGGTTTTTTCGTGTCCGACAAGTATTGTGGGGTATCCCACCAATGTCCTAGTTTAATTTTTTGGATTTGGAAAAGAAAAATCAGGGGATACGTTTCGGCGGGTATCCAGACGAATTCTCGTTTCCGGGCGTATCTAACCGCTGATACGTCATTTTCCTGCCGGATCCGGGTAACGTAGGTCTATACAGATAAATGCACCGCTGAATTATATATATTTGGTGAATTGAATTGGTAGACATCCTAGAGCTTAAATAATTTCATATTGACATTATATTGGCATTCACTCCCAATAAAGTGTATCCTGATTAGTTTGAGTACCTTGGGGCACATATGTTATGGTCATCAGTGTAAATTCGTTTTTCCTCAATTATCTAGTCTAAACACTTACTATAAGAATCTTGTACTCTACTTTCGTTGTCATAATTCTCTTTATGGCAAGGATAAGTGTGGCTTTGACTTGTGACTGCGATTACTAATTAGTCCTTTCACTTAGACTGGATCTAGGATTCCTTGTTTGTTTTTCCTGATTATTCTATTTGCCTAGTATATCTATATGCTGAAGGCTGTGCAATCTGGAAGGTCTACTATTCTGATTCATTCCCACTTGACGTATATATATATACTCCCTCCGTCCCAAAATTCTTGTCTTAGATTTGTCTAGATACGGCCGTATCTAGACAAATCTAAGACAAGAATTTTGGGACGGAGGGAGTATATATTATGATAGCCAGCTGCATAACAACTGGATCGGGTTTTTTATGTACGCTTGATCAGTATATTCTGTTGGAGGCTTTAACAAACTATACGAAAAAATTCTCTGTATTGCTGATGATTTTTTAAACAATTGCATCTGCAGGTATGTTGTTGATGCAGCAGATCGGGAGAACATGGCTATTGCCAAAAGTGAGCTCCATGACCTTCTGAGCAAGCCATCTTTGACCGGTATCCCATTACTAGTCATTGGCAACAAAATCGACAAGCCTGAAGCTTTCCCTAAGCAAAGTTTCACAGAAGCGATGTGAGTACACACAGAAGCTACTACAAACTGATGCAAATTACTCCTCAATGGATGCCCTACTTGACGAATCATATGCTATGTTTCAGGGGTCTGAAGGCAATGACTGACCGAGAAGTGGCCTGCTTCATGATATCATGCAAGAACTCAACCAACATTGATTCCGTCATCGACTGGCTCGTGAAGCACTCAAAGAAGAAGAACTGATCCAAGATTTGTTGCCTTTGAAGTGCTGCAGATTCTCTCTCTGTTTTTTGCATGTTACTTAGCAATTGGGGCTGTAAATTATGTGAGAGGTCTTGATCAGGAAGGTTATGTGTTCATAATTGATAATTGTGTAACCTGTTTTAGCAATCTGTTGGTTGACTGCATCTGGCATTTGGACGCGTGTGCTCTGTTAGGCTGCTACAAAAAGTCTACAACTTACAGAAGCCTTTAGATGTTGCATGCTTGCTTGGTGAATTCGAATCTCTGCATGGTTTTGGGGATTTTATCGGTGAATCTGATGAAATGTTGAATTCTGCGGGCAATTGAATGATACTAGGCACTTATTGCACCGAACATGGGTTGGGTTCCTTAAATTTCTCTAAATTCAAGATAAATAAATACATTCAAGTGTCAGAAAATTCTAAAAAATCATACAGGCAGTATATAAATTTGGAGTCCTTGCATGCTTGCAGGTTTTTTTTAAGAAACATTTTGTGCTGTGAAAACCCAAATTGTTGTGCTCGCTTTTCTAAGCACTATCAACATGTTGTAACACATTTTTTTTTTTGCCACAAAACATGTTTTTAATACGTGACACAATGCTGACATTTTCCCACCATTTAAATGTGCTTCCTTTTTATACATTATTATATATAGTTTCTTTTTATGGGGATTTGATTTTTAGTAGTTGACATTGAAATCTAAATCTGGGCATCTGTCAAAACTATATGAATCACACGTCCTCCAAATTCGAAGGAAAAGGAAATTTCTTTTTGAACTAATGAAAAGGAAAACGAAAGTTGTCTCCCCTGGTCATCCCGAGTTCTGAATCGGAAGCCCAGACGGGCGAGTCCTCTCCTCGGTTCCCCACAATCGTTCGTAGAGCCGAACATGGCGGCGTCGCTCTCCAAAACCCTTGGCCCCCGGCTGCGCGGCAGCGGCGGCCACCGCCTCCTCCCCTCCCGGCCCTCCAGTTCCCACGCACCCCAGCCACCACCTCCGCCCGCCGCCGCCCCGCCGCCCCCAGGTCTCCGCCCTTACCGCCTCGCGAAATGTCTCGCAGAGCATATTCAAAGTCAAGCCGCCGCCGCCGCCGCATTCTAACCAGATTTGTTTCGTCGCGCAGGAGCAGGGAAGGAGGCGGGCGCGTGGTCGAAGCTCTTCCTCTTCGCCCCCGGCGCCATCACCTTCGGCCTCGGCACATGGCAGCTCTTCCGGCGGCAGGAGAAGGTCACATCGCGCTCACGCACCCCCTCCTTAGGATGGCCGTACGGCGCACGCTTAACCCTTGATGAAATCCTCACTCTGTGCTGTTTCCTGCGCCATCTCAGGTAGAGATGCTGGAGTACAGGACGCGGAGGCTGGAGATGGAGCCCGTGGCGTGGAACGAGACCGTCTCCTCTGCTGTCTCGCGTGATCCGGCTGTGCTGGAGTTCCGGAAGATCGTGTGTGAGGGCGATTTCGACACGGAGAAGTCAGTCTTCCTCGGGCCTCGATCCCGGAGCATCTCCGGTGTGACTGAAAATGGGTATTATGTGATCACTCCATTGATAGCCCGGCCGACTGAGCCTGGCAGGTAAATTATTGTTTGAGGCAGCATTGTGCTGTTGCAATGAAACTCTAGTTTCTTCACACTTCACATTGTCCATTTCCTTTGAGTCGACGTTTAATTCAGTTCTACACTTCCACTTGAACAACTAACCATTTCCAGTTTTACCATAGTCAGGTTCAGAATCTGATTACCATTATGACTATCATAGCCTTTCACTATACAAGGCATCAAGTGATTCAAGGAATAAGAACACAAACTTCAGTTGTCAGTAGTTTTCGTACTTTGTTCTAAATTGACTTGTTTTTGTACCCCTGCACATTTTTATCTTTGGGAAAAGATAAAATCAGCAGAGAAAGCATGGACTAAATAGTGAAATTAACCACTATGTATATATTTGGTTTTGCATATTTAGAGTTTTGTTGCCTAGAAGTGAAGCATCAGATCTTTGTCTTGTAACTCCTCCTAGTTGTTCTCCTGAACAAGTTTTTGTCACTTAACTAGCAATGTGCCCGTGCGTTGCAACGGATCCAAAGTAGAATAATACATATTCACAAATTTGAAAGAAAACAGTCTAGTTTTGATATACATATATCAGTAAAAATATCTTATGTTTCACTCAAAATATATTTCTTGGGCTGTTTTTTGATGAGGTAAGGGAGGAATGTGGTTGGTTTCAAGATACTAAGGGGTTTTCTGTAAATTGGAGCAGAGAAGTGGGATATTGTTGCAAAAAGGCCACAACTTACATCAATCGTTAGATGCAGATCTAGTGGTCAGAAATGACGGATGGCAGACGCACCATCATCACCAACTAAGTCTTTATAGGAGTAGAGATTAGTGATCCATGAGGAAAGGAACTCTAGTTTCAAAAGGAGAACAAAAAAGTAAAAAAGAAGACTAGATCACTAGAAGAGGAAAGCAATTCTGTATGAAAGTTCCTATACTTCCACATATTGTGATAACCCTTTTACTAAGTATTAATAAGAAAGCTATCTACGAGTCTATTAAAGAACCAACCCTAGTTGTTAAACTGTACCTCAAAATACTAAAGGAGCCTTCACTTGAGCTTTCGCTTCTGCCAAATGTTATCAACCTATATCCATGCTAGGTTCAGTGCCTGCAGAGTTTTGAGCGGTCAAGCTGCAACATTACCTCAGACTGGTTGGGCTTTGTCTCCCACAAATCGTGATCACAGCAAATAAGAATCATCTGATATTATGCTGAATATTTTGACTGTTGGCCATAGAAACAAACCCTAATGTTTCACCACTTCCCATTTTTTCTAAAACTTTTTGTTTCTAAGAAATGTTTTGTCAGTTTGCAGTCACCTATCCTTGTGAATAGAGGGTGGGTTCCTCGTGTTTGGCGTGATAAAAACATACAGGACCACCAGGACCTTGGTGAAACTTTAGATGTGAAAGAAGCTGATAAAAAGACAGATGAAAAAGGTACTTGGTGGAAATTTTGGTCTAAGAAGCCTGAATCTTCTCCAGAGGTGATTTACAGCCCCAACCAAGCGTATGCATATCAATAGTTTGCTCATCTGATCAGGCTATCATGTGTTTTTTTTTACATATTGTTGATATTTTCTGAGTGTGATGGCTCTTGAACTCTCCGAATGATGACACTGTTGCTGCCCATTAAGGGATAACTTCTATGTATAATTGTTAGCTTGACCTGCTTTTAATCTCACAAATGCAGTTATTGATGGTTTCTAGGATATTTAGTATGAAAATTTTGAGTCAATACATGCTGCCACACTTGTACACGTATAAAAACCACCATGGTATTCATTACCTTATTTTATGTATTTAGGAATTCCATGTACTTATATCATCATTATCGTATTCGATGTAATTTTACCCTTTACTCGGCAGACACAAAATCGATGCATTTTACTTTGTACAGATTGAAGAACCTGTAAAGCCTCCTGTAAGAGTTATTGGAGTAATCCGAGGAAGTGAGAAACCCAGCATATTTGTTCCACCTAATGAACCCAGTAATGGCCAGTGGTTTTACGTGGATGTTCCCATGATTGCACGTGCATGTGGCCTCCCTGAGAACACTGTTTATATAGAAGATATGAATGAAGACATCTCTGCAAGTAATCCTTATCCTCTTCCAAAAGATGTCAATGCTTTGATTCATCACTCAGTAATGCCAGATGACCATCTGAAATACACCTTTACATGGTAAGTGCCCCCAATTCATCAACCTTGTCTCCAGTTGGGTATACAGAATATATAATAATATTTCCATGTGTCATCTAATCAGGGATATTGTATTATACCATTTTGCGTCAGTTATATCTTTGGGCTGCTGTTACTAGAACTCTAGAAGTATTGTGCTTCCTCATAGAAAATTCTAGGGCAATTTCTGGCTGTATCCGACATACACAAATGCTTTGAGGTTTATTGCAGCTACAAATCCAATTGCTGTTATTATCTGATGGCTTGAGTTTGACAGTTCAGTACCATACGATGATAGTCGTCTGTCCAAGCACATATGCGTTGAACATGCAAAACTCTGTTTTCTTTTCTTCTCCGACTTAATTGCTTATCCATAGCGGGGGGAGGGGGGAGAGGGGGGGTTACTAATTATCTATGCACCTCCAGTACTGGAATGATGAGTTGGTATCTTGCCATATTCGAGCAAAAAACTTTGCTTGGATGAATCTACCTTGTATCAGGCATCCGGCAACCGTCTTTCGAGTCATCGCATGTGGTACTTTCAGCCATAGCATAATGCTGGTGTGCCAACTTACAGAATCATGGGATGTTCTATCATGCTCTCAACATTTTGACTGAAGCACTACTAGTATATAGGATACATCTACCAAACAGAATCACTGTAGGAAAAGAATGTGTTGGAGAAATCAGAGAATAACATTATGGTGTTCAGGTGGTTACATTCTTGAAGTCCCTTAAAGTTGCCCAGTCTATACCTGCAATATGTGATCAGCTGAGAAGCACCAGTGCACATCCTATTTTGCCCATTGCCATTCATCCTTCTTAATGACGTTGATGATGGTGCGCCTAGTGACCACTTTTATCTTTTGTTATTACCAGGTACAGTCTTTCTGCTGCTGTGACTTACATGGCCGCAAAGCGGATAAAGGCAAAGAAGGTGAGGTTGTAGCAGGGGTGCAGGACTGAAGCCTAATAAAGTTCTATCCTCCACTATGTACCTTATTTATGAAGCTCAAGTTCATGCTGCTTCAGGAGGAGTGCAAGCGTTGCATCTGTAATCTCTGGCAATGATTCATTAAACCATTGTTTTCGCATTTGATATCGGGCATCGCTCAGCTGACTGAGCTCGAAGAATTACAGAGCTACACAAGTTTTGTTAGCCTACCACCCAGGGAAAGGAAGAAGACATTGCTAACTATCCCAGTTCTTTGTAGCATGTTTTTTTGAATTATACTATTGGCGACTGTTGGCAGAGACATTGATGTGCTGGGTTGGCCCATTTATAACTTTAAACGACAAGTCATTTTCCACCACCACTTACCAAGACGGCTGCTCCGAGGTCAGCTGAGCAGCAAAGCGAACAGGCTTTGTCCTGTCCCTATGGGGAATCAATCCCCTTGTGATGGCGCTCTCGCACCGGAATTTCTGCAGTGCTTTGCCGAATCCATGTTCAAACACAGCACAGCTCTTGACTTGAGAACCTATGGTCCTCGGACCTCTTCTTTGCCTCCAGTATATATTTTTATTTTTTTTGCTGTGATGCTGTTTTCTCTGCTTGTCCTCTGCATCTCTTGGCTGCTGGTGGTGCCCCTTTTCCCTCTGCGTCTCCTCCGGCGATGTTCTTGTATCGGGCAGGTGTGAATGGGGCAATGGTTTTCCGGTACCCTACAGCCAGCCTACTGGTGTGTGGTAGTGGTACCATGTGTCTGGAGAAAGCAGGTCAACAATGCATGTGACGATGTGATGGTAGGGTGTACCTTATTTTGTTTTAGAAAAAAAATACGTAGAGTATAGTACCTTGAGGAGGAGTTGATGCGATGGTGCCATTGTGGTAGCGTGGCCCTGGCTGCTGCTACCCGTGCAGGGTACGCCGTGCTGCTGCTGCTTAAATGGCCGTGTTTATCCGTTCGTACAGCCGTGCTAATCTTAAGAGAGGACGCCCAATCAATCGATCGCCCTTGAACCACCAACCCGTAATAAACCACCAGTGCCTTGCAATGACACACTGTGGTTAGTTCTCGCCATTTATTAATGTACCGCGGCGGGCGGCGAAGATCACCCTAAATGACAAGGCAAGGGCACTTCACTGCTAACAAGAAAGATTCTACTTCCTCACCAGCCGGCCAAGCCAACCACCCCAAGAGAGTAGAGGAGAGCTGGAGAGGACGCTTGTTTGGGCTCACATAGGATTCTTCCTTTCACGATTCCATCCTTCGTACGCTAGCATACCTGCATGTGTTTGCAATGCGGCATGCGTCCCATGTCGACCAGTAACTCTCATCTCATGATCTCATCTTGGGGGGAACACGAGATCACATGATCCGCAGGGTGGCCATTATTACCACAGGCTAAAGAACAGGCCGAGACAAGATTGCAACTGCAGTGCGAGGGCCGATCGAGGCCAGTAGAACCCGTCGTCATCATCTCCTCACTCGCGGTCACTTTCGCTGTCTGTCTATAGTAACACTCTGTACTACTAGTAGCAGTAGTACCGCTGGCTGGCTGGGTTGGGTTGGTTCTGGCGAGTGGGCGAGTGGCAGCTAGCAGGGAGGGGAGGCAGATCTGGAAGGGGTCGAAAATGTCAAGGCCTAGCAATGTAGTCATCGGAGTTGGAGCCGCTGAATCATGGCAGCGATCGCTGGCACGCTCAGCTTCGCCGGCTTCCTTTGTCAACAAAGCACAGCACAGCAGGCACGCCACCCCTGCTCTGCCCTGCTCTGCTCTTCCGAGTCCTTCCTTCCTTTCACATGGCAGCGCGGAAAGGAGCCTATGATCCCATTCATTAACTAACGGTAGCAGTACTGCTATCGACCTTCATTTCGTGTCCAGCCTGGGCATTAATTAGTTAAAATGCTCGTTTGCTAATTTGAGGATGATTAGTTTGCTGGGCACGCTCATTTGCTAGTAATTTGATGATGATGATGATTAGTTTACCGTATCCATCGACAAGGCCGAGATAAATTCACACAGCTTTCGCCTAGATTTACCTCGGGCAGTCAGCCAGTCTGGACCCTGGGTGTGACGCACCAGGCCGGGTGGGCTGACGTGCAGGGAGGGTACAGTACAGAGGACAAGGTACGGGGGGTAAAATGGTAAAAAGGGCGGGCGGACCCCTCCCTTCTCCTGCCTTCCAACGACACAAGAGAAGCGAGAGCCCAGTCAGCCCACCTCCCCTCTCCTCTCGGTGTGCAGCGCGGCGCGGCGCGCGCAGAGAGAGAAAGGAAGAGAGACACACAGAGATCCTCCTCCACGCATCACCATCATTCCAATCTACCTGCTCTGCTCCCCGCGGATTCCTCTGCGCTCTCGGTCGCCGCCGCCGCCGCCTCCTCTTCCGTGGGTCGCGCCGCACACGACGATCCTCCTCGGCGCCCGCGCGCGCGCGCTTCACGGTACGGGCTGCTTCCTCCTTCCCAAGTATTTCTTCCGTGTCTTCGCTCCCCTGCTGCACGCCACCTGCTTGACGGTGCGCCGCCACCGTTCCGTGGGCGTTGTTGAGGTTGGTTACGGGCTTGCGTCTGTGTCTGTTGCGGTTCGTCAGTTTTGCGGGGTGGGGGAATGGAAGCAGGATCGGCGCCTTGTGTTGTTTATCGGGGTGGAACTATCGGCGAAGCCGCGCTCCGTTGCGTAGTTTTTTTTCACTTGGTGGTGAGTGCATCGGCTGGATGAATGTGGGACTTGGTTGATTCGATCAAGGACGGCATATATGGAGAATTATCATGGGGTTTCAGTTGGTAATTTGACGTGCGTTGTGTGTCTGCGTGTTTATACAGGTTTAACTTCACTCTGGGCTGCTGCCGCTTTGGCTTTGCTGGCAGAAACCACCGCGTTAGTCGTATTCTTATCGTAGCAGCGAGGTTCGAGAAGTCAGTCTTACCTACACTTCTCGGGAATGTGGGAGCGATTGCTGAATTTCTGCTTTCGTTCGCCGTTTCTTCCTGAAGCAGCAACGTTACAAGGTGTACTTTATGGATCATGTGGGCACCAGTGTATCCAATGCGTGCTGGATGGTGGCATTGTTCAGTTGCTGCTGGTAGAATTTCAGTGTCGCTACGTTCTCGCTGAAAATGATGGTGGTATTTGTAGGAGATGAGGTTTTTGGACTCGTGGTCTTTCTGGGAGCTCACATTTGCAACTGCCTTCCTGAAATATTCGTGGGGCTTCCTCTTGGTTTACTGAATATTTGCCCTGTTGATTGCATGTTTGGTAGATCCAGTTCGGTAGAATTGTTCTATGTCTGTAACTCTGAACAAGCCTTACTGTTAGCTTCAGGAAGTTGCTAGCACTTGCTTATGTTTTCTGGTTCGTCGTGTTTACCCAAGAAGAAAGATTGTTCAAGATGATCTCATAGTTTGAGCTGGAAAGGGAATGGCTAAGCCTTGCTTCATGTAGATTTCAAGATTTGGATTGTCTTTGTGTGTTACTTTCATTTGTAGCTAACTCACTACATGTTGTGCTCATGTGTTACACCGGTTTAATGTGAGAGTTCGTTGCTTCAGCCAAGGAGAGCATAAGGAGAATATCATTGGGTTTCAGTTGGTAATTCGACCGTGCGTGTGTGTTTTCTAAGAAAAGGGGTCACCCCCGCCTCATTTACGTCGTGTGTGTTTATACAGGTTTAATTCCACACTGGGCTGCCGCTTTGCTGGCACCACCATTTTAGAGTTGTTTTCTTATCTTAGCAGTGAGGTTCACGAAATCACTCGTGCCTGCACTTCTCGGGAATGTGGGAGGAATTGCTGAAATTCTGTTTTTGTTTGCCATTTCTTCCTGAAGCAGAAACATTATGAGTCATGGATACTTTATGGATTACGAGGGAACCAGTGTATGCAATGTGTGGTGGGTCGTGGCATTGCTCAGTTGCTGCCAGTAGAATTTGGTATCACCACGTACTTGCTGACATTCGTAGGGGACGGGGTTTTGGACTCGTGGTCTTCCTGGGAGCTCACATTTGCAGCTGTCTTCCTCAAGCATGCATATGCCTTCCTGTTGGTTGACTGAATATTTGCCCTGCTGATTACTTATTTTGTACATCCAGTCCTTATAATTGATTGCTAATGTTGTCTGATTAGTCGTGTTTATCCGAGAAGTGAAAAAAACCCGTAGATGATTTGATAATTTTAGCTGGAAAGGGAATTCTGCCTAGCTTCACATATATTTCAAGATTTCTTTTGTTTTGATGTGTTACTGTCATTAGTAGCTAACTTGCTATATGCTGTGCTCATGTGATTAGTTGCCCAACTAGTGCAACCTTATTACAATGTGTACTGAGCATCATTCATTTTTCCTTGCCAGGTTCTGTGATCTACTTGATGAATGGTTAATACCATTGGCCCCAAGGAAAATCCTAAGAGAAAGAGGATAACTTACATTTCTTGATACAGGCTAAGTTAAATTACCCGTGTGGCAGCAAATGGCTGCGATCATGTTATGCACGTGCAGCGGGGACCAATCCAAGTTTGAAGAGATGCCCCGATCGCCGGAATCTCTCGCGACACGGGATTTCTCAGCAAGTGGTTCTTGTTCAAAACCAGGAAAACGAGAAGCAACGCCTGATGATAGCCAAGTGAATGAAGTGGAATCGGACTTAAGAGAGACTCTTTCACTAAATTATGAGGTTTGCCTGAATCCTTCTCTCTTCAAGGAAGATGATTACGTTGCTGATTTGCTCACTGTTGGATTTATCTGATTATGTAACAGGAGGCCCGGGCATTGCTGGGTAGACTGGAGTATCAGAGAGGAAACTTTGATGCAGCATTGCAAGTCCTTCAGGGCATTGATATAAGAAGCCTCAAACCACGAATGACCAGTGCTGTTACTGAAAGTGCCAAGCCTAAAGTTTCTCCACGTTCTTCAAGAAGGAAAACCTCACAAGTGAATGGAATGCTAGTGCATATGTCAATGCATTCTGTAAGTTTGCTTCTGGAAGCCATATTGCTTAAAGCGAGATCTTTGGAAAGACTTGGTAGAGTGACAGGTACTGACTGAAGTTCTTATCTATGTGATTTCTTGCATTGTACTTTAGCATCATCATCTGAAATTGCCATAGTAGTTTTAGAAGATTTGCCAAAACAAAAGTCTGATGTATGAGGGCTTTGTTTCCTAGTATTTCATAGGATTAAACAGAAACAGAAACCTATGTAATTGCATTGGATAAAGCCATACTATATTTCTTTGTCCATCATACAAGTTATATGCATGTGCCTCAATTAAAAATCTCTGCAACATCCAATCTGAGTTTCACTTTGATTTAATGTTGAATTTACATGACAGATGCTGCAGAAGAATGCAAAACCATCATAGATATTGTAGAGTCTGCATGGCCGAATGGTGTTCCTGAAGGTACTTCCGAAGACTGTAAGTTGATAGACATGTTCCACTCGGCTCTAGAATATCTTCCTAACCTATGGATGAAAAGTGGTTGTTTTGAGGAGGCCATAACTGCATATCGGAGAGCTCTTGCAAGGCCCTGGAATTTGGATTCTCAAAGGTCCGCCAACTTACAAAAAGACTTAGCGGTGACTCTACTGTACTGTGGTATTGAAGTGAAGTCTCCTCAAGAGTTCAGTCAGCAACAGAACTTGGCAACCCCGGAGAACAACATCGAGGAAGCAATTCTGCTCCTGTTTGTACTTATCAGAAAGCTAACCTTCCAAGAAATAAAGTGGGATCCTGATCTCGTGAACCATTTGATGTATGCACTGTCATTGTCTGGTCATTATGAAGTCTTGGCCAGGCATCTAGAGATGTTGTTACCTGGAACCTATAGCAGATCAAAAAGATGGTACGTTCTCGCGCTTTGCTACAGTGCAGCTGGCATGGATGATAGTGCCTTAAACATCATAAGGAATGGTTTCCGTGTGTTACAAAGGAAGGGGAAACCTCATATTCCATCTCTTCTTCTAGGAGCCAAACTATGTTGTAAGAACCCAAAGCATGCTTCTGAAGGAATAAAATTTGCAAATAAAGCCAGGGAGTCATTCAGAAGTCATGATATGCATTTCATCAGTGCTGTGAATCATTTCCTTGGTGTTTGTTATGGACCTTTTGCTAGGTCATCCACTTCTCACACAGAAAAAATGAGATTGCAAGATGATGCACTGAGGCTGTTGCAGGATGCTGCAGCAACGGCGAAGTATAATCCTGAAATACTGTACAGCCTTGCTTGGGAAAATGCAATGCAGCGCAAACTGAATGCAGCCATTGAAAGTGCAGCGGAATGTCTCGAAATGGTGACAGGAAGTTCAGTGAGTACCTGGAAGTTGTTGATTCTAGTGTTATCTGCACAGCAGAATTTGGAAGAAGCTGAATCAGTAGCCGATATTGCACTAGATGAGGCTGAGGAAGAGGATCAAATGGGTATTTTGAGGCTAAAAGCACTAATTCAGTCCTCCCGTGGACAATTCAAGTCTGCTGTGGAATCTTTTAGGATTTTGCTTGCAATCATTCAAGCAAAGAAGGAAATCTGGAAATTGACCCCTTATGATAAGGTACGGCCACTTACGTTTCTTACCAAAACTCAAATGATGATAGCATGTGTCTACTTTCTTTAATATCCACTTGGCCTACACAGGTTAAATCCCTGCATAAGTTAGAGATGGAAGCATGGTTAGATTTGGCATCAATATACACAAAGCTTGAAGCATGGCATGACTCAAACATCTGTCTTGACAAAGCAAAATCCATCGATTTCTTATCTCCAAAGTGCTGGCATGTCAAAGGTAAATATTCTTACAATCTTGACTATGCTATCGTTTGTGGCTAATTGTGCTCCACATGAGGCCTGGTTCTGATGCTTACCTTCATTCTAGTAAGTTACATGCCTAACATAAAAAGATTACTCTGAATTACTCCCTCCGTAAAGAAATATAAGAGCGTTTAGATCACTAAAGTAGTGATCTAAACGCTCTTATATTTCTTTACAGAGGGAGTAGTTAGTAAGCATTGGAGTTGGTACTTACACCCATAGCCGACTAACTTTTACCAAAACTGTGTGTGCCGGCTTTTAACCTCCAAACCTTACCACTCCGAATAATATCAGGACAAATTATTTTTGGCCAAAACAACCTCATGCCAGTACATACTGCACAGGCTATAATCTCTCTTTTTTTTTTTTGAACACTGGAAGGGTCCTGAAGGACCCAACATAATATTATTAAAGCTGGGGAACAGAACATTTTACAACGAAGCCCAACAAAGACAAAGAAAATGCAAACAAGCCCCTGGCTTTAACAGAAAGGACCCTAAACTGAAAGTAAAAACGCGATCGAGTCCAAAGCATCATCCACGCAGGTTGAATCTCGCCGGCGCCGGGGACGGACCACTTGGGCCAAGGAGATCGCCGTGGTTGCCGTAGCAGACCAAGGCCACCGAGCAGATGATGAAGCTGCCTCCCATCTGGCAACGCCGGGAGGAATAGAAGCGGTCGCCCTTCGACCAGAATGGTCACCGACGAGGAAGGAAAGACAGGCCATCGACCGCCGTCATTGCAGAACTTAAGCAGGCGCCATCGTCTTCCGTCGAACATCGGCGAGAATAAGTCCAACTCCAATCGCCACCTCACAAAGATCCACCCTCTCTGCACCTTTCCTCCATCAGCATGATAGCCTCCAGGAACTAGAGAGAGAAGAGTCCTTGCCTGCAGCTCAGGGACAGGAAAACCGAGCTTATTGGAAGAGCTCTTGCCGGATCCGCCACCAACCGCTGCCTTCCACCGTGGAAGGCCACCTTGGGATGGAACCAGCAGCCACTGGCCGCTGCTCGAAGACGCCAGGGCGGAGCTCAGGAACGGCATGGCTCCAACAACCGGCATAAAGCCAAACTCCACTAAGGAACAACTAAGCTAGAGCTAATATGTACAGCGCAACCCCCAGGCTCCTCTCCCGCCTCTGCTCCGGCCGGCCTCGCCGTTGGAGAGATTGGGGATCGGGCCGGGCACTCACAGGCACCGGGCGACTCTCAAAGCGGCTAGAGAGATGAGAAGGGTTGAAAGTGCGATCATTCCTCACAGGCTATAATCTAACAAGCTATGAACACCAACTTTGTCAGCCCTCAGATTTACATGTTACATGACGATCACCAGATACTTGATGATTGAAGTATTAATCTAGCTATGTGCAGATATTAAGATTTCCAAAAGAACATTGTATTTATCTGTTATCATCTTTGATTTCTGGCTCGGTCATACAATTGAGGTTGATATTAGCTGCATGTGCTTAATTAATGGTATTTGTTTTCACTTGACAACAAGAAATTGTCAGCAACAACAAAAATGACTGGACGTTAAGGAGATTTGATTTGTCCCTGAAACTCTGTTGGCTTAGTGCTATAATTCACTATCGAACAATTAAATGTTGTTTACATATTTGCGGGTAACGGACATAATGATATTGCATGTCAGGAGCAACTACAAAAAGTAACGGTGATCCCAGATATCTGAATGGGTAGCCAAAGGCATGTTTGTGTTAGATTTGTTATTGTCATTTTCATATTGTGAATCAATTGCTACACTTGCTGTTGTTCATTCTGCTCTATGATTTTCAGAAGCGCTAACATGTGTGCTTTTCCAGGCCTTATATTGGAGGCCCAGTCCTTGCACCAAGAAGCCCTCGAGGCATTCTCATTCTCCCTCTCCATCAATCCAGACTATGTCCCTAGCATGGTTTCTATGGCAAGCATTCTAAGAACCCTTGGAGCGAAATCATCGTCAATCGCGAGAACTTTCCTGCGCAGCGCCACCCGCCTAGAGCCAACAAACCATCAAGCCTGGATGGGGCTCGGACTCGTCCTGAAATCTGAAGGATCGGTGCTTGAGGCCGCTGACTGCTTCCAGGCAGCTTACGAGCTCCTAGAGTTGTCACCTATTCAGTATTTCTCCGAGCAACTGCCCATCTTGCTGCAGTAGGAACCCGTCGCCTTGCCAGATATCAAAAAGGAAAAGAAAGTAGTACATTGCCTTGCCAAATAGCACAGGTTTTGCTGTAGAAATCTCATTGCATCCTTGGCCTCCAACCAGTAAATTATGTGAATGTAGTATACCCATTTCCTTAGATGGACATCCTTTACCAATTTTGTTTTGTGGATGAGCAGTTATGGTAAATTATGTGAGTGTAGGTATTTCTGTTAATGTTGCAACTTCCTGTGCTGCACATTCAGTTTTGTTCTATTGGAAGAACATAAATCAAAGAGATATGCTTGGTAGAGTGAATTTCCATTGCTCGAAGAATCTGTTTCCATCTCACAGGGAAAAGGTTTCCACTACACTATTGTGAAAATCTCAGAAATCAATGAAATCCAGTCCTAAAACTAAAATACCAAACCATGGTCTCTTTTCTAAACGAAAAGAGCATTCCCGTCATTAGATGAAAATGCCGATTTTGTTTTTTACATCACTGCATCCATAAAGATCAGTGCAACCGCCCTCTAGTAGTGCCAACTTTTCACTGTTAAAGCAGAGATGTAGTAGTGCCTTGGATTTCAGATAGGAATATCTCCAGCTTTTCTTTGAGGAATATTTCATTGGTTTTCTGCACTTAACCCGAAAGCTAGTTTTAAAACAAGACCTGCTCTGTGAAGTGATGGAAGCAGTGGGGGTTTAGGCTTGGGATCTGTTCAGTTGAGGAAAGGGAAGGAAGACGATCATGATAGATTGGTGAATGAAGCTATCCAAGCAAAGGATATGCGCCACACTGACTGGGGCAGTGGACAAGTGAAGAGAATGTTTTGTGTTGTCTCCATCTTACCAGAGTTTACAATCGGTATCCCAGTGACGTTTACTTAATTCTGCAGCAGATTGAATGCGAACATTCATAACTAGCCACGTAAAGTGCTTCACCTTCAAAGGAGTAGGAGATTTCCACATATTATCTATTCCCTCCGTTCTCTAATATAAGACATCTTAGCTTTTTCTTGGTTCATATATATCTAGACACATTTTTGTATGTATGTTCACCCATTTTAGGATGTATGTAGTCAATATGTTGAAATAGCTAAAAGGTCTTATATTAGAGAATGGAGGGAGTGCTCTTAAATCAGAAGTGCCACTTCATTAAAACTTTGATTTATCTAATGCCAACAATATTTTCTTCATTGCAACTCACCAGACTTTGATTTATCTAAAGCCAACAATATTTTCTTCATTGCAACTCACCAGACTTTGATTTATCTAATGCCAACTATATTTTCTTCATTGCAACTTACCAGTTTGACTCTTCAAAATTACTTGTTGTAGAAGTGGAAAGTATCTAGACATATTTTAAGTTCTAGAAATATCAATTTCTATCCATTTTTATGGTAAGTAATTCAGGACGGAGGAAGTAAATAAATACTAAGAGCGTTGAGTAAATATGGAAGCCGTTCCTCATGAAAAGGACTGTCGACTCGAAGACCGAACGCCAAATTGGCTGTTTTGATCCATTTACTTGTCCGCTTCTTCACTTTCTGTGCCACTAATTGGGGGAGCACATTGCTAATTTTACTTTCATACTCCCTCCGTCACTTCTGCAACAAGTGATTCCAAGACGGAGGGAGTACTATCTTGGCTCAGAGGAGCTGAAGCCATCACATACAACCTGCAAACCCTGTCTCCAAGGCATGCACGCGAACAAAAAGTTGATACTGAGATACAACTAACAAAACAACAGAGCAAGTTCTATTCAAACATAAAACACATACGGCAGGAATAAACTAAATATTTAGTTTCAACTCATAACCTCCATCCAGAAAGTAACACGAACAAAACAAGATAGCTGAACGCTGGCTAGGAATGTCGACAGAAGTACTCAAGAAATCAGCCATCAAAACTGACTACAAAGTTCACGACACCCAGGTGGCACATATATCATCTTCTAGATATGATGAAGCAGCAAAATAGCGACTTCTATTTTCTACTCAGCAGCAGCAACCTCCTCCGCTCCAGGAATCACCTCGTCTCCATCAGCAGGCCTGTCAAGCTTCACACCAACATCCTCCTTGTAGTCACCGTGCACCTGGAACAGGCAACATAGGTCACATTAGAACTTCAGTAGGCATGGATAACAAACAATCAACACCATCTATCTAATGCCCAGCTAACACTATCTTCAGTAGACATGGTTGTGCCATGAGACAATTACCTCCATGAGCTTCCCCAGGTCGAACTTGGGGGCCTTCAGGATCTTCACCTTGCGGACGTACACGTTCTGGAGGGGGAAGATGCTTGAGGTGGCCTTCTCAATCTCCTTTCCGATCACCTCAGGGATGAACTTGTTCACAAGCTCCTTCAAGTCACAGCTTGCAGCTTGGTTGACCATGATCTCAACCATCTTGCGGCGGATCTACAGGCAAGAAACACAGGTAGAGTTGTTAACAACCAGCTCAATGAACACAAACATTATCCATGCTAAAAGAGCAGGGTGAGAAAAAAATCACCTGTCTGATCTGACTTGCTTGAGCATAGCAAGTGCGCTTCACCTGGTTTGGGCGTCTCTTGGTGAAGCCAATGGCAAACATGCGGAGCATGTAGTTGTCAGTTGTCTTCACATCCACATGAGCCTCAATGAGTGTCTGCCACTTCCTCACAAGAGACCTGAGCTTATCAGTGGTGAAGTCCATGCCCTGGCAAGAGGAAGAACGGGTTAGCAAAGCAAAAAACACAACATAACATCAGATTTCAGGCAATGACAAAGAGATAATTACCCAGAAGTTGGTGAGGACATTCATCCCTTGCACATCCTCAGCACGGAGTCTGATCTTCCTGTAGGCCTGGTCCTCATCGTTCTGAAGATCAGCTAGGGATACTTCAAACACCCTGTGCTTCAGACCCTCTGAGGCAATCTAAAACAATATTGAAATGTGCAGTCAGCTAATACTGTCATAATCTCCACAAAAGCAAGCATTAAAAATGTTTTAAATGAATGTAAAATGGAAAGGCTTAGAAATGTAGTTTCCATATGTCCACCGCTACACATATGTATGCCCAAGTATCACTACGATAACAAGAACTACAACATAGACACACAGTTAGCAAGAATCAGTTAGGCCAGACACCACCTAGTAACAACACTTGAATGCTGAGTTACTGATTCTTAGCAACAAACTACTCCCTCTGTCCCATAATATAAGAACGTTTTTTACACTAAACTAGTGTCAAAAACGTTCTTATATTATGGGACAGAGGGAGTAAGTGCTAGCTTCAAAACAAGTGGACTGTGACTATTAACACCAAATAAATTGTGCAAGTGTGACAAAAGATGCATGATTTCATTTCATACATACGTGGGATGCTTGACAAATTACAACATTGAGACCCATATGCGAGACAAAATAGTAAATCTGAAGTAACATCAATTATCAGCAGGGTACACAAAGAATGGTTTATAAGTAATAGAGATTGCATTCTAGTGCTAGTCTATCACGTCCTTCAGCGCTTAACACAACAAGGCAACCTTCAGAAAATGGTTGAATCCGTTTCTTGCCTTGCCAACAGGACTAATAGATCACAATCGAGTATATGAGAGCAGGCAGACTACTAGACAGCTAATCCCTGGGACAGAAGGCATCAAAGGAAGTGACAAACACCGCACGAGCAGATGCAAGGCCGGGGAGAGCATACCTTGGTACCCTGTGTCCTGGACACGAGGGTCTTGCCGACGTTGCGGCTGGTGAACAGCAGCGGCGCCTTGATGTCATACCACTGCTTCTTGGTGAACGGATCGACGCTGCAAAACCAAGAGAAACCAGGCAAGAAACCGCATCAGCCCATGACGAAGGAAGAGGAGATGAAACAGATCCTAGATCAGGACGAGCGGGGTGGAGGAGGAACTCACGCCTTCTTCTTGCTACCCTTCCTCCCCTTGGAGATGCGCTTGTTCTTGCCGACCGCCATGGTTGCCGCTGTGGGTGGAGTGGCGGCGCTGCGGCGTCTGGGGGCTTGAGCGTCGGGGCTTCTTGGGCGCGAGAGAAGCCCTACACAGGCGATGGGGAGTATATATAGTGGCGCTTCGAGGGTTTCCATTCCATCGTGTGGTCGCGAGGATGCCGGGTTGGATGGACGGATGGGATGCGGGGAAGCCCATGTGGGCTCTTCGGGGAGATTGCGTTGAAGCTTCTGACTCCGCTTGGCCCAATAGTGTATGGCATGGGCTCGGTCCGTCTCTTCTTTTGGTTGCCTGCCACACACAAGGGAGCTTGGGCTAGACAAAAATAAATACGTTTTTGCTAAAGCACATATGAGGATTAGGTTTTTTAGGCTAAAATGAGAATTAAGTAGTGCACATCTACCCGTCAAAAAAAAAGTAGTGCACATCTAAGTTCGTCACCACGCAATTAGTTGTTGTTAGATTCGTGCAAAAGGTTTGTCTCTGCTGTCGGGCTCGTGTTTGTCTCCTGGCGGGCCATGTTTGCGTTTTGTGTTCATCTCGCATGGGCATTTTTGTGTTTTGTGGGTTATATGGGTTGCGTGTATTGCTCACCTTGTTGTTGTGTTTTTTTTGCAACAAAGTGTGACACGGCGAAAGAACTGAAGAGTCAGCCTTTTATAGGAGGAGTGCATGTGACCTCTTATGTACCGGTTTTGGGCTAGAAGCTTCCAACTAGTATTTTGTTTTTTCTCCTTTGCTTTTTTTGGGTTTTTACAAAAAAAAATCTATTTATTTATTGTTTCTTTTTTCCATTGATTTGTTTTCAAAATCATGATTTTTTTTGTTTTTCTAAATTTTATTTTCTTTACATTTTTTTTGTTTTTTGGATTTATTAATTCTCATCTATATGATTATTAACAATGTGACATCAAAGTTGTCCACCACATGATAAGGCATGTAAGATTCGTGCAAAATTGTCTTGCTCGTGTGCACTGTGCCTTGAGTCGCACTAGCATTTGCGTTTCAGGCCATTTTTTTGTGTTGTATTAGTGGCTGTTTTTCCGTTGTCTTGCGTGTATGCGCCAGTGTGGGTATATGTGCATTGTTTTATATGGGTCGTGACTTTGTTTTTCTAGTTGCGCACATTGTAGAACTGGAAATTAGTCATATTTTCATTGAGTCTTTTTCAATTTTAATTTTTGAATTTTAGTCATTTGTTTTTGCTTGGTTTTGGATGTCAGAGTTTTCTTCGACTATCTATTTTCAGTATTTTCAATTTTGTCTCACTTTTAGTTTTCAGTTTTGATTAGTACAAGTAGTCATTGTTAGACCTTTGACATGAAACTCGCCCTTATCCAGTTGAATGCACACCTTCAACACCCTCTTGCTTGTCCCAGCTGCATGTTTACCTTTGACACAAAACTCAACTGGCTTAGTTGTATGTTCGTTCTCGACACGTAACTGACCTCGATCTAGTTACATGTCCACTCTCAAAACACAACTCGCCCCGACCTAGTTGCATGTCCACCTTTGACCCAAAACTCAACTGACCCAGTTGCATGTTCATCTAACACGCAACTCGCCGTGACCTAGTTGCACGTCCATCCTTGACCTGAAACTCAACCCACCCAGTTGCATGTTCACTATCAACACGCAACTCACCCTGACCAAGTTGCATGTCCACCCTTCACTCGAAACTCAACCGAACCAGTTTTCACTGGAAATCATATACCTGAGTGCTACTTGGTCAAGGTGAAATGTATTTGAGTTACATGTCCACCCCTGACCCAAAACTCAACCAATCTAGTTGCATGTCCACCTTCGAGACGCAACTCGCCTCAACCCAATTGCATGTCCACCTCGACACGCAAATCGCCCCAACCTAGTTGTATGTCCATCCTTGACCTGAAACTCAACCGACCTAGTTCTATGTTCACCCTCGACACGCAACTCACCCCAGTTCAATTGGATGTCCATCCATAACCTGAAATTCACGAACCCAGTTGCATGTTCACCCTCGACACGCAACTCGCCCTGACCCTGATACACCTCCAACGTATCCATAATTTTTTATTGTTCCATGCTATTATAGTATCAATCTTTGATGTTTTATATACAATTAGAAGCAACTTTATATCATTTTTTGGGACTAACTTACTAACTTAGTGCCCAGTGCCAGTTGTTGTTTTTTGTTTGTTTTTGACTTTGCAGAATATCAGTACCAAATGAAGTCCAAATGCCACGAAAATTTTTGGAGATTTTTTTCTGGCAATAAGAGACCCTGGAAGCTTCGGGGAGGAACGAGAAGATGAGGGAGTGTCCCACTAAGCACTAGGGCGCGCCCTAGTAGGTAGTGGGGCCCACGAGCGTCCGTTTGACCTAACTCCGCCTCTATAAATTCTCAAAAATCAAAAAACCTACCAGGAAACCACGAAATACTTTTTCAGTCGCCGCAAGCCTCTGTTCTCAAGAGATCCCATCTGGGGACCCTTTCTAGCACTCTGTCGGAGAGGGAATCAATTACGGAGGGGTTCTACATCAACCTTGCCTCCCCTCCGATTATGTGTGAGTAGTTTACCACAGACCTACGGGTCCATAGTTAGTAGCTAGATGGTTTTTTCTCTCTCGGTTGTAACACCCCATGTATTAAGTTACAGTAATCACCCTATTGATTATGCCATGTTGTCATGATCAAAAGTGCTTAATCATCATTAGTATCATATTCCTTTTCAAATTCAAATTCAAATGGAAATTCAAACTAGAGTAAAAATAAAAGTTGTCCAACATAGAAACTAAAATGTGCGATAAATAGCAAATATTGCAGAGACTATTCTAAAATTGAAACTAACAATTAATAAATTAATTAGGTGGCTCTAACATTATCAAAACAACAAAGTTTAATGCATTTTATTTATTATAAAATTCGTGTTAGCTCCAATTGTCTCCAAACCAATTTTTGGCAGTAGCAGATAATGCCTAGCATTTAATGGAACAAGTGCCATATTTTGCAAAAGTCATTTGGTTTAAAAAGAAAATACAAAACAGAAAATGAGAGAAAAGAAAATAAGAAAAAGAAATAAAGCCAAAAATAAAAGAAAACAACCCCCCCTGGCCCAACTAGGCCACAGCCCAGCCGGCCGACCCATTCCCCTCCTACTTACCCCCCCCCACCACCCCCAGAAACCCTAGCCCACTCCCCCCCTCGCTCCCTCCCCCTCTCCCGATCCAGATCGGGATCGGGCCGAGCCCCGCGCCCGTCGCCGCACGTCGCCGCCTCGTCGGACCTCGCCTCCCCGTCCACATCGCCATCCCCGTCTCCCTCCCCGAGCACCGCTGCCTTTGCCCTACGCTCCGCAGTGAGCGCCGCCCGTCTCCCCTCACCCCCTCTGACCTCGCTCCGCCTCGCCCCTCTCGCTGCCGTGCGAGGCCGCCGCTGCCCCGCGCCGCTCTCGCTCGCCGCGGCCTCCTTCCCACGCGCACCACCGTTGCGCCCCGAGCGCGCTCGCACCCCCCTCCTCCTCAGCGCCCGCTGCTCGCCGCCTCGCCCCTCACCGCCGGCCCGCGCCTGGCCGCGCCCGGCGCCCGCTCGCCCCTGGCCAGCGCCGCGCCGCGCGCTCGTGCCGCTGTGGCCTCCTGGGCCACTACCCAGTGGGGCCCGAGGCCCCTGTGCCACTAACTAGGGGGCCCCAGCCCCTAGGACGATTTTTAAAAATAAAAATTAAATAAAAATGAATTAATAAAACTATTAATTAATTAATTAATTAGTGAATTAATTAAGTTAATTAACTTTGATTAGCTTAATCTAATTAAGTAGTTAGTCTAATTAAACAGTAAATTAGTTAATCACTAATTAACTGGACAGAGTATGACAGGTGGGACCCACGTGTCAGGTTGACTACTGATGACGTCAGCATACACTGTTTCGGATAATGTTGAGTTTAAATAAATAATTAAATTCCAGAAATTAATAAAAACTTTAGAAAATCATATTAAATAATCCGTAACTCCGATGAAAATACTTTATACATGAAACTTACTCAGAATTTTGATACGAACCCGAATACGCCCTCTGTATTCCTGTCGGACGCCCCTAGCTATATGAACGTTGAACTTTTAGACCGATTTCAATAAATGAATAGTGCATGACTCTAATAAAATAAATCCAAACAAATTCCTAAAATAACTAAATGACTTAGACATGCCTTCAGGCAACCCTGCACTGCACGTTAGCATAGCCTGCTCCGTGTTGCTTATGTTTGTCGTGTATTTATTTGTTTCCTCCCCCTCTTCTCTCTCGATAGACCCCGACACCGACGTCGTCCCCGAGACCAACGCAGCTCAGGAGCCCGACGCCACCACTGACGACCTTGCCCTTGCCGCCGAGCAACCAGGCAAGCCCCCCCCTTGAGCATACCGATATCGCCCATTCTATTTTCTCATGCTTGCATTAGAATTGCTGCTGCTGCTGCTTTACCTATTCTGATGCATAGCCTGTTTACTGTAACCTGCTGTTGATAATTACCTGCATATCCTAAACTGCTTAGTATAGGCTGGGTAGAGACCTATTAGTGACCCCGCTAGTCCCGACTGCCCCGCTGGATTATCAGAAGACCCGATCAACGGGATTGAAGAACAGGCCCCGGCACCGCACATCATCCCCCCCCCTTAGTTGTAACGACACTGCAGCGTTACTGTCAAGTGCCGAGGGTGAAACCACTTGTAGCACTTCTGATGTTAACTCTGTAGAGAAGCTGTTCGGGCATGGTCATCGAGGGTGATTCCTCCTTCACCGCTTCCGATAACGACGCTGTCGTACAACACCACAAGTGTGAACCCAGCGAGGGTGATTCCTCCGAGTTCACCTTGACGGATACATCAAGTGGGAATTCAACAAGGGTGATACCTCGGATTCCCCTGATGTTATGGACACGCGGATACTTGGACCTTACACTGTTACTTGGATAGGCGGGTCGACCCTGAGGGGTACCCGCGTGCGCCTAAGTGGCGAGTGTTGTGAAGACGGGTTGCCTGTATGGTGCCCGAGTGATGAATACGAGGCGTGGCCGGGCATTCTTGGCCCTTGCCGCAAGTCCTCGAGATGGGGCGATGGGGTCACATCTTTCGTGAGTCTCTGCTCGTTACCGCAAGCCCCTAGTCCACTAACGATTTGGATATTTGATCCAAGAGGGCCTCTGGCCTGATAGCACTAACCATCACGTGGGCATAGTATGGGCGTTCTGCATCGTAGCATCAGCCGAAAGCTCTGTCAGACGTCCAGTTCAGCACTGTGGCCGGGCTGGGCCGGCACCATCTTGAGGGCTGGAGCCTGGTTCACCCGGCACGCAACGACCCGGAGGGCGAGGGGCGATGGCTAAGACCCCCTTGCGCTTAGGATGTAGACCGACGGGGACCTCTCTGCTGAGCTGTAGGTAGGGTTGCGGTGTATCGTTTGGCCGAGGCCGGGCATGACCCAGGAAAGTGTGTCCGACCGGAGTTAATCGAGCGTGTTGGGTAAGTTGGTGCACCCCTGCAGGGAAGAACACATCTATCGATAGCCGGTCCTACGGTAAAGGACACTCGGAGTTGTATCCCGATCGACACAACTAGACCTTGAGATGAGACCTGGATATGAGGCTCTGGGATTGCTTCTCGCAGGGAGTCGAGAAGGGATCTCAGGACGAGGTTGATGACTATATGGCTCTGGGATTGCTTTCTCGCAGGGAGCCGAGAAAGGATCTCTGGGTGAGGTTGAGACTTAATGATACTGCTACTTTATATTGATCTGTTCTGCTCTCTTCTATTGCTGCAAGACCGCTGAAGATGCTAGTCTTCGATAGGACTAGGCCTTCCCTTTACTCTGGCATTTTTGCAGCCCAGTCCACATATACAGCCTTCCTTTGATAATGTTGCATATGTAGTGTAGATCCTTGCTTGCTGAGTACTTCTGAGTACTCACGGTTGCTTTGTTTTCCTTTTCTCCCCATATCAGTTTGTCGTGACCAAGATGACGGAGCCCCTGAGACAGCTGTCCTCGCCGACGATCGCTACTACTACCCCGAGGGTGGATACTACTACGAGTTGACTGACGACCATGAGTAGGTTCGGAGGGTCCCAGGCAAGAGGCCTGCGCCTTTCGATCGTAGTGTTTTATTTTGCCCCGCCTTTCTAAAGGCCTTTCTGTTTCTATTTCATATCTGTACTCAGATATCTGATGCTTCCGCTTCCGCTTGTTCGCAAGCTTATGTATTCGAGCCCTCGAGGCCCCTGGCTTGTAATATAAAGCTTGTATGACTTTATTTATGTTTTAGAGTTGTGTTGTGATATCTTCCCGTGAGTCCTTAGGCTTGATCATGTGCATTTGCGTGTATGATTAGTGCACGATTGAGCCGGGGGCGTCACATCGGTGTTCTTCAATACAATGTTCTCCTTGATGTTCTTGGAGTTCTATCCGATGTAATTCCTTTTTTTTGCGGTGTTTTGTTGGGATCCGATGAATTGTGAGTTTATGATCAGATCTTTCCATGAATATTATTCGAGTTTTCTCCGAACTCTTTTATGCATGATTAATATAGCCTCGTATTTCTTCTCTGATTTGTTGGTTTGGTTTGGCCAACTAGATTGATTTATCTTGCCATGGGAAGAGGTGCTTTGTAATGGGTTCGATCTTACAGTGCTCAATCCCAGTGACAGAAGGGGACATGACACGTATGTATCATTGCTATTAAGGGTAAAAAGATGAGGTTTATTCATACATGAGTTTATCTTGTCTACATCATGTCATCTTGCTTAAAGCATTACTCCGTTTTTCCATGAATTTAATACACTAGATGCATGCTGGATAGCGGTCGATGTGTGGAGTAATAATAGTAGATGCAGAATCGTTTCAATTTGGTAATCTCGGACGTGATGCCTATTGATACGTCTCCCATGTATCTATAATTTTTTATTATTCCATGCTATTATATTATCCATCTTGGATGTTTTGTATGCATTAATATGCCATTTTATATCATTTTTTGGAACTAACCTATTAACCTAGTGCCCAGGGCCAGTTGCTGTTTTTTTCCTTGTTTTTGTCTTTTACAGAAACTCAATACCAAACGGAGTCCAAACGGAATGAAACTTTTTGAGGATTTTTCTTGGACCAGAAAACAACCACGAAGCTTTGGTAAGAGGCCAGGAGACCCACGAGGGGGCCACAAGCCCTAGGGGCGCGCCCTACGCGCCCCCTAGGCTTGTGGGCCCCCCGTGGCTCTCCTAACCCTAATCTCTGCTCCATAAATACCCAAATATTCCCCTTATGTCATAGGGCACACCAAAAATGCTTTTTTGCCGCCGCAACCTTCTGTTCTCGTAAGATCTCATCTTGGGGCCTTTTCCGGCACTCTGTCAGAGGGGGATTCGATCACGGAGGACCTCTACACCAACCTTGCTGCCCTTCCGATGATGTGTGAGTAGTTTACCACAGACCTACAGTTCCATAGCTAGTAGCTAGATGGCTTCTTCTCTCTCTTTGATCTTCAATACAATGTTCTCCTCGATGTTCTTGGAGTTCTATTCGGTGTAATCTATTTTTGCGGCGCGTTTGTTGAGATCCGATGAATTGTGGATTTATGATCGAATTATCTATGAATATTATTTGAGTCTTCTCTGAACTCTTTTCTGCATGATTAAGATAGCTTTGTATTTCTCTTCGATCTATTGATTTGGTTTGGCCAACTAGATTGATCTATCTTGCAATGGGAGAGGTGCTTTGTTTTGGGTTCAATCTTGCGGTGTCCTCACCCAGTGACAGTAGGGGTAGCGAGGCACGTATTTGTATTGTTGTCATTAAGGATAAAAAGATGGGGTTTTTACCATATTGATTGGATCTATCGCTCTACATCATGTCATCTTGCTTAAGGCGTTACTCCGTTCTTGTTAACTTAATACACTAGATGCATGCTGGATAGCGGTCGATGTGTGGAGTAATAGTAGTAGATGCAGGCAGGAGTCGGTCTACTTGTCATGGACATGATGCCTATATTCATGATCATTGCCTTGGATATCGGCATAACTATGTGCTTTTCTATCAATTGCTCAACAATAATTTGTTTACCCACCGTATGTTTTCTTCAGGAGAGATGCCTCTACTGAAACCTATGGCCCCGGGTCTATTTTCTATCATATTATTTTCAGATCTATAAAACCAAAAACCCAAAAATACCTTGCTGCAATTTATTTATATTTACTTATCTTTTATACCCATCTCTATTAGATCTCACTCTTGCTAGTGACCGTGAAGGGATTGACAACCCCTTTTTCGCGTTGAGTGCAAGTGTTTGTTAGTTTGTGCAGGTGCATCTATCGGGGACTTGCTTGTGCCTCCTACTGGATTGATACCTTGGTTCTTAACTTAGGGAAATACTTATCTCTACTTTTCTGCATCACCCTTTCCTCTTCAAGGGAAAACTCAATGCAAGCTCAAGAAGTAGCAGGAAGAATTTCTGGCGCCATTGCCAGGGAGGTTCTACATCAAGCCTACCAAGTACCTATCATAAACCCTCATCTCTTGCATTGCATTATTTGTCATTTGCCTCTCGTTTTCCTCTACCCCACTTCTAAAACGTTTTCAGAAAAACACAAAAATATTTGCCTTTTTATTCGCCTTCTTTACGTTCGTCTTTTCGTTTGCTTGTGTGCTAGATTGCTTGCTTTGTCAAGATGTCTCAAGAAAATACCAAGTTGTGTGGTTTTTCCAACACTAACAATAATGATTTTATTAGTTCTCCGATTGCTCCCGCCACTAGTGCGGAATTTTATGAAATTAATGCTACTTTGTTGAATCTTGTTATGAAAGAACAATTTTCTGGTAGTCCTAATGAAGATGCTGCATCCCATCTAAATACTTTCGTTTAGTTGTGTGGTATGCAAAAGAAAAAAGAAGTGGATAATGATATTGTTAAATTAAAGCTATTTCCGTTCTCACTACGAGATCATGCTAAACTTGGTTTTCATCTTTGCCTAAAAATAGTATTGATTCATGGAATAAGTGTAAAGATGCTTTTATTTCCAAGTATTTTCCTCCCGCTAAGATCATCTCCCTTAGGAACGATATAACGAATTTTAAGCAACTTGATCATGAACATGTTGCACATTCTTGGGAGAGGATGAAATTGGTGATAAGAAATTGCCCTACTCGTGGTTTAAGTTTATGGATGATCATACAATTTTTTTATGCGGGATTGAATTTTGCATCTAGAAATCTTCTAGATTCTGCCGTGGGTGGTACTTTTATGGAAATCACATTAGGATAAGCTACTAAACTCCTAGATAATATTATAGCAAATTACTCTCAATGGCATACCAAAAGATCTTCTATTAGTAAAAAAGTGCATGCGATTGAAGAAATTAATACTTTGAGTGGAAAGATGGATGAACTTATGAAATTGATTGCTATCAAGGGTGCTCCTATTTATCCTAATGACATGCCCTTGTCTACTTTGATTGAGAATAATAATGAATCTATGGATGTGAATTTTGTTGGTAGGAACAATTTTGGTAATACACACGTATAGAGGCAATTTTAACCCTAGGCCGTTTCCTAGTAATTCCTCTAATAATTATGGTAATTCCTACAATAATTCTTATGGAAATTATAATAAGATGCCCTCTGATCTTGAGAACAATATTTAAGAATTTATTAATTCTTAAAAGATTTTCAATGCTATGGTAGAAGAAAAATTGCTTAAGATTAATGATTTGGCTAGAAACGTTGATAGAATTTCTCATGAGATTGATTGTTTTAAGATTAGATCTATGCCACCCAAGATTGATATTAATGAGTCTCTGAAAGCTATTAGAATTTCTATTAATGAAAGTAGGGAGAGAACCGCTAGGATGCGTGCTAAGAGAGAATGGCTGAAAAAGTATGTTCTTCTAGTTTTTGTGATAATAATGATGAAGATCTTAAAGTGATTGGTGTGACTCCTATTAAATCTTTGTTTTCTAATATAAAACTTGATAAAGAAGGGACTAGAGATGAGTCAACTTTAGCTAGAAGGCGTCCCAATAATTTGGAGGGTGAAGATCTTAATGAAAAAATTGATAAAAGTGGGATTGGCGAGGTCAAAACTTGAAGTAGTGATGAACCCACTCTTTTGGATTTCAAGGACTTTAATTATGATAATTGCTCTTTGATAGATTGTATTTCCTTGTTGCAATCCATGCTTAATTCACCTCATGCTTATAATCAAAACAAAGCTTTTACTAAACATATTGTTGATGCCATGATGAAATCTTTCGAAGAAAAACTTGAATTGGAAGTTTCAATCCCTAGAAAGCTTTGTGATGAATGGGAACCTACTATTAAGATTAAGATTAAAGATTATGAGTGCTATGCTTTGTGTGATTTGGGTGCTAGCGTTTCCACTATTCCAAAAAAATATGTGATGTGCTAGGCTTCCATAAACTTGATGATTGTTCTTTGAATTTGCATCTAGCGGATTCCACTATTAAGAAACCTATGGGAAGAATTAATGATGTTCTTATTGTTTCAAATAGGAATTATGTACCCGTATACTTTATTGTGCTTGATATAGGTTGGAATCCTACATGCCCTATTATTCTTGGTAGACCTTTCCTTTGAACGATTGGTGCAATTATTGATATGAAAGAAGGAAACATTAGATTTCAATTTCCGTTAAGGAAGGGCATGTAACACTTTCCAAGAAATAAAACTAAGTTTCCATATGAATCTATTATGAGGGCCACTTATGGATTGCATACCAAAGATGACAATACCTAGATCTATGCATTATGCCTGGCTAGGGGCCTTAAACAATAGCGCTTGTTGGGAGGCAACCCAATTTTATTTTGTGTTTTTGCTTCTGTTCTTGAATAAATATGCAATATTACTTCTGTAATAATTTTGTTTTATTGCTTTAATTAGTGTTTGAGCCAAGCAAGACCTTTGGGATGCTTTGGTATATCGTTGATTTGATTTTGCTGAAAAACAGAAACGTTTGCGTCTAGTAACAGAATTGTTAAAATTCACTGGAGCGTGGAAAAACTCTGAATTTTTACAAAATATTGATATATGAATTGCCTCTGGTTTCCTAATTTTTCTGAATTTTTGGAGTTACAGAAGTATGACTAACATTCAGGTCTTTACAGACTGTTCTGTTTTTAACAAATTCTATTTTTGATGTGTTGTTTGCTTATTTTGATGAATCTATGGGTAGCATCGAGGGGTATGAACCATGGAGAAGTTAGAATACAATAGATATAACACCAATATAAAATTGGAATGAGTCCACAACAGTACCTAAAAGTGGAGATTTGTTTTATCATACTAACGGATCTCACAAGTTTTTTGTTGAGTTTTGTGTTATGAAGTTTTCAAGTTTTGGGTAAAGTTTTGATGGACTACAAAATAAGGAGTGGCAAGAGCGTAAGCTTGGGGATGCCAAAGGCACCCCAAGGTAATATTCAAGGACAACCAAGCATCTAAGCTTGGGGATGCCCCGGGTGGCATCCCCTCTTTTGTCTTCAATCCATCGGTAAAATTACTTGAGGCTATATTTTTATTCACCACATGATATGTGTTTTGCTTGGAGCGTCTTGTATTATATGAGTCTTTGCTTTTTAGTTTGCCACAATCATCCTTGTTGTACACACCTTTTGAGACAGGTAGTTGCTCTAGTGCTTCACTTATATCTTTTTAGAGCACGGCGGTGGTTTTATTTTGAAGAAATTGATGAACTATCATGCTTCACTTATATTATTTTGAGAGTCTTAAAATAGTATGGCAATTTTCTTAGGTTATGAATTTGGTCCTAATATGATGGGTATTCAAGAGGGATATAATAAAAACTTTCATGAAGATCATTGAATATATGAGAAGTTTGATTCCTTGCATTAGTTTTGAGATATGAAGATGGTGATATTAGAGTCATACTAGTTGGTAATTATCTATTAGTAAAAATACGTGTGTTAAGGTTTGTGATTCCCGAAGCATGCACGTATGTTCTATCGTTATGTGATGAAGTTGGAACATGATTTATTTTTTATTGT
This sequence comes from Thinopyrum elongatum, assembly GCA_011799875.1. Classification (NCBI taxonomy): domain Eukaryota; kingdom Viridiplantae; phylum Streptophyta; class Magnoliopsida; order Poales; family Poaceae; genus Thinopyrum; species Thinopyrum elongatum. The sequence continues at coordinate 498,498,828 of CM022300.1, forward strand.
CTTCCTTATGAGTGGCGGTCGGGGACGAGCGATGGTCTTTTCCTACCAATCTATCCCCCTAGGAGCATGCGTATTAGTACTTTGTTTTGAGGGCTAATAATTTTTTGCAATAAGTATGTGAGTTCTTTATGACTAATGTTGAGTCCATGGGTTATACGCACTCTCACCCTTCCACCTTTGCTAGCCTCTCTAGTACCGTGCAACTTTCGCCGGTGCATTAAACCCACCATATACCTTCCTCAAAACAGCCACCATACCTACCTATTATGGCATTTCCATAGCCATTCTTAGATATATTGCCATGCAACTTCCACCGTTTCGTTTATTAAGACACACAACATCATTGTCATATTCCTTTGCATGATCATGTAGTTGGCATACTATTTGTGGCTTGGCCACCGTTCATATTTTTTATACATGTCATGCTAGATCATTGCACATCCCGGTACACTGCCGGAGGCATTCATATAGAGTCATATTTTTGTTCTAGTATTGAGTTGTAATTCTTGAGTTGTAAGTAAATAAAAGTGTGATGATCATCATTATTAGAGCATTGTCCCATATGAGGAAAGGATGATGGAGACTATGATTCCCCCACAAGTCGGGATGAGACTCCAGACTTAAAAAAAGAGGCTAAAGAGCCCAAAAAGAAAAAAAAAGGAAAAAAAGGAGAAAAGAAAAAAGAGAAAAAAAGAAAAATAAAAAGAAAAAGAAAAAAATGAGAGAAAAAGAGCGAAGGGACAATGTTACTATCCTTTTTCCACACTTGTGCTTCAAAGTAGCACCATGTTCTTCATATAGAGAGTCTCCTATGTTGTCACTTTCACATATTACTACTGGGAATTTTTCATTATAGAACTTGGCTTGTATATTCCAATGATGGGCTTCCTCAAAATTGCCCTAGGTCTTCGTGAGCAAGCAAGTTGGATGCACACCCACCTAGTTTTCTTTTGAGCTTTCATACACTTATAGCTCTAGTTCATCCGTTGCATGGCAATCTCTACTCACTTGCACCAATATCAATTGATGGTCATCTCCATAGCCTATTAATTTGCCTAGTTGGTGTGAGAATTTCTTTCTCCTTTTTGTCTACTGCCACATTCTATTCCACCTATAGTGCTATATCCATGGTTCACGCTCATGTATTGCGTGAAAGTTGAAAAAGCTTTAGAACGTCAAAAGTATGAGACAATTGCTTGGCTTGTCATCGGGGTTGTGCATGATAAATACTTTGTGTTATGAAGATAGAGCATGAGAAGACTATATGTTTTTGTAGGGATAACTTTCTTTAGCCATGTTATTTTGAAAAGCCATGATTGCTTTATTAGGATGCTTGAAGTATTATTGTTTTTATGTCAATATTAAACTTTTGTTTTGAATCTTATAGATCTGAATATTCATACCACAATAAGAAAGATTACTTGATAAACATGTTAGGTAGCATTCCACATCAAAAATTCTGTTTTTATCATTTACCTACTCGAGGACGAGCAGGAATTAAGCTTGGGGATGCTTGATACGTCTCCAACGTGTCTATAATTTTTTATTGTTCCATGCTATTATATTATCCATCTTGGATGTTTTATATGCATTAATATGCTATTTTATATCATTTTTTGGGACTAACCTATTAACGTAGTGCCCAGTGCCAATTGCTGTTTTTTCCCTTGTTTTTGTCTTTTATAGAAAATCAATACCAAATGGAGTCCAAACGGAACGAAACTTTTTGAGGATTTTTCTTGGACCAGAAGACAACCATGAAGCTTCGAGAAGAGGCAGAAAGACCCACGAGGGGGCCACAAGGGCGCGCCCCCTAGTCTTGTGGGCCCCCCGTGGCTCTCCTAACCCTAATCTCTGCTCCATAAAAAACCAAATATTCTCCTTATGTCAGCGGGCACACCAAAAATACTTTTCTGCTGTCGCAAGCTTCTGTTCTCATAAGATCCCATCTTGGGGCCTTTTTCGGCACTTTGCCGGAGGGGGATTCGATCACGGAGGTCCTCTACACCAACCTTGCTGCCCTTCCGATGATGTATGAGTAGTTTACCACAGACCTACGGGTCCATAGCTAGTAGCTAGATGGCTTCTTCTCTCTCTTTGATCTTTAATACAATGTTCTCCTCGGTGGTGCACACTTTTCTTTGAGTCTCTATTTTCTTTTTTAGGTACTCCTAGTGAAAGGACCACGATGTCGCCTAGAGGGGGTGAATAGGCATTTTAAAAACTTATACGGATTTGGCTTAATCGTAATGCAAAAATAAACTAAGAGGATATTTTTCAAGCACAAATCCTAAATACACTAGGCTCGACTAAGTGCAACAACAACATAATCTAAACAAGATGAGCACAACAAGGATACTCACTAGCACAAGTAAGTTACACAATCTTACTTGAGAAATATCACAAGATATGGAAGTGTATGACACAAGATAACAATTCACACTAATCACAAGATATATCAATAGTACCAAATATGAATTGCGGAATATAAAGTGTAGGCCTAAATAATCTCTACAAGGAAATAGCCAACACAATATAATGAGGACAACAATATATATAGTGAATGCAAGGTCAAGAGACCAAAGTAAACCACAAGTAGTGGCTAGGATTAGAGATAATCGAAGACACGGAGACGAGGATGTACCCCGATGTTCACTTCCCTGGAGGGAAGCTAGTCACCGTTAGAGAGGTGGATGTTACCACGAAGGCACACCAACGCCACGAAGGCTCACCCTATTCTCCCATTGAGACAACACCACGAAGGCATTTCTCAACCACTAGTGGTAGACCTTGAGGCGGCCTCCAAACCTTCACAAACTTTCTGGGGGACAAACCACAAGTTGATTCCTCACCGGAGCACTCCTACCGCCTAGGAATCTCCAACCTCCAAGAGTAACAAGATCAAGGGGGAAATGCTCATGACTTTCTCAAATCACAAATTGCTTCGGTCAAAAGAGAGAGGATGAGTGGGTGTATGCTTGGATGAAATCTCTCTCAAGAACTCTCACAAATCTCTTTGGGGTCTAACACAAGAATGCTCAAATCCCTCTCTCTCAAATCCCACCACAAGCAATTAATGCTATGGAGGGATGGGAGAGGAGAGGAACAATGGAGGAGGTCAACAAATGAACCCTAGATCCATGGGATAGTTTTCCCCCAAATGGATTAGAGTTTTTAGGCTTGGGGGAGGAGGAGAGAGCTCAAAAGAATGGGGAAATCTCATATCCAAAAGCCCTACCTCGTTGGGGAAGAAGGGTACTGATGACCCACAAGTATAGGGGATCAATCGTAGTCCTTTCAATAAGTAAGAGTGTCGAACCCAACGAGGAGCAGAAGGAAGTGACAAGCGGATTTCACCAAGGTATTTTCTGCACGCACTGAAATTATCGGTAACAGATAGTTTGGTGATAAGATAATTTGTAACGGGTAACAAGTAACAAGTATAGCAAAGGTGCAGCAAGGTGGCCCAATCCTTTTTGTAGCAAAGGATAAGCCTGGACGAACACTTATATAAAGCAAAGCGCTCCCGAGGACACATGGGAATTACTGTCAAGTTAGTTTTCATCATGCTCATATGATTAGCGTTCGTTACTTTGATAATTTGATATGTGGATGGACCGGTGCTTGGGTGCTGTCCTTACTTGGACAAGCCTCCCACTTATGATAACCCCTCTCGCAAGCATCAGCAACTACGAAAGAAGAATTAAGATAAATCTAACCATAGCATGAAACATGTGGATCCAAATCAGCCCCTTACAAAGCAACGCATAAACTAGGGTTTAAGCTTCTGTCACTCCAGCAACCCATCATCTACTTATTACTTCCCAATGCCTTCCCCTAGGCCCAAATCATGGTGAAGTGTCATGTAGTCGACGTTCACATAACACCACTAGAGGAAAGACAACATACATCTCATCAAAATATCGAACGAACACCAAATTCACATGATTACTTATAACAAGACTTCTCCCATGTCCTCAGGAACAAACGTAACTACTCATAAAGCATGTTCATGTTCAAGATCAGAGGGGGTATTGAATATCATTAAGGATCTAAACATATGATCCTCCACCAAATAAACCAACTAGTATCAACTACACAGAGTGATCAACACTACTAGCAACCCACAGGTACCAATCTGAGGTTTTGAGACAAAGATTGAATACAAGAGATGAACTAGGGTTTGAGAGGAGATGGTGCTGGTGAAGATGTTGATGAATATTGACCCTCCCTCGATGAGAGGATCGTTGGTGATGACGATGGCTTTGATTTCCCCTTCCCGAAGGGAAGTTTCCCCGGCAGAATAGCTCCGTCGGAGCCCTAGATTGCTTCTGCCCAGGTTCCGCCTCGAGACGGCGGCGCTTCGTCCCGAAAGGTTCCTTCTTATTTTTTCTAGGTCAAAACCCTCCATATAGCAGAAGATGGGCACCGGACGATGGCCAGGGGGCCCACAAGCCCTGGGGGTAGGACGCGCCCCCCAGGCTTGTGGCCACCTGGTGGGTCCCCTTCGGTAGTTTCTTCGCCCAATAATTTTTTATATATTCCAAAATAATTCTCCGTAAAGTTTCAGGACATTTGGCGTTGTGCAGAATAGGTATCTCATATTTGCTCCTTTCCGGTCCAGAATTCCAGCTGCCGGCATTCTCCCTCTTTATGTAAACCTTGTAAAATAAGAGAGAAAAGACATAAATATTGTACCATAAAGTGAAATAACAGCCCATAATGCAATAAATATCAACATAAAAGCATGATGCAAAATGGACGTATCAACTCCCCCAAGCTTAGACCTCGCTTGTCCTCAAGCGAAAGCCAAAATCTATAATCATGTCCACATGTTTAGAGATAGAGGTGTCGATAAAATAAAATACGGACATGAGGGCATCATGATCATCTTTAGAACAACAACATATTGTCATATAACTTCTTATGCAAAAGTGACAATTCGTTCACAAGGTAAAGTATGAATCAAAAACTTTGTTGGAAACTAACAAACTATGATCTCAGTCATTGAGGCAATTGGAATTTATCATAACATCAGAAAGAGTCAATGTAAGAGCTTTTATTTAGCAAGTTCACATACTCAACCATCATTTAATCCTTCATGATTACTAACACTCATGCGATACTTATGAGATCAAAGCTTCAATCAAACACATAGGAAGATAGGGGCTTATAGTTTTGCCTCCCAACCATTTACCTCAAGGGTAACGTCAACAATAATAATTTATGAACACCTACATCCGAGTGGATATATATGTCTGGATCTTCCCCAACACATAGTGCTTGCCAAAAAGGAAAAATATAAAAGGAAGGGTGAAGATCACCATGACTCTTGTATGAAGGTAGAAAGTAAAATAAAAGATAGGCCCTTCGCAGAGGGAAGCAGAGGTTGTCATGTGCTTTTATGGTTGGATGCACAAAATCTTAATGCAAAAGAACATCACTTTATATTGCCGCTTGTGATAAAGAACTTTATTATGCAGTCCGTCGCTTTTATTTCTTCCATATCACAAGTTTGTATAAAGTTTATTTTCCTCACACTAAAAGATCATACATATTTAAAGAGAAATTTTTATTGCTTGCACCGATGACAACTTACTTGAAGGATCTTACTCAATCCATAGGTAGGTATAGTGGACTCTCATGGCAAAACTGGGTTGATGGATTTTGGATTCACAAGTAGTATCTCTACTTGGTGCAGAAGATTTGGCTAGCATAGGATGAGAAGCAAGCTCAACATGTTGGAGGATCCATGACAATATAACTTCTATTCGGATATAAGAAAACATAACCTATTATGTTGTCTTCCTTGTCCAACATCAATTTATTAGCATATAATATTTTAATGAGTGCTCACAATCATAAAATATGTCCAAGATAGTGTATTTATATGTGAGACCTCTCTTTCTTTATTACTTCCTATTAATTGCAACAATGACCAATACTATGTTTGTCAACTCTCAACAAATTTCATGCGACATACTTCTTATATGTGAAGTCATCACTCTCCATAAGATTATTATATAATCTTTTTATTTTATTTTCCTTTTCACGATCAAAGCAAGTTTATTATATAACTCTCATACTCGATTACAAAGATAGATCCCAAAGTAAAACTCAAAGACTAGATCATACTAAAACTTTTATTCTACTAGATAACGATAAAACCAAAAGGATCAAACTAAGGTAAACGATAAAAGTAAAGATGTGATGGTGATACGATATCAGGGCACCTCCCACAAGCTTGGCATAAGCCAAGGGGAGTGCCCATACCCATGTACTCAAGTCTCTTTCTTCGGAGGTGGTGGTGCAATATTCTTGGCAATAATTCCTTTCAGGATGCGATTCTCTTCTTCGAGCTTATAATTTTGTTGCTTGAGATCCATAATTTCTTTGCGAAGTTTGCCTGTGACAGTTAGAGCGCCATCCACCCATGGATGCATCCTGGCTGCGGAAGAAAAAGCAACACTCTTTTTCAAGTTATTGTAAGAGATAAATTTGGCACCGGGGGTTTGACCGAATCCGGCAGGACTGAGCTCGTGAATTCTTCATGCCCGCCATTAGGTTGAGAGGGAGAGGTGACTTCTTGATCTTCTTCCATGGCATCCACTCTTTTAAGGTCAGCTTCCATCTCTTCCTCCGTTGACCACCCAAACGGATCGACTTTGCTGTATTCTCTTTGATCCGGTGTTGGGTGAGAGACACGACTCTCCCCGACCGACTCTTGCGAAGACATCTTGCTCTGAATCTGTTGCAGAAATAACTCAAAACAAGAATAAAGGATATTACCATGATACGGTGGTCAAAACCTTCGGGAGATCATATAATAAATTTTTACCGTGCAAAACAAGTATTGTGGGAGAAAACGGAGTCCAGAGGGCACACGTGGTGGCCACAAGCCTAGGAGGCGCGCCCCCACAGCTTGTCACCCCCTCGTGCGCTATTCAGACTACTTCTTATTAACCAAAATTTTCAAATATTCCAAAATGGAGTAAAATTGCCTTTGTGAAAGTTTTGGAGTCGGTTTACTTACCGTATCACATACCTATTCCTTTTCAGGGTTCTGGAGCGTCCTGGAAAGTTTCCCTTATGTACTCCTCCGGTGTTATGGTATGAACAATATTAGTGTCAACATTTAGGGGCGTACCTGAGATATAATGTTTGATTCTTTGCCCATTCACCACCTTCGGGTTATTGCCCTCGCCATTGTTGATCTTGATGGCACCGGAACGATAAACTTCTTCGATAATGTAAGGACCTTCCCATTTGGAGAGAAGTTTTCCTGCAAAAAATCTTAAACGAGAATTGTATAGCAAGACATGGTGATACGTCTTGATACATCTCCAACGTATCTATAATTTTTTATTGTTCCATGCTATTATATTATCTGTTTTGGATGTTTTATATGCATTAATATGCTATTTTATATTATTTTTGGGACTAACCTATTAACCTAGTGGCTAGTGCCAGTTTCTGTTTTTTTCCTTGTTTTTGACTTTTACAGAAAAGGAATACCAAACGGAGTCCAAATGGAATAAAACTTTACGGTGATTTTTCTTGGACCAGAAGAAACCCATGAGACTTGGAGAGGAGGCCAGAAGCCCTAAAAGGAGGCCACAAGCCGTAGGGGTGCACCCCAGGGGGGGCCCAGGGCTTGTGGGCCCCTCGAAGACCTTCCAACCCTAATTCCACCACTATATATTCTCAAATATTCCCCCTATACTAGAGGGCACACCAAAAATACTTTCCCGCCGCCGCAAGCTTCTGTTCCCGTGAGATCCCATCTTGGGGCCTTTTCCGGCACTCCGCCGGAGGGGGATTTGATCACGGAGGACCTCTACACCAACCTTGCTACCCTTTCGAGGATGTGTGAGTAGTTTACCACAGACCTACGGGTCCATAGCTAGTAACTAGATGGCTTCTTCTCTCTCTTTGATCTTCAATACAATGTTCTCCTCGATGTTCTTGGAGATCTATTCGATGGAATCTTCTTTTGCGATGTGCTTGTTGAGATCCAATGAATTGTGGATTTATGATCGGATTATCTATGAATATTATTTGAGTCTTCTCTGAACTCCTTTATGCATGATTGAGATAGCTTTGTATTTCTCTCCGATCTATCGATTTGGTTTGGCCAACTAGATTGGTTTTTCTTGCAATGGGAGAGGTGCTTTGTGATGGGTTCAATCTTGCGGTGTCCTCACCCAGTGACAGAAGGGGTAGCGAGGCATGTATTGTATTGTTGCCATTAAGGATAAAAAGATGGGGTTTATATCATATTGCTTGAGTTTATCCCTCTACATCATCTCATCTTGCTTAAGGCGTTACTCTGTTCTTATGAACTTAATACTCTAGATGCAGGCAGGAGTCGGTCGATGTGTGGAGTAATAGTAGTAGATGCTGAATTGTTCTGGTCTACTTGTCACGGACGTGATGCCTATATTCACGATCATTGCCTTAGATGTCTTCATAATTATGCGCTTTTCTATCAATTGCTCAACAGTAATTTGTTTACCCACCGTATGTTTTCTTCAAGAGAGAAGCCTCTAGTGAAACATATGGCCCCCGGGTCTATTTTCCATCATATATTTTCAGATCTATAAAACAAAAAACCCAAAAATACCTTGCTGCAATTTATTTATATTTAATTTATTTTACTCTTTTACTTATCTTTTATACCTATCTTTATTAGATCTCACTCTTGTTCGTGACCGTGAAGGGATTGACAACCCCTTTTTCGTGTTGTGTGCAAGTGTTTGTTAGTTTGTGCAGGTGCATATATTGGAGACTTGCTTGTGCCTCCTACTGGATTGATACCTTGGTTCTTAACTGAGGGAAATACTTATCTCTACTTTGCTGCATCACCCTTTCCTCTTCAAGGGAAAAATCAACGCAAGCTCAAGAAGTAGCAGGAAGAATTTCTGGCACCATTGCCGGGGAGGTTCTACATCAAGCCTACCAAGTACCTATCATAAACTCTCATCTCTTGCACTTACATTATTTGCCATTTGCCTCTCGTTTCCCTCTCCCCCACTTCTAAAACGATTTTCGAAAAGATTTGCCTTTTTATTCGCCTTCTTTCGTTCGTCTTTTCGTTTGCTTTTTGTTTGCTTGTGTGCTAGATTGCTTGCTTTGTCACGATGTCTCAAGAAAATACCAAGTTGTGTGACTTTTCCAACACTAATAATAATGATTCTATTAGTACTCTGATTGCTCCCACCACTAGTGCAGAATTTTATGAAATTAATGTCGCTTTGTTGAATCTTGTTATGAAAGATCAATTTTCTGATAGTCCTAATGAAGATGCTGCATCCCATCTAAATACTTTCGTTGAGTTGTGTGATATGCAAAAGGAAAAAGATGTGGATAATGATATTGTTAAACTGAAGCTATTTCTGTTCTCACTGCGAGATCGTGCTAAAACTTGTTTTCATCTTTGCCTAAAAATAGTATTGATTCATGGAACAAGTGTAAAGATGCTTTTATTTCCAAGTTTTTCCCTCCCGCTAAGATCATCTCCCTTAGGAATGATATAATGAATTTTAAGCAACTTGATCATGAACATGTTACACAATCTTGGGAAAGGATTAAATTGATGATAAGAAATTGCCCTACTCATGGTTTAAGTTTATGGATGATCATACAAAAAATTTATGCCGAATTGAATTTTGCATCTAGAAATCTTTTAGATTCCACCTCGGGAGGTACTTTTATGAAATCACATTAGGAGAATCTACTAAACTCCTAGATAATATTATGGCAAATTACTCTCAATGGCATACCGAAAGATCTTCTACTAGTAAAAAAGTGCATGCGATTGAAGAAGTTAATACTTTTAGTGGAAAGATGGATGAACTTATGAAATTGATTGCTAGTAAAAGTGCTCCTATTGATCCTAATGATATGCCTTTGTACACTTTGATTGAGAACAATAATGAATCTATGGATGTGAATTTTATTGGTAGGAACACTTTTGGTAATAACGCGTGTAGAGGTAATTTCAACCCTAGGTCATTTCCTAGTAATTCCTCTAATAATTATGCTAATTCCTACAAAAATTCTTATGGAAATTATAATAAAATACCCTCTGATCTTGAGAATAATATTAAAGATTTCATTAATTCTCAAAAGTTTTTTAATGCTATGGTAGAAGAAAAATTGCTTAAGATTGGTGATTTGGCTAGGAACGTTGATAGAATTTCTCATGAGATTGATTCTTTTAAGATTAGATATATGCCACCCAAGATTGATATTAATGAGTCTCTAAAATCTATTAAAATTTCTATTAATGAAAGTAGAGAGATAACCGCTAGGATGCGCGCTAAGAGAGATTGGCTAGAAAAAGCATGTTCTTCTAGTTTTTGTGATAATAATGATGAAGATCTTAAAGTGATTGGTGTGACTCCTATTGAATCTTTGTTTTCTAATATAAAACTTGATAAATATGGGACTGGAGATGAGTCAACTTTAGCTAGAAGGCGTCCCAATAATTTGGAGGGTGAAGATCTTAATGAAAAAATTGATAAAAGTGGGATTGGCGAGGTCAAAATTTTAAGTAGTGATGAACCCACTCTTTTGGATTTCAAGGACTTTAATTATGATAATTGTTCTTTAATAGATTGTATTTCTTTGTTGCAATCCATGCTTAATTCACCTCATGCTTATAATCAAAATAAGGCTTTTAGTAAACATATCGTTGATGCTATGATGAAATCTTTTGAAGAAAAACTTGGGTTGGAAGTTTCAATCCCTAGAAAGCTTTATGATGAGTGGGAACCTAATATTAAAATTAAAATTAAAGATTATGATTGCAATGCTTTGTGTGATTTGGGTGCTAGTGTTTCCACTATTCCAAAAACTTTATGTGATGTGCTAGGTTTCCATAAATTTGATGATTGTTCTTTGAATTTGCATCTAGCGGATTCCACTATTAAGAGACCTATGAGAAGGATTAATTATGTTCTTATTGTTGAAAATAGTAATTATGTGCCCGTAGATTTTATTGTGCTTGATAGAGATTTCAGTCCAACATGCCCTATTATTCTTGGTAGACCTTTCCTTAGAACGATTGGTGCAATTATTGATATGAAAGAAGAAAACATTAGATTTCAATTTCTATTAAGGAAGGGCATGGAACACTTTCCAAGAAATAAAATTAAGTTTCCATATGAATCTATTATGAGGGCCACTCATGGATTGCATACCAAAGATGACAATACCTAGATCTATGCGTTATGCCTAGCTAGGGGCGTTAAACAATAGCGCTTGTTGGGAGGCAACCCAATTTTTATTTTGTGTTTTTTTGTTTTTGTTCCTGTTTTTCAATAAATAAACATTATTACTTCTGTAGTAATTGTGTTTTATTGTTTTAATTAGTGTTTGAGCCAAGTAAGACCTTTTGGATGGTCTATGGTGATAGTTGTTTTGATCTTGCTAAAAAATAGAAAATTTTACGCTCATTGCCAGAAATTTAAAAAATCACAGAAACATGATTTTGATCTGAATTTTTTTACACAAGATTGATATACAAATTTCCTAGGTTTTCCTAATTTTTCAGATTTTTTGCAGTTACATTAGTATATGAAATTTCCAGATTACTACAGACTGTTCTGTTTTTGATAGATTCGGTTTTCTATGTGTTGTTTGCTTATTTTGATGAATCTATGGGTAGTATCGGGGGGTATGAACAATGGAGAAGTTGTAATACAGTAGATATAACACCAATATAAATTTAGAATGAGTTCACAACAGTACCTAAAGTGGTGATTTATTTTATTATACTAACGGATCTTACGAGTTTTCTTTTGAGTTTTGTGTTGTGAAGTTTTCAAGTTTTGGGTAAAGTTTTGATGGACCACGGAATAAGGAGTGCAAAGAGCCTAAGCTTGGGGATGCCCAAGGCACCCCAAGGTAAAATTCAAGGACAACCAGGCATCTAAGCTTGGGGATGCCCGGATGCCATCCCCTCTTTTGTCTTCAATCCATCGGTAAATTTACTTGAGGCTATATTTTTATTCACCACATGATATGTGTTTTGCTTGGAGCGTCTTGTATGATATGAGTCTTTGCTTTTTAGTTTGCCACAATCATCCTTGCTGTGCACACCTTTTGAGAGGGACACACATTAATCATGAATTTATTAGAATACTCTATGTGCTTCACTTATATTTTTTGAGCTAGGTAGTTGCTCTAGTGCTTCACTTATATCTTTTTAGAGCACGGCGGTGGTTTTATTTTATAGAAATTGATGAACTCTCATGCTTCACTTATATTATTTTGAGAGTCTTAAAACAGCATGGTAATTTGCTTAGGTTATGAATTTAGTCCTAATATGGTGGGCATCCAAGAGGGATATAATAAAAACTTTCATATAAGATAGCTTTGTATTTCTCTCCGATCTATCGATTTGGTTTGGCTAACTAGATTGGTTTTTCTTGCAATGGGAGAGGTGCTTTATGATGGGTTCAATCTTGTGGTGTCCTTACCCAGTGACAGAAGGGGTAGCAAGGCACGTATTGTATTGTTGCCATTAAGGATAAAAAGATGGGGTTTATATCATATTGCTTGAGTTTATCCCTCTACATCATGTCATCTTGCTTAAGGCGTTACTCTGTTCTTACGAACTTAATACTCTAGATGCAGGCAGGAGTTGATCGATGTGTGGAGTAATAGTAGTAGATGCATAATCGTTTCAGTCTACTTGTCACAGACGTGATGCCTATATTCATGATCATTGCCTTAGATGTTTTCATAATTATGCGCTTTTCTATCAATTGCTCAACAGTAATTTGTTTACCCATTGTATGTTTTCTTCAAGAGAGAAGCCTCTAGTGAAACCTATGGTCCCCGGGTCTATTTTCCATCATATACTTTCATATCTATAAACCAAAAAACCCAAAAATACCTTGCTGCAATTTATTTATATTTAATTTATTTTACTCTTTTACTTATCTTTTATACCTATCTCTATTAGATCTCACTCTTGTTCTTGACCGTGAAGGGATTGACAACCCCTTTTTCACGTTGTGTGCAAGTGTTTGTTAGTTTGTGCAGGTGCTTATATTGGAGACTTGCTTGTGCCTCCTACTAGATTGATACCTTGGTTCTTAACTGAGGGAAATACTTATCTCTACTTTGCTGCACCACCCTTTCCTCTTCATGGAAAAAATCAACGCAAGCTCAAGAAGTAGCACGTCTCCGTCGTATCTATAATTTTTGATTGTTTCATGCCAATATTATACAACTTTCGCATATTTTTGGCAACATTTTATATGATTTATTGGACTAACATATTGATCCAGTGCCCAGTGCCAGTTCCTATATGTTGCATGTTTTTTGCTTCGCAAAATATCCATATCAAACGAAGTCCAAACACGATAAAAATTTACTGAGAATTATTTTGGAATATATGTGATTTTTGGGAGTTGGAATCAACGCAAAAGGGGGCCCATAGCCCCCACAGTACACCAGGGCGCGCCCTAGGGCCCAGGCGTGTGGTGGTGGGTTGTGGTCACCTCGTAAGGCGGTTGCTACTCTACTTCGGGCGCAAGGAAGCTTATATCCGGAAAAAAATTGTGTTAAAATCTCAGCGCAATTGGAGTTACGGATCTCCGGGAATATAAGAAACGGTTTTCAGCCAGCAAACAGGAATGCGAAACAGAAGAGAATAGAGGGATATATCCAATCTAGGAGGGGCTCCTGCCCCTCCGCCGCCATGGAGGCCATGGACCAGAGGGGGAACTCTCCTCCCATCTAGGGGGGAGGCCAAGGAAGAAGAAGAAGGAGGGGGCTCTCTCCCCCTCTCTCCCGGTGGCGCCGGAATGCTGCCGGGGCAATCATCGTGTGACGGCGATCTACTCCAACAACTCCGTCATCTTCACCAACATCTTCATCACCTCCCCCCATCTATATTCAGCGGTCCACTCTCCCGCAACCCGCTGTACCCTCTACTTGAACATGGTGCTTTATGCTTCATGTTGTTATCCAATGATATGTTGCCATCCTATGATGCTTGAGTAGATTTTTGTTGTCCTATCAGTAATTGGTGAATTTCTATGACTTGCTTGTGGTTATGTTGCTGTCCTTTGGTGCCCATCATATGAGCGCGTGTGTGGATCACACCATAGGGTTAGTTGTACGTTGATAGGACTATGCATTGGAGGGCAAGGGTGACAGAAGCTTCTTCCTAAACATAGAAATTGATGCATACGGGATTGAAGGGGGACCAATATATATCTTAATGCTATGGTTGGGTTTTACCTTAATGAACGTTAGTAGTTGCGGATGCTTTCTAATAGCTCCAATCATGAGTGCATAGAATTCCAAGTAAGGGACGACATGCTAGCAGTGGCCTCTCCCACATAAAAACTTGCTATCGGTCTAGTAACGTAGTCAATTGCTAAGGGACAATTCCGCAAATCCTACCACGACTAATACACACTTGTTTTACTAAACTTAATTGTTTCTTTATTTAAACAGCACCTAACTTTTATTTTCATGTTCTTTATTATCTTGCAAACCTATCCACACCTACAAAGTACTTCTAGTTTTATTCTTGTTCTAGGTAAAGCAAACGTTAAGTGTGCGTAGAGTTGTATCGGTGGTCGATAGAACTTGAGGGAATATTTGTTCTACCTTTAGCTCCTCGTTGGGTTTGACACTCTTATTTATCGAAAAAGGCTACAAACGATCCCCTGTACTTGTGGGTTATCAAGACCTTTTTCTCGCACCGTTGCCGGGGAGCAATAGCGTGGGGTGAATATTCTCGTGTGTGCTTGTTTGCTTTATCACTAAGTAGTTTTTATTTTCTGTTGTAAGTTGTTCTCTATCTTTAGTTATGGATATGGAACATGAAATACCAAAAAATTTAGTTGTACTTGCTACTCATGGAGATGGGGAACCTCCTAAAACCCTCGATGCTCGTTATGTGAAAAATGTTAAACACTACTTTGATAATCCTGAGAAAACCCCATTCAACATGATAATGGGAGACACGTTGGAAGAAAACTTTGGATCAACGTGAATACTTTAGGGATTATCGCTTGACACAAGAAGGGAAACTGTTATGGGATCAAATTGATATGTTGCATTGGTATGCTTGGAATTTATGCCAGAGATATGATTATACTTGTTGCTCTAGGATGAAGGCTCCACACCTTCCCTTTTCATGCAAATTTAATGATAATGAAACCTTAGCTTCTTATTGTAATGGTAGATATGATTACTATGATGTGAAATGAATAGAAGAATTTGTTGCTTTTAAGGGTGCTTATGAAATTGAATCTATGTTTGAAAAGTATGAAGATTTTGATGATGCAATTTATAGACCTGAAAATTTTGCTATACTTAAATATTGCTATGAGAATTATAAATATAATGCTGATATTAATGAGTTTATTGAGAAAGTGTCCACTGTCCAAGAAGAGACTAACATTTTGCAGGAAACTATGGAAGAAGAAATTGATGAAATTGTGAGCTCATTAGATGAAAAAGATGAGGAGGAGAGCGAAGAACAAAAGGAGGAAGAGCGGATTAGCTACCTATGCCCACCTTCTAATGAGAGTAACTCTTTATCCCATACATTGTTTAATGTCCATTTGTTCTTACCGAAGGATGAATGCTATGATAATTGCTATGATCCCTCAGATTCGTTTGAAATATCCCTTTTTGATGACATTGATGCTTGCTATGCTTGTGGCCAAGATGCCAATTTGAATTATGCTTATGAAGATGAACTTGCTATAGTTCCTTATGTTAAGAATGAAATTGTTGCTATGGCACCCACACATGATAGTCCTATTATCTTTTTGAATTCTCCCAACAACACTATATCGGAGAAGTTTGCGCTTATTAAGGATAATATTGATGGGTTGCCTTTTATCGTTGCACGTGATGATTTTGATGAATATAATATGCATGTGCTTGCTGCTCCTACTTGCAATTATTATGAGAGAGGAACTACATCTCCACCTCTCTATGTTTCCAACACGATAAAATTGCAAGAAACTGCTTATGCTATGTATTGGCCTTTACTTGATGTGCATGAATTGTTATTTTATGACATGCCGATGCATAGGAAGAGAGTTAGACTTTGTCATTGCATGATATATGTTGCTTTGTGCTCACTACTAAATTATAAATCATTGTTAATTAAAATTGACTTTGATATACCTTGGGATCCGGGTGGATCCATTACTTGAGCACTTTATGCCTAGCTTAATGGCTTTAAAGAAAGCGCTGCCAGGGAGACAACCCGAAAGTTTTAGAGAGTCATTTTATTCTGTTGTGTGATTTTATAAAGTTTTAAAACAAAAAAATATAGAGGGGAACTTAAAAACTTTTTCAAAAAGAGAAGCGATTGGAAGGTTATGCATTGGAGAAGTGAGGGTCGACCTTGAACACTTGTGTTCATGCTCATGGAAACAATGTAGAATTTTTCATGGAAGTTTCTCACAAAAAAATTTATCCCCTTGTACAAATCCATTGTATTATAAAAATAATGTGCCAAGATTTGCCTTTAGGATGATTAGATTGCTTGTTGGTATGTGCGGTGCAAAAACAGAAACTTTGGCTGTAGTGCGTGATTTTACATTTTTTACTGGAACGTCAAAAGTTTCTGAAATTTTTACACAATATTGTTATGCAAATTGTTTATTTTGTCCTACTTTTTCAGAATTTTTGTAGTTACAGAAGTATGGTCAATGTTCAGATTGCTACAGACTGTCTTGTTTTTGACAGATTCTGTTTTGTCCTACTTTTTCAGAATTTATTTAAGCCTCATGATGAATATGATATTGATAATAATGTTTGCAATAATATTGAAAGTGGGTTTAGATTGTAAGACCCCTATGTAACCTAGCACTGTGACACTCTGTTAATAATGCCAAGTCACCTTCATTTGCAGTGCTTAGATACATTGGTTAAAGATTCAATCCAAACCCTTCTTTGAAAATCAACTCAAATTCAAAAGTGCAAAATGAAGTTGCTCAAAACATGTTGGAAAAATGTTCACCTTATAGCAAATATTCCAAAACCAATTGCTGTTAAGGAACACAACATCATCATCAACTCTAAATGGGCCCAATGCATTTTAACAGAGCCAAAACAACACTTAAATGCCCTATTCATTTTGAATAAATTCAAAAGGTTTCCAAAAATGCCTAAACTTTTTGTGGCAGTGCTGGATATTGCAATGCACTTATGTGACCTAGTTTCACATTTTTGCAAACTCTTTTGGTAGCTCAAAATAGTGCAAAAGCCCTGCTGTAAAAAGGAAAAAAGCAGAAATGGGAAAAAGAAAAAGGGAAAGGCTACTGTGCAGTGTCTTAAGTGCACAGTGCCAGAAACCCAACCCACCAGGCCCATCTCCCTCTTTCTCTCCCCTGCGTGTCAACGCGCCCGTGGACACCGCGCGCGCGCCGGCGAGACACCGACAGCGCGACGCCACCGACGCCCCACCGACGCGGGGAGGATAAGGCCGAAGCCCGTGCGTCCCCTCTGGCCTCGTCCGTCACTTCTCCCCCTCTCCCTCGCTCGCTCCTCTCCTCCTTCTCCTCCAGATCCACCGTCGCCGAACGCCACCGCAGCCACTCGCCGCCGTTCTCGTGGCCACCGGCCTCGCCTCGACCCGCCGTGATGCCGCAGAGGTCCGCCATCATCCTCCTCGTCGTCTGGTGGCCTCAGCTGGAGCTCGGAGGCGCTGCAGCATCGGGCCTCCTCCGACCCCTTCTCCGATCGCCGCCACTCTTCTCCGGCTCCGGCGACGCCTCTGCTGCTACTAACCTGCCAAGGGCCACCATGCGTGCCGCTAGGTGAGCTGCCTCCCTCCTCTGCCCTCTAGCTTCCCTAGTTCGCGCCGTAGCTAGCTCGCCATAGTGCCCGAGCTCTCGTCGCCGCCGTACACCTCGCCGCCGTGGCCACAGCCGCCGTCACGCTCGCGTGAGCCCACGGTCAAGTTCCTGGTGCTCCCAGGAACACAACAAGCACACGCACGCGCACCGCCGAGCTCCATAGCACCAAGTCCGTCGAGCTCCCGAACTCGCCTCCGCCTCTGCTCGCCGTCGACGCCCTTCCGATGACTTTTGGTCATGGGCTCGAGCCCATTCTGCTCGCCGCACCGCGTAGCTCCTCCCCAGCCTCTCTATTTATTCGCTAGTGCGTCGTAACTTCGTTCTTGTCATCGCCTGATTCCGGCCGTCCGCTGCGGTCACCGCCACCGTCGTCAGCGGCCACCTCCGGCCACACAACCACCACCAATCGGCGCGGCACTTTCTTCCCGTTCGAACGCGACCAGCCGCGGTCATTTTAGTCGCTGGACGGCAAATCCCGACGCTGTCCCGAGCCGCGCCGCCGCGTTTTGCCTCGCCGGCGACGCTCCGGCGCCGGCCACCGAAGTGGCATACCTGGGGCCCGCCCCTGGGTCACTGCCAGTGGGGCCCCTAGCCCCAGTTGACCATGTTGACCATGGTCAACTGTGCTGACTGGGCAGTCCCAGTCACTGACATGCGGGCCCTACCACATTTTAGTTAATTAAAATATTTTTTAATAAATAAAAGTTAATTAATTAAGTTAATTAGTCACTGACAGGTGGGGTCCAGTAGTTAATTAGATTTAGTTTAGTTTAAATTAAACTCTGTTAATAACAGAGGCTGACATGTGGGGCTCACTGGTCAGGTTTGACCTGGTCAGTGCGGCTGTTGACTGCTGATGTCATCCCCACGCCATGCTGACATCATAACTAATTTCTGTTAATTTAAAATAAATTCAAAAAACTGTTTAAATCTTTTAAAATCCGTAGAATTTAAATCGTAGCTCGGATCGAAAAACTTTCTACATGAAAGTTGATCAGAACGACGAGACGAATCTGATCGTGTCGCCTGTTTCCATGTCGAAACCCTCTACGTAGGTGAACCCGCAACTTTCCTTCCATTTTCGATAGATGAATAGTGCATATACACCGGTTAATAAATCCCACTTTAATCCTAAATTAACTAAAATGACTTAGATGCATCTTTAGGCAACCCTGCACTGCATCCTAGGCATAGCATGCTCTGTGTTGCATTGTTTGCTGTGTATTTATCTGTTTCCTCCCCCTCTTCTCTCTCTTTAGACCCTGACTCTGACGTAGTCCCCGAGGCCGACGCAACTCCGGAGGTCGACTACGCCCCTGACGACCAGACCCTTGCCGCAGAGCTTCCAGGCAAGCACCCCCTTTTTGAGCATACCGATATCGCCTATTCTTCTCTCTCTTATGCTTGCATTAGAAGTTGCTGCTGTTACTGTTATCCTATTTCTGCTGTAGAGCCTTTTTATTGTAACCTGCTGTTGTTACCTACCTGCTTATCCTAAACTATTTAGTATAGGCTGGGTAGAGACCCATCAGAGACCCCCACCTTGTCCCGATTGCCCCGCTGGATTATCAGAAGACCCGATCAACGGGATCGAAGACCAGGCCCCGGCATCGCACATCACTTTCCCCTTAGTTGCTCGACACTACTGGGCTACTATCGAGTGCCGAGGGTGATACCTCATCAGCACTTCTGATGTTAACCTTGTAGGTTAGTTCATCGGTTGTGGTCATCGAGGGTGATTCCTCCTTCTTCACTCCCGATAACGACACTGTCGTGCAACTCCTCAAGAGTGGACCTCGAGGGTGATTCCTCCTTCGTTCACCTTGAAGTTACATCAGGTGGGAACCCAACGAGGGTGATGCCTCGGATTCCTTCTTGATGTGGAAGCCACACGGATTGCCTTTACATTACTGCTGGTACTGATTAAACTGGATAAAGACGGGTCGGCCCTGAGAGGTACCCGCGCGAGCATATTTGCGAGTGATGTGGAGTCGGGTTGACCTGGAAGGTGCCCACGAGATAACTACGAGGCGTGGCCGGGCATTCTTAGCCCTTGCCGCAAGTCCTCGAGATGGGGCGACGGGGTCACATCGATCGTGAGTCTCTACTCGTTACCGCGTGCTTCTAATCCACTAACGGTTTGGATATTTGATCCGAGGGGCCTCTGGCCCGATAGCACTAACCATCACGTGGGCATAGTATGGGCATTCTGCGTCGTATACATCAGCGAAGAGCGGCGCGCGCTGGATTGGACTGGTTAAGCCCGCGCTTGTATTAAGGGGGCTAGGTCTGCTTCTGGCCGCGTTCGCAACGCACAGGAATCCCCGGGGCGAAGGCCCAAGACCCCTGGGCGCATAGGTTTAGTCCGGTGTGCTGACCTCTCTGTTAAGTATTCGGTCGGGTTGCGGCGTGTCGTTTGGCTGAGGCCGGGCATGACCCAGAAAAGTGTGTCCGGCCGGAGTTAATCGAGCGTGGTGGGTAAGTTGATGCACCCCTGCAGGGAAGAAAACATCTATCGATAGCCTGTCCTACGGTAACGGACACTCGGAGTTGTATCCCGATCGATACAACTAGAACCTGACAGCTGAGATGAGAACTGGATAGTATGGCTCAGGGATTGCTTTCTCGCAGGGAGTCGAGAAAGGATCTCTGGGCGAGGTTGATGACACTACTATTACATTACATTATGTTATTCTGAACTCTTCTAATGCTGCAAGACCGCTGAAGATGATAAAAATGCTAGTCTTCGATAGGACTAGGCTTTCCCCTCTATTCTGGCATTTCTGCAGCCCAGTACACATATACAGCCTCCCTTTGAAAATGTTGCATATGTAGTGTAGATCCTTGCTTGCTGAGTACTTCGGATGAGTGCTCACAGTTGCTTTGCTTTCTTTTTCTCCCCATATCCGATTGCTGCAACCAGATGATGGAGCCCCTGAGCCAGCTGCCCCCGCCGATGGCTACTACTACTACCCTCCCGGCGAGTACTACTACAAGGAGCCGACCGACGACCAGGAGTAGGTTCGGAGGGTCCCAGGCAGGAGGCCTGCGCCTTTCGATCGTAGTGTTTTCTTTTGCCCCGCCTTCTTAAAGGCTTATTCTGTCTTTCTTTTTATATCTGTACTCAGATATCTGATGCTTCCGCTGATGCTTGTATGCGAGCTTATGTATTCGAGCCCTCGAGGCCCCTGGCTTGTAATATAAAGCTTGTATGACTTTATTTATGTTTTAGAGTTGTGTTGTGATATCTTCAAGTGAGTCCTTAGGCTTGATCGTGTGCATTTGCGTGTATGGTTAGTGCACGATTAAGCCGGGGTCGTCACAGGTTGGTATCAGAGCCGACTGCCTGTAGGAACCCCCCTTTCCAACTCCTTGGCCGAAGTTGAGCCTAGTGGTCCAAAACTATTTTACTAACATGGCTGTGTGGTTTACGGGCCCACGTCGCCAACTGGGTGGTATTAGGATCTTTTATTCCTTGTCTATACTCTGGGACTCTGACCTCTCTTCCTTTCGGGTCAAATTTTTTACTAACTCCAACATTAGGTTCTCGTGATCACATCCACCCGAAGTTCTGAAATTACCCCCCTTGCTTCGAGATTGTGGGCCAGGTTCTGCTTACAGGATCCTTTTATTGAGGGCACCCTGTGTTGTCACTTGCAGAATCCTCGCTCCATCAGTTTTCTCCGACGTTGATGTAGCCTTTGCTATGTCTCATTGTGTACTTCCTTACCGTGTGTCTGTGCGTCGCCTGCCATGTCTAGCTTTCAAATTTGCACCATTATGTTGTCCGCATGTAACCGACACTGTGTATGGATCTGTATGTCTTAATTGACTACTGTGAAGTATCCATTACATTACTTAATTATTGTCGTGTTACATCATGCCTGTCGCTAAACTCCCGCAATAGCTTTTGCTAAACTACCCCTGTTGAATTTAGCAGGATGGGTGACAATAATCCACCACTGCCAGATTATATGGCAGCTATGATGCAACAATTCGAACTCAACCGCCAGTTCATGACTGGGATTATGGATCAGTTCCCTCGTGCCAATGCCAACCAGCAGCCACCTTCAATCACGCTGCCAGAGTTTGTGCGACTCAACCCATCGATATTCCGCAACACAGTTAATCCGCTGGATGCCAATGACTGGCTGTGTGACATCTTCTATGAGATGGAGTCAGCTGATGTTCCTCCTGTCAGCTATGTCACTTTCGCGACATACTTCCTAAAGGGACCCGCAGCACAATGGTGGACAACTCACAGACAGACCCTACCTCCTGGAACTGTCGTCACCTGGGTGGAATTCAAGGCTGCTTTTCGTGCTCGGTATATTCCTCAAGGGGTTATAGATCGGAAGAAGGCTGAGTTCCATAGCCTCGTTCAAGGCAACAATACTGTAGAAGCCTATCAGCGAGAGTTCATTGACTTGTCCCGCTATGCTGAAGAAGATGTGACGACCCCGGCTTAATCGTGCACTAACCATACACGCAAATGCACATGATCAAGCCTAAGGACTCACTTGAAGATATCACAACACAACTCTAAAACATAAATAAATTCATACAAGCTTTATATTACAAGCCAGGGCCTCGAGGGCTCGAATACATAGCTCGATGGCATACAAGTGTCAGCGGAAGCATCAGATATCTGGGTACAGATATATTACAAAAAATAGAGATAAGCCTTTATGAAGGCGAGGCAAAATAAAATACTACGATCGAAAGGCGTAGGCCTCCTGCCTAGGACCCTCCGAATCCTACTCCTGGTCGTCAGTCGGCTCCTCGTAGTAGTACTCGCCTGGAGGGTAGTAGTAGTAACCGTAGTCGTCGACGGGGGCAGCTAACTCAGGGGCTCCGTCATCTGGTGGCGTCAATTGGATATGGGGAGAAAAAGAAAATAAAGCAAACGTGAGTACTCATGTGAAGTACTCAGCAAGCAAGGATCTACACTACATATGCAACATTTTCAAAGGGGGCTGTATATGTGGACTGGGCTGCAGAAATGCTAGAATAGAGGGGAAAAGCCTAGTCCTATCGAAGACTAGCATCTTCAATCATCTTCATCGATCTTGCAGCATTAGAAGAGTGCAGATTAACATAATATAAAGTTGTAGTATTATCATCAACCTCGGCCAGAGATTCTTCCTCGTCTCCCTGCGAGAAAGCAATCCCAGAGCCATACTATCCATATATCATCTCAAGTTCTAGTTGTACCGATCGGGATACAACTCCGAGTGTCCGTTACCGTAGGACAGGCTATCGATAGATTGTTTCTTCCCTGCAGGGGTGCACCAACTTACCCACCACGCTCGATTAACTCCGGCTGGACACACTTTTCTGGGTCATGCCCGGCCTCGGCCAAACGATACGCCGCAACCCGACCAAATACTTAACAGAGAGGTCAACATGCCGGACTAAACCTATGCCCCCAGAGGTCTTGGGCCATCGCCCCGGGAACTCCTGCACGTTGCGAGGGCGGCCGAGAGCAGACCTAGCAACCCCTTAATACAAGCGCAGTTGCGTAACCTGTCCAACTCGGCGCGCGTCGCTCAGTCGCTGACGTCCATTAAGCTTCGGCTGAAGTATACGACGCAGAACGCCCATACTATGCCCATGTGATGGTTAGTGCTATCAGGCCAGAGGCCCCTCAGATCAAATATCCAAACCGTTAGTGTGTTGATAGTGCGGAAACGAGCAGAGACTCACGAAAGATGTGACCCCATCACCCCGTCTCGAGGACTTGCGGCAAGGGCGAGGAATGCCCGGCCACGCCTCGTGTTCAACCCTCGGGCACCATCCAGGTCCACCCGATTCCACATCACTCAATATTAAGCTCGTGCGGGTACCCCTCAGGGCCGACCCGTCTTTATCCAGTATGAACAGTAATAGCAGTAATGTAAGTCATCCGTGTGGCTACCGCATGAAGAAGGAATCCGAGGCATCACCCTCGTTGGATCCCCACCTGACATAATCGTCAAGGTGAACGTAAGAGGAATCACCCTCGAGGTCCACTCTTGAGGAGTTGCACGACAGTGTAGGTTTCGGGGGTGGTGTAGGAGGAATCACCCTCGCTTACCACGACCGATTAACTAACCTACAAGGTTATCATCCGAAGTGCTGACGGGGTATCACCCTCGGCACTCGATAGTAACCCAGTAGTGTCGGCAACTAAAGGGGAAAGTGACGTGCGGTGTCGGGACCTGGTCTTCAATCCTGTTGCACGGGTCTTCTGATCATCCAGCAGGGCAGTCTGGATATGTGGGGGTCTCTGATGGTCTCTATCCAACCTATTCTAAGAAGTTTAGGATAACAGGTAAGTATCAACAGCAGGTTACAAGTAAACAGGCTATGCAGCAGATATAGGATACAGTAATAGCAGCAGATTCTAATGCAAGCATAACAGAGAAGAGAGTGGGCGATATCGGAATGCTCAAAATGGGGGTGCTTGCCTGTCTACTCGACAGCAAGGGTCTGATCGTCAGGAGCGTAGTCGACCTCCGGAGCTGCGTCAGTCTCGGGAGCTACGTCAACGTCAGGGTCTATCGAGAGAGAAGAGGGGGAAGAAACATATAAATACATAGCTAACGAGTTCTCCTATGTATGAGGTTCCGACATGGAAACAGACGACACGATCAGATTCGTCTCGTCGTTCTGAGCAACTTTCATGTTTTAAGTTTTTCGATCTGAGCTACGGTTTAAAAGTTATTAATTTTCAAAGATTAAATGATTTTCTGGAATTATTTTATTTATAGAAAATGATTTATGACGTCAGCATGATGTCACTATGACATCAGCAGGTCAACTGCGGCTGACCAGAGTCAAACCTGACATGTGGGTCCAGTGGGACCCACATGTCAGTCTCTGTTAGACTAACAATGAGTTAATCTAACTAACAGGGTTAATTAGGGGGGTGGGCCGCAGTTGGCTGTCTCGCCGGAGACGCTCGGGAATCACCTACAGGGCACCAAATCGAGCGCCGCGGCTCGTGTTCGAACGAGGAGGGTGCCCCGCGTCCATCTACAGCGTCGGAACGTGCGGGGGTGGCCGGACGGCGAAGTGCCGCGGCGGTCGCTTACGGGCTTGATCGGGTTCGCTGCTACGGGGTGATTTCGAGCGCGCGAGGTGGCTAGGCGGGGCTACGGCTCTCCAGGAGCACGTAGGAGTAGCTGGTTCGGGGCAAAGGGGCACGGGAAGCTTGAGTTGGCCGGCCATGGCGGCGGCGGTGTTCGGGTCCCTGCGGCGTCGCCGTTCTATCGTGCAAACGAGCTACCAGAGAGGCCAGGGGAGAGGGAGAGTGCTCACCAAGCAGCGCAAGGTGGCCCGCGATAGGTTTATGAGCTGTAGGGAGTCGCCGGAGTCGGAAATAGCCGGCGGCGGTCGGAGATGGGGATGGAGACGAACGGCCGCTGCACGGCTCCCCGGCCTCGCCTGAGACCACCAGAAGAAGAGGGAGACCGCGGCGAGTCCACCGGACTAGTCGGTGAGGCAGGCGGGCGTCGGTGGCCACGTCGGAGCTCGGCGCGTGGCGTCGGTGCCGCTTGGGCAGAGTGGAAGGGGAGGGGAGTGCTTGAGGGAGAGGAGGGAGGAGCGAGCGAGGAGAGTGGGGGGGGGGGATGGCGGAGGAGGCCAGAGGGAAGCACGACCTTGGCCTTATCCCTTCGCGGGCGGTCGCGGTGTCGGCGCCGCACTGGCGCGCGCGCGCTCCTCCACAACGGCGGCGACACACAGGTAAGAGAGAGAGGGGAATGGGCTGGTGGGCCGTGGTGCTGGCACTGTGCACTTGGACCAGTGCACAGTGGCACTTTTTATTTTATTTTCTGTTTTCTGCCTTTTCTTTATTTCTTAGCTGTTTTGAAATAGTTAGGCCACTTGTGCTCTTGTAAAAAATGTGGGACTTGGCCCAAATATTACAATGCAATATTACCTTTCACCAAAAATTGGTGTGGGCAAATTTGGTTTTCTTTTGGATTTGATATTATTATAAATGATTTAAATAATGCTGTTTTGGTGCTGTTTCATGTGGTTTGAGTCATTTAACTAACTCCATCATCATTGTTTATATTTTTATGAGTGCTTCTGGAATATTTGCTATTTAGTGAACACTTTTCCAATAGTGTTTGAGCAAATTTATTTTGCACTTTTGAATTTGAGTTGACTTTCAGAATAGAATTTGAATTGTTTTGGTTAACCACTATGACTAGGCACTGCAATTGAGGTGACTTGGCATTATTAGCAGTTGATCACAGTGGCAATTACACAGGGGTGTTACAAATTCTCCTCCTCTAAAAGAAATTCTCGTCCCGAGAATTTAGGAGGTAGAAGGAAAGAGGTCGGGATATTCTTCCCGAAGATGATCCTCGCGTTCCCAAGTGGCTTCATCTTCAGTGTGATTAGACCACTGTACTTTCAGGAACTTGGTTGTCTTTTGACGAGTTCGACGTTCAGCTTCATCGAGAACGCGGATAGGATGCTCCTTATAAGAAAGATCATCTTGCAACTGGAGCATCTCGTGATCTACTGCGCAGTGTGGAGATTCCTTGAAGCATTTACGAAGTTGCGACACGTGGAAGACATCATGGATATGAGAGAATTGTGGTGGCAACTCCAATTTATATGCCACCTGTCCACGTCTGGCAACAATGCGAAAGGGACCAATATAGCGAGGAGCTAGCTTGCCCTTGATTCCGAAACGACGAGTGCCCTTCATAGGAGTGACACGAAGATAAGCTTGATCACCTGGTTGATAAGTCAGACCCCATCACTTGCGATCATAATTGCTCTTCTGGCGGTCCTGAGCCGCCTTGAGATTTTCTCGAACAATTCTGACTTGTTCTTCGGCATGTTGAATAATGTCCGGTCCCATGAGAGGTCGTTCCCCAGTTTCTGACCAATTCAGAGGGGTTCGACACTTACGTCCATAAAGCACTTCGAAGGGGGCCATTTTCAAACTGGCTTGATAACTGTTATTATAAGAGAATTCGGCATACGGGAGAGATTCTTCCCACTTCTTACCGAACGATATAACACAAGCCCGAAGCATATCTTCAAGCACTTGATTAACTCGCTCAACTTGGCCTTGGGATTGAGGATGATATGCTGAACTCCAGGTAATGTGAGTTCCCATAGCTTCTTGGAAACTTTCCCAGAACTTGGATGTGAAAAGACCGCCACGGTCTGAACTGATTTCCTTCGGAATACCGTGGAGTGAAACAATTCTGGAGATGTAAAGTTCTGCTAACTGACTAGCAGTGATAGTCTCCTTGACAGGCAGAAAATGTGCAACTTTGGAAAGTTGGTCGACGACGACAAGAATAGCATCGTGACCTTTCTGAGACTTGGGAAGACCAGTAATGAAATCCATTTGCACTTTATCCCACTTCCACAAAGGAATAGGGAGTGGTTGAAGAATTCCAGCAGGCTTCTGATGTTCTGCTTTCACGCGACGACAAACATCACATTCAGCGACATATCGAGCAATGTCCTGCTTCATTTTGGACCACCAGTACCTTTGACGAAGATCACGATACATCTTGGTGCTACCAGGATGTATAGACAGAGGTCTATCATGAGCCTCCTTCATGACCTTGTCTGTCATAAGCTCGAATCGAGGTACCACGATGCGGTCTCTGAAATACAAGGTTCCGTCTTCCACAATCGAGAAATTCCTATACTTCTCAAGATGAAGCTCTTTATTCATCAGATCTACTTCAGCATCCTTGGCTTGCGCAATCTTTACATCCTTCTCAAGATCTGGCTGTACCACAAGGTTATTAAGAGAACCCTGCGGAACGATACAGACGTTCAACTTTCACAATTCTTCATAAAGCGGGGGTTGAGCTTGCTTAACCATGAGGTTATTGCAATAGGACTTGCGGCTCAAGGCATCAGCCATCACATTAGCCTTGCCAGGAGTATAATAAATACCACAGTCATAGTCCGTAATTTTTTCCAACCATCGTTGTTGACGAAGATTAAGATCTGGTTGGGTGAACAAGTACTTCAGACTCTGATGATCGGTATAAATCTCACACCGATTTCCAAGAAGGTAATGTTGCCACTGCTTCAAAGCATAGATCACAGCAGCGAGTTCGAGATCATGCACTGGATAGTTCTCTTCATGTGGACGCAATTGTCGCGAGGCATATGCAATTACCTTTCACTCTTGCATTAGGACACAACCTAATCCTTGCCGAGAGGCGTCACAATATATCACAAAATCTTTGCCTGAATCGGGAGGAGCAAGCACTGGAGCAGAAGTAAGCTTGTCCTTGAGGGTCTGGAAACTTTCTTGACATTTGTCTGTCCACTCAAACTTAACGCCTTTGTGGAGCATATTAGTCAGGGGCTTGGCAATCTTGGAAAAGTTCTCGACGAATCGACGGCAATAACTTGCAAGGCCGAGAAAACTTCGGACTTGCTTGGCATTCTTCGGAGGAGTCCAGTCAAGAATAGCCTGAACACTCTCCGGGTTAACGGCGATACCGTCCTTGGAAATCACATGTCCAAGGTAGGTTACTTCAGAAAGCCAGAATTCACACTTTGAATACTTGGCATACAACTTGTGTTCTCGAAGCCTCTCGAGAACAAGGCGAAGGTGTTCGGCATGTTCTTCCTTATTCTTCAAATATACTAGAATATCATCCAGATATACCACGACGAACTTGTCGAGGTAATCCATGAATATATAATTCATCAGGCGGGAGAACGTAGCTGGAGCATTCGTTAAGCCAAATGACATGATGGTGTACTCGTAGGAACCATAACGAGTGACGAATGCAGTCTTGGGAATATCCTCTTCACGGACACGGATCTGGTGATAAACCCAACCTCAAGTCGAGTTTAGAGAACACCGATGATCCAGCAAGTTGATCATATAAGTCATTGATCCGGGGAAGCGGATATTTATTCTGAATGGTTGCCTGATTGATAGGACGGTAGTCTTGAGCCAACCTATTCGTACCATCTTTCTTCTTGACAAAGAGAAACGGTGCTCCCCAGGCAGAGGAACTAGGACGGATGAAGCCCTTGTTAAGTGATTTATCAATTTCTTCCTTGAGCTCAAGAAGGTGGTGCGGTGGCATCTTGTAAGGACGCTTCGCAATAGGAGTGGTGCCAGGCTTCAAATCAATAACAAACTCAACAGCTCTAGCAGGGGGTATTCCTGGAAGTTCTTCTGGGAAAACATCCTGGAATTCGCAGACGACTGGAACATTTTCGATCCCCTCAAGTGGAGAAGCGTTCAACGCATTCAAGACATAAATCTGAGCCTCGGCGTTCTGAGTGATATGAGCTCGGTAATTCACTAACTCATCAGATGGATGAAGGAGGTGTACAACTTTACTGGAACAATTAATTGAGGCGTAGTGAGCCTTCAACCAATCCATTCCCAGTATAAGGTCAATCTTGGAGGATTTCAGAATAATGGGAAATGCCTGGAACTTCAACCCCTCAATTTCAATAGTGACTTCGGGGCTGAATAGGGAAGCTTGGCACTGGCCCGCAGGAGTATTTACCGCTAACGGATGGTGCAACCTTTCATATTTAATGCCATGCATGAATGCAAATTCTTCCGACATGAATGAATGCGATGCTCCTGAATCAAATAAAACAGATGCTGGTACTGAATTAACAAGAAGTGTACCCATCACGGTTTCAGGTTGATCCTGAGCTTCAGCCATGTTGACGTGGTAGTTCTGCCCACGACCATAAGAAGGTCTGGCATTGTTGTTACGTTGCTGAGGAATTCCACGACCATTACCACAGCCAGCAGAAGGAAGTGCTAGTTGATTCTGATTCTGAGAACAATCTCTGGCATGGTGACCTGGCTGGCCACACTTGAAGCATAGTCCACTGTCAGGACATGGTGCGGGAGCTCGAGGTGGTGGAGCTCGAAGAGGCTGCCTCGGTGGTGGTGGAGGCAGACAAGGTGCAGCATATGCTGGCCTGTACACTGGAGCTGCTGGACGGTACATGCTCTGTGGAATCCATATGCGGCGCTTCTGGGAAGATGAGCCCGAAGATGAGCCCGCTTCACGAGTGCGTCTGGTCGCTTCCTTGTGCTTCTTCAGTCCAGTCTCGACCAGGATAGCCTTATTCACCAAGGTGGCGAAGTCAGGATAGTCTTGGACGAGCAGGGCTAACTGAATGTCATGGTGCAGCCCTTCATGAAACTTCTCTTGCCTTCGGGCATCAGTGTGGATATCTTCTTCAGCGTAGCGAGACAAGTCGAGGAACTCTCGCTGATAAACCTCCACAGTCTTGTTGCCTTGAACAAGGTTACGGAACTCAGCCTTCTTGCACGCTATAACTGCTTGAGGAATATAGCGGGCGCGAAAAGCAATCTTGAATTCCTCCCATGTGACAACAGTTCCAGGAGGTAGGGTCTGTCGGTGAGTGGCCCACCATTGCGCTGCGGGACCCTTCAGGAAGTATGTCGCAAAGGTGACATAGCTGACAGGGAGAACATCAGCTGACTCCATCTCATAGAAGATGTCACGCAGCCAATCATCAGCATCCAACGGATTAACTGTGTTGCGGAATATTGATGGGTTGAGGCGCACGAACTCTGGCAGCGTAATTGAAGGTGGCTGCTGGTTGGCATTGGGACGGGGAAACTGATTCATAATTCCAGTCATAAACTGCCGATTAAGTTCAAACGGTTGCATCATCGCTGTCATGTAGTCAGGTGGTGGCGGCGGTGGTGGATTGTTATCTGCCATCTTGCTAAATTCAACAGGGGTAGTTTAGCAGAAGCCAATGCGAGTGTTTAGCGACATGCATGATGTAACGCGATGGAATTTAAGTAGTACAACAGATGCTTAATAGTAGTCATTAAGTCATATAGATCCATACAGAGTCGGTTACATTCGGGCAGCATAACGGAGCAAATTTAAAAGCTAGACATACTAGGCGGCGCGCAGGCACGCGGTAAGGAAGTACACAACGAGACATAGCAAAGGCTACATCAACGTCGGAGAAAACCACGGAAACGGGGTAGCTGCAAGTGCGGACGACGAACGTTCGTCGCAGAAGGATCCTGTGCTCCATGTGCACTCTGATGCAGAACCCGGTCTCGAGCTGAAAGAAGAGGCCCACGTGCAGGCGTGTGACCTCCCACAGTAGGCCAATCGATCCCTGGTGGCATCTCAGTCCTGCTCGGGTAAAGGATATGCTCCGGATGTATCCCTGCATGAACAGCTGGTAGCAACTGCGTCATAGACTCGTAGAGTCGTACTCGAGTGGCAAACAACTCGACAGCAAGAGCGCGAACAGTGCGATCCAGAGCCTGAGTACACTGAATCAGAACTCGCTGATCGTAGCCACGAGGCTCGTACATGGCACAGATAGCCGTGTAGTATCCAGTAGTATCTCCAGCAGGGCATACAGAATGTATCGATACTCAGAAGCATCCAAGCTGGCGTTGTGCTCTCCTCGGAGACGTGCGACAGCAGAGTAGGCGGCATCATGGACTGCCATCTCAATCGTCACGCCGATACCGTGGAAAAGGTACAGCTCGGTGTCTGAGTCATCCTACTGATCATAGATGTGAACATCAGCATAGTACTGCTCCTGGTTGAACTCGCGGTAAACCTCGTAGACCATGTACTCAGGGTACCAGTGGTAACCCAGTCTGGTCAAGACAGCGATCAGAACAGCTGGGAACCCAGGGGCATCACGACCCCAAGTGCGAAGCACAAGCTGCGTCGTGGGACGTGGCGGGAACAGACGATCCATCTAAAACAAAGGAGTTCAGGGTTGTCATATGACGATGAGAAATATAACAAATCTCAGAAGGAAAGGTTAAACAAAATAATGGAAAGGAAAATAATTATCAGACTAATCAGATCAATGACAGGGAAATCGCACAGAAATCCAACTCTTCGGGTGGACGGAATTTACGAGATCCTAAGTGTCGGTGTTAGTAAATTTATTAAACCCGAATAGATGAGAGATCAGAGTCCCAGAGTAAAGATTGAGGAGAAAAAGATCCTAATACCACCCAATTGGCAACGTGGGCCCGTAAGCCACACAACCAAGTTAGTAAAACAGTTTTCAGTTTCTAGACTCAACTTCGGCCAAGGAATTGGATAGGGGGATTCCTAGAGGCAGTCGGCTCTGATACCATCCTGTGAAGACCCTAGCTTAATCGTGCACTAACCATACACGCAAATGCACACGATCAAGCCTAAGGACTCACTTGAAGATATCACAACACAACTCTAAAACATAAATAAATTCATACAAGCTTTATATTACAAGCCAGGGCCTCGAGGGCTCGAATACATAGCTCGATGGCATACAAGTGTCAGCGGAAGCATCAGATATCTGGGTACAGATATATTACAAAAAATAGAGATAAGCCTTTATGAAGGCGGGGCAAAATAAAATACTACGATCGAAAGGCGTAGGCCTCCTGCCTAGGACCCTCCGAATCCTACTCCTGGTCGTCAGTCGGCTCCTCGTAGTAGTACTCGCCTGGAGGGTAGTAGTAGTAACCGTAGTCATCGACGGGGGCAGCTAACTCAGGGGCTCCGTCATCTGGTGGCGTCAATTGGATATGGGGAGAAAAAGAAAATAAAGCAAACGTGAGTACTCATGTGAAGTACTCAGCAAGCAAGGATCTACACTACATATGCAACATTTTCAAAGGGGGCTATATATGTGGACTGGGCTGCAGAAATGCCAGAATAGAGGGGAAAAGCCTAGTCCTATCGAAGACTAGCATCTTCAATCATCTTCATCGGTCTTGCAGCATTAGAAGAGTGCAGATTAACATAATATAAAGTTGTAGTAATATCATCAACCTCGGCCAGAGATTCTTCCTCGTCTCCCTGCGAGAAAGCAATCCCAGAGCCATACTATCCATATATCATCTCAAGTTCTAGTTGTACCGATCGGGATATAACTCCGAGTGTCCGTTACCGTAGGACAGGCTATCGATAGATTGTTTCTTCCCTGCAGGGGTGCACCAACTTACCCACCACGCTCGATTAACTCCGGCCAGACACACTTTTCTGGGTCATGCCCGGCATCGGCCAAACGATACGCCGCAACCCGACCAAATACTTAACAGAGAGGTTAGCACGCCGGACTAGACCTATGCCCCCAGGGGTCTTGGGCCATCGCCCCGGGAACTCCTGCACGTTGCGAGGGCGGCCAAGAGCAGACCTAGCGACCCCTTAATACAAGCGCAGTTGCGTAACCAGTCCAACTCGGCGTGCGCCGCTTAGTCGTTGACGTCCATTAAGCTTCGGCTGAAGTATACGACGCAGAACGCCCATACTATGCCCATGTGATGGTTAGTGCTATCAGGCCAGAGGCCCCTTAGATCAAATATCCAAACCGTTAGTGTGTTGATAGTGCGGAAACGAGCAGAGACTCACGAAAGATGTGACCCCGTCGCCCCGTCTCGAGGACTTGCGGCAAGGGCGAGGAATGCCCGGCCACGCCTCATGTTCAACCCTCGGGCACCATCCAGGTCCACCCGATTCCACATCACTCACTATTAAGCTCGCGCGGGTACCCCTCAGGGCCGACCCGTCTTTATCCAGTATGAATAGTAATAGCAGTAATGTAAGTCATCCGTGTGGCTACCGCATGAAGAAGGAATCCGAGGCATCACCCTCGTTGGATCCCCACCTGACATAATCGTCAAGGTGAACGTAAGAGGAATGACCCTCGAGGTCCACTCTTGAGGAGTTGCACGACAGTGTAGGTTTCGGGGGTGGTGTAGGAGGAATCACCCTCGCTTACCACGACCGATTAACTAACCTACAAGGTTATCATCCGAAGTGCTGACGAGGTATCACCCTCGGCACTCGATAGTAACCCAGTAGTGTCGGCAACTAAAGGGGAAAGTGACGTGCGGTGTCGGGACCTGGTCTTCAATCCCATTGCACGGGTCTTCTGATCATCCAGCGGGGCAGTCGGGATATGTGGGGGTCTCTGATGGTCTCTACCCAACCTATTCTAAGCAGTTTAGGATAACAGGTAAGTATCAACAGCAGGTTACAAGTAAACAGGCTATGCAGCAGATATAGGATACAGTAATAGCAGCAGATTCTAATGCAAGCATAAGAGAGAAGAGAGTGGGCGATATCGGAATGCTCAAAATGGGGGTGCTTGCCTGTCTGCTCGACGGCAAGGGTCTGATCGTCAGGAGCATAGTCGACCTCCGGAGCTGCGGCAGTCTCGGGAGCTACGTCGACGTCAGGGTCTATCAAGAGAGAAGAGGGGGAAGAAACATATAAATACACAGCTAACGATGCAACACAGAACATGCTATGCTAAGATGCAGTGCAGGGTTGCCTAAAGATGCATCTAGGTCATTTTAGTTATTTTAGAAACAACGTGGGATTTATTAACCGGTATGTGTGCACTATTCATCTACCGGAATCGGGCTCAAAGTTACGAGTTCTCCTACATAGGAGGTTCCGACATGGAAACAGATGACACGATCAGATTCGTCTCGTCGTTCCGAGCAACTTTCATGTTTTAAGTTTTTTGATCTGAGCTACGGTTTAAAAGTTATTAATTTTCAAAGATTAAATGATTTTCTAGAATTATTTTATTTATAGAAAATGATTTATGACGTCAGCATGATGTCACTGTGACATCAGCAGGTCAACTGCGGCTGACCAGAGTCAAACCTGACATGTGGGTCCAGTGGGACCCACATGTCAGTCTTTGTTAGACTAACAATGAGTTAATCTAACTAACAGGGTTAATTAGGGGGGTGGGCCCCGGGTGTCAGTGAGACATTAGTCTAACTAATTAGTTTTTATTTATAAAAGTGTTTTAATTAAACTAAATAGCAGCAGGGCCCACATGTCATTGACACAGAGTGCCCAGTCAGCAAAGTTGACTGAGTCAACTCAGTCAACGGGGCCCCCGGACCCACTGGTCAGCGACCCAGGGGCGGGGCCCACCCGCGCCACATCGGCGGGGTCGCCGGAAATGCGCCGGCGAGCGCTCCACGGCGGCTGTCTCGCCGGAGATGCTCGGGAATCACCTACAGGGCACCAAATCGAGCGCCGCGGCTCGCGTTCAAACGAGGAGGGTGCCCCGCGTCCATCTACAGCGTCGGAACGCGCGGGGGTGGCCGGAGATGGCCGGACGGCGAAGTGCCGTGGCGGTCGCTTACGGGCTTGATCGGGTTCGCTGCTACGGGGTGATTTCGAGCGCGCGAGGTGGCTAGGCGGGGCTACGGCTCTCCAGGAGCACGTAGGAGTAGCTGGTTCGGGCAAAGGGGCACAGGAAGCTCGAGTTGGCCGGCCATGGCGGCGTTCGGGTCCCTGCGGCGCCACTGTTCTATCACGCAAACGAGCTACCAGAGAGGCCAGGGGAGAGGGAGAGTGCTCACCGAGTGGCGCAAGGTGGCCCGCGATAGGTTTAGGAGTTGCAGGGAGTCGCCGGAGTCGGAAACAGCCGGCGGCGGTCGAAGATGGGGATGGGGATGGAGACGAACGGCCGCTGCACGGCTCCCCGGCCTCGCCTGATACCACCAGAAGAAGAGGGAGACCGCGGCGAGTCCACCGGACTAGTCGGTGAGGCAGGCGGGCGTCGGTGGCCGCGTCGGAGCTCGGCGCGCGGCGTCGGTGCCGCTCGGGCAGAGAGGAAGGTGAGGGGAGTGCTTGAGGGAGAGGAGGGAGGAGCGAGCGAGGAGAGTGGGGGGGGGGGAATGGCGGAGGAGGCCAGGGGGGGAAGCACGGCCTTGGCCTTATCCCTTCACGGGTGGTCGTGGCGTCGCGGTGTCGGCGCCGCACCGGCGCGCGCGCGCTCCTCCACAACGGCGGCGACACACAGGTAAGAGAGAGAGGGGAATGGGCTGGTGGGCCGTGGTGCTGGCACTGTGCACTTGGACCAGTGCACAGCGGCACTTTTTATTTTATTTTCTGTTTTCTGCCTTTTCTTTATTTCTTAGCTGTTTTGAAATAGTTAGGCCACTTGTGCTCTTGTAAAAAATGTGGGACTTGGCCCAAATATTACAATGCAATATTACCTTTCACCAAAAATTGGTGTGGGCAAATTTGGTTTTCTTTTGGATTTGATATTATTATAAATGATTTAAATAATGCTGTTTTGGTGCTGTTTCATGTGGTTTGAGTCATTTAACTAACTCCATCATCATTGTTTATATTTTTATGAGTGCTTCTGGAATATTTGCTATTTAGTGAACACTTTTCCAATAGTGTTTGAGCAAATTTATTTTGCACTTTTGAATTTGAGTTGACTTTCAGAATAGAATTTGAATTGTTTTGGTTAACCACTATGACTAGGCACTGCAATTGAGGTGACTTGGCATTATTAGCAGTTGATCACAGTGGCAATTACACAGGGGTGTTACAGAAGACATCCCCACTGATGCACGCAGACAGGAGAAGTTCCGTGATGGGCTACACCATGACATTTAGTTAGCCCTGCTCGTCCAAGACTATCCCGACTTCGCCACCTTGGTGAACAAGGCTATCATGGTCGAGACTGGTCTGAAGAAGCATAAGGAAGCGACCAGACGCACCCGTGAAGCGGGCTCATCTTCGGGCTCGTCTTCTCAGAAGCGCCGTATATGGATTCCTCACAGCATGTACCGTCCAACAGCTCCAGTGTACAGACCTGCTTATGCTGCACCTCGTCTGCCTCCTCCACCACCAAGGTAGCCTCTTCGCGCTGCACCACCTCGAGCTCCTGCACCCCATCCTGACAGTGGACTCTGCTTCAAGTGTGGCCAACCAGGTCACCGTGCCAGAGACTGTTCTCAGGGTCAGAATCAGCTAGCACTTCCTTCTGCTGGCCGTGGAATTGGTCGTGGAGTTAATCAGCCTCGCTACAACAATGTCAGGCCTTCTTATGGTCGTGGGAAGAACTATCACGTCAACATGGCTGAAGCTCAAGATCAACCTGAAACTGTGATGGGTACACTTCTCGTTAATTCAGTACCAGCTTCTGTTTTATTTGATTCAGGAGCATCGCATTCATTCATGTCTGAAGAATTCGCATTCATGCATGGCATTAAATTTGAAAAGTTGCACCATCCGTTAGCGGTAAACACTCCCGCGGGCCAGTGCCAAGCTTCCCTATTTAGTCCCGAAGTCACTATTGAGATTCACAGGCTGAAGTTTCAGGCCTTTCCCATTATCCTGAAATCTTCCAAAATTGACCTTATTTTGGGAATGGATTGGTTGAAGGCTCACTATGCCTCAATCAATTGTGCCACTAAAGTTGTACTTCTCATGCACCCAACAGCTGGGTTAGTGAATTATCATGCTCACCTCACTCAGAATGCCGAGGCTCAGATTTATGCCTTGAATGCGTTAAACGCCTCTCCGCTTGAGGGGATCGAAAACATTCCAGCCGTTCGTGACTTTCAGGATGTTTTTCCAGAAGAACTTCCAGGAATACTGTAAGGGCATATTTCTCCCTAAGTGGTTTTGGTGATTGATGACAATGCATTTGCGGACTAATCGTGTGCATTGAGCATTTCAGATATCTCATGTCTAGGCACTAGACGATTCGATGCCCCTCGGAGCCTATCGAAGAAGGCGGTTCTCTATGTTTCTTTTCGGTGGATTTGAGTCATAGGAAAGCCTTACTATTAAGAGGGGGTCCGCTTTGGAAAGGTATGGGTGGAATCAACATGTACACAGCCCCATATGCACCCACAGCCTCCTTTCCCTTCTCTGGAGCCTTTCCATGTTTTCTGTGGTGTTTTCAGCATCTTGCCAGTGGTAGTACCGCTAGTGCCCACGGTAGTACCGCTGGTACTTCCGTGGCACTACCGCTTAGGGTGTCCCCGAGCGTGCAACGTTCTGTTGTCGGTATGCAATTCACGGTAGTAGGGCGGTAGTAGCGCGGTAGTACCGCTCGAGCGGTACTACAGCCCGTACTACCGTCTCCACTACCGCTTGCGGGGTTTTCCTCTGTGCAAGGTTCTGTTCCCACATTGCTCCAAGTGGTAGTAGAGCGGCACTAGGACGGTAGTACCGCTTCGCACGGTACTGCCGCCCCAGGCTCCCTTCTACTACCGCTGCCTCCCCAGGACTAAAACCCTAGGCGGTAGTACCACCAGGGTCAGCGGTAGTACCGCTCCGGCGGCACTACCGTAGATACACTCTGTGTATTTTTAGGCTTGTGCGGAGTAGTACCGCCTAAGCGGTAGTACCGCTCCTAGGAGCGGTAGTACCACTTTGCTGCGGGCCTGGACAGAAAACAGTTGGATTTTGGTTCCCCTATATAAAGGGGGGGGGGGTCTTCTTCTTCCTTGGGTTGACCTCTTCCCCCCAAGCTCCATTGCCATTCAAAAGCTCATTCTTGCCTGATCTCTCTCCCTAGCCAATCAAACTTGTTGATTTTCTAGGGATTGGTTGAGAAGGCCCCGATCTACACTTCCACCAAGAGAAATTTGATTCCCCCCACTAATCCCTTGCGGATCTTGTTACTCTTGGGTGTTTGAGCACCCTAGACGGTTGAGGTCACCTCGGAGCCATATTCCATTGTGGTGAAGCTCCGTGGTTTCGTTGGGAGCCTCCAATTTGGTTGTGGAGAGAGCCCCAACCTTGTTTGTAAAGGTTCGGTTGCCGCCTTCAAGGGCACCAATAGTGGGATCACGGCTTCTCGCATTGTGTGAGGGCGTGAGGAGAATACGGTGGCCCTAGTGGCTTCTTGGGGAGCATTGTGCCTCCACACTGCTCCAACAGAGACGTACTTCCTCTTAAAGGGAAGGAACTTCGGTAACACATCCTCGTCTCCACCGACTCCACTCTTGGTTATCTCTTACCTTTACTTGTGCAAGCTTATATTGTGTTGTATCCCTTGCTTGCTTGTGTGCTTGTTGTTGTTGCATCATATAGGTTGCTCACCTAGTTGCATATCTAGACAACCTATTTGATGCTAAGTTTAATTTGGTAAAGAAAAGCTAAAAAAATTTAGTTGCCTATTCAACCCCCCTCTAGTCAACCATATCGATCCTTTCAATTGGTATCAGAGCCTCGTCTCTTTATTAAGGACTTTACCGTCCAAAGAGTATGGGTGACACCGTAGACGAGGGGGAGGAGCACCCCGATGTGAGTCCGTCCTTGTCTACGGCCGATGGGGGATCCTCGGTCTCTCGTGAGGAGTTCAATGTGGCCTTGGACACATTGAAAACCTCCATGACGGCCGAGGTCAAAGGCATGCTTAAGAATTTTCTTGATGGTCTTAAATTATCCACCGCATCGTTGGAAGTGGTCGATCCCACTAACAAGGTGACGGATGCTAACTCCAACAAGGGGGAAGCTACTAGTGATCAAGTTCCTTTGCCTAGTGGTAGAAGTGGGAGTGGCATCTTTGCCCAAGTTGAACCTCCACTTATTTATGGAGGACCGGTTCCCTCCACGCATATGAATCATGTTGGTCCTCCTCCTAAGCTTGTGAAAAATGAGGATTTTGCCTCTTCGGTATATCGCTTTAAACGTCATTTAAATCATAGTTCTACTAATCTTTGGAGAATTATTGAGCAAGGTTTCTACCCGCACGACCCAAGCAACTTCACTTCTAGAGAAGCCGTGGATCATCAATTCAACGAGTCTGATCTCTTCATCCTTCAAGAAGCCATTCCTCCCGAAGATATTGCGCACCTCCGTCCGTTCACCATGGCCAAGGAAGCATGGCAACATGTTGTTTCCATTTACAAGGGAAGCGCAAGCATTCAACGCTCAAACTTTGAAGTGGTGCAAGATGAAGCCGATGAGTTTGCTATGATTGAAGATGAAGAACCTCGAGAGCTTTACCGGAGATTAACCACTCTCGCGGTCTCACTCCGAGATCATGGGAGCAAGGATACGGATGACAATTGGATCAAGCGCAAGTTTCTCAAGGCCATGATGCCTTACCATAAGGCCATGTCCTCCGTCATCCGTCAAAGGCCGGACTTTCACGCCTTGTCCTTAAGTGAAGTGTTGGATGAGTTTGTTGCAATGAGGATCTTGGACAAGACCGCCGACAATGCGGTGTTGCGTTCTCAACGAGCAAAGAAGCCCAACCTTGCTTTGAAGGCCAAGGCTAGTGTGGAAGAAGATGGTGAAGAGGAAGAAGAAGAGTGTTGCCCCGAAGATACAAAATATGCTTATCATGAGCACATGGCTCTCGCTTCTCGGCAATTTTGGGGCAAGAAGAACTCAAGGCCCAACTTCAACAAGAACAACTCAAGTGGCGCCAAGGGGAAGCAATGTGTGAGTACATGCTATAACTGTGGCAATGTGAGTCACTTTGTTGCGGACTGCCCATACGAGAAGAGGGAAGACAATGGTGGCAAGCTTATCCGAAAGGACAAGGCCAAGTCCTTCCCCAACAAGAACAACTTCACCAAGAAGACTCCTCCCAAGGGGTTGGTGGCACAAGAAGAGTACAATGAGGATGATGAAGACGGTGAGACGGTTGCCATGGCCTCCGTTGCCATTGCAACAACTCCACGGGTGTCCCTCTTCGATTCACCCAACGAGAACATCACCGCCAAGTGCCTCATGGCTAAAGCCACCAACAAGGTAACCCCCAACATCAAAACTACCATCATTACTAATCCTTCCTTGACGGATTGCATTGATGAAAGTGAGGGGACGAAGGAGGAGGAAAATGAATTTGAGTCTTTTATGAGTAAGCTCAAGGGTAAATCCAAGAAGCACTTTGTTGCTCTCTTGGAACAACTTGGTGAAGCTAATGACATGATCGAGGCTCACAAAGAAACCATCTCTAAGATGGAAGGGCATAGTCGTGACTATGCCGATGAGATATCGGATCTCTCTAATGCGCTTGAGGAAGAGCATGGTCATCGTTTGGTTCTTGAGGAGTCACACAACAATGATCATGCTAAATTAAAGAAAGATCTTGATCAGCTCTTGTTGTATCTCGTGTGCTCAATTTCGAGAAGGCCAAACTTGGGGTTGACCATGCTAGACTCAAGGAGGAGTTTGATATACTTGACAAGGCTCACAAGGCCTTTAAGAGTGCTCATGCTAGCCTCAAAGAGTCTCATGATCAACTCCAAGTGAAGCTAACCAAGGAGAAAGCCACTTTTCCTCATATGGTTTTAATTGATAATGCAAATGCTACTAACCCGTGTTGTGAGCATGTGCATCTTGTGGAGGAGAATGCCAAGTTGAAGGAGCAACTTGAGAAAGGCCTTGTGTCTTGCATACAAGGTGAGAAGAACCTCAACGACCTTTTGAGCAATCAAAAGGAAGTTGTGGGCAAGGAGGGAATTGGGTTTGCACCCAAGTCCAAGAATAAGAAGAAGAATGACAAGGCCAAACGACCTCCTCCTCTCAAGCAAACTTTTGTGAAGGAGGGAGAGGGTGCTTCTAAGGAGAAGAAGAACAATGTGAAGGGTGGTGGTGTCAAGAAGGGCAATGCCACCCCTTCCAACAAAGCCGGCGACTTTAACCCTTCTTATGTGTTATGCCGTGCTAGTGATGGGCATGTTTATGCCAAATTTGTTGGTTCTCCTTATGGGTACATTGAATGGTCTATTTGGGTTCCTAAGACCCTTGTTACTAACATCAAAGGACCCATTACAAAATGGGTACCTAAAACCAAGCATTGATCTCTTGTAGGTGTTTGCTTCCGGTGGGGGATCATGGTTGCTCGATAGTGGAGCCACAAATCATATGACCGGAAGCAAGGACTTGGTGGTGGACGTGCACAAGGTTTCATCTATGCCTACCAATGTTGAGTGGGGTGATGCCTCATCTTCTAAGGTATTGGGTCTTGGCAAGGTTGTCATTTCTCATGATCTCACGGTCGAGAAAGTCATGCTTGTTGAGTCCCTTGCATACAACTTACTTTCCGTTCGTCAACTTGCACTCATGGGCTTTACCACTTTCTTTGATATTGATACCGTGGCCCTCTTGTGGAGCAAGACTCTTAAAGTAGCCTTTGTTGGGCATGTCGAGAATGGTCTTTATGTGATTAACTTTTCGGAGCGACCCACTAAGACCGCGACATGCCTAATGGCTAAAGTTGACGTGGGATGGCTTTGGCATCGCCGTTTAGCCCACGTCAATATGAGATCTTTGCAAAGTCTTCTCAAGGGGGACCATGTTTGTGGACTAACAAATGTTAGTTTTGCCAAAGATCGTGCTTGCAGTGCTTGTATCGAAGGAAAGCTACATGAGAAGGCTCACCCACCCACTACTATCATCTACTCGAAGAGGCCCTTGGAGCTCCTTCACATGGATCTTTTTGGGCCTCCATCCTTTGATAGTATTGGGGGTAGAAAGTATTGCTTGGTGATTGTGGATGATTATTCAAGATACACTTGGGTATATTTCTTCAAGAGGAAGAGTGAGACCCAACAAACCATCATCGACTTTGCAAATGAAGCTCAACGTCAACACAATGCAAAGATCTTGACGATAAGAAGTGACAATGGCACCGAGTTCAATAACTACACCTTGGATGAGTTTCTCAGTGATGAGGGGATCAAGCATCAATATTCCGCACCTTACACCCCTCAACAAAATGGTGTAGCGGAGAGGAAGAACCGGACGTTGATGGATGCGGCAAGGACCATGATGGCGGAGTTCAAGTCTCCGTACAACTTTTGGGCCGAAGCCATTAACACCGCTTGTCATGCATCCAATCGGCTCTATCTCCGCAAAGGCTTGAACAAGACTCCATATGAGATACTCACCAGCAACAAGCCCAACCTCAAGTACTTCTGGGTGTTCGGTTGTAAGTGTTTCATTCTCAAGAAAGGTGTTCGTTTGTCTAAATTTGAGGCTAGAGCTCATGAGGGCATATTTGTTGGTTATGCTACAAACTCTCATGCTTACCGTGTCCTCAATAAGTCCACGGGACTTATTGAGGAGATGTGTAACATGGAGTTTGATGAGAATAATGGCTCCCAAGTGGAGCAAAGTGGTACTTGTGATGTAGGTGATGACATTCCTCCCCAAGCCATAAGAATGGGTGTTGGCTATATCCTACCCAGTGAGGAACCCCTTGTGGCCGAAGGAGAAGGACAATGTTCCACTCAAGTGGAACCATCACCAACCCAAGACCCACACGCTTCCGAAGAACAAAGTGAAGGCCCTCAACCAAATGAACAAGATCAACCTCAAGATGGTGGTGAACCACAAAATGATGC
The DNA here is from genome assembly GCA_011799875.1 of Thinopyrum elongatum. NCBI lineage: Eukaryota > Viridiplantae > Streptophyta > Magnoliopsida > Poales > Poaceae > Thinopyrum > Thinopyrum elongatum. The sequence continues at coordinate 498,541,794 of CM022300.1, forward strand.
CCAAGGTCAAGTTTTTACCACCAAGCAAGTTCAAGATCAAGATCAAGCTCAAGATCGAGATCAAGCTCAAGACGACGCTCAAGATGATCAAGTTACCGCTCCTCAACTCTCTCTCGAGGAGGAATTGGAGCGTCGTGCCGCTAAGATTGCATCCAAGCTCACTACCAAAGATCATCTTATGAAGAATGTGCTTGGAAGCTTGAGAAAGGGGGTAAGCACTCGTAGACAATTAGCAAACTATTGTGAACATCATGCGTTTGTTTCTTGTGTTGAACCCCAAAAGGTCTATGAGGCGCTCGAGGATCCGGATTGGCTTAATGCCATGCATGAAGAACTCAACAACTTCGAGCACAACAAAGTGTGGAGATTGGTGCCAAGGCCAACGGAGGACCATAATGTCATTGAAACCAAGTGGATATTCAAGAACAAGCAAGATGCTCATGGGATTATTGTTCGCAACAAGGCTCGTTTGGTGGCACAAGGCTACTCCCAAGTCGAGGGTATCGACTACGGTGAAACCTTTGCTCCCGTTGCCCGCCTTGAATCTATTCGTTTGTTGATTGCCTATGCTTCTCATCATAACTTTAAGTTGCAACAAATGGATGTGAAGAGTGCTTTTCTTAATGGTCCTATTAATGAGTTGGTGTATGTCAAACAACCCTCGGGGTTTGAGGATCCCGAGTTCCCCAATCATGTGTACCAAATCGATAAGGCACTCTATGGCCTTAAACAAGCCCCACGTGCATGGTATGAGCACCTTATCGAGTTGTTGTAAGATCATGGGTTTGAAATTGGGAAAATTGACCCCACTCTTTTGACTAAGAAGGTCAAAGGGGAGTTGTTTGTATGCCAACTATATGTTGATGATATTATCTTTGGTTCTCCTAACAAAGCTTTCAATGAGGAGTTTGCCGCTCTCATGACCTCGAAGTTCAAGATGTCCATGATGGGAGAGTTGAAGTTCTTTCTCGGGTTCGAAATCAAACAAAGAAGAGAAGGAACCTTCATCAACCAAGCCAAATACACTCAAGACATGCTCAAGAGATTCAAGCTAAGTGATGTCAAGCCGGCTTCTACTCCAATGCCCGTCAAATGCCAACTTGACACTGATCCCAATGGTAAAGTGGTGGATCAAAAGGTATATCGTTCCATGATTGGCTCCTTGCTTTACATTTGTGCATCTAGACCGGATATCATGTTGAGTGTGGGAATTTGTGCATGGTTTCAAGCCTCACCTAAGGAAAGCCACTATGTGGCGGTCAAGCGAATCTTTCGATATTTGGCTCATACCCCAAACTTTGGCTTATGGTACCCTAGAGGAGCAAACTTCAACCTCGTGGGCTTTTCGGACTCGGATTGGGCGGGAGACAAAGTGGATAGGAAGTCAACTTCCGAAGGGTGCCAATTTCTTGGTTGCTCTTTGGTGAGTTGGTCTTCTAAGAAGCAAAGTTGTGTGTCTCTCTCCTCCACCGAGGCCGAGTATGTGGCCGCCGATAGTTGTTGTGCACAACTTCTATGGATGAGGCAAACTTTAAAGGATTACGGTGTCATTTGTGACAAAGTGCCTCTTTGGTGTGACAATGAAAGTGCCATCAAGATTTCTCTCAACCCGGTGCAACACTTCAAGACAAAGCATATTGAGATTTGGTATCACTTCATCCGGGGTCACATTAGGCGAGGGGAGATTGAGCTCAACTATGTCAACACTCATGATAACCTTGCAGATATTTTCACGAAGCCTTTGGATGAAGCAAGATTTCGCGAGTTAAGGCATGAGCTAAGTATCATCGATTTGAGCAATGTGGCTTGAACCTTTGCACACCCCACCACACTCATCATGTTATCTTGTTTAGATGTAGGCATGGACATAGGGGGAGTGTTGTTCTCTCAATGAACTCTCCCTCCCCCATTATGCATAAATTGATCAACTCTTCCACATTCGCCATTGTTGATGGTTCTTGTGCTTCAAAGACGAGTTTTGGGCATGGGCCCAAGGTTAAAATCTTCGTGGTGCCATACCAATTGACTCAAACATAGGTGGCCTCGGCCACCACCCTCCTTTGAGAGGTGCTTGTTCGAGTAGTTTCCTTAGGGTGTTGTTTGTGCTTTGAGTTACTCCAAGTTGCTCTTAGTTTATTGGTTTTTCGAACTTGGAGTATCTCTTCCCTGTGCTGTCCTTTGAGTCTCCATCCCAAGCCTATCTCTATGCTTCAACCACCCTAGTCATGCATAAGCTACTCTCCCTGTTCTGGGCTGTTCTGTCTCCCTGCCGATGGTACTACCGCTGTGAGGAAGCGGTACTACCGCTACAAGCGGTACTACCATTCCATCCAGCGGTACTACCGCCCCAGTTCCGCAGTACTACCACTCATGGCCCCCAATTCCAGGATGCTCACCTACTCCTTCCGTTCTCATTTTTGTTTCTCCGTGGCTTATGCATAATTTGTATTCATGTTTTCCCTTGCGGTTTTGTGTCTCTTTAGGTGGTAGTAGCTCCAAGGTTCGTCGCAAGAAAGCGAATCCCCCATCCAAGCGTGGGCGCACCTATCATGCCAGAATTGTGTATTCCGAAGATGAAGAAGAGGTTGCCCCCACACCGCCGCCTGCTCGTCGTCAGTCTGCCAGGAACAAGGGCAAATCCAATGTCAAGTCATCTGCTCGCAAGAAGAAGGAACCGGTCAAGATGGCTGCTGAATTGAAGCAAAATGAGTATTGGCAATACCGGGAGCAAAACCCCTACATCCTTCCTCAGGATCCCTCACTTGTTGGCACTCCGTTCTGGACCAAGGACCAATCTCTTGTGTACTTTGATCGGATCAAGGGAAGGAAGAACCTGTTTGTGAAGACCAAGTCAATCAACCTGGATCACATGGTGAAGTACCAGGCATACTTTGGAGAAGCTCGTTCCCTCTATGATCAGCTCAACATCGTGCCCCTCATGACCTTCAACTATGATTTCGATGCAGAGTTGGTTGCACAGTTCTTTGCAACCATATGGTATGGCACAAACACAGAGCGCACTTTGATCTGGATGACCAATGGCAGGCAGTTGCGCACCACTTGGGGCGCTTTTATGGTGCTTCTAGGATATCCTGACGAGGGGCTGAGGAAGCCTCTTGGCCTTCGTCCTCACCATGAGGGGGGGCCTACTCACAAGGATGAGATGAAGCCTCATATGATTATCACCAAGACAAAGAAAGGAGTCAAGAAGGAGCTGAAGCCATTCTTTGACATTATGCATCGCATCTTCCGGCACACTCTCTTTCCTTGCATTGGCAACTTGGACATGGTGCATGGGCACCTTGTGGATATGCTACTGTTATGCCACTCTGAGAAGGGCACGGATGCGGTCTTGGATGTCTCTCATGTCATGTGGAAGGAGCTAGTGAATGCTACCTATGGAGATCATTGCCCAATTTATGCTCCCTTCATCTTCAAGTTGATTCAGACTACCTGGAGCTCCACTTTCCCTGGTGTGCCTCTTGAGACCGGACCCTTGACTCCTCATGACATCCTCAACTTGCGTCAGAAGGAGCTTTGGGCCTCTACTACTAGTCCTGAGGCGGCAGTGTCTTCTGCTTCTGGAGAGGATCAGGGTGGTGATGGTGGTCTTGCTCCCGGCACAGAGCATTCTTCTGGTCAGTCAGGTTGGGCGGCTAAGCTCAAGCACAAGGTGAAGAAGCTCTTTTGCCTTCAGACCGATGTTCAGCACAAGATGTACTTGGCACATGTGGATGCCAAGAAGGCTCGTCAGGAGAGGAAGGCTATCATGAGGAAGCTTGAGATCCCAGTTCAGGATGGCTCTGAGGATCGTATCACTCCGGAGGACAAGTGGATTTCTTCGCACTCTCACTGGACGGACTCGGATGAGTCCAATGCTGCTACATCTGCTCCAGCTCAAGATCAGGAGATCGAGGAGGAGACCAACGAGTCTGAGGAGGAGTCTGCTGATGGGTCTGATTCTGAGGAGTCTGACGAGTCCATGGGAGGAGACTAGTGCCATCTGGAGTTGCGTTAGGTCACTCTTTTCCCCTTATGGTGTCTCGATGCCAAAGGGGAGAGGTTTAGGACAGGGGATTTGTCTTTCTGCAGGGTGTTGTTGAGTCACAAGCTTGGTTCTTGTTGCTTCTGTGTTTCTGCTTGTGAACTCTTTTCCTTCGTTTGCTTTGGTTTGGTGTGAGACTCAATCATATGGTGTAAGACATATGCTACCCTAGTTATCCTTATTATGTCCCTATGTTTGTGAGTTTATGCTCATTGTCTTATTAGTTTCCTTGCTTAAGTGTCTCTTATATTGTTGCAAGGATTGCCTGGTCTATAAAATATAGGGGGAGTGTTGATCCTAGTGTGTGTTGTGTAGTCCAAAGCACATCTATAGAATGCACACATCTATGGGGAGCCTGTCTATATTTTATAGAGTTTGGGTTTGCTTATGCTTATTATATATCTCTATGTGCAAATCCCGTATTGTCATCAATCCACCAAAAAGGGGGAGGTTGTAAGGGCATATTTCTCCCTAAGTGGTTTTGGTGATTGATGACAATGCATTTGCGGACTAATCGTGTGCATTGAGCATTTCAGATATCTCATGTCTAGGCACTAGACGATTCGATGCCCCTCGGAGCCTATCGAAGATGGCGGTTCTCTACGTTTCTTTTCGGTGGATTTGAGTCGTAGGAAAGTCGTACTATTAAGAGGGGGTCTGCTTTGGAAAGGTATGGGTGGAATCAACACGTACACAGCCCCATATGCACCCACAGCCTCCTTTCCCTTCTCTGGAGCCTTTCCATGTTTTCTGTGGTGTTTTCAGCATCTTGCCAGTGGTAGTACCGCTAGTGCCCATGGTAGTACTGCTGGTACTTCCGTGGCACTACTGCTTAGGGTGTCCCCGAGCGTGCAATGTTCTGTTGTTGGTATGCAATTCACGGTAGTAGCGCGGTAGTACCGCTCGAGCGGTACTACAGCCCGTACTACCGTCTCCACTACCGCTTGCGGGGTTTTCCTCTGTGCAAGGTTCTGTTCCCACATTGCTCCAAGCGGTAGTAGGGCGGCACTAGGACGGTAGTACCGCTTCTCACGGTACTGCCGCCCCAGGCTCCCTTCTACTACCGCTGCCTCCCCAGGACTAAAACCCTAGGCGGTAGTACCGCCAGGGTCAGCGGTAGTACCGCTCCGGCGGCACTACCGTAGATACACTCTGTGTATTTTTAGGCTTGTGCGGAGTAGTACCGCCTAAGCGGTAGTACCGCTCCTCGGAGCGGTAGTACCACTTAGCTGCGGGCCTGGACAGAAAACGGTTGGATTTTGGTTCCCCTATATAAAGGGGGGGGGGTCTTCTTCTTCCTTGGGTTGACCTCTTCCCCCCAAGCTCCATTGCCATTCAAAAGCTCATTCTTGCTTGATCTCTCTCCCTAGCCAATCAAACTTGTTGATTTTCTAGGGATTGGTTGAGAAGGCCCCGATCTACACTTCCACCAAGAGAAATTTGATTCCCACCACTAATCCCTTGTGGATCTTGTTACTCTTGGGTGTTTGAGCACCCTAGATGGTTGAGGTCACCTCGGAGCCATATTCCATTGTGGTGAAGCTCCGTGGTTTGGTTGGGAGCCTCCAATTCGGTTGTGGAGAGAGCCCCAACCTTGTTTGTAAAGGTTCGGTTGCCGCCTTCAAGGGCACCAATAGTGGAATCACGGCTTCTCGCATTGTGTGAGGGTGTGAGGAGAATACGGTGGCCCTAGTGGCTTCTTGGGGAGCATTGTGCCTCCACACTGCTCCAACGGAGACGTACTTTCTCTCAAACGGAAGGAACTTCGTGTGGCGCCCCGCCTGATTACCACTGTAGCCAGACGGTCGACACGCATACCAGCCCAGGAAATCACTCTGGCATGCGCATTTACAACAAGTATCAAGAACACGGGCATTTCTATTAATGGATATTTAAGTCTTACATGAGATATATTACAGAGGTGATGGCAGCGGAAAAGCTCTATCTAAGGCAGCATGGTCCTGGTGCGGCTCCAATCCACAAGGATCTGACTGGGTTACTCTCCAAGCCCGCGAACGCTCCGGCTCCTCGTCGACGGACGACGGATCCTTATGTGAACCTGGCCACATTGAAGGCCGCTGAGTACTTTTGAATGTACTCGCAAGCAAACCAAACTAAAATATACACCAAACAAAGCAATCCATGGCATTCGAGCATGCATTTGTTATTAGAGCAATATTAATTATCATGGCATAACAGGTTTATCCAGAAATATAACTACTAAAGTAAAACACAGTAAAGCATAGCAAGTAAATAATCCATACTCCGAACATTCTCAGGATCCCATCCAAACCATTACCAGATCCAACTTACTCTCTTCTGGGTTGCCTTACAACCCGCAGAACATTCATGATCCACTTAGTATCTCAGGGCATAAGACGAGTTCTTCCATCATTATTGTCACTGTTTCGGTTGACCACCTAGAGAGGTCTGGACGGACTATCCAATACCGTGGACGCGGCTATTCGAATAGATTTTACACTCTGCAGAGGTTGAGCACTTTACCCACACCATGGAGCACCTGACCTCGTGATCCCATTCGGGTGGACCAGGGTTGCTCCAACGAAACCTGCCTAACCCGTGACTCCTCCACCGTACCACCGACAATCATACCCTCCCAGGGTCATGTCCTGGGTGGCCCCTGTGTCACCTCGTGACACCTGCCACCGTCGTGGCCAACTAAACTTTCCCAAACGGGGACGCCGGCAAATAACTCAACTGGGCTCACAAGGTTATCGTCGCCCACCGGGCCAGGGTAGCACGCACGCATAACCTTCCCTAGTTGGTGGTACCGATAAAAGAGCACACGATCAGACCAAGTCAAGGCTGTCCCATACCGGAAAATGTGGTTGCACGAATAAGTCCGGACAGGTGACTCTGGATCAATCGACTAGGTTTAGTTTTAGCCATCATTTAGCAAGCATGGTTATTTATCATGAATAACTTAACATGGCGGGGACTATGCATGAGGTAACAACTGTGGAAACATAACTACCTATCTTCATATAACATCACAATGAGTCATTAATGAAACAAGATTTAAATGGCAAGTCATCACCTTACAAGTTCTAGCTGTAAGTTACGACCATCGGAACCCTTGCACAAAACCGGCAAAGAAACCAGTAGCCACTAGAACGGTCTTTACAACTCAGATCTGGGACATTACCAGAATAACTCAACCCCGGCTCAAGACGGCTGGAAAGCAGCTCGGAGCATGAGACGGTGTTGATAAGAAGAATGTAGCAGCTCTCTAAGACGGCCGAGAAATAGCTCAGAGCATAGGGTCACTGCTACGGAGAGAAATTCAACAGCTGCCCGAGACGGCCAAAAAGCAGCTCAGAACATGGACAGTTGCTGACAAGAGAAATAAAAGTCGGCATCCACCCCGGATGGCCGGAAACAACTCAGAACACATGCGTGGTGCCGTCACCGAAGAAAGTGCAAGCAAGGGTTCGTCAGAGTCACATACAGCTCACTACTACACAGACAAGCACAAGCATATTAATTTAAACATGCAAGAAATATCACAGAGCAATGCTTTAGGGCATATATCAGATGGTCGGCTTGCCTGGGGGTCGATGAATACTCCGGGAAGAAGTGCGGTGAAGCCGCGGAAGAATTCGTCGGAAAAGATTCCCTCTCGAAGGGGCTGAATCAGAGCTACGAGCAAAAAGTTAGAGGAGTTTGACTGCCAAGGAACTTTCTATAAGAAAAGTATTTACTTCCGGGTCCCTGGCTGATTTTTTCTGGAAAAGAATAAAAGAGAAAGGGCACTGTTCTCCGCGGGCTGTACAGTGCCGAATTCGGCCCACGCTCTAGGCCGCAGCCCAGCGGCCTCTGCCACTGTCGCTCTGGGCCGAGCCCACCTGCCCCACCACTTTGAAAAGAACAAAGGGAGGGGAGCCGAGCCACTGCCAGACCGGGCCCGCGAGCAGGGTCGTCGCCCTCCTCTCGACGGGCACAGAGGCGGCGAGGCAGGGTACGACCGGTGATGGTCCTGGCGCCACCGGCCACCTCCGACCGAAGTCCGGCTAACGGCGGGCTCGGGATGAGATGCCGCACCCGTCTGGCCTGGTCACGGATGCCGAGGAGGGCCAGAGTGATGGCGGCGCTAGCTCCGGCGGAAGAACCTTCGGCCGGGCTTGGAGACGACGACTTTGGCACTCGAACGATGGGGAAAGAAGGTGGGGAGGCTCGCCGGACTGCAGGGGGTGCTCTGGTGGTGGTAGGAGGGAGAGAAGAGGCTCGGTTGGCCGGAATTTAGGAGGGGATCGGCGGCGGGCACGGCAGTGATGGGGATCGCAGGGCCGCTCTGGCGATGGTTGGATGGGTCGGGGAGGTGTAGGGGAGCGAGGGGAGGCTGGTGGTGAGGTTGGGAGGCTCGGGGTGGCCTATATATAGGCGGGGCAACGGAGGAGATAGGCTCGGCCGCCGTGGCGACCTTAGCCGCTCCACTGGCGCTCGAGGAGGACGTGGCTGGACGGTAGCGGGGTCGGGTGGCTTCGTGGGGAGGAGAGAGATCTCGAGGGCGCTCAAGAGAGTTCGAGGGAGAAGAAGACAGCGAGGAAGACGACGCCGGCGAGTCACGGGTGTGACAGTGGCTCTGGCGGCAATCGCCGTGGCATGCAGAGGAAGAGAGAAGAGTGGAGAAGGGTCCAGGGAGGGGCAGGTGGACGCCGTGAAGCCACTAGACAGGTCGGGACTCGCCGGAACTGGCCGGAGCTGGCCTGCCGACGAGAACATTGCACTGTCCACCGTTTTGGCCTGTCCTAAGCGTGGTTACCACGGGTGCCACGTGCTCTGGAGTTTTCCTCAATGCCACATCATGTCCACAGGGTGTCTCACTGCTCTTATAGAGGAGAGATGTGGCTGGGATCAACTGGAAGGCTCTGAGGTGAGGGAAACTTCCTGAAGAAGTTTCTGACAGCAAGGTGTTTGTAGTTGTTTCTGGAGAGATCACTAAGTGAAATGAGCTGGTTTTTGTCATGGAGCAATGATCTACCAAGGTGACTACCCTTGTAAATTTTGGGACTATTTGGATAAGAATTGAGGACACTTGCTGTAGAATGGACCCCACTGGTCAGAAATGCAAACTTTGATGTGGCACCCACATACCAGCTTGCATTGAGCTGAAATTTTGAGGAGGTGAGTTATTTGAACATATGAAGGTACTGGAAAAGTTTCATACCATTTGGGTACATCAAAATGGTACTTGCTTCACAGAGGTTCCAAATGAACAGAAACTTGAGAAAATTGCTGTGGAAGAATGGATAGAGGGATTGAGCTGGCTTTTTGTTTCCATGAGTGATTTGTCAATATTAACCACCATGAAAAATTTCAGCTCAAATAGATCAAGGGTTCAAGCACTTCCTTTGCAAACTGGAAATCTGGAAAGAATTTGCAAATGGATGCTGTGCTCAAACTTTGAGTTATGGAACTTGGATTTTGATGTAAATGGTGAAGATATGGATTGGATAAGCTCCACAATTTATTTGGGATTTTTCCTGGCAACCAAAATGGTAGTTCCTTTAGAAAGGGCCCAAAATGCAATATTGGCATTAAATAGGAAAAGACAATTTTGCCTATTTAATTATGGCCAATATTTTTATGGGAGCTCAATATGATCACAAAGAATATATCCACAAGTTTTCATGAACTTTGGAGATGGATAGACATTTTCCTGGATTTAATTCCTTTAAACAGCATAAACAGGAATTAATTATAAATGAAAAATATTGCTAATGACTTGGCAATATTTTTGCATATCCAGGGTTTATAGATGTGGGATGATCATTGGAAAAAGTTTGGGAGGCAACAGATCAAAGGAAATTGGGGTTCCTTTGCAACTGCAAGGATTAGGGTTTTCCTTCCGATAACTCGGAAGGTAGGGTTTCGATGGAAAAATCTTGAGAATAGATCTTGGGTGGCAAGGTTGGACTCGAGAGAATCTCTGGTTGGATAGGAGAGGCAAGGTTGAATGACCATCTTCATATACCCAAGAGCTAAAGAAATCCGATAAAACCGAGAAAAAAGACGGGAGTCAAATCCCGCGAAGAAAAAAAAACAGGAGCGAAAACCAGGGTGTTACACTTCGGTAACACATCCTCGTCTCCACTGACTCCACTCTTGGTTATCTCTTACCTTTACTTGTGCAAGATTATATTGAGTTGTATCCCTTGCTTGCTTGTGTGCTTGTTGTTGTTGCATCATATAGGTTGCTCTCCTAGTTGCATATCTAGACAACCTATTTGATGCTAAGTTTAATTTGGTAAAGAAAAGCTAAAAATCGTTAGTTGCCTATTCACCCTCCTCTAGTCAACCATATCGATCCTTTCAAATACCCCCTGCTAGAGCTGTTGAGTTTGTCATCGACTTGAAACTAGGCACAACCCCTATTGCGAAGCGTCCTTATAAGATGCCACCGCACCACCTTCTCGAGCTTAAGGAAGAAATCGACAAGTCACTTAAGAAGGGTTTCATCCGCCCTAGTTCCTCTGCCTGGGGAGAACCTTCTCTCTTTGTCAAGAAGAAAGATGGTACGAATAGGCTGGTCCAAAATTACCGTCCTATCAACCAGGCAACCATTCAGAATAAATATCCGCTTCCACGGATCAATGATTTATATGATCAACTTGCTGGATCATCGGTGTTCTCTAAACTCGACTTGAGGTTGGGTTATCACCAGATCTGTGTCCGCGAAGAGGATATTCCAAAGACTGCCTTCGTTACTCGTTATGGCTCCTATGAGTACACGGTCATGTCATTTGGCCTAACAAATGCTCCAGCTACGTTCTCCCGCCTGATGAATTATATCTTCATGGATTACCTTGACAAGTTTGTCGTGGTTTATCTGGATGATATTTTGGTATACTCGAAGAATAAGGAAGAACATGCTGAACATCTTTGTCTTGTTCTGGAGAGGCTTCGAGAACACAAGTTGTATGCCAAGTACTCCAAATGTGAATTCTGGCTTTCTGAAGTAACCTACCTTGGACATGTGATTTCCAAGGACGGTATCGCTGTTAACCCGGAGCGTGTTCAGGCTATTCTTGACTGGACTCCTTCGAAGAATGCCAAGCAAGTGAGAAGTTTTCTCGGCCTTTGTGACGACCCCGGCTTAATCGTGCACTAATCATACACGCAAATGCGCACGATCAAGCCTAAGGACTCACTTGAAGATATCACAACACAACTCTAAAACATAAATAAAGTCATACAAGCTTTATATTACAAGCCAGGGCCTCGAGGGCTCGAATACATAGCTCGTTGGCATACAAGCGTCAGCGGAAGCATCAGATATCTGGGTACAGATATTTTACAGAGAGAGAGAAATAGGCCTTCACAGAGGCGGGGTAAAATAAAAGACTACGATCGAAAGGCGTAGGCCTCCTGCCCTGGACCCTCGATCCTACTCCTGGTCGTCAGTCGGCTCCTCATAGTAGTAGTACTCGCCAGGCGGGTAGTAGTACTGGTCGTCGGCTGGGGCGTCTGGCTCAGGGGCTCCGTCGTCTGGTGGCATCAAATGGAATATGGGGAAAAAGAAAATAAAGCAAACGTGAGTACTCATCCGAAGTACTCAGCAAGCAAGGATCTACACTACATATGCATCATTTTCAAAGGGGGCTGTATATGTGGACTGGGCTGCAAAAATGCCAGAATAGAGGGGGAAGCCTAGTCCTATCGAAGACTAGCATCTTCAACAATCTTCGACAGTCTTGCAGCAATAGAAGAGATCAGAGGAACATAATGTAAAGTAGTAGTAGTAGTATCATCAACCTCGACCTGAGATCCTTTCTCGACTCCCTGCGAGAAAGCAATCCCAGAGCCGTACTATCCAGCTCTCATCACATGTTCTAGTTGTACCGATCGGGATACAACTCCGAGTGTCCGTTACCGTAGGACAGGCTATCGATAGAAGTTTCTTCCCTGCAGGGGTGCACCAACTTACCCACCACGCTTGCTTAACTCCAGCCGGACACACTTCTCTGGGTCATGCCCGGCCTCGGCTAAGCAACACGCCGCAACCCGACCTAGGCTCTAAAGAGAGGTCAGCACGCCGGACTAACCTATGCCCCCAGGGGTCTTGGGCCTTCGCCCTGGGAACCCTGCACGTTGCGAGGACATTTCGGAAGCAGACCTAGCAACCCCTTATACAAGCGCAGTTGCGTTCCCAGTCCAATCCAAAACGGGCCGCTCCTCGCTGACGTCAATAGAGCTTTGGCTGATGTATACGACGCAGAACGCCCATACTATGCCCACGTGATGGTTAGTGCTATCGGGCCAGAGGCCCCTCGGATCAAATATCCAAACCGTAGTGGATTAGGAGCGCGCGGAAACTAGCAGAGACTCACGATCGATGTGACCCCGTCGCCCCGTCTCGAGGACTTGCGGCAAGGGCTAAGAATGCCCGGCCACGCCTCGTAGTTATCTCGCGGGCACCATCCAGGTCAACCCGACTCCACATCACTTCGCAATAAGCTCGCGCGGGTACCCCTCAGGGCCGACCCATCTTTAGTAACATGGTTTAGTGCAGGTCATAATATCCAAGGTAACTGTGTGTCTGACACCGAAGGGAACCCTGAGGAATCACCCTCGATGGAATTCCCGCTCGATGTTATCATCAAGGTGAACGAAGGAGGAATCACCCTCGAGGTCCACACTTGAGAGGTTGCACGACGATGTCGTTATCGGGGGTGGTGTAGGAGGAATCACCCTCGCTTACCACGACCGAGTAACTAGCCTACAAGGTTAACATCAGAAGTGCTGACGAGGTATCACCCTCGGCACTCGACGGTAACCCAGCAGTGTCGTCAACTAAGGGGGAAGTGATGTGCTGTGCCAGGGTCTAGTCTTCAATCCCAAGGATCGGGTCTTCTGATATCCAGCAGGGCAGTTGGGATCAAGTGGGGGTCTCTGTCGTGTCTCTACCCAGCCTATACTAATCAGTCTAGGATAACCAGAAAGGTAACAAGGCAGGATACAATAATCAGGCTATGCATCAGATATAGGAAAACAGTAGCAGTAGCAGTTCTAATGCAAGCATAAGAGAGAAGAGAATAGGCGATATAGGCATGCTCAAAATGGGGGTGCTTGCCTGTTTGCTCTGGGGCAAGGGCAAGGTCTTCAGTGGTATCGTCGGGGACGTAGTCGTACTCCTGAGCTGCGTCTGCCTCGGGAGCTACGTCAACGTCGGGGTCTACCGAGAGAGAAGAGGGGGAAGAAACAGGTAAACATAATGCAAACAAAGGCTATACGGTGCGTGTGATGCTATGATGCAGTGCAGAGTTGCCTAATTATGCATCTAAGTCATTTTAGTTATTTTTAGAATTAATCTGGGATTTAATATCCGACGTGTGTGCACTATTCATCTGCCGGATTCGGGTCCGGAGTTACGAGTTCTTCTACGTAAGGGGTTCCAATGGAGAAACAGACGGCACGATCAGACTCGGCTCGTCGTTCTGAGCAACTTTCATGTTTTAACTTTTTCGATCCGAGCTACGCTTTAAAAGTTATTAATTTTTAAAGGTTAATTGATTTTCTAGAATTTATTTTTATTTAATAAAATCAACATTATCCAGAATAGTGCCTGATGATGTCAGCATTGCGTGAGGATGACATCAGCATGCAACAGTGGCGCTGACTGGTCAAATATGACATGTGGGTCCAGTGGGACCCACATGTCAGCCTCTGTTATTTTAACAGTGGGTTAATTTTAATTCCAGGGTTAATTAGGGGACGGGCCCCACTTGTCAGTGAGACATTAGGCTAATCTAATTAACTTTATTTAATTAAACGCTTAATTAGTTTAATTAGTCGCCGGGGCCCACACGTCAGCGACTGGGGTTGCCCAGTCAGCACGTTGACTCGGTCAACCCAGTCAACCGGGGCCCCCAGGGCCCACTGGCAGCCTCCCTGAGGTGGGGCCGGCCCCGCCACGTCGGCGGTGGCCGGCGGCTCGACGCCGGTGACGCCAAACGCGGCGGAGGGCGCAAGGCGGCGTCGGAAATCGCCTACAGACGGCCATTTGGCGTGCGCGGGGTCTCGTTCGAACGAGACGAGCGAGCCGCGTGCGATGGTGGTGGTGGCTTCGCCGGAATCAGCCGGAATCCTCGCCGGTGTTGAGCAGCAGCGGCGTCGGAGTTCGGGCCTCGTCGGGTTCTAAACTACACAGCACGGGGAGGAGTGCTAGGGGTCTTGCCAGACTCGCACGAGCCCCAGGAGCGCGATGCTGGGTCCGGACGAGCACGACGGCGTCTGTGGCCGCGGCGGCGAAGTGCACAGTGGCGACCCGTGCTCGGCAACGACGGTAGCTAGCTACAGAGCACTCGGGGATCAACGAGGAGCAGCAGGGGAAGGAGAAGCTCACCGTGCGGCACCCACGTAGGCCCTCGACAGATTTGTAGCAGCAGTGGGCGTCGAATTCGCCGGCGGGCACCGGGGTTGGGGAAGAAGGGGACGGCGGTGTCCAGCAGCTATAGGACCTCCTAGCAGCAGCTGGGGCCTTCAATCGACGAGGAAGACGACGGCAACCCCTTCGGCACCATGGTGACCCGAGGCGATGGCGGTGGCCGCGGCTGCGACGGAAACACGGCGGCGACGGCGCTCTGCTCCGGATCTGGAGAGGGGAGAGGAGGCTAGGCGAGTGAGGAGAGGACGGGGAAGAATGACGGAGAGGCCGGGGCGGAGTGGAGGGGCGTCGACCTTATCTCCTCCGCGCCCTGTTCCGTCGGTGGCTGCCCCGATGTTGCGCGCTCGCCGGCGCGTGCGCGCTCGGCCAGGGGCGCGCCGGCACGCACGAGGAGGGAGAAGGTGTGGGCTGCTATTGGACTGGGCTGCACACTGTGCACTTAGGCCCAGCCAACAGTAGCGTTTTCCTTTTTCTTATTTCTCTTCTCCCTTTTCTTTTATTCTTTTTTCTGTTTCAAAATGATTAGGCCACTTGTGCTCTTTTGAAAAATGTGGGAGCTGGCCCAAATATTGCAATGCAATATTATCTCTCACCAAAAAGTGGTTTGGACAGAAAAGAAGTTTATTGGAATTTGATATGATTTTAAATATATTAAATATTGCTGTTTTGGGACTGTTTCATCTTGTTTGAGTCATTTATCCAACTCCAATTATCTTGATGTCAATTTTAGAAATGTTCCTGGATTATTTGCCCTTTAATGAACATTTTCCCAACAAAGCTTAACCAACTTTATATTCCACTTTTGAATTTGAGTTGATTTTCAGATGTGAATTTGAATTGGATCATTAACCCATATGACTTGGCACTGCAAATGATCATGACTTGGCAAGTTTAACAGAGTGTCACAGAGCTTATTACAAGGGGGTGTTACAAGTTCTCCTCCTCTAAAAGAAATTCTCGTCCCGAGAATTTAGGAGGTAGAAGGAAAGAGTCCGGGATATTCTTCTCGAAGATGATCCTCCCGTTCCCAAGTGGCTTCATCTTCAGTGTGATTCGACCACTGCCCTTTTAGGAACTTGGTCGTCTTCTGACGAGTACGACGCTCAGGTTCGTCGAGGATGCGGATCGGATGCTCCTTATAAGAAAGATCGTCTTGTATCTCGAGCATCTCATGATCCACTGCATGGTGCGGGGATTCCTTGAAGCACTTTCGGAGTTGCGACACATGGAAGACATCATGAATATGGGAGAATTGCGGTGGCAACTCCAATTGATATGCCACCTGTCCACGTCTAGCCACGATGCGGAAAGGACCAATATAGCGAGGAGCTAGCTTGCCCTTGATTCTGAAACGACGGGTGCCCTTCATAGGAGTGACTCGATGATAAGCATGATCACCCGGTTGATAAGTCAGACCCCATCGCTTGCGATCATAGTTGCTCTTCTGGCGGTCCTGAGCCGCCTTGAGATTTTCACGGACAATTCGGACTTGTTCTTCAGCATGCTGAATTATGTCCGGTCCCACGAGTGGTCGTTCCCCAGCTTCTGACCAATTCAGAGGGGTTCGACACTTACGACCATAAAGAACCTCAAAGGGGGCCATTTTCAAGCTGGCTTGGTAGCTGTTGTTATACGAGAACTCGGCATACGGAAGAGATTCCTCCCACTTCTTATCGAAGGATATAACACAAGCTCGAAGCATATCTTCGAGTACTTGATTAACGCGCTCAACTTGACCTTGGGATTGTGGATGATAAGCTGAACTCCAGGTAATATGAGTTCCCATTGCTTTCTGGAAACTTTCCCAGAAATGGCCAGTGAAAATGCTGCCACGGTCTAAACTGATTTCTTTGGGAATACCATGGAGTGAAACAATTCTGGAGATATATAGCTCTGCTAACTGACTAGCAGTAATAGTCTCCTTAACTGGCAGAAAGTGTGCAACCTTGGAAAGTTGGTCAACGACGACAAGAATAGCATCGTGACCCTTCTGAGACTTGGGAAGACCAGTAATGAAGTCCATTTGCACTTTATCCCACTTCCATAGAGGAATAGGGAGCGGTTGCAGAATTCCAGCAGGTTTCTCATGTTCTGCCTTGACGCGACGACAAACGTCACACTCGGCAACGTATCGAGCAATGTCCTGTTTCATTCTAGACCACCAGTACCTTTGACGAAGATCTCGATACATTTTGGTACTACCCGGATGGATATATAGCGGTGTATCATGGGCCTCCTTCATGACTTTGTCAGTCATCAGCTCGAAGCGAGGTACTACAATGCGGTCTCGGAAGTACAAGGTTCCATCTTCAGCAATCGAGAAATCCCTGTAATTTTGGAGGTGAAGCTCTTTCTTCATTAGGCCAATTTTGGCATCTTTAGCTTGCGCAATTTTGACAGCTTTCTCAAGGTCCGGTTGTATCACAAGGTTATTAAGAGAACCTTGCGGGATGATGCAGAGATTCAGCTTGCGCAATTCTTCGTATAGCTGGGGCTGAGCTTGCTTTACCATAAGGTTACTGCAATATGACTTGCGGCTCAAGGCATCAGCCATCACATTAGCTTTGCCAGGAGTGTAGGAAATACCACAGTCATAATCGGTGATTGTTTCCAACCAACGCTGTTGACGAAGATTAAGTTCCGGTTGAGTGAATAAGTACTTCAAGCTCTGATGATCGGTGTAAATCTCACACCGATTACCAAGGAGGTAATGATGCCACTGCTTCAAAGCATAAATGACAGCAGCAAGTTCAAGGTCATGCACTGGGTAATTCTCTTCATGTGGACGCAGTTGTCGCGAAGCATAAGCAATTACTCTTCGCTCTTGCATTAGGACACAACCTAGTCCTTGGCGAGATGCGTCGCAGAAGATCACAAAATCTTTGCGAGAGTCCGGAGGAGCAAGGACTGGAGCAGAAGTCAGCTTGTCCTTGAGGGTCTGGAAGCTTTCCTGACATTTGTCTGTCCACTCAAACTTAACGCCTTTGTGAAGCAGATTAGTCAGGGGCTTGGCAATCTTGGAGAAATTCTCGATGAAACGGCGGCAATAACTTGCAAGCCCGAGGAAACTTCTGACTTGCTTGACATTCTTCGGAGGCGTCCAGTCAAGAATATCCTGAACTCATTCCGGGTTAACTGCGATACCATCCTTGGAGATGACATGTCCAAGGTATGTTACCTCAGAAAGCCAGAATTCGCACTTAGAGTACTTGGCATATAATTGGTGCTCTCGAAGTCTCTCGAGAACAAGGCGAAGGTGCTCAGCATGTTCTTCTTTGTTCTTCGAATAAACCAGAATATCATCCAGATATACCACGATGAATTTGTCGAGGTAATCCATGAATATGTAATTCATTAGGCGGGAGAATGTAGCTGGAGCGTTTGTTAAACCAAACGACATGACTGTATACTCGTAAGAGCCATAACGAGTAACGAATGCAGTCTTTGGAATATCCTCTTCGCGGACACGGATCTGGTGATAACCCAACCTCAAGTCGAGTTTAGAAAACACCGAAGATCGATCAACTCGCTGGATCCTACTCTCCGTGTGCACTCTGATGTAGAATCCGGTCTTATCGAATGACAACTCGGAGTATAATACAACTCGGAGAGAAAGGTTAAACAAAACAATGGAAAGGAAAATGATTATCAGACTAATCAGATCAAAGACAGGGAAATCGCACTGAATCCAGCTCTCCGGGTGGATAGAATTAACGAGAACCTAAATGTCGGTGTTAGTAAATTTTATTAAACCCGAATAGATGAGAGATTAGAGTCCCAGAGTAAAGACGAGGAATAAAAGATCCTAATACCACCCAGTTGGCGACGTGGGCCCGTAAGCCACACAGCCAAGTTAGTAAAACAGTTTTTGACCACTAGACTCAACTTCGGCCAAGGAATTGGGAAGGGGGATACCTAGAGGCAGTCGGCTCTGATACCAACCTGTGACGACCCCGGCTTAATCGTGCACTAATCATACACGAAAATGCGCACGAGCAAGCCTAAGGACTCACTTGAAGATATCACAACACAACTCTAAAACATAAATAAAGTCATACAAGCTTTATATTACAAGCCAGGGCCTCGAGGGCTCGAATACATAGCTCGTTGGCATACAAGCGTCAGCGGAAGCATCAGATATCTGGGTACATATATTTTACAGAGAGAGAGAAATAGGCCTTCACAGAGGCGGGGTAAAATAAAAGACTACGATCGAAAGGCGTAGGCCTCCCGCCCTGGACCCTCCGATCCTACTCCTGGTCGTCAGTCGGCTCCTCGTAGTAGTAGTACTCGCCAGGCGGGTAGTAGTACTGGTCGTCGGCTGGGGCGTCTGGCTCAGGGGCTCCGTCGTCTGGTGGCATCAAATGGAATATGGGGAAAAAGAAAATAAAGCAAACGTGAGTACTCATCCGAAGTACTCAGCAAGCAAGGATCTACACTACATATGCATCATTTTCAAAGGGGGCTGTATATGTGGACTGGGCTGCAGAAATGCCAGAATAGAGGGGGAAGCCTAGTCCTATCGAAGACTAGCATCTTCAACAATCTTCGACAGTCTTGCAGCAATAGAAGAGATCAGATGAACATAATGTAAAGTAGTAGTAGTAGTATCATCAACCTCGACCTGAGATCCTTTCTCGACTCCCTGCAAGAAAGCAATCCCAGAGCCGTACTATCCAGCTCTCATCACATGTTCTAGTTGTACCGATCGGGATACAACTCCGAGTGTCCGTTACCGTAGGATAGGCTATCGATAGAAGTTTCTTCCCTGCAGGGGTGCACCAACTTACCCACCACGCTTGCTTAACTCCGGCCGGACACACTTCTCTGGGTCATGCCCGGCCTCGGCTAAGCAACACGCCGCAACCCGACCTAGGCTCTAAAGAGAGGTCAGCACGCCGGACTAACCTATGCCCCCAGGGGTCTTGGGCCTTCGCCCTGGGAACCCTGAACGTTGCGAGGACGTTTCGGAAGCAGACCTAGCAACCCCTTATACAAGCGCAGTTGCGTTCCCAGTCCAATCCAAAATGGGCCGCTCCTCGCTGACATCAATAGAGCTTTGGCTGATGTATACGACGCAGAACGCCCATACTATGCCCACGTGATGGTTAGTGCTATCGGGCCAGAGGCCCCTCGGATCAAATATCCAAACCGTAGTGGATTAGGAGCGCGCGGAAATGAGCAGAGACTCACGATCGATGTGACCCCGTCGCCCCGTCTCGAGGACTTGCGGCAAGGGCTAAGAATGCCTGGCCACGCCTCGTAGTTATCTCGCGGGCACCATCCAGGTCAACCCGACTCCACATCACTTCGCAATAAGCTCGCGCGGGTACCCCTCAGGGCCGACCCGTCTTTAGTAACAGGGTTTAGTGCAGGTCATAATATCCAAGGTAACTGTGTGTCTGACACCGAAGGGAACCCTGAGGAATCACCCTCGATGGAATTCCCGCTCGATGTTATCATCAAGGTGAACGAAGGAGGAATCACCCTCGAGGTCCACACTTGAGAGGTTGCACGACGATGTCGTTATCGGGGGTGGTGTAGGAGGAATCACCCTCGCTTACCACGACCGAGTAACTAGCCTACAAGGTTAACATCAGAAGTGCTGACGAGGTATCACCCTCGGCACTCGACGGTAACCCAGCAGTGTCGGCAACTAAGGGGGAAGTGATGTGCTGTGCCAGGGTCTAGTCTTCAATCCCGAGGATCGGGTCTTCTGATATCCAGCAGGGCAGTTGGGATCAAGTGGGGGTCTCTGTCGTGTCTCTACCCAGCCTATACTAATCAGTCTAGGATAACCAGAAAGGTAACAAGGCAGGATACAATAATTAGGCTATGCATCAGATATAGGAAAACAGTAGCAGTAGCAGTTCTAATGCAAGCATAAGAGAGAAGAGAATAGGCGATATAGGCATGCTCAAAATGGGGGTGCTTGCCTGTTTGCTCTGGGGCAAGGGCAAGGTCTTCAGTGGTATCGTCGGGGACGTAGTCGTACTCCTGAGCTGCGTCTGCCTCGGGAGCTACGTCAACGTCGGGGTCTACCGAGAGAGAAGAGGGGGAAGAAACAGGTAAACATAATGCAAACAAAGGCAATACGGTGCGTGTGATGCTATGATGCAGTGCAGGGTTGCCTAATTATGCATCTAAGTCATTTTAGTTATTTTTAGAATTAATCTGGGATTTAATATCCGACGTGTGTGCACTATTCATCTACCGGATTCGGGTCCGGAGTTACGAGTTCTTCTACGTAAGGGGTTCCGATGGAGAAACAGACGGCACGATCAGACTCGGCTCGTCGTTCTGAGCAACTTTCATGTTTTAACTTTTTCGATCCGAGCTACGCTTTAAAAGTTATTAATTTTTAAAGGTTAATTGATTTTCTGGAATTTATTTTTATTTAATAAAATCAACATTATCCAGAATAGTGCCTGATGATGTCAGCATTGCGTGAGGATGACGCCAGCATGCAACAGTGGCGCTGACTGGTCAAATATGACATGTGGGTCCAGTGGGACCCACATGTCAGCCTCTGTTATTTTAACAGTGGGTTAATTTTAATTCCAGGGTTAATTAGGGGACGGGCCCCACTTGTCAGTGAGACATTAGGCTAATCTAATTAACTTTATTTAATTAAACGCTTAATTAGTTTAATTAGTCACCGGGGCCCACACGTCAGCGACTGGGGTTGCCCAGTCAGCACGTTGACTGGGTCAACCCAGTCAACCGGGGCCCCCAGGGCCCACTGGCAGCCTCCCTGAGGTGGGGCCGGCCCTTCCACGTCGGCGGTGGCCGGCGGCTTGACGCCGGTGACGCCAAACGCGGCGGAGGGCGCAGGCCGGCGTCGGAAATCGCCTACAGACGGCCATTTGGCGCGCGCGGGGTCTCGTTCGAACGAGACGAGCGAGCCGCATGCGGTGGTGGTGGTGGCTTCGCCGGAATCAGCCGGAATCCTCGCCGGCGTTGAGCAGCAGTGGCGCCGGAGTTCGGGCCTCGTCGGGTTCTAAACTACACAACGCGGGGAGGAGTGCTAGGGGTCTTGCCAGACTCGCACGAGCCCCAGGAGCGCGATGCTGGGTCCGGACAAGCACGACGGCGTCTGTGGCTGCGGCGGCGAAGTGCACAGCGGCGACCCGTGCTCGGCAACGACGACAGCTAGCTACAGAGCGCTCGGGGATCAACGAGGAGCAGCAGGGGAAGGAGAGGCTCACCGTGCGGCACCCACGTAGGCCCTCGACAGATTTGTAGCAGCAGTGGGCGTCGAATTCGCCGGCGGGCACCGGGGTTGGGGAAGAAGGGGACGGCGGTGTCCGGCAGCTACAGGGCCTCCTAGCACCAGCTGGGGCCTTCAGTCGACGAGGAAGACGACGGCAACCCCTTCGGCACCATGGTGACCCGAGGCGATGGCGGTGGCCGCGGCTGCGACGGAAACGCGGCGGCCACGGTGCTCTGCTTCGGATCTGGAGAGGGGAGAGGAGGCGAGGCGAGTGAGGAGAGGACGGGGAAGAATGACGGAGAGGCCGGGGCGGAGTGGAGGGGCGTCGACCTTATCTCCTCCGCGCCCTGTTCCGTCGGTGGCTGCCCCGGTGTCGCGCGCTCGCCGGCGCGCGCGCGCTCGGCCAGGGGCGCGCCGACACGCACGAGGAGGGAGAAGGTGTGGGCTGCTGTTGGACTGGGCTGCACACTGTGCACTTAGGCCCAGCCAACAGTAGCGTTTTCCTTTTTCTTATTTCTCTTCTCCCTTTTCTTTTATTCCTTTTTCTGTTTCAAAATGATTAGGCCACTTGTGCTCTTTTGAAAAATGTGGAAGTTGGCCCAAATATTGCAATGCAATATTATCTCTCACCAAAAAGTGGTTTGGACAGAAAAGAAGTTTATTGGAATTTGATATGATTTTAAATATATTAAATATTGCTGTTTTGGGACTGTTTCATCTTGTTTGAGTCATTTATCCAACTCCAATTATCTTGATGTCGATTTTAGAAATGTTCCTGGATTATTTGCCCTTTAATGAACATTTTCCCAACAGAGTTTAACCAACTTTATATTCCACTTTTGAATTCGAGTTGATTTTCAGATGTGAATTCGAATTGGATCGTTAACCCATATGACTTGGCACTGCAAATGATCATGACTTGGCAAATTTAACAGAGTGTCACAGAGCTTATTACAAGGGGGTGTTACAGCCTTGCAAGTTACTGCCACTGATTCGTCGAGAAATTTTCCAAGATTGCCAAGCCCCTAACTAAGCTGCTCCACAAAGGCGTTAAGTTTGAGTGGACAGACAAATGTCAGGAGAGTTTCCAGACTCTCAAGGACAAGCTAACTTCTGCTCCAGTGCTTGCTCCTCTGGATTCTCGCAAGGACTTTGTGATATATTGCGATGCCTCTCGTCAGGGATTAGGCTGTGTCCTAATGCAAGAACGAAGAGTAATTGCGTATGCTTCGCGTCATTTGCGTCCACATGAAGAAAACTATCCAGTGCATGATCTTGAACTTGCTGCTGTGATTTATGCATTGAAGAAGTGGCGGTATTACCTTCTTGGTAACCAGTGTGAGATATATACTGATCATCAAAGCTTGAAGTATTTGTTTACTCAGCCAGAACTTAATCTCCGTCAACAGCGATGGTTGGAAACAATTACGGACTATGACTGTGGTATTTCATATACCCCTGGCAAGGCTAATGTGATGGCTGATGCCTTAAGCCGCAAGTCCTATTGCAATAACCTCATGGTTAAGCGAGCTCAACCCCATCTTTATGAAGAACTGCGCAAGTTGAACCTTCGAATCGTTCCGCAGGGTTCTCTTAATAACCTTGTCGTGCAGCCAGATCTTGAGAAAGCTGTTAAGAATGCGCAAGCTAAAGATGCTGAAATTGATCTGATGAAGAAAGAGCTTCACCTTGAGAAGTACAGGGATTTCTCGGTTGCTGGAGATGGAACCTTGTATTTCAGAGACCGCATTGTGGTACCTCGCTTCGAACTTATGATTGACAAGGTCATGAAGGAGGCACATGATACACCGCTGTCTATCCATCCGGGTAGCACCAAGATGTATCGTGATCTCCGTCAAAGGTACTTGTGGTCTAGAATGAAGCAGGATATTGCCCGATATGTTGTTGAATGTGACGTTTGCCGTCGCGTGAAAGCAGAACATCAGAAGCCTGCTGGAATTCTGCAACCACTTCCTATTCCTTTGTGGAAATGGGATAAAGTGCAAATGGACTTCATTACTGGCCTTCCCAAGTCACAGAAGGGTCACGACACTATTCTTGTCATCATCGACCAACTCTCTAAAGTTGCATACTTTCTGCCTGTCAAGGAGACTATCACTGCTAGTTAATTAGCAGAGCTTTATATCTCCAGAATTGTTTCAGTCCACGGTATTCCAAAGGAGATCAGTTCGGACCGTGGCGGTCTTTTCACCTCCAAGTTCTGGGAAACTTTCCAAGAAGCTATGGGAACTCACATTACCTGGAGTTCAGCTTATCATCCTCAATCCCAAGGCCAAGTCGAGCGAGTAAATCAAGTACTTGAAGACATGCTTTGGGCTTGTGTTATATCCTTTGGCAAGAAGTGGGAAGAATCTCTCCCGTATGCTGAATTCTCTTATAACAACAGCTATCAAGCCAGCTTGAAAATGGCCCCCTTCGAAGTACTTTATGGACGTAAGTGTTGAACCCCTCTGAATTGGTCAGAAACTGGGGAACGACCACTCGTGGGACCGGACATTATTCAACATGCCGAAGAACAAGTCTGCACTGTCCGAGAAAATCTCAAGGCGGCTCAGGACCGCCAGAAGAGTAACTACGATCGCAAACGATGGTGTTTGACCTATCAACCTGGTGATCAAGCTTATTTGCGTATCACTCCCATGAAGGGCACTCATCGTTTCGGAATCAAGGGCAAGCTAGCTCCTTGCTATATTGGTCCTTTCCGCATTGTGGCTAGATGTGGGCAGGTGGCATATAAATTGGAGTTGCCACCGCAATTCTCCCATATCCACGACGTCTTCCATGTGTCGCAACTTCGTAAATGCTTCAAGGAATCTCCACACCGTGCAGTGGATCACGAGATGCTCAAATTGCAAGATGATCTTTCTTATAAGGAGCACCCGATCTGCATTCTCGATAGGCTGAACGTCGGACTCATCAGAAGACGACCAAGTTCCTGAAAGTGCAGTGGTCGAATCATACTGAAGATGAAGCCGCTTGGGAACGCGAGGATCATCTTCGCAAGGAATACCCCGACCTATTTCCTTCTACCTCCTGAATTCTCGGGACGAGAATTTCTTTTAGAGGAGGAGAATTTGTAACACCCCTATGTAACATAGCACTGTGACACTCTATTAATAATGCCAAGTCACCTTCATTTGCTGTGCTTAGATACATTGGTTAAAGATTCAATCCAAATCCTTCTCTGAAAATCAACTCAAATTCAAAAGTGCAAAATGAAGTTGCTCAAAACATGTTGGAAAAATGTTCACCTTATAGCAAATATTCCAAAACCAATTGCTGTTACGGAACATAGCATCATCATCAACTCTAAATGGGCCCAATGCATTTTAACAGAGCCAAAACAGCACTTAAATGCCCTATTCATTTTCAATAAATTCAAAAGGTTTCCAAAAATGCCCAAACTTTTTGTGGCAGTGCTGGATATTGCAATGCACTTATGTGACCTAGTTTCACATTTTTGCAAACTCTTTTGGTAGCTCAAAATAGTGCAAAAGCCTTGCTATAAAAAGGAAAAAAAGCAGAAATGGGAAAAAGAAAAAGGGAAAGGCTACTGTGCACTGTCTTAAGTGCACAGTGGCAGAAACCCAGCCCACCAGGCCCATCTCCCTTTTTCTCTCCCCTGCGTGTCAACGCGCCCGTGGACACCGTGCGCGTGCCGGCGAGACGCCGACAACGCGACGCCACCGACGCCCCACCGATGCGGGGAGGATACGGCCGAAGCCCGTGCGTCCCCCTGGCCTCCTCCGTCACTTCTCCCCCTCTCCCTCGCTCGCTCCTCTCCTCCTTCTCCACCAGATCCACCATCGCCGAACGCCACCGCAGCCACTCGCCGCCGTTCTCGTGGCCACCGGCCTCGCCTCGACCCGCCGTGATGCCGTAGAGGTCCGCCATCGTCCTCCTCGTCGTCTGGTGGCCTCAGCTGGAGCTCGGAGGCGCTGCAGCACCGGGCCTCCTCCGACCCCTTCTCCGATCGCCACCGCTCTTCTCCGGCTCTGGCGACGCCTCTGCTGCTACTAACCTGCCAAGGGCCATCGTGCGTGTCGCTAGGTGAGCTGCCTCCCTCCTCTGCCCTCTAGCCTCCCTAGTTCGCGCCGTAGCTAGCTCGCCGTAGTGCCCGAGCTCTCGTCGCCGCCGTACACCTCGCCGCCGTGGCCACAACCGCCATCACGCTCGCGCGAGCCCACGGTCAAGTTCCTGGTGCTCCCAGGAAAACAACAAGCACACGCACGCACACCGCCGAGCTTCGTAGCACCAAGTCCGTCGAGCTCCCGAACGCGCCTCCGCCTCTGCTTGCCGCCGGCGCCCTTCCGGTGACCTTTTGGTCACGGGCTCAAGCCCATTCTGCTCGCCGCACCGTGCAGCTCCTTCCCAGCCTCTCTATTTATTCGCTAGCGCGCCGTAACTTCGTTCTCGTCATCGCCCGATTCCGGCCGTCCGCCGCGGTCGCCGCCGCCGTCATCAGCGGCCACCTCCGGCCACGCAACCACCACCAATCGACGCGACACTTTCTTCCCGTTCGAACGAGACCAGCCGCGGTCATTTTAGTCGCTGGACGGCGAATCCCGACGCTGTCCCGAGCTGCGCTGCCGCGTTTTGCCTCGCCGGCGACGCTCCGGTGCCGGCCACCGACGTGGCATACCTGGGGCCCGCCCTTGGGTCACTGCCAGTGGGGCCCCTGGCCCCAGTTTACCACATTGACCGTGGTCAACTGTGTTGACTGGGCAGTCCCAGTTGCTGACATGCGGGCCCCACCGCATTTTAGTGAAATAAAATGTTTTTTATAAATAAAAGTTAATTAATTAAGTTAATTAGTCACTGACAGGTGGGTTCCAGTAGTTAATTAGATTTAGTTTAGTTTAAATTAAACTCTGTTAATAATAGAGGCTGACATGTGGGGCTCACTGGTCAGGTTTGACCTAGTCAGTGCGGCTGTTGACTGCTGATATCATCCCCACGTCATGCTGACATCATAACTAATTTCTGTTAATTTAAAATAAATTCAGAAAACTGTTTAAATCTTTTAAAATCCATAGAATTTAAACCGTAGCTCGGATCGAAAAACTTTCTACATGAAAGTTGATCAGAACGACGAGATGAATTTGATCGTGTCGTCTGTTTCCATGTCGGAACCCTCTACATAGGTGAACCCGCAACTTTCCTTCTGTTGTCGATAGATGAATAGTGTATATACACCGGTTAATAAATCCCACTATAATCCTAAATTAACTAAAATGACTTAGATGCATCTTTAGGCAACCCTGCACTGCATCCTAGGCATAGCATGCTCTGTGTTGCATTGTTTGCTGTGTATTTATCTGTTTCCTCCCCCTCTTCTCTCTTGTTAGACCCTGACTCCGACGTAGTCGCCGAGGCCGATGCAGCTCCGGAGGTCGACTACGCCCCTGACAACCAGACTCTTGCTGCAGAGCTTCCAGCCAAGCACCACCTTTTTGAGCATACCGATATCGCCTATTCTTCTCTCTCTTATGCTTGCATTAGAAGTTGCTGCTGTTACTGTTATCCTATTTCTGCTGTATAGCCTGTTTATTGTAACCTGCTGTTGTTACCTACTTGCTTATCCTAAACTGTTTAGTATAGGCTGGGTAGAGACCCATCAGAGACCCCCACCTTGTCCCGACTGCCCCGCTGGATTATCAGAAGACCCGATCAACGGGATCGAAGACCAGGCCCCGGCACCGCACATCACTTTCCCCTTAGTTGCTCGACACTACTGGGTTACTATCGAGTGCCGAGGGTGATACCTCATCAGCACTTCTGATGTTAACCTTGTAGGTTAGTTCATCGGTTGTGGTCATCGAGGGTGATTCTTCCTTCTCCACTCCCAATAACGACACTGTCGTGCAACTCCTCAAGAGTGGACCTCGAGGGTGATTCCTCCTTCGTTCACCTTGAAGTTACATCAGGTGGGAACCCAACGAGGGTGATGCCTCGGATTCCTTCTTGATGTGGAAGCCACACGGATTGCCTTTACATTACTGCTGGTACTGATTAAACTGGATAAAGACGGGTCGGCCCTGAGAGGTACCCGTGCGAGCATATTTGTGAGTGATGTGGAGTCGGGTTGACCTGGAAGGTGCCCCCGAGATAACTACGAGGCATGGCCGGGCATTCTTAGCCCTTGTCGCAAGTCCTCGAGACGGGGCGATGGGGTCACATCGATCGTGAGTCTCTGCTCGTCACCGCGCGCTTCTAATCCACTAACGGTTTCGATATTTGATCCGAGGGGCCTCTGGACCGATAGCACTAACCATCACGTGGGCATAGTATGGGCGTTCTGCGTCGTATACATCAGCCGAAGCTTAATAGACATCAGTGAAGAGCGGCGCGTGCTGGATTGGACTGATTAAGCCCGCGCTTGTATTAAGGGGGCTAGGTCTGCTTCCGAGCGCGTTCGCAACGCATAGGAGTCCCCGGGGTGAAGGCCCAAGACCCCTGGGCGCATAGGTTTAGTCCGGTGTGCTGACCTCTCTATTAAGTATTCGGTCAGGTTGCGGCGTGTCATTTGGCCGAGGCCGGGCATGACCCAGGAAAGTGTGTCCGGCCGGAGTTAATCGAGCGTGGTGGGTAAGTTGGTGCACCCCTGCAGGGAAGAAAACATCTATCGATAGCCTGTCCTACGGTAACGGACACTCGGAGTTGTATCCCGATCGATACAACTAGAACCTGACAGCTGAGATGAGAACTGGATAGTATGGCTCTGGGATTGCTTTCTTGCAGGGAGTCGAGAAAGGATCTCTGGGCGAGGTTGATGACACTACTATTACTTTACATTATGTTATTCTGCACTCTTCTAATGCTGCAAGACCGCTGAAGATGATGAAGATGCTAGTCTTTGATAGGACTAGGATTTCCCCTCTATTCTGGCATTTCTGCAGCCTAGTACACATATACAACCTCCCTTTGAAAATGTTGCATATGTAGTGTAGATCCTTGCTTGCTGAGTACTTCGGATGAGTACTCACGATTGCTTTGCTTTCTTTTTCTCCCCATATCCGATTGATGCAACCAGATGATGGAGCCCCTAAGCCAGCTGCCCCCGCCGACGGCTACTACTACTACCCTCTCGGTGAGTACTACTACGAGGAGCCGACCGACGACCAGGAGTAGGTTCGGAGGGTCCCAGGCATGAGGCCTGCGCCTTTCGATCGTAGTGTTTTCTTTTACCCCGCCTTCTTAAAGGCTTATTATGCCTTTCTTTTTATATCTGTACTCGGATATCTGATGCTTCCGCTGACGCTTGTATGCGAGCTTATGTATTCAAGCCCTCGAGGCCCCTAGCTTGTAATATAAAGCTTGTATGACTTTATTTTTGTTTTAGAGTTGTGTTGTGATATCTTCAAGTGAGTCCTTAGGCTTGATCATGTGCATTTGCGTGTATGGTTAGTGCACGATTAAGCCGGGGTCGTCACATAGAAGAGCGTCAAATTTAGGTCAAAATAATCCCACATATTTGGAGAGTGTTCAATCTTACGATTTTTTTGATGAAAGTGGGTTTGGAGAGGTCATGACTTTAGTTGATGTTAATCCCACTATCTTGGAAGATTATAAAACTTTTATGGATGAGGATCATGAAGAGAAAATTTTATATGATAGATATATTTTTGAATTTGATTATGATCCTGCATGTAATTATTATGAGAGAGGAAAATATGGTTGTAGACATTTTCATGTTACCAGTTTACCTCTCGTTATGTTGAGATTGCTATTGTTTCTTTCTTCTTCCTTGCATATGCTAATTATTTCTTGTCTTGATAATTTGTTTGCTTATAAAATCCCTATGCATCGAAAGTATGTTAGACTTAAATGTGTTTGTCACATGTATTATGATGCTCTCTTTGTATTTCAATTCTTGTCTTTCATGCAAGCATCATCAAAATTATTTATGCCTAGCTAAGGGCATAAAACGATAGCGCTTTTTGGGAGGCAACCCAATGAATAAAATTTATTTTTGCCTTTTCCTTTCTGTTCTTGAGTGTTTGCACAATTATGCCTCTGTTATGATTGTATTTTTTGTGTGTGTTTTAATTAGTGTTTGTGCCAAGTAAAGCCTTTGGGATAGCTTTGGTGATAGTTGATTTGATCCTGTTGAAAAACAGAAACTTTGGTGTCAAGTAGAAGAATTTTGAAATTCACAGATGCGACGAAAAGTTCTGAATTTTTTACACAACATCTATATACAAATTGTCTATGTTTTCCTAATTTTTAAGAATTTTTGGATTTATATAACTATGGTAACAATTCGCATCTTTACAGACTGTTCTATTTTTGACAGATTCTGTTTTCTTTGCATTGTGTGCTTATTTTGATGAATCTATGGATTGTATCGGGGGGTATAAGCCATGGTAAAGTTAGAATACAGTATATATAATGCAATAACAAAATTTGAATGGGTTTCTTACAGTACTTAAAGTAAAGATTGGTTTTCTTATACTAACGGATCTCACGAAGGTTTTGTTAAGTTTTGTGTGATTGAAGTTTTCAAGTTTTGGGTGAGATCACGATGGATGAAGGAATAAGGAGTGAAAAGAGCCTAAGCTTGGGGATGCCCCATGGAACCCCAAGTTAATATTCAAGGAGAACCAAGCAACTAAGCTTGGGGATGCCCCGGAAGGCATCCCCTCTTTCTTCTAACGACCATCGATATTTTACTTGGAGCTATATATTTTTTCGTCACATATCATGAGTTTTGCTTGGAGCGTCTTGTATTATATGAGTCTTTGCTTGTTTTTCTTCCTAGTTTGTCACAAGTATCCTTTCTAGACACACCTATTTGAGAGAGCCAAAATTATGCTATGATTTGTTAGAATAGCTCTATATGCTTCACTTAAATTTCTTGAGCTATGGAATTGCTCTACTGCTTCACTTATATCTTTTTGAGCACGGTGTGCTTTAATATTTTTGAAGAAATGCTCTCATGCTTCACTTAGATTTATTTGAGAGTTATTAAATTTTTGAAGAAATTCTCTCACGCTTCACTTATATTATTTTGAGAGACGAAAAGTTTTATGCTCATGTTCTTCACTTAGATTTGTTTGAGCTTGGCAAAAGCAAATGCAGCATATGAAACTAGTCCCAAAGTGATAGATATTCAAGAGGGATATAATAAAAACTTTCATGAAGATCATTGGACAAAATAAACTTGATTCTTTGTAATAGTTTTGAGATATGATGATAGTGATATGTGAGTCATGTTGGTGAGTAATTATGCTTTAGTAAGAATATTGGTGTTAAGGTTTGTGATTCCCTATGCAAGCACGAAAGTCAATAGTTATGCAATGAAATTATATCCTACTTGTGGTGCATTATTCGGTGTTAGTTATGCTTAATGCTCGCTTATGTGATTTTTTGTTTCTTGGTTGGTTGCTTCTCAATCTTTTTGCTAGCCTCCACTTGCACTAAGTAGAAATACTACTTATGCATCCAAATTCTTTAAACCCAGTTTTGCCACATGAGTACACCATACCTACCTATATGCGGTATTTCCATGCCGTTCTAAGCAAATTTGTATGTGCCATCTCTAATTTTCAAAATGAATTTCCTTTTTGTGTGCTCATACTACTCATGAAGCGGCAGGGGGTGGCCAATATTTTCCATGCTAGATGTGTTATTCTCAAGATGAGTGTTTATTCACTTTTCATTGCACGAGAGTGCGGCGGTAAGACGGATACCCAGTCCCGAAATGAAAAAGAAATTTACTTTATGTTGTCAAATAATAAATTCCTTGGAAAGTGTTGGTATGGACGGTACCGTGGATACGGCTAGCCGTGGAATGTGAAAGAATGGTGGAAAAAGGAATAAACTTTATTTTCTGTTTGGGAACCGCCTATGATATATCTAGCATGGAAAGTGTTGGGAATTACTCGGTCGTTTTCATTGACAGGAAAAGTATGCCTCGCAAATTTTTTACCTCTCAATTTAAGCTTTGCGCTCTGGCACCTCTACAAAATCCATACTTCCCTCTGCGAAGGGCCTATCTATTTACTTTATGCAATTTTTATTTTTATTTGAGTCTCCATCCTCTCTTATAAAGCACCAACTAAGAGGCACTATGATCGTACTTGAGCATTGGATGTAGCTAATATGCGAGTGTGTTTCATGAATGGATCAATGATTGAGCATGATGGGCTAGGGATAACTTTCTTTAGTGTTGATATTTTGAAAGACATGGTTGCTTGTTAATATGCTTGAGTATTGAAATCTTCATGTCAAAACTAGACTATTGCTTTGAACCATATAAAATTCCAAATATCCATGCTACAAAAGAAAAGAACATGTGATGAACATGTTAGGCAACATTCCACACCAAAAATTCTGTTTTTATCATTTACCTACTCGAGGACGAGCAGGAATTAAGCTTGGGGATGCTGATACGTCTCCAACGTATCTATAATTTTTGCTTGTTCCATGCTGTTATATTATAATTCTTGTATGTTTTACAATCATTTTATAGCAACTTTATATCATTTTTTGGGACTAACCTATTGACATAGTGCCCAGTGCCAGTTGCTGTTTTTTGCTTGTTTTTTTACTTCACAGAATATCAGTACCAAACGGAGTCCAAACGCAGCGAAACTTTTTGGAGAATTTATTTGGACCAGAAGACACAAGATGGGCCAAAGAAGTACCGAAGAGGGGGCCCGAGGTGAGCACAAGACACCTGGGCGCGCCCAGGAGCCCAGGCACGCCTAGGTGGGTGTGCCCCCCTCGGTGGCCTCCCTCACCGCCTCTTCGCCCTATAAATCCCCAAATATTCCAAAAACCCTAGGGGAGTTGAAGAAACACAATTCCAGCCGCCGCAAGTTCCAGAACCACGAGATCCAATCTAGACACCATGACGGAGGGGTTCATCACCATCATTGGTGCCTCTCTGATGATGCGTGAGTAGTTCATCATAGACCTACGGGTCCGTAGGAAATAGCTAGATGGCTTCCTCTCTCTCTTTTGATTCTCAATACAATGGTCTCTTGGAGATCTATTTGATGTAACTCTTTTTTGCGGTGTGTTTGTTGGGATTCTTTGAACTTTGAGTTTATGATCAGATCTATATCCATGAATATTATTTGAGTCTTCTTTTGATCTCTTATATGCATGATTATTTATATCCTCATATTTCTTCTTTGAATCTTTGGTTTAGTTAGGACAACTAGATCGATTTTTCTTGCCATGGGAAGAGGTGCTTTGTGATGGGTTCGATCGTGCGGTGTTCTTTCCCAGTGACAGAAGGGGCAGCAAGACACGCATGTATTGTTGCTATTAAGGATAACAAAATGGGGGCTATTCCTACATGAATAGATCTCGTCTACATCATGTCATCGTTCTTATTGCATTACTCCGTTTTTCCATGAACTTAATACACTAGATGCATGCTGGATAGCGGTCGATGTGTGGAGTAATAGTAGTAGATGCAGGCAGGAGTCGGTCTACTAATCTTGGACGTGATGCCTATATATTGATCATTGCGTTGGGTATCGTCATAATTATTCGATCTTCTATCAATTGCCCAACAGTAATTTGTTTACCCATTGTGTGCTATTTTCTTGAGAGAAGCCACTAGTGAAATCTACGGCCCCCGGGTCTATTCTTTATCATATTTGCTTTGAGATATATTTTTATTCGCTTTTGTTTTCAGATCTATTATTCCAAAAACCCAAAAATACCTTGCTGCACTTTTTTGTTACTTATTTTATTTTGCGTTTTATCAAGATCTATTTATCCAATCTACACAATTTTTATCCCGTCAACCTGACAATTTCTGGCGCCGTTACCCGTAGAGGGATTGACAACCCCTCATAAGCGTCAGGTTGCAAGTATTTGTTCTTTGTGTGCAGGTACCGTTTACATAGTGTTGCTTGGTTCTCCTACTGGATTGATACCTTGGTTTCATAACTGAGGGAAATACCTACCGTAGCTGTGCTGCATCATCCCTTCCTCTTTGGGGAAATACCGACGTAGTTCAAGCTGTAACACCCCTGTGTAACTACCACTGTGATCAGCTGCTAATATTGCCAAGTCATATCATTTGCAGTATTTAAACAAAGTGGTTAATCAAAGCAAATCAACTCCATTTTTAAAATCAACTCAAATTCAAAAGTGAAATATGAAGTTGAGCAAACACCGTTGGAAAAATGTTCATTAAATGGCAAATAATCTAGGAACATTTGTAAAACCATCATCAATAAAGTTGGAGTTATACAATTGACTCAAACAAGATGGAACAGCCCCAAAACATCAATATTAAATCCATTTAAAATCATCTTAAATACAAATGGTTTCCAAATCTGTCCAAACCACTTTTTGGTGAGAGCTAAAATTGCACTGTAATATTTGGACCAATTTCCATATTTTACCAAAGTGCAATAGAGGCCCAATCATTTTTGTAACAGAAAATAGAAATAAGAAAAAGGAAGAACTACTGTGGACTGGGCCTAAGTGCACAGTGCACTTAGACCCAGCCCACCAGCCCACCTAGCTCTTTCCCTCTCTCTCTCTCCGTCGCCGTGTCGCCTCGTCCATGGCCGCGCGCGCTCGCTCCGGTCGCCGCTCGACAGCGCGACGCCGCGGGCGTCGTGAGAGGATAAGGGCAGGCCCGTTCCTTCCCCCTGGCCTCCTCCCTGTCACTCCTCCCCTCTCTCCCTAGCTCAGCCGAGCTCGCCTCCTTCCCAGATCCACGCGGCCGAGAGCGTTCGCCGCCGCACATCGCCGTCCACCGTGGCCACCGACCGCTTTGAGCTGCGTCGACATGCCCTGAGGCACGGCCGCCGTCCGCTACGTCGTCTCAGACCACGCACGCGGGCTGGGAACCCGTTGGAGCGCCCGCACGCCGTCTTCTTCCTCCTCCAGACCTCGGAGCTCCGTCGCTATCCCCGTCCACCACTGCTGCTACTAAGCTCCCACGGGTGTTGTGTGACCGCGCGGTGAGCCTCCCTCGCCCTTCTTTTTCCCCCTTGCGCTTCGTTTCTGCCGTGGCTAGCCGGCCACGAGCCGAGCTCCGCCGCCCGCCATTAATGCCATTGCTCTCGCGTCTGAGCTTCTCAGCTCGAGCCAGTGGCTCCGACGAGCTCCTGGAGCGCCGTAGACCTCGCCTAGCTTTTCGCTTCACTCGCACGCGCTATGCATCGCCGGTTCCGAGCTTCGCCCGAGAGCGCTGCCGCCTCCGCTCGTCGCTGGCCCCGATTTTGGCGATCTCCGAGCAAACCACCGCCACCCCGAGATGCGCCTCGCTACGCTCGTTCGAACGCGCCAAGCCCCGTAGCAAATCGAAGCCTGTGGCCGTTTTCCGGCCAAGTCCGGCAAGAAACGCCGCGAAAATGGTCGCCGGAGACAATTCCGGCGCCGTTCCGGCGATGCTGACGTGGCCGCCCACGTGGGCCTCCCCACAGACGCTGCCACTGGGCCCCCCTGGGTCCCGTTGACCCAATCAAATGCTGATTGGGCAACGCCCAGTCACTGACCAGTGGGCCCGCGCGCTTAATTAACTAAACATGATTTTAAAAATAAATCTAAATACTAATGTCTCACTGACATGTGGGGTCCACCCCCTAATTAACCCTATTAGCTAAACTAACTCGCTGTTAGTCTCAACAGAGACTGACATGTGGGTCCCACTGGACCCACATGTCAGGTTTGACCTGTATAGTCGCTGCTGACTTGCTGATGTCAGCATGACATCATGCTGACGTCATAATTCATTTTCTGTAAATAAAATTAATTCCAGAAATTCAAATAATCTTTAAAAATTCATATCTTTTAAACCGTAGCTCAGATCGAAAAAGTTAAAACATGAAAGTTGCTCAGAACGACGAGACGAGTCTGATCGTGCCGTCTGTTTCTTTATTGAAACCCCCTACGTAGAAGAACTCGTAACTCGGAGCCCGATTTCGGTAGATGAATAGTGCACATACACGGTTAATAAATCCCAAATTAATTCTAAAAATAACTAAAATGACTTAGAGGCATATTTAGGCAACCCTGCACTGCATCATAGCATCGCACGCACTGTGTTGCATCTGATTGCATTATATTTACTTGTTTCCTCCCCCTCTTCTCTTTCGGTAGACCCAGACGTTGCCGTAGCTCCTGAGGCAGACGCCGCTCTGGAGTACGACTACGTCCGCGATGACCTTGCCCTTGCCCCAGAGCAGACAGGCAAGCACCCCCATTTTGAGCATGCCTATATCACCTAATCTCTTCTCTCTTATGCTTGCATTAGAACTGCTACTGCTACTGTTTTCCTATATCTGTTGCATAGCCTGTTTAATTGTAGCCTACTGTTGATACCTGCCTGTTATCCTAAACTGTTTAGATAGGATGGGTAGAGCCTGATCAGAGACCCACTTGTCCCGACTGCCCCGCTGGATATCAGAAGACCCGAGCAACGGGATTGAAGATTAGAACCTGGCACCGCACGTCACTTCCCCTAAGATGCTCGACACTACTAGGTTACTATCGAGTGTCGAGGGTGATACCTCGTCAGCACTTCTGATGATAACCTTGTATGTTAGTTAATCGGTCGTGGTAAGCGAGGGTGATTCCTCCTACACCACCCCCGATAACGACGCCGTCGCGCAACCTCTCAAGTGTGGACCTCGAGGGTGATTCCTCCTTCGTTCACCTTGATGATAACATCGAGCGGGAATTCCATCGAGGGTGATTCCTCAGGGTTCCCTTCGGTGCCAGACACACAGTTACCTTGGATATTATGACTTGACTATGAACCATGATACTAAAGACGGGTCGGCCCTGAGGGGTACCCGCGCGAGCATGAATGCGAAGTGCTGTGGAGTCGGGTTGACCTGAGAGGTGCCCACGAGATAACTACGAGGCGTGGCCGGGCATTCTTAGCCCTTGCCGCAAGTCCTCGAGACGGGGCGACGGGGTCACATCGATCGTGAGTCTCTGCTCGTTTCCGCGCGCTCCTAATCCACTACGGTTTGGATATTTGATCCGAGGGGCCTCTGGCCTGATAGCACTAACCATCACGTGGGCATAGTATGGGCGTTCTGCGTCGTATACTTCAGCCGAAGCTTAATAGACGTCAGCAACTGAGCGGCACACGCTGGGTTGGACTGGGAACGCAACCGCGCTTGTATAAGGGGTTGCTAGGTCTGCTCACCGGCGGTGTACGCAACGTGCAGGAGCGTCCGGGGCGATGGCCCAAGACCCCTGGGAGCATAGGTTAGTCCGGCGTGCTGACCTCTCTGTTAAGTATTTGGTCGGGTTGCGGCGTGTTGCTTAGCCGAGGCCGGGCATGACCCAAAAAAGTGTGTCCGGGCGGAGTTAAGCGAGCGTGGTGGGTAAGTTGGTGCACCCCTGCAGGGAAGAAACTTCTATCGATAGCCTGTCCTACGGTAACGGACACTCGGAGTTGTATCCCGATCGGTACAACTAGAACATGACATGAGATGAGAACTGGATAGTACGGCTCTGGGATTGCTTTCTCGCAGGGAGTCGAGGAAGTATCCCCGGCCGAGGTTGATGACATTACTGCTATACTTTACATTATGTTGGTCTGCTCTCTTCTAATGCTGCGAGACCGTTGAAGATGCTGAAGATGCTAGTCTTCGATAGGACTAGGTTTTCCCCCTCTATTCTGGCATTTCTGCAGCCCAGTCCACATATACAGCCCCCTTTGAAAATGATGCATATGTAGTGTAGATCCTTGCTTGCTGAGTACTTCGGATGAGTACTCACGTTTGCTTTATTTTCTTTTTCCCCCTTTATCCCTTTGTCGCATCCAGACGATGGAGCCCCGGGGCCAGATGTCCCCGTCGACGACCACTACTACTACCAGCCCGGAGAGTACTACTACTATGAGGAGCCGTCTGACGACCAGGAGTAGGATCGGAGGGTCCAGGGCAGGAGGCCCACGCCTTTTCGATCGTAGCTTTTATTTTTACCCCGCCTCTGTGAAGGCCTATCTCTCTCTATGTTCTGTAATATATATATCTGTACCCAGATATCTGATGCTTCCGCTGACACTTGTATGCCATCGAGCTTTGTATTCGAGCCCTCGAGGCCCTGGCTTGTAATATTAAGCTTGTATGAATTTATTTATGTTTTAGAGTTGTGTTGTGATATCTTCAAGTGAGTCCTTAGGCTTGATCATGTGCATTTGCGTGTATGTTTAGTGCACGATTAAGCCGGGGTCGTCACACAAGCGACATCAGTCTTGCTCTCCCAATCCCCAAAGTTTCAACAAGTTTGGGTGGAGGGATTGAGAGTATTGAGCAAAATGGAGTGGAGCAATGGTGGAGCTCAACAAGACATTAGGGTTAGGGATGGACGAGGAAGAAGGGGGGTATTTATAGTGTTCTTGCCCAACTGGTCGTTTCTGCCCGTTGGACCCCGTGCGCACGGGCCAAGTCAGCTCCATGCGCACGGGGTACTGAGAGACATACGCACCACCCCGTGCTCACGGGGGTCAAAAGACCCCGTGCGCACGAGGGTCAAATGACCCCGTGTGCACGGGGTACCCAGAGAGTTTCTGACTACCCTGTGTGCACGGGGGTCAAAAGACCTCGTGCGCATGGGGTATCCAAAACCACTCTGTAGTAAACTTTCTGGGTACCCGGACTAGCACACTATGGAAAATAAAGTGGTAGGAGTAGGAAGGCTAGGTGTATATGTTTCGGCAAAGGCATTCCCACACGACATACATCCCCAAAGACCCCTCTTAATAGTGCGGTCTTTCCTATGACTCGAATCGAACCAAAAGAAAACCTTCGAATCGCCGGTAGACCACGCCTTTGATCTTTTTGAATTGGGGGTCGCACACCTCCATCAAGAACAACTTGGAACCAATATCCTGAGATAAACTTTAGCAACCAATATTAGTTCCACTAACCACATTGTCATCACGCCAAAATATAGTTTAAGTGTCAAATGCACTTTCAATCTCCCCCTTTTTGGTGCATTGATGACAACGTGGTTAGAACATGGCATCAAAGATAAGAAAATTTTAAATAGCCATGCGACAAAAGATTGATCATGGGAGCTCCCCCTATACGTGTGCAAGGAAAAGAATATGCTTGATAATGCACCAAGCACACATATATGAGGCTCCCCCTAGATCAATATAGACAAGGCATGTGATCAACAATGTAAACCTATACCGATGCCTAGATCACATGCCAAGGTGTGGTGAGCAAGAATCGTGAGACAACATAATAAGCACAATATGATCTTAGCATGCAAGGTTCAAGATAAATACTAGAGTCTCACGAGCTTACACGAGTAGCTCACAACCACACAAAGGAAAGCAAATAAGAGTATCTCAAGCCAGCTAACACAAAGCAAAATAAACCAAATAAACCACGAGGCTTGAGATCTCAACATACTCTAAAAGGAGCCAACACACTTCTCCCCCTTTGTCATCAAGACAACAAAAAGGGAAAAGGCAACATGATGTCTACTACGCAACCTTCTTCTTGTAGACTCGTGTTGGGCCTCCAAGCACAGAGTTTTGTAGGACAGTAGCAAGTTTCCCTCAAGTGGATGACCTAAGGTTTATCAATCCGTGGAGGCGTAGGATGAAGATGGTCTCTCTCAAACAACCCTGCAACCAAATAACAAAGAGTCTCTTGTGTCCCCAACACACCCAATACAATGGTAAATTGTATAGGTGCACTAGTTCGGTGAAGAGATGGTGATACAAGTGTAATATGGATGGTAGATATAGGTTTTTGTAATCTGAAAATATAAAAACAGTAAGGTAGCAAGTAACAAAAGTGAGCAAAAACGGTATTGCAATGCTTGAAAACAAGGCCTAGGGTTCATACTTTCACTAGTGCAAATTCTCTCAACAATGATAACATAATTGGATCACATAACAATCCCTCAACGTGCAACAAAGAATCACTCCAAAGTTTCTATCAGAGAACGTAGGACGAACACGTGCATCAACCCCTATGCATAGATTACCCCAATGTCACCTCGGGAATCCGCGAGTTGAGTGCCAAAACATACATCAAGTGAATCAATAGAACATCCCATTGTCACCACAGATATCCCATCGCAAGACATACATCAAGTGTTCTCAAATCCAATACTCAATCCAACATAACGAAACCTCAAAGAGCAAGACTCAATTCATCACAATAAGATATAGGGGGAAGAAACACCATATGATCCGACTATAATAACAAAGCTCGCGATACATCAAGATCGTGCCAAATCAAGAACATGAGAGAGAGAGAGAGATCAAACACATAGCTACTGGTACATACCCTCAGCCCCGAGGGTGAACTACTCCCTCCTCATCATGGAGACCGCCGGGATGATGAAGATGGCCTCCGGTGATGGTTTCCCCCTCCGGCAGGGTGCCGAAACAGGGCCCCGATTGGTTTTTCGTGGCTACACAGGCTTGCGGCGGCGGAACTCCTGATCTAGGTTTATTTCTGGAGTTTTCTCTATTTATAGGAGGTTTTGGCGTCGGGGACAAGTCAAGGGGGTCCATGAGGCGGCGGCAAGGCAGGGGGCGCTCCCTAGGGGGGGCGCCCTCCACCCTTGTGGTTGCCTCGGGACTCCTCTCTGGTATCTTTTCGCTCCAGTATTTTTTATATTTTCCAATAATATTCTCCGTAAATTTTCAGCTCATTCCGAGAACTTCTATTTCTGCACAAAAAAAGACACCACGGTAGTTCTGCTGAAAACAGCGTCAGTCCGAGTTAGTTCTAATAAAATCATACCAAAACCATATAAAATTGTTGTAAACATGGCATGAATACTTCATAAATTATAGATACGTTGGAGACGTATCAGCATCCCCAAGCTTAATTCCTGCTCGTCCTCGAGTAGGTAAATGATAAAAGAAATAATTTATGAAGTGTGAATGCTAGCAAGTGCACAAGTTTGATCAATAATAATTTCAATCACCTTTTCTAGCATCATTATATATCATAAATAGTAGCTCATCTCATAAAACTTCTCATGATCAAGTAGCAAGCTATTCACATGTTAAAGCATAGACCATAAACTTTCTTGAAAACTAACAAACTATGTTCTCAGTCATCAAACAATTGCAATTCATCTTATTTTCAGGAAGGGTCTATGTAAGAGCTTTGATTTAGCAAATTCCACATACTCAACTATCATATAGTCTTCCATGATTGCTACCACTCAAAGCATATTTTTAGAACAAATAGCATCCATCGAACACAGAGAAAGATAGGGGCTTAGTGTTTCGCCTCCCAACTTATTTATCATATAGATAATTATCAACAATAATAATTCATGATCAAATATATTTGAATGGCCATATATGCTTAGATCTTTCCCCACCACATGATGCTTGCCGACTAAAGAATAGGTTGGAATAAGAAATTGACTCAACAAAATTAAAAGTAAAAGATAGGCCCTTCGCAGAGGGAAGCAGGGATTTGCAGAGGTGCCAGAGCTCTAAGCTTTTAAAACAGAGATGAACATAATTTTGAGAGGTATGCTTTCATTGTCAACATAACAACCAAGAGTTCTCACTATCTTCCATGCTAGATACATTATAGGCGGTTCCCAAACAGAATGGTAAAGTTTTTACTCCCCCTCCACCAAAAATCACACTCCACGGCTAGCCGAATTCACGGGTGCCGTCCATACCAACAACTTTCCTGGGGGAGTTTTGTTTAATTATTTGAAATTTTGTTTTTGATCTTTTGATCATAGGACTGGGTATCCCAATTACCAGCCACTCTCTCGTGAATGACAAGTGAAAAAACACTCATCGTGAGAATAACCCACCTAGCATGGAAGATACTGACAGCCCTAGTCACTACATGAGCGATTCGGGCATACAAAACAGATTATTATATGAAGGTTTAGAGTTTGGCACATGCAAATTTACTTGGAACGGCAGGTAAATACCGCATATAGGTAGATATGGTGGACACTCAGGGAAGAAACTTGGTTCAAGGATTTTAGATGCACAAGCAGTATTCCCGCTTAGTACAGAAATTTTGGCTAGCAAAAGATTCTAAATAGCAAGCACCACATGTTGGAGGATCCATAACAATATAACTTCTATACAAATATACCCAAGCATAACTCATTACATTGTCTTCCTTGTCCAACTTCAACTAATTTGCTCAAGTTTGAAAATAATTAATGGGGCTCACAATCATAGAAGATGTCCAAGATAGTATATTTATATGTGAAATCTCTCTTCCTTCAATATTCTTTCATGAATTGTTCAAGTGACCAATACTATGTTTGCTAACTTTCAATAAATTTACCACCTCCACTTCTTATATGTGAAGTCATTACTCCCCATGGGATAAGCATATGAAACATATATAATTTCAGATTTATGATATTCAATTCATTCAACCATTTACTCATAGGATATAAGTGAAGCACACGAGTAAATGACAAACTACTCCAAAAAGATATAAGTGAAGATTAATGAGTAGTCAAATAATTAAGTAGCTATGTGAAGACTCTCTCACAAAAATAATAATTTAGATCTTAAGTATTTTATTCAAACAGCAAGTAAAACAAAATAAAATGACATTGCAAGGATAGCACATATCATGGGAAGAAGCAAAAACTTAGGCTCAACCAAAACTGACCGATAGTTGTCGAAGAAGAAAGGTGGGATGCCAACCGGGGCATCCCCAAGCTTAGATGCTTGAAACTTCTTGAAATATAAACTAGGGATGCTTTGGGCATCCCCAAGCTTGAGCTTTTGTGTCTCCTTAGTTCCTTTTATATCATGGTTTCCCTAAATCTTAAAAACCTCATCCACACAAAACTCAACAAGAACTTATGAGAAAAGTTAGTATAAATCAAATGCAAAACCTTATCATTCTCTACTGTAGCAAATCACAAAAATTATTATTTAACATTGCATACTAAATGCCTCTGCATATTTAATACTCCTATCCTCAAATAGAATCATTAAACAAGTAAACATATGCAAACAATGCAAACATAACAGCAATCTGTCTAAACAGGACAGTCTGTAAAGAGTGCAATTGTACTCATACTTCCCTAACTCCAAAACTTCTAAAAAATAACCAAACTGTAGAAAAATTGTTGTATCTTATTGTGAAAAAC
The DNA here is from genome assembly GCA_011799875.1 of Thinopyrum elongatum. Taxonomy (NCBI): domain Eukaryota; kingdom Viridiplantae; phylum Streptophyta; class Magnoliopsida; order Poales; family Poaceae; genus Thinopyrum; species Thinopyrum elongatum. Next base: position 498,584,550 of record CM022300.1, read on the forward strand.
TTTTAACATTTTACCATGTTCTGACTTTCCATAAGAATTCAGACAATGATAGAAAACTTTCTGTTTTCAAACAGCAACATATAGACTTGCAAAATAAGCATGGTAAAGGCTATACTTGACACTTTTATTGAAATCAAAGATGCAAAACATTAATCTAAATAACAGCAAGAAAATACTAATAAAATAAAATGACGCTCCAAGCAAAACTCATATCATGTGACGAATAAAAATATAGCTCCAAGTGAGGTTACCGATAAGGTTGAAGACGAAAGAGGGGTTCCTTGGGAATCCCCAAGCTTAGGGTATTGCCACTCCTTATTCTTCTCATATCGATATCTCACCCAAAACTTGAAAACTTCAATCACACAAAACTTAACAAAACCTTCGTGAGATCCGTTAGTATAATAAAACAAATCTCCACTTTTAGGTACTGTCAAAGACAAGATTAATAATTGTTCTCACACAATGCCTTCTGTAACTTATCATTTCTATAATTTATATTAAGCAATATAAGCCATAGAAACTAGAAAACAAGCAAACTATGCATCGAAAACAGAATCTGTCAAAAAACAGAATAGTACGTAAAGATATGAATTAAGGTCATACTTATGTAACTCAAAATATTCTGAAAAATTAGGAAAACGTAAAAAATTTGTTTATAAATACTCTGTAAAAAATTCATAATATTTCCACGTTCTAGTGAAAGATAGGAATTTCTGTACTGGACGCAAAAGTTTCTGTTTTTGCACAGAATCAAATCAACTATCAACCACACTATCTCAAAGGCTTTACTTGGCAATTTATTCAAACAAGAGCTATAAAACATGATTAATACAATAGCTTAATCATGTTAACACATAAAAACAGTAGGGGTAAATGTTGGGTTGTCTCCCAACAAGCGCTTTTCTTTTATGCCTTTTTAGCTAGGCATGATGATTTCAATGATGCTCACATAAAAGATAATAATTGAAACGAAAAGAGAGCATCATGAAGCATAAGACTAGAACATTTAAGACTAACCCACTTCCTATGCATAGGGATTTTGTGAGAAAACAACTTATGGGAACAAGAATCAACTAGCATAGGAAGGTAAAACAAGCAAAACTTCAAAACTTTCAACACATAGAGAGGGAACTTGATATTATTGCAATATGTAGAAGCATATGTTCCTCTCTCATAATAATTTTCAGTGGCATCATGAATGAATTCAATAATATAACTTTCACATAAAGCATTCTTTTCATGATCCACAAGCATAGAAATTTTATTACTCTCCACACAAGCAAATTTATTCTCATGAATAGTAGTGGGAGCAAACTCAACAACATAACTATCATATGAGGTATAATCCAATTGAAAATTAAAATCATGATGACAAGTTCCATGGTTATCAATATTATTTATAGCATACAGGTCATCACAATAATCATCATAGATAGCAACTTTGTTCTCATAATCAATTGGAACCTCTTTCGAAATAGTGGATTCATCACTAAATAAAGTCATGACCTCTCCAAATCCACTTTTATCAATATTGTAATAAGATTCAACACCCTCCAAAATAGTGGAATCACTACTACCTAGAGTTGACACTCTTCCAAACCCACTTTCATCAATATAATCATCATAAATAGGAGGCATGCTATCATCATAATAAATATTCTCATCAAAACTTGGGGGACTAAAAATATCATCTTCATCAAACATAGCATCCCCAAGCTTATGGCTTTGCATATCATTAGCATCATGGATATTCAAAGAATTCATACTAACAACATTGCAATCATGCTCATCATTCAAAAATTTAGTGCCAAATATTTTATTGACTTCTTCTTCTAACACTTGAGCACAATTTTCCTTTCCATCATTTTCACGAAGACATTAAAAAGATGAAGCATATGAGGCAACCTCAATTCCATTTTTTTGTAGTTTTCTTTTATAGACTAAACTAGTGATAAAACAAGAAACTAAAAGATTCAATTGCAAGATCTAAAGATATACCTTCAAGCACTCACCTCCCCGGCAACGGCGCCAGAAAAGAGCTTCGTTGACGGGATGTGAGTGCCGCTTACCTAGCCTCCCCGGCAACAGCGCCAGAAAAGAGCTTGATGTCTACTACGCAACCTTCTTCTTGTAGACTCGTGTTGGGCCTCCAAGCGCAGAGTTTTGTAGGACTGTAGCAAGTTTCCCTCAAGTGGATGACCTAAGGTTTATCAATCCGTGGGAGGCGTAGGATGAAGATGGTCTCTCTCAAACAACCCTGCAACCAAATAACAAAGAGTCTCTTGTGTCCCCAACACACCCAATACAATGGTAAATTGTATAGGTGCACTAGTTCGGCGAAGTGATGGTGATACAAGTGTAATATGGATGGTAGATATAGGTTTTTGTAATCTGAAAATATAAAAACAGCAAGGTAGCAGGTAACAAAAGTGAGCAAAAATGGTATTGCAATGCTTGAAAACAAGGCCTAGGGTTCATACTTTCACTAGTGCAAATTCTCTCAACAATGATAACATAATTGGATCACATAACAGTCCCTCAACATGCAACAAAGAATCACTCCAAAGTTTCTATCGGAGAACGTAGGACGAAAACGTGCATCAACCCCTATGCATAGATTACCCCAATGTCACCTCGGGAACCCGCGAGTTGAGTGCCAAAACATACATCAAGTGAATCAATAGAACATCCCATTGTCATCACAGATATCCCATCGCAAGACATACATCAAGTGTTCTCAAATCCAATACTCAATCCAACATAACGAAACCTCAAAGAGCAAGACTCAATTCATCACAACAAGATAGAGGGGGAAGAAACACCATATGATCTGACTATAATAACAAAGCTCGTGATACATCAAGATCGTGCCAAATCAAGAACACGAGAGAGAGAGATCAAACACATAGCTATTGGTACATACCCTCAGCCCCGAGGGTGAACTACTCCCTCCTCTTCATGGAGACCACCGGGATGATGAAGATGGCCTCCGGTGATGGTTTCCCCCTCCGGCAGGGTGCCGAAATAGGGTCCCGATTGGTTTTTTGTGGCTACAGAGGCTTGCAGCGGCGGAACTCCCGATCTAGGTTTATTTCTGGAGGTTTCTCTATTTATAGGAGGTTTTGGCGTCGGGGACAAGTCAAGGGAGTCCACGAGGTGGCGGCAAGGCAGGGGGGTGCGCCCTAGGGGGCGCCCTCCACCCTTGTGGTTGCCTCGGGACTCCTCTCTGGTATCTTTTCACTCCAGTGTTTTTTATATTTTCCAAAAATATTCTCCGTAAATTTTCAGCTCATTCCGAGAACTTTTATTTCTGCACACAAAAACGACACCACGGTAGTTCTGCTGAAAATAGCGTCAGTCCGGGTTAGTTCTAATAAAATCATACCAAAACCATATAAAATTGTTGTAAACATGGCATGAATACTTCATAAATTATAGATACGTTGGAGACGTATCACAACACAAAGACCCACTAGACAAGAGGAGGGGCGCTCGAAGCATCATCATCATCATCAAACCGCCATCCTGCCATCGGAAAGGAGCGAGCTGTGGCCTCACTGTCGTTGTCCTCGGACTCTGGGCCAACCTCCTCACCAGCTGCAGCCCTCTCTCCTTCTGCTGACATCTCACAAGCTTATCCTTGTTGATCTCCTTAACCTGACGGCGCTGAATAGACTGGCACATCTTGAACAAGTTTCTCATAGTCCTTAACAAAGACTTCTTCTCTCCTCTGGCGAAAACAGCCTCAGAATCGACCTTCTTGCCCTTACCACGAGGGATCCGTGCAGTGGAGGACATACCAGGAGTGTATGTGGCACGACCTTCAGGCCTAGGATTGTGCCCCTTCTTGGGAGGCACATATGGAGCAGGAGCAGCAGGGGTCCAGTTGGAGTTGCGCTTGGGAATGGAAGTCTTGTACTGAGAGATGTACTTAGCTGGGCAGATGGACTCAATCAATGCCTGGATGAAAGGAGCATAGATCAAAGACTTGTTCTCTTGCACACACTGACAAAGCTCATAGAACATGAAGTCCAGAACATCCACTCTCTTCTTCTTATGCAGGTACATAAAGACATCCAACATGGAACTCCGTATGTTGTGAGAATCACCGGCCTTTGGTGTGAGAGTATACCTCAGGATATGGCGCATTGTATCATAGAGAGGCACAAGGTCTTTGATGGAACCAGTGACAAAAGATTTCTCTTGCTTGTAGGCAAACGCAATCTCATCCTTAGTGCACTGTCCACTCTCACGAACCCTGCCAAACTCATCAGTTGCCTCTTCTTCATCAATGAACGGGTAAGGAATGATCTCAGAAAACTTGGCCATAGGGGCAGAGCACCGATGCATCCTGGACATCCATGTGAGGGTGCGAGCAGAGTCATTGGAAAAGAACAAGGTTGCAAAGAACTACATCACCAGATCCTCATTGTACGGATGGTTGAATGTGACAAAAGGAAGGAGCCCCAACCACCCAAGAGCTGAATATACACCCGGATAGAGATGATCATTGTCACGGAGACTCTCAACATTAACCTGCTTGTGCGGAGCAAACTTCTTCGCCTTGGTCATGAGCAACTCATGGTACACTATTTGCTGAAACTCATTCTTGAACTGGGGATCCACTCCCAAACGTGTGACAGCATCATAAGGATGATTCTATCTTTCAGCCCAAAGCTCTGGCTTGGACCATTTGCCAAGAGGAAGCCCCCTGAGATCCCGTCCACCAGGAATGGCCTGCCCGGGACTAGACATCTCTTCTTCATCACCTCCATCAACCAGATCATCCTCAGCCTCTATCTCTGCATCGTCGGGATTGACATAGTGAGCATCATCCTGTGAGTCATACTCTTCCTCTGAATCATCGGAGGCCTCAATAACGGGCTGCTTGGTGGCTGCACGGTGAACACGGCCCTGCCCTGGCCCTGACCCCTGCCCAATGCCTTCAGATGGCTGGCGACGAGCAACAATGAACTCCTTGGAACTTGCCTTTGGGCGCTTGCGACGGAGCTCGGCCCTCTTGTCAGCGGAGTCTGAAACACACAAATACCAACACACAACATGCAAGAGACACAAATGAGTGCAAGTGCTTGAGATTAATGGTAGAGGAGTAAGACATAACTGGGAAGAACACTCCTGTGTACCCCGTGCACACGGGGGTTAGACCCCGTGGACACGGGGGTCCCGTGCGCATGGTACACGACCGTGCGCACGGGGGTGAAATACCCCGTGGACACGGGGGTTCCCCAGCGGCAGCCACTTCCAGATCGAAATCTGGGGGTGGGTGCGGCAGAGGAACCACAGGAAAAATATGCACAAGATCTGTCCTACACAAGGGGAACAACTACCCTAATCTAGAGATCACCTAGGAACCCTAAAAGCTTAGAAGACATCCATGGAGGAACAAGATGAAGAGGGGGTACGGGACCTACCGGAGGAGGAGCCCATCCCAAGAGATCTCCAAGGAGCAAGAAGCCCCAACGGTGCTCGGAGGAGCGCCGACGAGAGGAGGCAACGGCGGCGGCCCTGGAGGCGTCCTGGGGAGTGGAGGGGGAGACGGGTGGGAATGAACCCAAGCCCCCCATGCCCCGCTTCTTCAGGGCCTGGAACCGTAGACCCCGTGCGCATGGTACATAGCCCATGGACACGGGGTACTCAGGAACAATCGACCAAAAAAACACTTCTTGAAGGCATGGCTGAGTGAAAACCCTTACCAAGCCTTTAAAAGCATTTCGGTGTATGTTTCTGAATACGTCGCGAGTGAAATCCTATCACTACTAGAAGGGAATATATGGAGCACTTGCGCTAGAAGAGAAGATCAACAAGCAACAAAACACAAGAAAACCAACCAAAAAAAAGAGGAAGGCCAAAAGCACCACACACACGAAAAACGAACAAAAACCTCTAAAGAGGGCGGTGGCCGAGGCCACCATGTTTGAGTTTGTTTGGTATGGCACCGCGAAGATATGAACCTTGGGCCCAAGAACAATACTCATCTTTGAAGCACAAGTTCCACCTAAAGGTGGCTAATGTGAAAGATTTTGTTCAATTTATGCACTTCTAGGATGAGGTAACTCATGAGTTGAGCTAGCTCCCCCTAGACACGTGCCTACATCTAAGCAAGATATTATATGAGTATGTGTGCATGAGCAAGAATCTCAACCCTAGTTACTTATATCCACGATATTTAGCTCATGCCTTAACTCGCGGAATCTTGCTTCATCAAGTGGCTTGGTAAAAATATCGGCTAGTTGTTTCTCGGTGTTGACATGGAATAAATCAATGTCTCCCTTGGCCACATGATCCCGAATGAAATGATGACGAATCTCAATATGCTTGGTCTTGCTATGTTGCACTGGATTCTCGGCGATCTTGATTGCACTTTCATTGTCGCACAAAAGAGGCACTTTGTCACATTTGACACCATAATCCATCAAAGTTTGCCTCATCCATAATAACCGAGCACAACAACTTCCGGCGGCAATATACTCGGCTTCGGCGGTTGAGAGAGATATACAATTTTGCTTCTTTGAATACCAACTTACCAAAGATCTCCCTAGGAATTGACATGAACCGGAAGTGGACTTGCGGTCAGCCATGTCTCCGGCCCAATCCGAATTCGAGTATCCTACTAACTTGAATGATGATCCTTTGGGATACCAAAGGCCCAAGTTTGGGGTATGAACCAAATATCGAAGGATTCTGTTCACTGCCAAATAGTGGCTCTCCTTAGGAGCGGATTGAAATCTTGCACACATACACACACTCAACATAATATCCGGTCTAGATGCACAAAGGTAAAGCAAGGAACCGATCATGGAGCGATATACCTTCTGATCCACTTCTTTATCATTGGGATCAAGATGAAGTTGGCCATTTGTGGGCATGGGTGTCTTCATGGGCTTGACATCTTGCATTTCGAACCTCTTGAGCATGTCTTGAATATAAAGAGATTGGTTGATGAAGGTTCCTCCTCTCAATTGCTTCACTTGAAAACCGAGGAAGAATTTCAACTCTCCCATCATGCTCATAGCAAATTCCTTAGTCATAAGTTTCTCAAACTCAACATTAATAGCATGGTTAGTGGAAACAAAGATAATATCATCAACATATATTTGGCACACAAGCAATTCTCCTTTTATCCTCTTTGTGAAGAGAGTGGAATCTATTACCCCAATCTGGAACCCCTTCTCACTTAGGAACGCTGTAAGGTGATCATACCAAGCACGAGGTGCTTGTTTAAGTCCATAGAGCACCTTATGGAGTTCATAAACCTGAGAGGGGTGATCGGGGTCTTCGAAACCGGGAGGTTGCTTGACATACACCAACTCCTTAAGAGGACCATTAAGAAATGCACTCTTCACATCCATTTGATATAATTTAAAATCATGATGAGAGGCATATGCAAGCAAGATGCGAATTGATTCAAGATGGGCAACGGGGGCAAAAGTTTCACCAAAGTCCAAACCTTCAACTTGGGTGAAACCTTGTGCCACTAACCTTGCCTTGTTCCTTGTTACTTGTCCATGTTCATCTTGCTTGTTCTTGAAGATCCACTTTGTTCCAATGACATTATGATGCTCTTTGGGTCTCTCCACAAGGGTCCATACTTTGTTGTGGGTGAAGTTGTTGAGTTCTTCATGCATGGTGTCTACCCAATCCGGGTCATCAAGTGCATCTTCAACCTTAAGGGGCTCAACACAAGAGACAAACGAGTGATGCTCACAAAAGTTTGCCAAACGTCTACGAGTAGTTACCCCCTTTTTTATGCTTCCACAGATGTTCTCGGTGAGATGTTGAAGATGCTTTAACTTGGCGGCCACTTTTTGCTCTTTGATTGCAAGCTCTTCTTCACTTGGTTTTGAACTTGATGAAGAAGCTTGTCCTTGAGATTGTTTTAGCCTTGGAGACACCCTTCTCTTCGCAACCACAAGTTCTTGTACATTGGGAAGTGACGATGATGAAGAAACTTGTGATTGGGGTTGATCTTGATCTTGTCAAGAACTTGAGCTTGACCTTGAGCCTCTATAATTGGTTCTTCACCATTCGAATGAGCTTGCCCTTGATCTTGCTCGGGAACATGAGGGACTTGATCTTGTTCTTGGATAGGTTCATGATCTCCCGTAGCATCTTGTACAAGTGGTGCCGGTGATGACTTCCCTTGTGGAGAATCCACAAGAGGGTTCTTACTCCTTCTTCTTCTACTTGGACTTGGGGTGTTTCTTGTGGAAGAATGTGGCCTATCCCCATAGTCCTTATAGCTTGTGAAGGAGCCTCATCACCTACAACACTAGGAACAATTTGCTCCACACGGGAACCGCTGTCTTCATCAAACTCCACACTCACTGTTTCCTCAATGCATCCGATGGATTTATTGAGAAATCGGTAAGCATGAGAGTTTGATGCATATCCAGCAAATATGCCCTCATAAGTTTTAGGCTCAAACTTAGCTAAACGTGATTTTTTGTTTAGAATGAAACACTTACAACCGAATACCCGAAAGTATTTGATGTTAGGCTTTCTCCCCATTAGGAGTTCATATGGGGTCTTGTTCTTGAGCTTGCGAAGATAAAGCCGGTTTGAAGCATGACACGTGGTGTTGATGGCTTCAGCCCAAAACTTGTATGGAGACTTATACTCGTCAAGCATGGTCCTAGCCATCTCAATAAGAGTCCGATTCTTCCTCTCCGCAACACCATTTTGTTGGGGAGTATATCGCGCGGCATATTGATGCTTTATCCCCTCTTCACTCAAGAATTCATCCATCGTGTAATTCTTGAACTCGGTGCCATTGTCACTTCGAATTGCCTTGATCTCACAATTATGTTGACGTTGAGCTTCTTTGGCAAAGTTGATGAAGGTTTCTTGAGTTTCATCTTTGGTCTTGAGAAAGAGCACCCAAGTATATCTTGTGTAGTCATCGACAATGACAAGGCAATACCTCCTCCCTCCCAGACTATCATAAGTTGGAGGCCCAAAAAGATCCAAGTGGATAAGCTCAAGGGGCATCAACGTGGTGATGATAGTCTTCACTTTATGAGCTTTTTCATGTAGTTTTCCGGAAATGCAAGCACTACAAGGACGATCTTTGGCAAAAGATACATTGGTTAGTCCAAGGATGTGCTCCCCCTTTAAGAGAGCTTGTAAATTTCTCATGCCAACGTGGGCTAGCCGTCGGTGCCGTAGCCATCCCACGCCGGCCTTGGCCATTAGGCATGTTGCAAGATGAGTTTTCTCTTTTGAGAAATCAACCACGTAAAGGTTGTCTTCAACATGCCCAACAAAGACCACTTTGAGATTGCTTCTCTTAAAGACGGTCACATGGAATTCACCGAAATGAGAATCATAACCGGCACGAGCCAATTGAATTGTTGAAAGTAAATTGTAGTGAAGGGATTGGACAAGCATGACATTTGAAAGTGAGGAATCATTAGAGATTACCACCTTGCCCAACCCCAATACCTTGCCCTTGATATTGTCATCAAAGGATATGTTCGAAGAGGCCTTGAGTGAATCAACGAACTCCACAAGCATCTCCCTTTCTCCGGTCATATGATTGGTGCATCCACTATCGATCACCCATTGTTTTCCACCGGAGATATAGTCCTACAAGAATCAAGCTTCGGTTTTAGGTACCCATTTTTCAATGGGTCCTAGAGAGTTAGCAACAAGGGTCTTAGGAACCCAAATAGTCCAAGCATAATCATCATAGTTAGTGCCAACAAATTTTGCAAATGTATAGCCATCATCTCCTCTCATGAGGACATAAGATTGATTGTTCTTGCCGGCAAAATCCTTGGGAATGGCCTTGTCCCTAGTGACCTTGCCATTCCCAACAACCTCTTTTTCCTTCTCCTTCTCCTTGTTCCCTTCTTGCACAAACACTACCTTTTTAGGAGGAGGAGGAGTCAGACCGATCTTCTTCTTGTTACTCTTCTTATTGTTCTTACCATTCTTGGATGCGGGATCAAACCCAATTCCCTCCTTGGCAACACACTCCTTTTGGTTACTCAAGAGGTCATTGAGGTTTTTCTCCCCTTGAATGCATGACACAAGCCCTTTCTCAAATTGGGCCTTTAACTTCTTATTCTCCTCTTGGAGCGAGGTGCAATCATGAACAAAGTTAGCCGTACAAGAATCATCATTTAACTCCATATGAGGTACGAAAGTGAGTGCCTTAATGGTTGTAGCTTTAAGTTGAGCATAAGACTCGGTGAGGGCAATGAGGTCGCCTTTGACAACCTTGGAACTAGTCATAAGGAACTCATGTTCCTCAACAAGTCTCATGTGATCAACTAGAAGCTTTTCAACCCTAACATTAAGGGCATCTTTGTTCTCAAGAGCAAGTTGCAAAGCATCATTGGTTTTAACAAAGTCAATTTGATGAGCCGACAAGGCTTCCTGAAGTGATGCTCTCATGACACTCTCTTCATGTAGTTCGTGCTCGAGGAGTTCGACTCTCTCTTTTTCCTCTATGAGGAGGTTTTCAACGTTCTCAATAAAGTCATCGCGTTCGGCAAGTGACTTAAGGAGATCGCCAAAGCGAGCACGAGCTTTGCCATGAAGAGTTTTCATGAAAGCCATCAAGGATTCCTCAACATTATCCACGCCCTCATCACACTCATCCTTCACTATCTCACATGAGACATTAGGAGTGTAGATGGCGTTTTTTTAGATTTGGACTTAGTTTTTACCTCTTTGGCCATAAGGCACCGATGAGTGAAAGGCTTGTCCTCGTTTGAGAGTTGAAGAGGCCGGTGGTGGAGGAGGAGGTAGTGGCATGCATGGCAATGGCGGCCATGCCCACTTGATCATCATCACCGTCATCTTCATCTCCGGACATGTATTCTTCATGAACAAGAGCGTTGTCATCTTTCCTCTTTGCAAACTTGGTGAACTTCTTCTTCTTGAGCACAAGCTTCTTGGATTTGTCTTCACGTCTCTCATACGGACAATCATGCACAAAGTATCTTGGGCTATCACAATTGTAGCAGCTCCTTTGTCCAAACGATCTTCCTTGAAGATTCTTCCCGTTGTTTACCATGGTCCCGGAGTACTTTTTGACTAAGAGAGCCAAGTCTTATGCAAAGTCATTTGCTGGGCATGAGGTGTCAACATCTTCCTCACATGTCTCTTCACTCACTTCTTCATCCCTTGAGGGTTGACTAATCACTTTCTTGGCCTTCAAGGTAAGATTGGAGTTCTTGGTTGCTTGAGCAATTGCAAAGGTCTTCTTGGACTTGGTCTCCAAAAGAACATGAGTGGGGAAAGTGGAAACAACTTGAGTCATGGTCAACTTGTGATAATCCGGACGTTGATGTATCATCATGACCATGGTATGTTCCGTGAGAACCATAGCATCTATGAATTTGTCCTTGATGAAGTCATCATTTGCCCAAGTGCACCCAAAGGTTCTCAAGTTGAGCACAAGGGACTTTAACCTTCGGTAAACCTCTTCCGCGGACTCACCCTCATTCCTCACAAAGAGATTGTCTTCTTGCTTGAGCAAAGCCAATCGAGATCTTCGAATTGCTTCATCTCCTTCGAGAGCCTCCTCAAGGCAATCCCAGATTTCCTTGGCAGTCTTAAGGAGAGCAATGGAGTCACTATAGTCTTCGGTCACCGCGGTGCGCAACATGTTGTGGGCGGTTGCATTGAGTTGATCATCAACCGCTTCTCTTGGAGTGAGATTCATTGGGTCCTTGGGGTTGAATCCATTAACCACAATCCACCAAAGTTGTGTTGAAGCACTGTGAATATGAAACTCCATATATAGCTTCCATTTAGCAAACACATTAGCTTTCAAAGGGGGCGGAGGCCCAACAGGATTAATGCGAGGATGTTGCAAGGGTTGTGGCGAGTAAAAGGGTTCCACGGCATTGTACTTGAGAACTTGAGTATGAGCCGAAGATGCAAGAGGTTCTCTCGAGTCATCCGCATCATGAATAGCATTTGGATCAAATGAGTTTGATGCGGATGTCAAGGGCTTTAAGCGAGCATCAATTTCCTCCTTGACCGAGGAACAAACTTCTTTCAACATAGCAGTTTTGAGGTCCGCTGATGACCCACAAGTATAGGGGATCAATCATAGTCCTTTCGATAAGTAAGAGTGTCGAACCCAACGAGGAGCAGAAGGAAATGACAAGTGGTTTTCAACAAGGTATTTTCTGCAAGCACTGAAATAGTCGGTAACAAGTAGTTTGATAGCAAGATAATTTGTAACGAGCAAGTAACGGTAACGGTAAATAAAGTGCAGCAAGGTAGCCCAATCCTTTTGTGGCAAAGGACAGGCCAAAACGGTCTCTTATGATAAGCAAAGCGTTCTTGAGTGTACACGGGAATTTCACCATGTCTCTTTCATCATGTTGGTTTGATTCGTGTTCGCTACTTTGATAATTTGATATGTTGGTGGACCGGTGCTTAGGTGTTGTTCTTACTTGAACAAACCTGCTACTTATGAATAACCCCCTCGCAAGCATCCGCAACTATGAGAAAAGTATTAAGATCAAATCTAACCATAACACTAAACTTTTGGATCCAAATCAGTCCCTTACGAAGTAGCGCATAAACTAGGGTTTAAGCTTCTGTCACTCTAGCAACCCATCATCTAATAACTACTCCACAATGCATTCCCTTAGGCCCAAATATGGTGAAGTGTCATGTAGTCGACATTCACATGACACCACTAAGGGAATCACAACATACATATCATCAAAATATCGAACACATATCAAGTTCACATGATTACTTGCAACATGACTTCTCCCGTGACCTCAAGAACAAAAGTAACTACTCATAAATAATAATCATGCTCAAGATCAGAGGGGTATCAAATAACATAATGGATCTGAACATATAATCTTCCACCAAATAAACCATATAGTAATCAACTACAAGATGTAATCAACACTACTAGTCACCCACAGGTACCAATCTGAGGTTCCGGTACAAAGATTGAACACAAGAGATGAACTAGGGTTTGAGAGGAGATGGTGTTGTTGAATATGTTGATGGAGATTTCCCTCCCAAAGATGGAAGAGTTGTTGGTGATGATGATGGCGATGATTTCCCCCTCCGGGAGGGAAGTTCCCCCGGCGGAATCGCTCCGCCGGAGGGCAAAAGTGCTCCTCCCAAGTTTCGCCTCGAAACGGCGGCGCTTCGTCCCGAAAGTCCCCCCTTGATTTTTTCTAGGTCAAAATGACCTATATACCAGAAGATGGGCACCGGAGGTGGGCCGTGCTGGGCCCAGGCGCGCCCTGGTGTCTTGTGCTTACCAGGGTGGCCCCCTCCGGTAGCTATTTGCTCCAATATTTTTTATATATTCCAAAATAATTTTCCATAATTTTTTAGCTCATTTGGAGATGCGCAGAATAGGTAACTCTGACATAGCTTTTTCAGGCCTAGAATTCTAGTTGCCGGCATTCCCCCTCTTTGTGTAAACCTTGCATATTATGAGAGAAAAGGCATTAGAATTACTCCAAAAAACATTATTATGCATAAAAACATTATAAATAACAGTGGGAAAACATGCTGCAAAATGGACGTATCAACTCCCCCAAGCTTAGACCTCGCTTGTCCTCAAGTGAAAAACCCAAAATCGAAAAACATGCCCACGTGCTTAGAGAGAGAGGTGTTGATAAAAACAAAAAACGGACATAGAAGCATCATGCTTATTATTATAACAGCAAAGAACTTTAACATAAAACTTTATCACACAACTTTTATCATATAACTTCTCATGAACAAGTAACAATTCATCGCAACATTGAAGTATAAAGCATAAACCTTATTGAAAACCAACAAACTATGTTCCCAGTCAACTTTGCAACTACAATTCATCATATTTTCAGGAAGGGTCACGTATCGGAGCCTTTAGGCAACTCCACATACTCAACCATCATTTAACCTTCTATGATTGCTAACACTCACAGCATACCCATGAACAAAAAGTTTCAACTGGACACATAGAAAGATAGGGGCTTATAGTTTCACCGCCCAACGTATTCACCTCAGGGGTGATGTCAACAATAATAACTCATGCCCACTCATATCCAACTGGATATGTGTTCCTAGATCTTTCCTCACCACATGATGTTTGCAAAAAGAGAAAAATAAAAAGAATAGGGAAGAATACTTTGACTCTTGCATAAAAGTAAATACATAAAAGTAAAAGATAGGCCCTTCGCAGAGGGAAGCAAAGGTTGCCATGCGCTTTTTGTTTGTATGCCAAATCCCTTAATGCAAAAGAACGTCACGTTGTATTACCCCTTATGATAGCAACCTTTATTATGCAGTCTGTCGCTTTTATTATTTTGCCATCACAAGTTCGTACAACGCTCAATTTTCTCTTACACTAAATGATCCAACACATTTAGAAGCAATTTTATTGCCTTATTGCACCGATGACAACTTACTTGAAGGATCTTACTCAATCCATAGGTAGGTATGGTGGACTCTCAAAATAAGATTTTGGGTTTAAGGGTTTTTGGATGCACAAGTAGTATCTCTACTTAGTGCGGAGTTTTTGGCTAGCAAAGATATTGAGCAAGCACCACATGTTGAAGGATCTATGACAATATAACTTCTATGTGAATATGAACAAACATAAATCATTACGTTGTCTTCCTTGTCCAACGTCAACAATTTTGACATATAATATTTAATGGGGGCTCATAATCATAAAAGATGTCCAAGATAGTGTATTTGCATGTGAATCTTCTCTTCCCTTATTAATTCTTTCATGAATTGCATCATTGACCAATGCTATGTTTGTCAATCTCCAATAAATTTTACCACTTATACTTTTCCTTATGTGATGTCATTACTTACCATAAGATTAGCATATGATCTTTTTCATTTATTTTCCCTTCTTCTTATTGAAACATAAGAGTAAAGAAGCAAAACTCAAACTACTCTTTATTATATATCTCGCACACGATTACATAGATAGATAGATCACTAAGCAAGCACTCAAAATGAAAGGGTCAAACTAAACTTTTATTCAACTAGATCATAGGATAACTAAAGATCAAACTAAAATAGATAAAGGCAAAGATAGTGGTGGTGATACGATACCGGGGCACCTCCCCCAAGCTTGGCACAAGCCAAGGGGAGTGCCCATACCATGAACTCAAGTCTCATTTGTTGGGGAAGATGATGATGGTGGTGGTCTTGAGGTGATAAGTTTGTCCAGCTTACGTCGAAGGCTAAAGTTGTTTTCCCACAGATCCTCATTCTCCAGCTCGAGCTTTAATATCTTCTTGCATAACGCTTCCTTGCTTTCCTTCAGGAAACGAGGAGGGATAGGTTCGGCTTCATCCTCCTCATCTGTAAACCACACATAGGGAAAAGTATCCTTGAAGATATTTGGGTCCAGAGGCTGGTAAGAAACATGGCACTCTTCCTCCGAATCTTGAGATGACATATTTTCAGATCTGCCAGAAAAACAGCATGAAAGAAGAACAGAAGATTTCTCCGTGATACAGTGGTCAATACGTCCGGGGGGTATATAAAGATTTTTTTATCTTGGGAAACAAGCAAACGAGAGAAAAATGGAGTCGAGAAAGTTCCCGAGGTGGGCACAACCCACCTGGGCGCGCCCTAGTGTCTTGTGCCCTCCTCGGTTGCCTTCCTGGTTGTTTCTTATTTTCCTATTTTTCGTAATATTCCAAAACTGATAGAAAATATTTTTGCGGATTTTTCGGAGTCCGTTTACTTACCGTATCACGTACCTCCTCTTTTTTAGTATTCTGGAGTGTTCCGGAAGGTTTCTTTTATGTGTTCCTCTGGTGTCATGGTTTGGATAATATTGCTTTCAACATTAATAGGCATACCTGAGATATAGTGTTTAATTCTTTGCCCATTGACCACCTTCGGGTTAGTACCTTCGGCATTACTAATTTTGATGGCTCCAGAGCGATAAACCTCCTCGATAATATATGGCCCTTCCCATTTGGAGAGAAGTTTTCCTGCAAAGAATCTAAAACAAGAGTTGTACAAAAGAACATATTCTCCAACTTTGAGTTCCCGCTTTTGGATTCTTTTGTCATGCCATCTTTTAACTTTTTCTTTAAATAATTTGGCATTTTCATAAGCTTGGGTTCTCCATTCATCTAATGAACTAATATCAAATAACCTCTTTTCACCGATAAGTTTGAAATCATAGTTGAGTTCTTTAATTACCCAATATGCTTTATGTTCTAACTCAAGAGGCAAATGACAAGCTTTTCCATAAATCATTTTATAAGGAGACATACCCATAGGATTTTTATATGCTGTTCTGTAGGCCCAAAGTGCATCATCCAATTTCTTAGACCAATTCTTTCGGGACCTATTGACAGTCTTTTGTAATATTAGTTTTATTTCTCTATTGCTAAGTTCAACTTGACCACTAGATTGAGGATGATAGGGTGATGCAATTCTATGGTTAACATCATATTTAGCAAGCATTTTATGGAAAGCACCATGAATAAAGTGTGAACCACCATCAGTCATTAAATATCTAAGGACTCCAAACCTTGGGAAAATAACTTCTTTAAGCATTTTAATGGAAGTGTTATGATCAGCACTACTAGTTGGAATAGCTTCTACCCACTTAGTAGCATAATCAACAGCAACCAAAATATGTGTATACCCATTAGAGGAAGGAAAAGGTCCCATATAATCAAAACCCCAAAACATCAAATGGTTCAACAGCAAGTGAATAATTCATAGGCATTTCTTGACGCTTACCGATATTACCAATTCTTTGACATTCATCACAAGATAAAACAAACTTACGGGCATCCTTGAAGAGAGTAGGCCAATAAAAACCAGATTGCAATACCTTATGAGCAATTCTATCTCCCGCATGATGCCCTCCATAAGCTTCAAAGTGACATTTTCATAGGATTTGTTCCTGTTCAAGCTCAGGTACACAACGTCAAATATTACCATCTACTCCTTTATAAATATGTGGGTCATCCCAAAAGTAATGTCTTAAATCATAGAAGAATTTTTTCTTTTGTTGGTATGTGAAACTAGGTGGTATGTATTTAGCAACAATATAATTAGCATAGTCAGCATACCAAGGAGTATTATGAGAGACATTTATTGCAGCTAGTTGTTCATCAGGAAAGCTATCATCAATAGGTAGAGGGTCATCAAGAATATTTTCTAACCTAGACAAATTATCAGCTACGGGGTTCTCAGCTCCTTTTCTATCAGTGATGTGTAAATCAAATTCTTGTAGCAAAAGACCCACCTAATAAGTCTAGGTTTAGCATCTTTCTTTTCCATAAGATATTTTATAGCATCATGATCAGTGTGAACAATTACTTTAGAATCAACAATGTAAGATCTGAATTTGTCACAAGCAAACACAACCGCTAAAAATTCTTTTTCAGTAGTAGCATAATTTCTTTGGGCACTGTCTAGAGTTTTGCTAGCATAATGAATGCCATTTAATTTCTTATCAACTCTTTGTCCTAGAACAGCACCAACATCATAATCACTGGCATCACACATAATTTCAAAAGGCAAGTTCCAATCAGGTAGTTGAACAATAGGTGCAGAAGTTAAGGCTTTCTTAAGTGTTTCAAAGGCTTCTACACAATCATCATAAAAAAACAAATGGAACATCCTTTTGTAAAAGATTTGTAAGAGGCCTAGAAATTTTAGAGAAGTCTTTAATAAACCTCCTATAGAAACCAGCATGACCAAGGAAACTACAAATACCTTTAATATCTTTAGGACATGGCATTTTCTCAATTGCATCAACTTTAGCTTTATCCACCTCAATACCTCATTCAGAAATTTTATGCCCCAAGACAATACCTTCATTAACCATAAAGTGGCACTTCTCCCAATTCAAGACAAGGTTAGTTTGCTCACATCTCTGCAAAACTCGATCAAGGTTGCTCAAGCAATCATCAAAAGAAGTTCCATAAACAGAAAAATCATCCATGAAAACCCCAACAATGTTTTCACAAAAATCAGAGAATATAGCAGTCATACATCTTTGAAAGGTAGCAGGTGCATTGCATAATGACACGTCTCCGTCGTATCTATAATTTTTGATTGTTTCATGCCAATATTCTACAACTTTCATATACTTTTGGCAACTTTTTATATTATTTTTGGGACTAACATATTGATCCAGTGCCCAGTGCCAGTTCCTGTTTGTTGCATGTTTTTTGTTTCGCAGAATATCCATATCAAATGGAGTCCAAACGCGAGAAAAACTTGCGCAGATTTTTTTGGAATATATGTGATTTTTGGGAAAAAGAATCAATGCGAGACGATGCCCGAGGGGCCCACAAGCCCTAGGGGCGCGCCCCCTACCCTGGGCACGCCTGGGAGGCTTGTGGCCACCCCGTAAGGCGGTTGCTACCCTTCTTCGGCCGCAAGAAAGATAATATCCGGATAAAAATCATGTTAAAATTTTAGACCAATCGGAGTTATGGATCTCCGGAAATTGAAGAAACGGTGAAAGGCCAGAAAACAGGAACGCAGAAACAGAAGGAAACAGAGAGAGAGAGAGAGAGAGAGAGAGAGAGAGAGAGATCCAATCTCGGAGGGGCTCTCACCCCTCTGCCACCATGGAGGCCATGGACCAGAGGGGAAACCCTTCTCCCATCTAGGGGGGAGGTCAAGGAAGAAGAAGAAGGAGGGGGGCTCTCTCCCCCTCTCTCCCGGTGGCGCCGGAACACCGCCGGGGCCATTATCGTGACGGCGATCTACACCAATAACTTCGCCGCCGTCATCACCAACTCCCTCCCCCTCTATGCAGCGGTGTAACCTCTCTTTTATCCGCTGTAATCTCTACTTAAACATGGTACTCAACGCTATATATTATTTCCCAATGATGTATGGGTATCCTATGATGTTTGAGTAGATCCGTTTTGTCCTATGGGTTGATTGATGATCATGATTGGTTTGAGTTGTATGTTTTATTATTGGTGCTGTCCTATGGTGCTCTCCGTGTCGCACAAGCATGAGGGATCCCCACTGTAGGGTTTGCAATATGTTCATGATTCGCTTATGGTGGGTGGCGTGAGTGACAGAAGCACATACCCGAGTAAGTAGGTTGTTTGCTTATGGGAGTAAAGAGGACTTGATACTTTAATGCTATGGTTGGGTTTTACCTTAATGATCTTTAGTATTTGCGGATGCTTGCTAGAGTTCCAATCATAAGTGCATATGATCCAAGTAGAGAAAGTATGTTAGCTTATGCCTCTCCCTCATATAAAATTGCAATAATGATTACCGGTCTAGTTATCGATTGCCTAGGGACAAATAACTTTCTTGTGACAAGAAGCTCTCTACTAAAACTAATTTAGTTGTTTCTTTATCTAAACATCCCCTAGCTTTTATTTAAGTGTTCTTTATTATCTTGCAAACCTATCTCATTACACCTACAAAGTACTTCTAGTTTCATACTTGTTCTAGGTAAAGCGAACATTAAGCGTGCGTAGAGTTGTATCGGTGGTCGATAGAATTTGAGCGAATATTTGTTCTACCTTTAGCTCCTCATTGGGTTCGACACTCTTACTTATTGAGAAAGGCTACAATTGATCCCCTATACTTGTGGGTTATCACATAAACCAAAAGGCATATATCTATAAGCATAAGTTCCAAATGGGCAAGTAAAAGTGGTTTTCTCTTGATCAGGTTGTGAAACAGGTATTTGAGAAAAAGCAGAATATCCATCCAGAAAACAAAAGTGTGTGTGCTTAGATAATCTTTCCAACATTTGATCAATAAAAGGCAAAGGGTAATGATCTTTTCTAGTTGCTCTATTTAATTTTCTAAAATCAATTACCATTCTATAGCCAGTAACAATTCTTTGTGGAATAAGTTTATTTTTATCAATAGTAACAACGGTAATACCTCCCTTCTTAGGGACACAATGAATGGGACTTATCCATCTACTATCAGCTATGGGATAGATTATACCTGCTTCCAGAAGCTTTAATATTTCAGTTCTTACCACTTCTTTCATCTTAGGATTCAGACGTCGTTGATGATCAACAACGGGTTTAGCATCAGGTTCCATATTAATCTTGTGCTGACAAAGAGTGGGACTAATGCCCTTAAGATCATCAAGAGTATATCCAATAGCAGCACGGTGCTTCTTCAGAATTTTTAATAATCTTTCTTCTTCATGTTCTGAAAGGTTAGCACTAATAATAGCATGATATATCTTTTTCTCATCAAGATAAGCATATTTCAAAGTGTTAGGCAATCGTTTCAATTCAAACACAGGATCACCTTTAGGTGGAGGAGGACCTCCTAGAGTTTCAATAGGCAAATTGTGTTTGAGCAGAGGTCGTTGTTCAAAGAAAATTTTATCTATTTCATTTCTTTCATGCATATGCATATCATTTTCATGGTCTAGCAAATATTGTTCTAGTGGATCAGTAGGAGGCACAACAATAGAAGCAGGACCAATTATTTCATCCTTACTAGGTAATTCCTTCATGTGAGGTTGTCTATTAAACTTGGAAAAATTAAATTCATGAGATTCATCACCAAAGCGAACACTGACAGTTTGTTTATGACAATCTATAGTAACATTGATAGTGTTCAAGAAAGGTCTACCAAAGATAATGGGACAAAAGTCATCTTGTGGGGAACCAAGAACTAGAAAATCAGTAGGGTATTTTGTTTTCCCACACAAGACTTCAACATCTCTAACAATCCCAAGTGGTGTCATAGTGTCTCTATTAGCAAGTTTAATAGTAACATCTATGTCTTCTATTTCAGCGGGTGCTATGTCATTCATAATTTCTTGGTATAAGGTAAAAGGAATAGCACTCACACTAGCACCTAAGTCACATAAACCATGATAACAATGATCTCCTATTTTAACTAAGACAACAGGCATGCCAACAACAGGTCTATATTTATCTTTTTCATCAGATTTGGCAATTCTAGCAGCTTCATCACAGAAGTAAATAACATGTCCATCAATATTTTCTACCAAGAGATCTTTAACCATAGCAACACTAGGTTCTACTTTAATTTGTTCAGAAGGTTTAGGTGCTCTAATATTACTTTTGTGAACCACAGTTGAAACCTTAGCATGTTCCTTTATCCTAATAGGGAAATGTGGTTTCTAAATATAAGCAGTAGGTACAACTGGATCAACATTGTAAATAATAGTTTCATCTTTAACTATGACCGGTTCTTTAATTTCTTCTTTAATAGGGGGATGATATTTAAACCACTTCTCCTTAGGGAGATCAATATGAGTAGCAAATGATTCACAAAAAGAGGCTACTGTCTCAGAGTCAAGTCCATATTTAGTGCTAAACTTGTGAAAAGCATCGGTATTCATAAAAGATTTAACACAACCAAATTGAAGCTTAATACCTGACTCTTTACCTTCGTCGAGTTCCCAATCTTAAGAGTTGCGTTTAATTCTTTCTAAAAGATCCCACCTGAATTCAATAGTCTTCTTCATAAAAGAACCAGTACAAGAGGTATCGAGCATGGATCGATCATCATGAGAAAGCCGAGCATAAAAATTCTGAATAATAATTTCTCTAGAGAGCTCATGATTGGGGCATGAATATAACATTGACTTAAGCCTCCCCCAAGCTAGAGCGATACTTTCTCCTTCACGAGGCCAAAAATTATATATATAATTCCGATCACGATGAACTAGATGCATAGGATAATTTTTTTGGTCAAATTCCAATTTCAATCGATTCCAGTTCCAAGATCCAATATCATCGCATAGCCTATACCATGTCAATTCTTTTCCCTTCAAAGATAAAGGGAAAACCTTCTTCTTAGCTTCATCTCCGGATAAACCAGCAAGCTTAAATAATCCACAAATTTCATCCACATATATCAAGTGCATATCAGGATGTTCAGTTCCATCTCCTGCATAAGGATTAGCTAGCAGTTGTTCTATCATACCCAAAGGAATTTCATAACCAATATTTTCAGTAGGTGCAGTAGGTTGAGGGGCAACTAATTGTGCTTCCGGTCGAGGTGAAGATACCCCGAACAAACCCCTCAAAGGATGGTTCTCCATAGTAACAAGTGACAATAAATTTCAGCACGTAGTAATAATTTTTCCTTACCAATTTACACTTACCAAGAGCACTTAACTCCCCGGCAACAGCGCCAGAAAAGAGTCTTGATGACCCACAAGTATAGGGGATCAATCGTAGTCCTTTCGATAAGTAAGAGTGTCGAACCCAATGAGGAGTAGAAGGAAATGACAAGTGGTTTTCAGCAAGGTATTTTCTGCAAGCACTGAAAGAGTCGGTAACAAGTAGTTTGTGTAACATCCCCAGCATCACACTACAGTAATCCCTTATGATCAGTGCCAAGTCATCTTGATTTACAAAGCTTAATCATATTGAATTAATATCTCATTTCAAATTCCTTCTCTGAATCCAATTCAAATTCAAAGTGAAATTTCAATTTGCACAAAAGTTGCTGGAAAAATGTTCATCATTCAGCAAAGATTCCATAACAATTATTTGTTAAGGAAAACAACATCACTTAAATGCTATTTGAGCAGTAGCATTTAAAACAGTGCCAAAACAGCATTTTAAATGCCTTTCCATTTTTGAAAAAAATTCAAATGGATTTCAAAATTGCCTAGTTTTTTGTGGCTAAGCAGGATATTCCATTGTGGCAGGTATGAGAAGGGCATATTCGGATTCGTCTCATTTTTCTGATCAACTTTCATGTAGAAAGTTTTTCGATCCGAGCTACGGTTTATTTTCTACGATTTTTCAAAGATTTTAGCATTTTCTGAAATTATTTAAATGAACAGAAAAGGAATATGATGTCAGCATAGTGCCAGCATGACATCAGCAGGTCAACAGAGCGGCTGACCAGGTCAAACCTGACCTGTGGGTCCAGTGGGACCCACTGGTCAGTGACTGTGGCTTTAAGAGAGGGGTTAGATTAACGAAACAGGTTAATTAGTGGGTGGGACCTACTGTCAGTGAGTGATTAGCATTTAAATTAATTAATTAACAGATTATCTATTTAACTAAAATCTATCAGTGGCTGGCGGTAGTTACTGACATGTGGGTCCCGCCTGATTAAACGATTTGTGTTGTCATGATGCAAAATACCATCCTTGCCCCTCGATGATTTGTGTTGTCATCGACACCATCCTTGACTTCCTAGCAACACAGACTTGGTCATGTTTTACTCTGACATTGAGTTCCCTGCTATTCTTATAATTGTTCCTTTGTACTTCTTGTGACCTTCAGATTCAATCTTTGCTCGAAACACCATGTTAATGCTACCTCGAACCATGACTGTGGTACGCCGAACATCAACAAGAACATTGGAGGCACATTGCCAAATGCTTCTTGAACTATTACCCAAACACCGTTGTACGGGTAACATCTTGATTTTCCCTCGCCCCTTTTATCTAAATGATTTTGTACCTGTTGTACTGTCAGGTATATCATGTTCTGCTTTTCCTTGGAAAGGATATACTCCTAATTCTTATGTAAAAACACATTTGTCCTTTCCATTGGTTTGTTTAACCTTTCTTGTGATCTATATGTTATAAGCAGAAATAATTCCCTGCTTATAAAACACCCTGATGTACAACTTTGTCAGTGAGACCCTGTTACTATTGTTGATGATATTTCGGTATCACCGATGGACGAGAACTTTGCCTTATTGGTCCGCCTCGTTCTTACGAGCAGGAAAATGGTTCTCTTCGTTCCCCGCCCTTGGTACCGACGTTGTTACCGACTTAATTGATAGACTATTCTCTGACATACCTTGTTGTCGTGACCGGTAAGATGACACCGTTCTCCCTACTCTCGATCGACCCTCTTCACAGTTCCACAGGATTGTAACCTAACTCTACTGTACATCCTTGATTCTGAAGTATTCTATGCCCTTGGTTTTGTGTGTTATCATGAGCCACCCTCCGAGAGATGATCTATTCTCGATGCTCTGAACCCCTCTACACACTCTGTTCACGTATCGATCGGATGTCCATTCGCTTGAAACTTCTTATTGTACCTTCATACTTTGCTCTCGATGTTTTCCTAAGTTTCAACTCGAGAGATACTTCTGCCACATTCCCTGAATTGTTCACCAGATAATTAACCCTATAAGGGTCAGTTCTCCTGAAGTTACCCTTTACTTCCCCACTGAAATCTCGGGACGAGATTTCTTGTAGTGGAGGAGATTTGTAACATCCCCAGCATCAGACTACAGTAATCCCTTATGATCAGTGCCAAGTCATCTTGATTTACAAAGCTTAATCATATTGGATTAATATCTCATTTCAAATTCCTTCTCTGAATCCAATTCAAATTCAAAGTGAAATTTCAATTTGCACAAAAGTTGTTGGAAAAATGTTCATCATTCAGCAAAAATTCCATAACAATTATTTGTTAAGGAAAACAACATCACTTAAATGCTATTTGAGCAGTAGCATTTAAAACAGTGCCAAAACAGCATTTTAAATGCCTTTCCATTTTTGAAAAAAATTCAAATGGATTTCAAAATTGCCCAATCTTTTTGTGGCTGAGCAGGATATTCCATTGTATTTATGTGACCAAGTTTCACATTTGTACAAAATCATTTGGCAGCTCATTTTAATTCTAAAACCATCACCGAAAAAGAAAAACAAAAAACAAAAAATAAGAAATAGAAAAAGGCCTAATGGCTACTGTGGTGCTGGGCTCTAGTCAAACAGTAACCAACCCAGCCCACCTAGCCACATCGTCCTCCTCATCGCGCGCTGTCGCGCGCGCCTGCCAACACGGCGACGCCCGTCGCGCATCCCACGGCTCCCCGACGCCGATAAGTACCTCCCCGTGCTCCTCTCGTCCTCCCCCGCAACCCTAGCCCCCTCACTCGATCGCATGCGCCTCGCCTCTCTCTTTTCCCCATCTCGCCCGAGAGCTCGTCGCCGTCCTCCGTCGATCCCGCGCCCTCCGTCACCGCCTTGCCTCGCTGAGATGTCGTGAGGCTCCGCCATCGTCTCCTTCGTCGATCCCGCGCCCTCCGTCACCGCCTTGCCTCGCTGAGATGTCGTGAGGCTCCGCCATCGTCTCCTCCGTCGACTGTGCCCAGCCGTTCAAGCCGGGAGTCACCGAGTCGAGCTCGGCGACGTCGTCTTCTTCCTTAGGCTTCCTCGTCTTCGGCACGATTCCGGCGACGGCAAGCCTCCCCGAGCCCGCTATTGCACACCTACAGGGCCCGATGAGCAGCCGCCGTCCTCTCCCCCTCTTTACCGCGTGATTTAGCCACCGTAGCCACCGCATTGGAGTTACCTGACCACGCCGCCGCATAACTCGTCGCCGGCGAGGCTCCGACGACCATATGGTCCCGGGCTCATGCCCATCTTGTTCGCGCGCCACTTAGTTCGCCAGTGTGCGCTCCGCTTCGTCGATCCCGCATCTCGCCCAAAATACTCGCCGCCGGTGAGGTCCTAGCAATCGCCTCCGACCACCCCAGCCGCTCGCACCACCGCCATTCGATGCGGCGTCGTCCCACCGTTCGAATGCACCCAGCCACGCTCCTCCCCGTGCTTTTTGTGCGTTTTCCGAACGATGCCCGAGCCGCGCCGCCGCGAAGCGCACTCGCCGGCGAGATTCCGGCGAGTCACCGGCCGTCGCTGAGCTGGCCTGACGTGTGGGTCCTCCTGTGTCGCTGACGGGAGGGCCCCATTGACCCATTGACCCGGTCAGCCGCTGACGTGGCCGGCCCCATGTCACTGACATGTGGGTCCCGCCTGATTAAACAATTTTAGTTAAATAGATAATCTGTTAATTAATTAATTTAAATGCTAATCACTCACTGATAGTAGGTCCCACCCACTAATTAACCTGTTTAGTTAATCTAACCCCTCTGTTAAAGCCACAGTCACTGACCAGTGGGTCCCACTGGACCCACAGGTCAGGTTTGACCTGGTCAGCCGCTCTGTTGACCTGCTGATGTCATGCTGACACTATGCTGACATCATATTCCTTTTCTGTTAATTTAAATAATTTCAGAAAATGCTAAAATCTTTGAAAAATCATAGAAAATAAACCGTAGCTCGGATCAAAAAACTTTCTACATGAAAGTTGATCAGAAAAACGAGACGAATCCGCATACGCCCTCCTCATACCTGTCACATGTCTCTAGCATGATGAACATGGAACTTTCCCCTCCGTTTCATCTGTTCGATAATCACCCGGAGCTGGGAAAACACTCCCGAATAGTTCCCACTCCCACTAACTTGCGTAGTACTGCATTAGGGCGCACCTCGAGTAACGTGCTGCCATGCTATGCTTCTGTGATTGCATTTACCTGCCTTTATTTATTGTTTCTTCCCCCTCCTTCTATTCGCTAGACCCCGAGACCGATGATGGCCCGATGATCGTCTACCTCGTCGAAGACCCGTTGATGTGAGCAAAGCAACCAGGCAAGCACCCCCCTTTTGAACATACCGATATAGCCTATTCTTTCTCTCTTATGCTTGCATTAGAAATGGTTGCTGCTATTGCTTATCCTATTTCTGATGCATAGCTTGTTTTTGTAACTGCTGTTGATACCTACCTGCTTATCCTAAACTGCTTAGTATAGGCTAGATAGAGACCCACCGGAGACCCCACTTTGTCCCAGTTGCCCCGTTGGATTATCAGATGATTCGATCAACGTGATCGACAACCAGGCCCCGACACCGCACATCACCCCCCTTAGTTGTACGACACTGCAGCGTTACTATCGAGTGCCGAGGGTGATACCTCGTTTAGCACTTCTGATGTTAACTCTGTAGAGTAGCTATTCGGTCATGGTCATCAAGGGTGATTCCTCCTTCACCACTCCCGATAACGACGCTGTCGTGCAACCCCTCAAGTGTGAACCCATCGAGGGTGATTCCTCCGAGTTCACCTTGACGGATACATCGAGTAGGAATCCAACGAGGGTGATACCTCAGATTCCCCTGATGTTATGGACACACGGATACTTGGACTTTACAACTGTTACTTGGAAAGTCGGGTCGACCCTGAGGGGTACCCGAGCGAGTATAAGGTACGAGTGATGTGGAGACGGGTTGACCTGGAGGGTGCCCATGAGATAATTACGAGGCGTGGCCGGGCATTCTTAGCCCTTGCCGCAAGTCCTCGAGACGGGGCAACGGGGTCACATCGATCGTGAGTCTCTGCTTGTTACCGCACAACCCCCAATACACTAATGATTTGGATATTTGATCCGAGTGGGCCTCTGGCCCGATAGCACTAACCATCACGTGGGATAAGTTATGAGCACTCTGCGTCGTATGCATCAGCCGAAGCTTAATGGACGTCAGCGACTGAGCGGCACGCGCCGGGTTGGACCGCGTTAAGCAACCACCTTGATAGTGTGGGTTGCTAGGTCTGCTCACGGCCGCCCTCGCAACATGCAGGAGCGCCCGGGGCGATGGCCCAAGACCCCTGGGTGCATATGGTTAGTCCGGCGTGCTGACCTCTCTGTTAAGCCTAGGTTGGGTTGCGGCGTATCGTTTGGCCGAGGCCGGGAATGACCCAGGAAAGTGTGTCTGGCCAGAGTTAATCGAGCGTGGTGGGTAAGTTGGTGCACCCCTGCAGGGAAGAAAACATCTATGCATAGCCGGATCCTCGGTAACGGATGCTCGGAGTTGTATCCCGATCGATACAACTAGAACTGGATACTTGTGATGAGAAATGGATAGTATGGCTCTGGGATTGCTTTCTCGTAGGGAGTCGAGAAAGGATCTCTGGCCGAGGTTGATACTTAATACTACTACTACTTTGTACCGTGCTAATCTACACTCTTCTAATGCTGCAAGACCGATGAAGATGCTAGTCTTCGATAGGTCTAGGACTTCCCTCTATTCTAGCATTTCTGCAGCCCAGTCCACATATACAACCTTTCTTTGATAATGTTGCATGTGTAGTGTAGATCCTTGCTTGCTGAGTACTTCGGATGAGTACTCATGGTTGCTTTGCTTCCTCTTTTTCCCCATATCCGTTTGATGCAACCAGATGACGGAGCCCCGGAGCCAGCTGCCCCCGCTGACGACTGCTGCTACTACCCCGAGGGTGGTTACTACTTCGAGTTGACTGACGACCAGGAGTAGGTTTGGAGGGTCCCAGGCAGGAGGCCTGCGCCTTTTCGATCGTAGTATTTTCTTTTGCCCCACCTTTTAAAGGCCTATCTGTCTTTCTTTTATATCTGTACTCAGATATCTGATGCTTCCGCTGGCACTTGTAAGCGAGCTTATGTATTCGAGCCCTCGAGGCCCCTGGCTTGTAATATAAAACTTGTATTATTTTAATTTTGTGTCTAGAGTTGTGTTGTGATATCTTCAAGTGAGTCCTTAGGCTTGATCGTGTGCATTTGCGAGTATGATTAGTGCACGATTAAGCCGGGGGCGTCACAGTTTGATAGCAAGATAATTTGTAATGAGCAAGTAATGGTAATAGTAAATAAAGTGCAGCAAGGTAGCCCAATCCTTTTGTGGCAAAGGACAGGCCAAAATGGTCTCTTATGATAAGCAAAGCATTCTTGAGGGTACACGGGAATTTCACCATGTCACTTTCATCATGTTGGTTTGATTCGTGTTCGCTACTTTGATAATTTTATATGTGGGTGGACCGGTGCTTAGGTGCTATTCTTACTTGAACAAACCTCCTACTTATGATTAACCCCCTCGCAAGCATCTGCAACTATGAGAAAAGTATTAAGTAAAATCTAACCATAGCATTAAACTTTTGGATCCAAATCGGTCCCTTACGAAGTAGCGAATAAACTAGGGTTTAAGCTTCTGTCACTCTAGCAACCCATCATCTAATAACTACTCCACAATGCATTCCCTTAGGCCCAAATATGGTGAAGTGCCATGTAGTCGATGTTCACATGACACCACTAAGGGAATCACAACATACATATCATCAAAATATCGAACACATATCAAGTTCACATGATTACTTGCAACATGACTTCTCCCGTGACCTCAAGAACAAAAGTAACTACTCACAAATAATAATCATGCTCAATATCAGAGGGGTATTAAATAACATAATGGATCTGAACATATAATCTTCCACCAAGTAATCAACTACAAGATGTAATCAACACTACTAGTCACCCACAGGTACCAATCTGAGGTTCCGGTACAAAGATTGAACACAATAGATGAACTAGGGTTTGAGAGGAGATGGTGTTGATGAAGATGTTGATGGAGATTACCCTCCCAAAGATGGGAGAGTTGTTGGTGATGATGATGGCGATGATTTCCCCCTCCGGGAGGGAAGTTCCCCCGGCGGAATCGCTCCACCAAAGGGCAAAAGTGCTCCTGCCCAAGTTCCGCCTCAAGACGGCGGCGCTTCGTCCTGAAAGTCCCCCCTTGATTTTTTTCTAGGTCAAAATGGCCTATATACCAGAAGATGGGCACCGGAGGTGGGCCGTGCTGGGCACAACCCACCAGGGCGCGCCTGGGGGCCCAAGCGCGCCCTGGTGTCTTGTGCTCACCAGGGTGGCCCCCTCCGGTAGTTATTTGCTCCAGTATTTTATATATATTCCAAAATAATTCTTCGTAAATTTTTAGCTCATTTGGAGATGTGCAGAATAGGTAACTCTGACGTAGCTTTTTCAGGCCCAGAATTCCAACTGCCGGCATTCCCCCTCTTTGTGTAAACCTTGCATATTATGAGATAAAAGGCATTAGAATTACTCCAAAAAGCATTATTATGCATAAAAACATTATAAATAACAGTGAGAAAACATGATGCAAAATGGGCGTATCATCCGCAAACATTGAAAGAATATCGGCCGCGGTCAAGGGGCCACTCGGGTTAACGGGAGCGGCGGGAGCAACGACCGGAGCACCAAGTGTATCGGGCGTTGCGAGGGGTAGGTTTTCACCATCCTTCGCAACGGGTGCGCCACCTCCCACATTCCCTAGGTCGACCATATCCTCTAAGGTTGTAAAACCTTATATTTAGAGCATGAGGCTCTGATACAAATTGAAAGGATCGATATGGTCGACTAGAGGGGGGGTGAATAGGAGACTACAAATTTTAATTGTTCTTGTCAATTTTAAGGTTTAGCGGATAAATAGGGTTCACTAGATATGCAACTAGGTGAACACAACCTATATGACAAGCAAGCTTAGAGCCAAATATGCTAGGCAACAATCTAATTAGCAAGCCAACAAACACACAAGACAAAGTAAAGTGCGGGAAAGGATTAACCACAAGTGAGGCGAGGACGATTTTATCCCGAAGTTCAATCTTCCTTGGGGAAGAGCTACTCTCCGTTTAGAGTGGTGCCAAAGCCAAGGCTTGCGGAACGCCATGAAGGCTCACTGTATTCTCTTTCGAGTCACCCCCAATGGATGAGCCTCGAATCACTCGGGGTTGGTCTTGAAGGCGACCACCACACCTTTACAAACTTCTCCGGAGCACACCACAAGCAAGGAAGCTTCCGGAGGAACCTCTAACCGCCTAGGAGCCCAAGCTCCAAGAGTAACAAGTCAATGGGGAAGAAATGTTGCGGGGAACACGATTTGGTTTGGTGAAGATGTAGATCGGGTCTTGCTCTCCCATCCCCAAAGTTTCAACAAGTTTGGGTGGAGGGATTGCGAGTATTGAGCAAAATGGAGTGTAGAAATGGTGGAGCTCAACAAGACATTAGGGTTAGGGATGGAGGAGGAAGAAGGGGGGTATTTATAGTGTTCTTTCCCAGCTGGCCGTTTTTGCCTGTTGGACCCCGTGCGCACGGGCTAAGTCAGCCCCGTGCACATGGGGTACTCAGAGACATACGCACCACCCCGTGCGCACGGGGTACACAGAGAGTTTACTAGGCACCCCGTGCACACGGGGTACCCAGAGAGTTTCTGACTACCCCGTGTGCACGGGGTATCCAGAATCACTCTGTAGCAAACTTTCTGGGTACCCGGACTAGCACACTATGGAAAATAAAGTGGTAGGAGTAGTAAGGCTAGGTGTATATGTTTCGGCAAAGGCATTCCCACATGACATACATCCCCAAAGACCCCTCTTAATAGTGCGATCTTTCCTACGACTCGAATCGAACCAAAAGAAAACCATTGAATTGCCGGTAGACCACGCCTTTGATCTTTTTGAATTGGGGGGTCGCACACCTCCATTAAGAACAACTTGGAACCAATATCCTGAGATAAACTTTAGCAACCGATATTAGTTCCACTAACCACATTGTCATCACACCAAAATATAGTTTAAGTGCCAAATGCACTTTCACTTACGAGCATCCTTGAAAAGAGTAGGCCAATAAAAACTAGATTGTAATACCTTGTGTGCAGTTCTGTCTCTAGCTTGGTGTCCTCTGTAAGCCTCGGAGTGACACTTGTGTAGGATTTGTTCCTGTTCATGCTTAGGTACACAACGTCTAATAACACCATCTACTCCTTTATAAAGGTGTGGGTCATCCCAGAAGTAATGTCTTAAATCATAGAAAAACTTTTTCTTTTGTTGGTATGTAAAACTAGGTGGTATAAATTTAGCAACAATGTAATTAGCATAGTCTGCATACCATGGAGTACTACGAGAAGTATTTATAAGAGCTAATTGTTCATCAGGAAAGCTATCATCAATAGGTAGTGGGTTATCAAGAATATTTTCTAACCTAGACAAGTTGTCTGCTACGAAGTTCTCCACTCCCTTTCTATCAATAATATGTAAATCAAATTCTTGTAGCAAGAGAACCCACCTAATGAGTCTAGGTTTAGCATCTTTCTTTTCCATAAGGTATTTAATAGTAGCATGATCAGTGTGAACAGTTACTTTAGAATCAACAATATAAGATCTAAATTTATCACAAGCGAACACAACTACTAAAAATTCTTTTTCAGTAGTAGCATAATTCCTTTGAGCACTGTCTAGAGTTTTGCTAGCATAATGGATAACATTTAATTTCTTATCAACTCTTTGTCCTAGGACAACACCAACAGCATAATCACTAGCATCACACATAATTTCAAAGGGTAGGTTCCAATCAGGTGGTTGAACAATAGGTGTAGAAATTAAGGCTTTCTTAAGAATTTCAAATGCTTCTACACAATCATCATCAAAAATGAATGGAACATCTTTTTGCAAGAGATTAGTAAGAGGCCTAGAAATTTTAGAGAAGTCTTTAATAAATCTCCTATAGAAACCAGCATGACGAAGGAAACTTCTTATACCTTTGATATCTTTAGGACACGACATTTTTTCAATATCATCTACTTTAGCTTTATCAACTTCAATACCTCTTTTGAAGATTTTATGCCCCAAGACAATACCTTCATTAACCATAAAGTGGCACTTCTCCGAATTCAAGACAAGATTATTTTCTTCACATCTCTGCAAAACCCGATCAAGGTTGCTCAAGCAATCATCAAAAGAAGTTCTGTAAACGGAAAAATCATCCATGAAAACCTCAACAATCTTTTCACAAGAGTCAGAGAATATAGCAGTCATACATCTTTGAAAGGTAGCAGGTGCATTGCATAAACCAAAAGGCATACATCTATAAGCAAAGGTACCAAAAGGGCATGTAAAAGTAGTTTTTTCTTGATCCTCTTGTGACACAGGTATTTGGGAAAAACCAGAATATCCATCTAAAAAGCAAAAATGTGTATGTTTTGATAGTCTTTCTAGCATTTGATCAATCAAAGGTAAATGGTAATGATATTTCCTAGTAGCTTTATTTAATTTTCTAAAATCAATTACCATTCTGTAACCTGTGACAATTCTTTGCGGAATCAATTCATTTTTATCATTAGGAACAACAGTAATACCTCCCTTCTTAGGGACACAATGAACATGACTTAAACATCTACTATCAGCAATAGGATAGATTATACCTGCTTCCAGAAGTTTTAGTATTTCATTTCTTACCACTTCTTTCATCTTAGGATTCAACCGTCGCTGGTGATCAACAACTGGTTTAGCATCAGGTTCCATATTAATTTTATGCTGACATAGAGTGGGACTAATGCCCTTAAGATCATCAAGAGTATATCCAATAGCGGCACGATGCTTCCTCAGAGTTTTCAATAATCTCTTTTCTTCGTGCTCTGAAAGGTTAGCACTAATAATAACAGGATATATCTTCTTTTCATCGAGATAAGCATATTTCAGAGTATCAGGTAATTGTTTAAGCTCAAACACGGGATCACTCTTGGGTGGAAGAGGATCTCCAAGAGTTTCAACCGGCAAGTTGTGTTTCAAAACAGGCATTTGTTTAAAGAATATCTCATCTATTTCATTTCTTTCATTCATATGCACATCATTTTCATGGTCTAGCAAATATTGTTCTAAAGGATCAGTAGGAGGTACAGCAATAGAAGCAAGACCAATAATTTCATCTTTACTAGGCAATTCTTTATCACGAGGTTGTCTACGGAATTTGGAAAAAATAAACTCATGAGACACATCCCCGAAACTTACGCTAACAGTTTCTTTCACACAATCTATCTTAGCATTAACAGTGTTCAAGAACGGTCTACCAAATATAATGGGACAAAAATCATCTTGTGGGGAACCAAGAACTAGAAAATCAGTAGGGTATTTTATTTTCCCACACAAGACTTCAACATCTCTAACAATCCCAAGTGGTGTGACAGTACCTCTATTAGCAAGCTTAGTAGTAACATCAATATCTTCTATTTCAGCAGGTGCAATATCATTCATAATTTCTTGATATAAAGTAAAAGGGATTGCACTCACACTAGCACCCAAATCACATAAGCCATGATAACAATGATCTCCTATTTTAATAGAGACAACAGGCATGCCAACAACATGTCTATGTTTATCCTTTTCATCAGGTTTAGCAATTCTATTAGCTTCATCACAGAAGTAAATAACATGCCCATCAATATTTTCACCCAAGAGATCTTTAACCATATCAACATTAGGTTCAACTTTAATTTGTTTAGGGGGTGTAGGTGTTCTTGTGTAACTCTTGTGGACTACATCTGAAGCTTTAGCATGTTCTTTTATCCTAACAGAAAAAGGTGGTTTCTCAACATAAGCAGCTGGAATAACTGGATCAACATTATAAGTAATGGTTTCTTCTTCAGCTTTAATGGGTTCTACAATTTTTACTTCAATGGGAGGATGATATTTAAACCACTTCTCCTTAGGGGGATCAACATGAGTAGCAAATGATTCACAAAAAGAAGCTACTATCTCAGAGTCGAGTCCATATTTAGTGCTAAATTCACGAAAAACATCGGTATCCATAAAAGATTTAACACAGTCAAACTCAAGGTTTATACCTGACTCCTTATCTTCGTCGAGCTCCCACTCTTCAGAGTTGCGTTTAATTCTTTCCAAGAGATCCCATTTGAATTCAATAGTCTTCTTCATAAAAGAACCAGTATAAGAAGTATCGAGCAAGGATTGATCATTACGAGAAAGCCGAGCATACAAATTCTGAATAATAATTTCTCTTGATAGCTCATGATTGGGGCATGAATATAACATTGAATTAAGCCTCCCCCAAGCTTGAGCGATACTTTCTCCTTCATGAGACCAAAAATTATATATATATGATTCCGATCACGATGAACCAGATGCATAGGATAAAACTTCTGATGAAATTCCAATTTCAATCGAATGTAATTCCCAGCTCCAATATCATCACATAGCCTATACCATGTCAATGCCTTTCCCTTCAAAGATAAAGGGAAGACCTTCTTCTTGACTTCATCTTCGGGCAAAACTGCAAGCTTCAATAATCCACAAACTTCATCCACATAGATTAGATGCAAATCCTGATGTAATGTTCCATCTCCTGCATAAGGATTAGCTAGCAGTTTCTCTATCATACCCGAAGGAATTTCATAATAAATATTTTCAGTAGGTGTAGTAGGTTGAGGAGCAACTCTTTGCTCTTCCGGTCGAGGTGAAGATACCCCGAACAAGCCCCTCAAAGGATGACTTTCCATAGTGACAAGTGACAATAAATTTCAGCACGTAATATAAATGTTTCCTTACCAAATTCCACTTACCAAAGGCGCTTCACTCCCCGACAACGACGCCAGAAAAGATTCTTGATGACCCACAAGTATAGGAGATCAATCGTAGTACTTTCGATAAGTAAGAGTGTCGAACCCAACGAGGAGCAGAAGGAAATGACAAGCGGTTTTCAGCAAGGTATTTTCTGCAGGCACTGAAATTATCGGTAACACATAGTTTGGTGATAAGATAATTCGTAATGGGTAACAAGTAACAAGTATAGCAAAGGTGCAACAAGGTGGCCCAATCCTTTTTGTAACAAAGGATAAGCCTGGACGAACTCTTATATAAAGCAAAGCGCTCCCGGGGACACATGGGAATTACTGTCAAGTTAGTTTTCATCATGCTCATATGATTCACGTTCGTTACTTTGATAATTTGATATGTGGGTGGACCGGTGCTTGGGTGCTGTCCTTACTTGGACAAGCATCCCACTTATGATTAACCCCTCTCGCAAGCATCCGCAACTACGAAAGAAGAATTAAGATAAATCTAACCATAGCATGAAACATGTGGATCCAAATCAGCCCCTTACGAAGCAACGCATAAACTAGGGTTTAAGCTTTTGTCACTCTAGCAACCCATCATCTACTTATTACTTCCCAATGCCTTCCCCTAGGCCCAAATCATGGTGAAGTGTCATGTAGTCGACGTTCACATAACACCACTAGAGGAAAGACAACATACATCTCATCAAAATATCGAACGAACACCAAATCCACATGATTACTTATAACAAGACTTCTCCCATGTCCTCAGGAACAAACGTAACTACTCATAAAGCATGTTCATGTTCAAGATCAGAGGGGTATTGAATATCATTAAGGATCTGAATATATGATCTTCCACCAAATAAACCAACTAGTATCAACTACGAAGAGTAATCAACACTACTAGCAACCCACAGGTATCAATCTAAGGTTTTGAGACAAAGATTGAATACAAGAGATGAACTAGGGTTTGAGAGGAGATGGTGCTGGTGAAGATGTTGATGAAGATTGGCCCTTCCTCGATGAGAGGATCGTTGGTGATGATGATGGCTTCGATTTCCCCCTCTCGGAGGGAAGTTTCCCCGGCAGGATAGCTCCACCGGAGCCCTAGATTGCTTCTGCCCAAGTTCCGCCTCGAGACGGCGGCGCTTCATCCCGAAAGCTTCCTTCTTTTTTTTTCTAGGTCAAAATCCTCCATATAGCAGAAGATGGGCACCAGACGATGGCCAGGGGGCCCACAAGCCCTGGGGGTAGGGCGCGCCCCCAGGCTTGTGGCCACCTGGTGGGTCCCCTTCGATAGTTTCTTCGCCCAATATTTTTTATATATTCCAAAATAATTCTCCGTAAAGTTTCAGGACATTTGGAGTTGTGCAGAATAGGTATCTCAGATTTGCTCCTTTCCGGTCCAGAATTCCAGTTGCCGGCATTCTCCCTCATTATGTAAACCTTGTAAAATAAGAGAGAAAAGGCATAAGTATTGTACCATAAAGTGAAATAACAGCCCATAATGCAATAAATATCAACATAAAAGCATGATGCAAAATGGACGTATCAGGTACATTATATAGTGCCCCACCAAATCTGCCCGTTATGCTCAGAAAAACGCAGCCCGGAACTTTTGGGAACGCCCGGAACTTCTGGCCCCCGGAACCTTCGGAGGGCCCGAAACTTCTAGGCTCCCTTCGGCCAGATGTATGGAAACTTTCGGTTTAGCCCGGAACTTTTCCCGGAACTTCCGTCCCACAGAAAACAGTGAGCATACCGAAAGTAAAATATGCATATCAAAATCGGAGTTCGTATGAAAAAGTTATGCATATTTTACTTTCGGTATGATGGATGTGCTCCCAATATCAAACAAAATGGATGATGGATTCAATGCAAAGGTTTGATCATAGAATTTGTGGAACCCTTTTTGGCTTGGGATTTTACTTTGGAATGTATGGAAGGAGTGGAATTGTGTATAGAGGATGTTGACTTAAGCAAATCCATCACTAACCCCTTTGATCCCCTCTTAATAGTGTGGGATCCCTATAACTCAAGAAACATAAAAGGGCTACACTAGATAGCACTTAGAAATCCATTCTTGGTCATATACCTTTTGTGATGGTCGTTGATCCATGCAACTACAATAAAAGAAACTAATACCTTTGACTAGAGCATTCCACTTGAGCTTAATGTTGACGTTTATTCTTGGCTCAAGATGGAAGCACTTGATCAGATCATTTGATAAAGACTTCAAATAGCTCCCCCATAAGCCATGCGGGGAGAACTTCATTATATCCCATCTTCATATGTCCAGCATGTGATCATCCACAAGCTTCAAGCATGTAATACTTCAGGATGCTTATCTTGAACTTGCCCTTGTTAAGCATGATCACCATTACTTGATGTCATGCTCTCATGGATAGTAGGAATCTTCATCTTGATGCAAGCTCATGGGAGCCACCTAACCCACATAGATATAGAAAACACATAGTATGGGTTAGTACACATAATGTAATTCACCATTACGTACCATACCACAAAAACCCATGTGGTACATTATTTGTGCTTGTGTGTTGACCATATTTGAATTCAATCTTCGATCTTCATCTAGGTCACATTTATCTTTGCTCCATGATTAATCTTGATGTCTTGAAGGCCATATTGAACTCTTTAGAGGTACAATGAATTCTTCACTTGAATTACTTGCTTCAAGACATAATCATACACGACTCAACATATGAGAGCATCATGCTTCTAATCTTCAAGCCATATGGGAATTCTTCTCTTTAATCATTCCCTCGAGAACTTTATCCATCATGATTCAGTCATTGATCTCAATCTTGATGAATGTAGATGGCATTCATTTCGAATTCATTCAATCTTCTTATTGCATTACCCATGGAACAAACTTTCATATGTCACTTGATGCCTTTGTTTCTTCATAGGAATTGTCATTCATTATCAAGTCTCAATGCATATGTTTGTATTGATGGATTACATCCTTCAATTCATCCAATATTCTTCATGCATTGTCAATGGGACTTTCCTTCAAATGTATAACTCAATGCAAACATTAGTCCATTAGGATTGTCATTAATTACCAAAACCACACATGGGGACTACATGCACTTTCACCTAGTCTATCAACATCAGTTAGAAGTACCACACATGGTTATCGCCCCAACTACGCCTAATGCTGGGTCACCTTATATTTTACTTGGACGCCATATGGGCCGAAAGGCTCTCTGTGACTCCTCTGGTTATTGCCCCATCTGCACCTAACGATGAGCTACCTTATATTTTCCTTGAACAAAAAGACAAGGCTGACTATCGCGCTCCGTAGGAGTCACACAATACAAATGGACATGTCCCAATGAGCCACATGAAAAGCAAAATACGACAAGATCATAAAAAGATTGTCTCTTTTGTGCGAGCCGATTCCAGTTGTACCCACTGCATTAACAGTTGTACCCACCGCTTTGGGCCGCCCAGTAAACGCAAACGCTTGCTTGTACGGTCGCCCCCACCACCCGCGATACGTTAGATCGGTTGACCGGGCCATCGGTTGTCCGTTGAATATGAGACCGTTGACCTTTTTTTTTTTAAAAGTTCATGAAATTAGAAAAAAATCACATTTTAGAAAAAACTTCACAAAAGTATGTAAAAAGTCCACGAATTTGGAAAAGTTCATGAATTTGGGAAAAGTTCACGAATTTGAAAAAATATTCAAAAAAATTCAGAAAAAAGTTCATAATTTTGGAAAAAGTTCACAAATATTGAAAAAAACTTCATGAATTTGAGAATAGTTCATAGGTTTGAAAAAGAAGTTCATGAATTCTTGAATAGTTCATGAGTTTGAAAATGTTTGCGAATCTGAAACACATTCACAAAATTTTTTAAAAAATGAAAATTGAGAAAACAGAAAAAAAGGACAAAGAAAAATGGAAGATAAAAGTAAAAAACGAAACAGGAAAAAAATAAACAGGAAAAAACCACGACCTGAAAAAACACAAAACGAAAAAAGAAGAAGGAAAAACGCCCAAGAAAGGTCTAGAAGCTTCCCAACAACTGAAACTGATGCATAAGCCGCCAAATAGGAGCTGGGGTTGCTTTCTGCTACTAATCATCAATAAATGTTAAGTGCCCTAATGTTGTATTAGCGGGGATAGCTCAGTTGGGAGAGCGTCAGACTGAAGATCTGAAGGTCGCGTGTTCGATTCACGCTCACCGCAAAAATATTTTTTAAATGCGTCGGCCCTGGTTTTTTATTCCTTTGTAGTAATTTTTTTCTTTTGAGAATCATTCCTTTGTAGATTCCCTTGTAAAGCAGCCCAACTCAGAGCAGCAGCAACCGGTGCGGGCCGACGCATCAAACTAGGCCTCGGCCCTAAAAAAGAAAAGAAAACACTGTGGAGGCTTGCGGCGGCGCCACGTGTACAGCTAGTCCCCGTCCTTGTCCGTCCCCGGCGCAGGCAGCACGGTGGTCGTTCTGAGCATGGCATGCAGAGCGGTTAAACTAGTTAATCTGCTCATGAGCTCGCTAGGTACGTCGGCGTGGTGAGATCAGATGATTCTGTGACTACAGACTGAATAAGCAAACGTAGTACTTCTCCGCTAGTGCAGAATTTCTGGTAGTTGTTACTGGCTGTGTTTCAAGGTCTCCTGTCGGTCAGTTCTATTTCAACACTCTTCAGTCTCTCAACCCGCACAGTTTCTCTTGTTTCCTCTGCACATTTAGATAGAACGAATGATGGAGTGCCGGCGTGCCAATCTTTGATCAGATAGTAAAGAAACTGACGAATGTCTCTGTCATACCTGTGTATAATCTGGCGGGCGTAAATGTTGAACACTGCAGTATTTGTGAGAACTGAGAAGAAAGATCACCCATTTTCTTACCAGTGTTCTGTACTGACTGGTACACACCACTGACGCGTTCTCCTGAAGGCAAAATACTGCATCCTGCAGGTAGGTCATCGTGCTTCCGTTTGTTGCGAAATGCGAATGATCCACATGATTAGAGGAGAACGGACCCCCAATACTTGCTTAGAGGATTTGGAGGCTGCCATTTCCGTAAATACGAGGGAATGTGTATATGCACCATATTCACATATTGAATATTTGAAATTTCTCCGGTGTTTGGGAATCTTTGTAAACACTTTTGCTTATTCATTCATGGATATTCACACTTTACTCTTTGAAGATGTGTCGGAACAAGAAACCAACGTGGTAGGTGTTTCATAATTAGTCTAAGTTCCAAAATTTTGAAAGATGAACCCTTAGACATATTGGCTATCAAAAACATGGATCATGGATTCTAGAAAGAAAGAAAAATATCAACACATCATAATTTTTCGTGTCCTAATCTTCCAAATATTCAGTGACAACTTTCAGACTAATCTGACATAAGATTCCAACAAGTCTGATTCAGAGTTCTGAACCTCTAGAAAATCACATGACAACTTTCCAATTAACGCTTCTCTATGTTTGATGCCCCCGGTTACTGCGCTTATATTGTCTTTGCCTAAACTGCAGGCTTTTTTTTTAATATGGAACTCACTACGGGGCAGTTGCCTGATTTTAGGATTTGGGTCAACCTATTGCTAACAAATCGACTGAACCAAAACATGTTTCGGTCAATTTCAGTGTTATAGCACAACTTAACCTTTTTCCATACTAAACCAACAGAACCCCACAACACTTCTTGGGCCAACGCAAAACAACAATCCGTTGATGAACACAAACAAAAATAAAATTGAAGTTATCTAATGAAGAATGAATTAGTTAATGCACAAACTAATTAAAAATTTGCACACAATTTACAGAAAAATTGCGCATTTGTAAAATACTCCTATATGTGTTTTCTTCCTTGCAGGATATTATGCAAGTGTAAGGCTGTCTAGAAATTCCCTTCCACAAACACCACCTTGTGTGAGAGTTTTCAGCAATTGGTACGCCTAATGGATCAGTGATATCGGTATTACCCTTACAAAAGAAAAGAAAATGAAAACTAAAACAAAATCAAAAAATAAAATAAAAACTAATATTAAATAAGATAATGAATTTTTCTCAGAAAGAATGAATTCGTGACACAGGTATTACCTTTTCAGAAGAAAGAAAATAAAAAACTAAAACAAAACAGAAATAATGAAGTTTTCTAAGAAAGAATGAAACCCTTTAAGAAGAAATAAAAAAATTGCACTGAAATTACACTTTTTGAAATATACAAAGAATAGGCATATAATCGTGCGACTTTCGCATTCTACTACAATTTTCACACGTACTATTTAGTACTTGCATTTATACTTACACACACACACACACACAAAATGTTTTCAAAGAAATAATGAATTAGTGGGAGTGGTATTACCCTGAAAGAAAGTGAAAAAAATAAAAGAAAATAATGGTAAGTTTGCACACAATGTACAAAAAAAAATGTTTTTCTATAATATGCAATAGTAAGAGTATATTAGTGAAATTTCACAAAAATGGTGTTTACCAAGAAGAAATAAAATTAGCTACATTGGTATTACCCTTTAAGAAGAAAGAAAATGAAAAAATAAAACAAACTCAAAATAGTTAAATTTTCTAAACAAGAATGAACTAATGGCATTGGTATTACTACCATTTAAGGAGAAAGAAAATGGAAAAAAAATCTAAAATAAACAGTGACAAAAATTTGCACAAAATTTACATAAAATGTGGATTTTTAAAATATTAAAGAATAAGCATATGAAAGTGGATTTAAAAAAACTAAGTACTAATGAATTATTGGCACTAGTATTTACCCTTAAAGTAGAATGAAAGTAAATTAAAAGCTAAAGCAATTTGAAAATAATGAAGTTTTGTAAGAAAGAATGATTTAGTGGCATTGGTAAATCACTTTAAGAAGAAAGAAAAATAAAAAACTTGCACACAACTTTGCTCCAGAATTGCAACTTCTGTAATATGCAAAGAATAAT
Source organism: Thinopyrum elongatum (assembly GCA_011799875.1). NCBI lineage: Eukaryota > Viridiplantae > Streptophyta > Magnoliopsida > Poales > Poaceae > Thinopyrum > Thinopyrum elongatum. The sequence goes on from CM022300.1 coordinate 498,626,469, forward strand.
CATATAATAGTGAAACTTTGGCACATATTATATAGTATTTGTATGTATGTATTTACGCTCACCCAACATCCTAATAATACCCGAAAAACAAAAAAATAAAGACCAACAATAATGAAAAGAAAAAAACAAAAGAAAAACGCATAAAACAGAAAAACAGGGAAAAAAGAAAGAAGAAAGAGGAAGGCTATGTCACATTGGAATGGGCTTCGGCCCGTTAAAGAATTGTCTGACCCAATTATGTGGTCATTAAAAAAACCAGCACAAAACAACACAGATCAGCCCGGAAAAAAAGGTACACGAATCTTAAAGCAGAAATCAACGGCCAAAAAATTGACTGACCCAAAATTAATTTTCAGACGACTTAAATATAGCTTATAGCTGAAATATTTTTATACTCTTTGTACTATTTTCTATGACAACCTAGTTAATTGCATGTGCGTTGCAATGGGAGATATACATTCTTGTAGATTAATATCAATCTTCTCTAACATAACATTTAGAATCCTCAAGCACATCAGACAGTATTGTCGACTTTTTGTTGCTGTTGAACACTCCTTTCACCCACTATCTCTCTCCGTCCGCCATTGTCACCCCCCCCCCCCCCCCACACCAATATCCCTCTCCGCCGTTGTCTACTTGGAAATCTCCAACAAGTGGGGTACTATCGAAGGAAGAAGATGCTCCTTGGATGTCTTTTAAAAAAGTAACATTTTGTTGGATTGTATAACCATAGCACGCTTACAGGTATCTTTTGGGTTTCCTTATAATCTCATCTTCTACATTGTGTAGTCGCTGTATCGTATGTTGATTTTTTTTTCATTGTTTATTTTTCTAAAACAAACCCGAAATATTTATCTCATTCATTAATTGAGAAGAAGAGAGATCCCCGGTTTATTTATGAAAACTCGGATGAAAACCGTTACAAAATTTTTGACCTATGCGGACTACTCCTGAATAATGGATCCACAAGACCACAAAGGCAGGCTGAAGAGCACACCTAATACGACACTACTACAACCTTCCAACACTTGGGTCAGAACATTACCAATGAAACCCCTCAACTTACTGTAACATGAGAAGAACACGTAAACAAAACCAATGGACACGTTTGAGCCCATGCTTGCAGCCTAAAAAGCTGCAGCATGAAACCAGCACGTAAGAGCATCTACAACAGTGATTATCTAATATGGCGACCTAGACGCCCTCATCCGCTGCCACTGACTGGACAATGGCTAAATCAAACTCTCCACAACCACGGTTGCCTAAATAGGATACCCAAACTCATACTAGCCATGCAACTAGATCAATAAGAGAAAACGCAAAACACATACAAAATCCAACATCGGACATAGGAGTTCATCAGAAGGGCCGAGTTCATCCAACTTAAACTTGCATAAACTTAAAACAAGAAATTATACATACGGAGGGGCGGCCTGAGTTCACCACTTCCGCACCGCCCCCTCCCCTTGCGGTCTCGGCTGTGCTCCTCCATGTATGCGCCGACTGCGGGCGGAGCGACTTCGTCATCGCCGTCGTCCCTCGTCGTCCGAGTCGGAGGTGAGCAAGCCCGCCATGCGTTGGGTGGCACGACCCAGACTTCTTCCGGGCGAGCTTGTCCGACTCCTCCAACGACCAGCGGAGGGCTGCAACGTACTTGCGACGCTGACGGCGGGCGTCCATCTCCACCGATGTGTAATAATGGTGGATGGAAAGGTGGAGCACTTCGTTGTCGTCGGAGGCGGGCGCGGAGGCGGGCGGCAGCGCCTCCGACGCAGATCTGGCGGATCCAGTGGCTTGCGCCGCTGCCATCATCGCCAACCGATACGCCCGCCCCTCCATCTCGAGTTGCTGCGGGCAAGGAGCCGCCGGCACCAGCACCCATCGACTACCCAGAGAAGCAGCTGATGGCGGTGATGCCTGGCCTGCGATGGCAGGGAGCGCGTCGGCCGCGTGCAGGGCGCGGCGGACGAGAAGCTGCCCACCCACAACGAGCCCGTCACCGACGAGGAGGAGCTCCCTCCCCGGTCCATCCACAAGCGGCAGAGAGCAATGCGGAGCGCGAGCTCCTCCTCGTCCGAAGAGCTCGCTGAATCCATGGAGTGGAAGAGAAGACGAGCGGGCGAGAAGGGGAATGAAGTGCAAGAGGAGCCGAGCAGGTGAGAGAGAGGAGTGAGGCTAGGGTTCGTCGGCTGGGGTTTTTGTGGGGACATGTGGGGGCGGCGTGGGCCATAGCGGGCCAGGCCTACGTGGCGGGCGTGCCCAGGCGCATCCGGGCCTCTCCATATCCACCCTAGATTTGGGCCGGATATGGGGAGTGCCGGTCAGTCCGGGCTGCCTATGGGGGGCGCCCGGTTGGGTGGCCAAAACACACCCGGGCACTGAACGGGCAGCCCATTCGGACATTTGGGACGGATATGGAGTCCGGTTGTAGATGCTCTAAACCCGCCATATTTCGCCAAGAAAACCTATACACACTACAAGTTTGAGAAAAGTAATCGACTGAACAATACACATGTGCATTACAAGTAGGTGTGCTGCGTGCTTGATCATTGCACGTCGATACATAGCTAGCTAGCAAGGTCTGGTCTGAACTCTAGACGAAAATCAAATTGAAAAGAACCTTGCTACACATACGACGGCATTCTCTGTCCGATTTCAATGCGAACAATTTTGACCAGCCTTCCATCACGTCACTTGCATCGTGAGCCCGTTGATTCACAACCCTAAAACCGGAAGAGAGAAGTGCATATTACACCCCTCAACTCTAGCCCTAGTCTAACTAGTAGAACGTCCGTGCGTTGCTACGGGCTACAATGCATATAAATGAATCAAACAAATGATTAAGGTAATCTTCAAGGTCGAAATTCATTTCTCCCTCATATGTCCTGACGTGTTCAGACATCAAACCGGCGCCTATCGGGCTCCCCACAATCCAACCGTTTGGACAGCCTGGGCTCCTCCAAATCCATCACATATGTGGGGGAGAAATGTGGTTGTCCGGTCCGCCATGTACATTGTTATCTCCAACACGCGGCCCCAACACAAAAACTCCACCCCACGTAGCACCCTTCCATTTTCCTGTCGGACCCTCCCCTTCCCGCTCGGTTTCCCGTCGTAGCGGGGCATTTCTCGCTAGATCCCTCTCATTTAAAACCGGATGACGCGCCTTTCTCCTCTTTATGACCATTGCTACTCTTCCTCCTCCTCTTCCTCAGAATTCAAGAATGTGTCAGGAAATATGCATAATCCACCAGAGACGTTGAGCCAAAAGGCGTCGTGCAGGGCAAAGATATTTAGATTGCAGTAAATATTCTAGTAGGTTAGCGTGCGATTGCACGCCCATCATTTGTATATTATTTTCACTTTGCCCCGTTGATAACTTTCTATCAGCAGTGCATTTGCCGAGTTCCGTCCACGGTAGAGGGGACTCAGACTGATTTATATCCCATAGTCCTCATCTAGTACAGCTGTGAAATATATAAGGTATACAAGTTGATTAGTTTAGAATTAAGTAGATAATAAAATAGAAAGGGAAGAAATGAAATGAGGTAGAATTAACTTCCAATAGAGTCACATTGCACTACTGAGACTAACTAAATTTTTACTACTACTTAATTGGCGGCATTTTAAGGGACGTATAGTTAGCTACAGATTCAGCTTCTAAACAAAATAATAATGTGTGTGTGCGTGTGGGGGTTGGGGGGTGAAGGGGTCGACTTCATTATATAAATGTACCCCCGTTTGGAATTTGAAAGAAACAACAAATCACCATAAATTTGTGAGGCAACCTTTTACAAGGAAATATCACGTATATTTGTTGAAATGAATGGTCACTAAACTCCATACAGTTTCTCTCCTAAGAATATCTAAGACATGAATCTGAAGAGCAACAGTAACTGAAGAACAACAAGCACCTTGACGTCCTCGATGGTGACACTTCAGTTGAGGTTGGGGTTGTGCAGCAACATTTCTTCCGGAAGTCAAACATTCACGACTGATCTGTACAACAGTACAAGGACATGCATAAGCAAATAAGAGTAATCTAAAAATATAAGGATTATACTATTTTGTCTTGATGAGATGGGTTCCTAGCGTAATATGTGTCATTTCTTTTTTATTGCAATATCTGAACCCCTCCATTTACCATCTAGTTTGTTAGTGTCAGTTCCAAGTTCTTCCTTCAGCATAGGAGGTGGAGGCTCAAATCCGGCAAGACCTTCCTCCGCACCCAACAAGTCTGGATTGACACCACCACCTTTCATTGCTCACATGAGAATATCAAGATCTTCTTTTCAAAACCTGTAAAATGCATACTTATAAGCATGCATCAAGGAATGCATTTAAAATAAAAAATAGGAATTAAATCAGCTACATTATTTTTTTCTAAAGAAATATTTTTGTATGACAATTTCCACTATTACATATACGAAGATAGTAGCAAAATAGATATCCTGGTGACATGCGACATGTTACACCAAGTCTAATATTAGGACACCCTCTCATGGGCACAATCAACTCACTACAGATTCATGATTTTCTTCTCGGATGCATAATGCACATCATTTGCCACATGGCAGATTTTAGCCTGTTCAAAACAAAAAGCATCATACTTTGTCAATACTTGGACCAAAATAACTACACATGTGATAGTTTTACCCCTTGATTGATAAACACTATATAACTACATAGAAAAATGGGGCGCTACACACATTCAATATTCTGTGAAAAGCTCTTGAAATCGTTGATGGTCATCCTAATGTTCATACAGTGCCATTATCTATTGTACTCTTGCCTATATACTCAACCAGTTCATACTGAAGGACTCAAACAAATCATGCCTTGAAATTAAATGTGTGCCATATATTAAAGCATTTCTTCCTCTCGATTACTTCCTCTTTCACAACCGCAGCTCACACCTCTAGTACTCCATTACTGGACAAAGTTATATTATTAGCCAGTTTGATGATAGGTAATACTTGGGCCCATAATGTATTGTTGTAATATCTAAGCAAGTCAGAAGAAAAGAAAGTGACAAAACATTGTGTTGTCCAGCAAGTGGCACTAACAGAATGGGAGATCCACTTGAAAACTAAGAGACACATAAACAACCATGCTTTTGTAGTTGTGCAGAAGATGTTGCATCTTAAGGCAAATGCTTTTTTAAGGTAAAATGAATCATCTGAGAAAAATATATTAATATAGTCAATTCGCAATATGTATGATTTGAAGTCAAGGAAATTTACATCGGAAGTCATGGATCAGTGAGTATTTTTTTTTCTCATATCTTCTTCGTATTCATTGTATTCGGTAGATATATTTGATTACGTACAGTTGCAACACTCCTTCCCCATGGGCATCTATGAAAGTGACAGAAATCCTTGCATTTTCTGGAGGAAGAACAACATGCATGATTGTATTTGGAAAAGCCACCAACTAATATCATTGCAACAACATTTTATACAACTAATAAATGGTCAAGTAGAAAACACATTATGGAAAATGATACCTTTGTTACTGCACGTGATGTTCCAATTGTTGGTCCCTAAAGCAATGCAAAACAATATTAGAGTTGCCAAAAAAAATGTTGATAGCTTTTCTATGGGTGCGAAACAGATTAAGAAGGAGCGTGAACGGGAGGTGGCTTGTGATGACCCGGATGAACCACTCGGAAATGAAATAGTAGGGCAAGCAGAACTTGCTCGGCTGAGCCTGCAAGCACCCAATAACTCATCTAACACAAATAGGACACTGAAACCTCGAGCAGGAGACTTACTATGGCAGGAGGAACGCACGCTACAAGCAAAAGGTCCATCAAAATGTGATGCATACCTGCTCCTCCCGGTAGGCAATAGGTTCTCGTTGTCCAGGCTCTAGACGGAGCCGACGGAGGTGGAGGCGGCGTGCCCCTCCAGTAGAGAAGCAGCGCCATTGGCGGTGCGGAGGCACGACCACGCCAATTGCGCCATCTCGATGCCGTCAGGGAGGCCTCTCTCTTTACCTCTCGCATACCCCACCGCCACCGCCACTGTTGCTCGTAGACAGAGATAGGGGAAGGGATGGCTGCCATGGGAAGGAGGAGAGGAGGCCCTGACCTGTGGAGCTCGTCATCACCAGCGTCAAGTATGGCGGCTCTCTGCCGCAAGAGAGAGGTGGGGTTCAGAATCAGATCATAAAAATTAGTGGGATCCGGGATTTCTGGATTCAGCATATGGGCGCAAGAAATTTTGGGAGGAAGATATTGATTAGGTGGGATCACATGCATATAACTGGCGCCCTTAAATTGTGCGATCTCGCCCCGTATCGTATGGCAAGAAAAATCTGTAATAAAAACCAGATCCGGGAGGAGGTGTGCTTTCTTTGGATACAATCGGTGGGGTTGACGCCTTCCTTTGATTGATGGTGCGCAGGGGTGGGTTTCCTTGAGTAAAACTCGGTGGGGTGACCTGTTCCTTCGATTGTAAATGGGCGACTTACTTTTTTGGAAAGAAATCGATGGGAGCGAGAGGTCGTGCGAGGGGGCGAGCAAACCAATGACGAACAAACTCCCGGGAAAAACCAAAGGGCGGGGTGGTGGGAGGAAATAAAACCGGACGAAAATAAAACCGGACTACCAGGCTACCAACTGTTCCATTAGGAGTAGAGATATACAACCCCCAACTCTAATACCGTCTAGTTTACACCCCCAACTCTCAAAACCAGGCGGAATTCAACCCTCCCCTCCCCGTTGACCGTTTTTGACCAGTTGATTGGGTGAACAGTAAAGTCAAAAGAAATTAAAATCTAAAAAAAATTCAAAAAAATAATTTCACTTTTTCACCGGATGAGCAGTAAATAAAAAATCTAAACAAAAAGCATTTTTTTTTCGGTTGAACAGTAAAATCAGAAAAAAAAAATCCTGGATTTTTTTGCATGGACGATGTTTGATTGCGTGATGTCCGTTCCAATTTTCAGCTTGTTCGGACATCTGAGTAGCTCTCAGCAAAAAAGACAAATATGACGTCTGTGAAACAGTTAACAGTTCAGGTACTGTTCGGGCCGATATTTTCTCTTTTGTTGAGAGACCACTGAAATGTCCAAACAAGCTGAAAATTGGCACGGACATCACGCACTGAAAAATCGTCCATGCAAAAATAATTCGGATATTTTTGAAAAAAAGTATTGTTTTGAATTTACTATTCACCCAGTAAAAAATCGAAACTGTTTGTTGAATTTTATTTCCAACTTTTTTTTTGAATTTATTGTTCACCCGTTGAAAAAATAAAAGTTTTTTTTATTCTTTAGTTACTGTTCACCCAGTCAACATGTCAAAACCGGTCAACGGGGAGGGGAGGGTTGAATTCCACCTGGTTTTGAGAGTTGGGGGGTGTAAACTAGACGGTATTGGAGTTGGGGGGGTGTATATTAGACTAGGGCTAGAGTTGAGGGGTGTAATATGCACTTCTCTCAACCCGGAAATGGCATATCGGCTGCACACTGAACGCTCTTTCCATCCTTGATCTGTCCACTAAACATTGAGATAGCAAATTCGACAAGCTTGGATCAAGAAATACCAAATTCTGATGCAAATTTAGCACTGAAGCATGCAATACGCACACATAAAATTATTCCCTGTCCCACAAGGAGGACATGCTTGTGCCAGAGTCAATGGAAACAACAAATATCATCAAATATGATAGAAATACCTCCGCAAAAAAATGATAGAAATACAACCACGAATACATTTGGTGCACCAACAAAGAGGACAGGAGCGCACATCAACCGACCATACAGCGAGGACACTCTGCTCATTTTCACCAAAAATACTGTCTCAATCAAATTAACCCCTTCATTGATTCGTACTAATTAGAGCATTAAAGCTTAAATTGTTAGGAATTAAAAGAGAACAAACTTTATAACTTGTAATAGGGGCAACAACATTTGAGATTGACTAATTGCAGTTAGTTCCAAGGCTTTGCATCACCTATCCAGATCCACCACCTCCGCCGCCACCGCTCCCGCCATCCTGACCATTGCCTTGGCCACCACCATTACCATTGGCATTTGCCTCCCAAGAACTGATCTGATAGCTTGTGCCGGAACTAGTACCAGAGCCAGAGCCACCACCGGTCCCATGGCCGCTGGATCTTGGGTTACCTCCGGCTTGTCCGCCACCGCCACCTCCGCCATTGCCGCCAGCCGCAACGTATCCATGATAAAAATAACTCTTCTCGGTAGAGCCAGAGCTTTTGCCGAATCCACGGCCGTATCCACTTCCACCGTTTGGTCCACCGCCACCGCCGGCTCCACCACCTCCAGCGACTGCATGAGCGGACCCTCCGTCTGGGCCATTCTCGGCGCTGCGGACTCTGTGCCACTCCCTGAACCCCCACCTCCGCCATTCACGAATCCGCCACCCTCTCCCTCTCCCTCACCACTTCCCTCGGCATTGGCATTTGCTGGACTCGCACTCGTCAAGCCAATGCTTAGGAGAACTACGAGGAGGCTAAGCGTTGCTAGTCTAGCAGAAAGTAGTGGCTGAACCCTGCCTCCGTGCACCCACGGTGCACCCACGCAAGAAAACATACCAAAACATTTTCAAAAAATCTGAAACTTTGTGGAAATGATCATCAACAAATGGTAGAGAGGCTTGCCAAGTTTGGTGGTCAAATGACATCCGAGGAGAACTGTACAAAAAAACAAAATTACAAATTTTGGTCAAACAGTGCACGTACATTTTGATTAATTTTGTCTTTTTTGTATAGAGCTCCTCGGATGTCATTTGACCGCCAAAATTTGCAAGCCTCTTTAACATTTGTTGATAATCATTCCCACAAAGTTTTAGATTTTTTCAAAATGTTTTGATATGTTTTCTTGCGTGGCTGCACCGAGGGTGGGTGTAGAGAAACCACTCTCGCTAGTCTAGTCTTATCCATGGTGACTAACTGAGCTTGCTTAGTGAGTTATGGTGAGACGAATGCATCCTCAGGGTAATTTATAAGGCTTTTTATTTGTACAAGAAACGAAACTTGGGGACTCTCCGGCCCTCTTTACTCTTTAGGCGTCTCTAGTTTATCTGACAAGAGATCTTGATCCATGCAATGCAAGAATCTTGATTAATTAGCTGTCTCCTGGTTCCTTCCAAGGCCTTTCCTCGTGACATGCAAGATGGTGGCTAAATTTTCACCTACAAAGAAACGAGACTTGGATCCTTTCTTGCCCTCTTTAGCTAGGTCTTCTTAGTTTGTTTGACGTGAGACCTTCATCCATGGGAGAATCTTGATTAATTAGTTGCCTCCTAGTTTCATTCGAGGCCTTTCTTGGGATCTACAAATGGCTAGAAGACTTTGATAACAAGACACTGGATGCCTTCTAATTAACTCTTAACCACGTGCAGCATGTTAAGGTGTCTTCGCGTCATCGATGTACAAGTCGAGGAGGAAATGAATGAGTGTGGCTAGAACTCAGTCAAGTGACGTCGACAAAGTTGTGTGCTACGAGCGACATAGCTAGATACTAAAAACGGCAACGACAAATGTTTACAGTTTTGCAAGCAATGACACAGACGCCGCAACCGGTGTGACTACATGCTACAACTGTCAATGGCGGATGTTGCGCCGGTGAGACCACGTGCTACGAACGATGAAGGAAGATGTTTTGACTAGTGAGATGACATGCTACAACCAGCAATGACAGATGCTGCAACATGTATGATGACATATTGCAAACGGTGGGACAAAATGCTACAATGGCCATTGCTCAGTCCAACACAAATCTGCATGCAAAAGATTCAACGACTGAGCACTTGGCTGAGACTTGGTTAATTCTCAGTCGACTGAGTTTTAGCAAATCCGAAAATAAATAGTTGTTGTCCACGAACCGGTAATTTGCTCGGCACTGTAGTGTGTTTGTGCACGGGTATTCAAATGGACTTCTAACTTTCTAAGAATATGTGCTACTACATATACGCTCACAGCAAACAGGGCTAGCCAACGTCCTTCACAAACAGCTTATTGCTTATGTGAGTCTCGCATCCTAAACGGAGTGTCAACTCTGTGTGATGTGGGGTCACGACATACACAACTTCTTCGAAGCTCCGTTGCGATGTGGGGGTCCAATGCCACATGACATTGGCAAACCGATCATGTGTGTTGCACCACATCGCCTACAACCGATTAGCTTCAAATCATGCGCTTTGTGCCCCTACATTGCACATGTTTTTTCCGCTTTAATTGTGTGTGACGTAGGTCACATTGTATGTGCTAGTGCAATGGCAGAACATTCATACATACGACAATGATTTATAGCCATTTGTGGATAAATATGAACAATATGTAAAATTGACAGAGAACAACATCATAAAAAGGTAGCGCCGAGTACGCCTGGCGGCGTTCCCTAGGTGACACCAGGGGCCAACCCTAGCGCCCAGTGGCCAACCCCGACATGACTCCTACCTCTGTTATTGTCGCCTTCTTGCACCACAGCGGTGGCCGACCCTACTACCAAACGGTGGTGGGGTTGTTTTCAATGGTGGTCTCATGTGGGGTGACGGCGGCCCGGAACGTGGAAGTTGTGGTAGCGTGATGTGATCCTCTCCCCTTGCGGGCAAACGACGTATGAGTGGATACCTAGACAGCAATAGCAACAATGGCAGTCGGGGCATGGCAGCGGTGCTCGGCCATACCCGATCAGGTCATGGACGGGTCTACTGTGGGCGCCACCGGTTGCGGTGCATATCTGCCTTTCATGCTCTAATTTTGATAATGGCGGCCATTGGGCCTGGGTAGGGCTCTCTCTGACGAGGTGGTAGTCAGCGGTGGTGTGCTCCGCCTACGGTGTTGGTGAAGGAAATATGCCCTAGAGGCAATAATAAAGTTGTTATTTATATTTCCTTATATCATGATAAATGTTTATTATTCATGCTAGAATTGTATTAACCGGAAACTTGATACATGTGTGGATACATAGACAAAAACACCGAGTCCCTAGTAAGCCTCTACAAGACTAGCTCGTTAATCAAAGATGGTTAAGTTTCCTAACCATAGGCATGTGTTGTCATTTGATGAACGGGACCACATCATTAGGATAATGATGTGATGGACATGACCCATCCGTTAGCTTAGCATAATGATCGTTCAGTTTTATTGCTACTGCTTTCTTCATGTCAAATACATAACCCTTTGACTATGAGATTATGCAACTCCCGGATACCGGAGGAATGCCTTGTGTGCTATCAAACGTCACAACGTAACTGGGTGATTATAAAGATGCTCTACAGGTATCTCCGAAGGTGTCTATTGGGTTGGCATAGATCGAGATTAGGATTTGTCACTCCGAGTATCGGAGAGGTATCTCTGGGCCCTCTCGGTAATACACATCATAAGAAGCCTTGCAAGCAATGTGACTAATGAGTTAGTTACGGGATGATGTATTACGGAACGAGTAAAGAGACTTGCCGGTAACGAGATTCAACTAGGTATGAAGATACCGACGATCGAATCTCGGGCAAGTAACATACCAATGATAAAGGGAATAACGTATGTTGTCATTACGGTACGACCGATAAAGATCTTCGTAGAATATGTGGGAACCAATATGAGCATCTAGGTTCCGCTATTGGTTATTGACCGGAGAGGTGTCTCGGTCATGTCTACATAGTTCTCAAACCCGTAGGGTCCGCACGCTTAACGTTCGATGACGATTTTGTATTATATGAGTTATGTGATTGGTGATCGAATGTTATTCAGAGTCCCGGATGAGATCACGGACATGACGAGGAGTCTCTAAATGGTCGAGAGGTAAAGATTCATATATAGGACGATAGTATTCGGACACCGGAAGTGTTCCGGGGGTACCGGGTACATATCGGGTCACCGAAAAGGGGTTCCGGGCACCCCCAGCAAAGATATGGGCCTATTGGGCCAAGAGGGGAAACGCAGCAGCCAGCATGGGCTGCTGCGCCCCCCATGTAGGCCGAATAGGAAGGGGAAGGAAAGAGGGGAAGAGATAAAGGAAGGGGAGGGACTCGGCCTCCCCCTTCCTTCTCTCCTCCCTCCTCCTTCCTTTCCCCTCCGGAAAATATGGTACGGGGGGGAGGGGGGCGAATTGGACTAGGCCCCCAAGTAGGATTCCTCCTACTTGGGGCGCCCCATGGCTGTCCCCCTCCCCCTCCCACCTATATATATGTGGGGACGGGGCGCCTAGAACACACACCAATAATTGTTAGCCGTGTGCGGCGCCCCCTCCACAGTTTACGCCTCCGGTCATATTCACGTAGTGCTTAGGCGAAGCCCTGCGCGGATCACTTCTCCATCACCGTCACCACGCCGTCGTGCTGACGGAACTCTCCCTCGACACTTTGCTGGATCAAGAGTTCGAGGGACGTCATCGAGCTGAACGTGTGCAGAACTCGGAGGTGCCGTACGTTCGGTGCTTGATCGGTCGGAACGAGAAGAAGTTCGACTACATCAACCGCGTTAACAAATGCTTCCGCTTTCGGTCTACGAGGGTACGTGGACACACTCTTCCCCTCTTGTTGCTATGCATCTCCTAGATAGATCTTGCGTGAGCGTAGGAATTTTTTTGAAATTACATGCTACGTTTCCCAACAGTGGCATCAGAGCCAGGTCTATGCGTAGATGATATGCACGAGTAGAACACAAAGAGTTGTGGGCGGTGATAGTCATACTGCTTACCACCAACGTCTTATTTTGATTCGGCGGTATTGTTGGATGAAGCGGCACGGACCAACCTTACATGACCACGTTCATGAGACCGGTTCCACCGACAGACATGCAACTAGTTTTGCATAAAGGTGGCTGGCGGGTGTCTGTTTCTCCAACTTTAGTTGAATCGAATTTGACTACGGCCGGTCCTTGTTGAAGGTTAAAACAACAAACTTGACGAAACACCGTTGTGGTTTTGATGCGTAGGTAAGAACGGTTCTTGCTAGAAGCCCGTAGCAGCCACGTAAAACTTGCAACAACAAAGTAGAGGACGTCTAACTTGTTTTTGCAGGGCATGTTGTGATGTGATATGGTCAAGACATGATGTGATATACGTTGTTGTATGAGATAATCATGTTTTGTAAAAGTTATCGGCAACTGGCACGAGCCTTATGGTTGTCGCTTTATTGTATGAAATGCAAACGCCATGTAATTGCTTTACTTTATCACTATACGTTAGCGATAGTTGTAGAAGCAATAGTTGGCGAGACGACCACGACACTACGATGAAGATCAAGGTGTCAAGCCGGTGACGATGGAGATCATGACGGTGCTTTGGAGATGGAGATCAAAGGCACAAGATGATGATGGCCATATCATGTCACATATTTTGATTGCATGTGATGTTTATCTTTTATGCATCTTATTTTGCTTAGTACGGCGGTAGCATTATAAGATGATCCCTTAACAAAATTTCAAGGTATAAGTGTTCTCCCCGAGTATGCACCGTTGCGACAGTTCGTCGTGCTGAGACACCACGTGATGATCGGGTGTGATAGGCTCTACGTTCACATACAACGGGTGCAAGACAGTTTTGCACATGCGAAATACTCGGGTTAAACTTGACGATCCTAGCATGTACAGACATGGCTTCGGGACACTGGAGACCGAAAGGTCGAACGTGAATCATAGAGTAGATATGATCAACATAGAGATGTTCACCATTGAAAACTACTCCATCTCACGTGATGATCGGACATGGTTTAGTTGATTTGGATCACGTGATCATTTAGATGACTCGAGGGATGTCTATCTAAGTGGGAGTTCTTAAGTAATATGATTAATTGAACTTAATTTATCATGAACTTAGTCCTGATAGTTTTTGCATATCTATGTTGTAGATCAATGGCCCGTGCTACCGTTCACTTGAATTTTAATGCGTTCCTAGAGAAAGCTAAGTTGAAAGATGATGGTAGCAACTACACGGACTGGGTCCGTAACTTGAGGATTATCCTCATTGCTGCACAGAAGAATTATGTCCTTGATGCACCGCTAGGTGAAAGGCCTGCTGCAGGAGCAGATGCTGATGTTATGAACGTCTGGCAAGCTCGATCTGATGACTACTCGATAGTTCAGTGTGCCATGCTTTACGGCTTTGAATCGGGACTTCAAAGACGTTTTGAACGTCATGGAGCATATGAGATGTTCCAAGAGTTGAAGTTAATATTTCAAGCAAATGCCCGAGTTGAGAGATATGAAGTCTCCAACAAGTTCTATAGCTGCAAGATGGAGGAGAACAGTTCTGTCAGTGAACACATACTCAGAATGTCTGGATATCATAATCACTTGACTCAGCTGGGAGTTAATCTTCCAGATGATAGTGTTATTGACAGAGTTCTTCAATCACTGCCACCAAGCTACAAAGGCTTCGTGATGAACTATAATATGCAAGGGATGGAGAAGACAATTCCCGAGCTCTTCGCAATGCTCAAAGCTGCGGAGGTAGAAATCAAGAAGGAGCATCAAGTGTTGATGGTTAACAAGACCACTAGTTTCAAGAAAAAGGGCAAGGGAAAGAAAGGGAACTTCAAGAAGAATGGCAAGCAAGTTGCCACTCCCGGGAAGAAGCCCAAGTCTGGACCTAAGCCTGAAACTGAGTGCTTCTACTGCAAAGGGACTGGTCACTGGAAGCGGAACTGCCCCAAGTATTTGGCGGATAAGAAGGATGGCAAAGTGAACAAAGGTATATTTGATATATATGTTATTGATGTGTACCTTACTAATGCTCGTAGTAGTGCTTGGGTATTTGATACCGGTTCGGTTGCTCATATTTGTAACTCGAAACAAGGGCTATGGATTAAACGAAGATTGGCTAAGGACGAGGTGACGATGCGCGTCGGGAATGGTTCTAAGGTCGATGTGATCGCCGTCGACACGCTACCTCTACACCTACCTTCGGGATTAGTTTTAGACCTAAATAATTGTTATTTGGTGCCAGCGTTGAGCATGAACATTATATCTGAATTTTGTTTAATGCGAGACGGTTATTCATTTAAATCAGAGAATAATGGTTGTTCTATTTATATGAGTAATATCTTTTATGGTCATGCACCCTTGAAGAGTGGTCTATTTTTGTTGAATCTCGATCGTCGTGATACACATATTCATAATATTGATGTCAAAAGATGTAAAGTTGATAATGATAGTGCAACATATTTGTGGCACTGCCGTTTAGGTCATATTGGTGTAAAACGCATGAAGAAACTCCATTCGGATGGACTTTTGGAATCACTTGATTATGAATCATTTGATGCTTGTGAACCATGCCTCATGGGCAAGATGACTAAGACTCCATTCTCCGGAACAATGGAGTGAGCCACTGACTTATTGGAAATAATACATACCGATGTATGCGGTCCGATGAGTGTTGAGGCTCGCGGCGGGTATCGTTATTTTCTGACCTTCACAGATGACTTGAGCAGATATGGGTATATCTACTTAATGAAACACAAGTCTGAAACATTTGAAAAGTTCAAAGAATTTCTGAGTGAAGTGAAGAATCATCGTAACAAGAAAATAAAGTTTCTACGATCTGATCGCGGAGGCGAATATTTGAGTTACGAGTTTGGCCTTCATTTAAAACAATGTGGAATAGTTTCACAACTCACGCCACCTGGAACACCACAGCGTAAAGGTGTGTCCGAACGTCGTAACCGTACTTTATTGGATATGGTGCGATCTATGATGTCTCTTACCGATTTACCACTATCGTTTTGGGGTTATGCATTAGAGACAACTGCATTCACGTTAAATAGAGCACCATCTAAATCCGTTGAGACGACACCGTATGAACTGTGGTTTGGCAAGAAACCTAAGCTGTCGTTTCTTAAAGTTTGGGGTTGCGATGCTTATGTGAAAAAGCTTCAGCCTGATAAGCTCGAACCCAAATCAGAGAAGTGCGTCTTCATAGGATACCCAAAAGAAACTGTTGGGTACACCTTTAATCACAGATCCGAAGGCAAGATCTTTGTTGCTAAGAATGGATCCTTTCTAGAGAAGGAGTTTCTCTCGAAAGAAGTGAGTGGGAGAAAAGTAGAACTTGATGAGGTAATTGTACCTTCTCTCAATTTGGAAAGTAGCTCATCAGAGAAATCTGTTCCCGTGATGCCTATACCAACTAGAGAGGAAGCTAATGATGATGATCATGAAGCTTCAGATCAAGTTACTACCGAACCTCGTAGGTCAACCAGAGCATGTTCCGCACCAGAGTGGTACGGTAATCCTGTTCTGGAAGTCATGTTACTAGACCATGACGAACCTACGAACTATGAAGAAGCGATGATGAGCCCAGATTCCGATAAATGGCTTGAGGCCATGAAATCTGAGATAGGATCTATGTATGAGAGCAAAGTATGGACTTTGGTTGACTTGCCCGATGATCGACGAGCCATAGAAAATAAATGGACCTTCAAGAAGAAGACTGACGTTGATGGTAATGTTACTGTCTACAAAGCTCGACTTGTCGCGAAAGGTTTTCGACAAGTTCAAGGAGTTGACTACGATGAGACTTTCTCACCCGTAGCGATGCTTAAGTCTGTCCGAATCATGTTAGCAATTGCTGCATTTTATGATTATGAGATCTGGCAAATGGACGTCAAAACTGCATTCCTTAATGGATTTCTTAAAGAAGAGTTGTATATGATGCAACCAGAAGGTTTTGTCGATCCTAAAGGTGCTAACAAAGTGTGCAAGCTCCAGCGATCCATTTGTGGACTGGTGCAAGCATCTCAGAGTTGGAATATACGCTTTGATGAGGTGATCAAAGCATATGGTTTTATACAGACATTTGGAGAAGCCTGTATTTACAAGAAAGTGAGTGGGAGCTCTGTAGCATTTCTAATATTATATGTGGATGACATATTGTTGATTGGAAATGATATAGAATTTCTGGATAGCATAAAAGGATACTTGAATAAAAGTTTTTCAATGAAAGACCTTGGTGAAGCTGCTTATATATTGGGCATCAAGATCTATAGGGATAGATCGAGACGCTTAATAGGACTTTTAGAAAGCACATACCTTGATAAAGTTTTGAAGAAGTTCAAAATGGATCAGTCAAAGAAAGGGTTCTTGCCTGTGTTGCAAGGTGTGAAGTTGAGTAAGACTCAATGCCCGACCACTGCAGAAGATAGAGAGAAAATGAAAGTCATTTCCTATGCTTCAGCCATAGGTTCTATCATGTATGCTATGCAGTGTACCAGACCTGATGTGTGTCTTGCCATAAGTTTGGCAGGGAGGTACCAAAGTAATCCAGGAGTGGATCACTGGACAGCGGTCAAGAACATCCTGAAGTACCTGAAAAGGACTAAGGATATGTTTCTCGTTTATGGAGGTGACATGAGTTCGTCGTAAATGGTTACGTCGATGCTAGTTTTGACACTGATCCGGATGGCTCTAAGTCACAAACCGGATACGTATTTATATTGAATGGTGGAGCTGTCAGTTGGTGCAGTTCCAAGTAAAGCATCGTGGCGGGATCTACGTGTGAAGCGAAATACATAGCTGCTTCGGAAGCAGCGAACGAAGGAGTCTGGATGAAGGAGTTCATATCCGATCTAGGTGTAATACCTAGTGCATCGGGTCCAATGAAAATCTTTTGTGACAATACTGGAGCAATTTCTTTGGCGAAGGAATCCAGATTTCACAAAAGAACCAAACACATCAAGAGACGCTTCAACTCCATCCATGATCAAGTCAAGGAGGGAGACATAGAGATTTGCAAAATACATACGGATCTGAATGTGGCAGGCCCATTGACTAAGCCTCTTCCACGAGCAAAACATGATCAGCACCAAGACTCCATGGGTGTTAGAATCATTACAATGTAATCTAGATTATTGACTCTAGTGCAAGTGGGAGACTGAAGGAAATATGCCCTAGAGGCAATAATAAAGTTGTTATTTATATTTCCTTATATCATGATAAATGTTTATTATTCATGCTAGAATTGTATTAACCGGAAACTTGATACATGTGTGGATACATAGACAAAAACACCGAGTCCCTAGTAAGCCTCTACAAGACTAGCTCGTTAATCAAAGATGATTAAGTTTCCTAACCATAGGCATGTGTTGTCATTTGATGAACGGGATCACATCATTAGGATAATGATGTGATGGACATGACCCATCCGTTAGCTTAGCATAATGATCGTTCAGTTTTATTGCTACTGCTTTCTTCATGTCAAATACATATTCCTTCGACTATGAGATTATGCAACTCCCGGATACCGGAGGAATGCCTTGTGTGCTATCAAACGTCACAACGTAACTGGGTGATTATAAAGATGCCCTACAGGTATCTCCGAAGGTGTCTGTTGGGTTGGCATAGATCGAGATTAGGATTTGTCACTCCGAGTAACGGAGAGGTATCTCTGGGCCCTCTCGGTAATACACATCATAAGAAGACTTGCAAGCAATGTGACTAATGAGTTAGTTACGGGATGATGTATTACAGAACGAGTAAAGAGACTTGCCGGTAACGAGATTGAACTAGGTATGAAGATACCGACGATCGAATCTCGGGCAAGTAACATACCGATGACAAAGGGAATAACGTATGTTGTCATTACGGTACGACCGATAAAGATCTTCGTTGAATATGTGGGAACCAATATGAGCATCCAGGTTCCGCTATTGGTTATTGACCGGAGCGGTGTCTCGGTCATGTCTACATAGTTCTCGAACCCGTAGGGTCCGCACGCTTAACGTTCGATGACGATTTTGTAATATATGAGTTATGTGATTGGTGACCGAATGTTGTTCGGAGTCCCGGATGAGATCGCGGACATGACGAGGAGTCTCGAAATGGTCGAGAGGTAAAGATTCATATATAGGACGATAGTATTCGGACACCGGAAGTGTTCCGGGGGTACCGGGTACATATCGGGTCACCGGAAAGGGGTTCCGGGCACCCCCGGCAAAGATATGGGCCTATTGGGCCAAGAGGGGAAACGCAGCGGCCAGCATGGGCTGTTGCGCCCCCCATGTAGGCCGAATAGGAAGGGGAAGGAAAGAGGGGAAGAGAGAAAGGAAGGGGAGGGATTCGGCCTCCCCCTTCCTTCTTTCCTCCCTCCTCCTTCCTTTCCCCTCCGGAAAATATGGTAAGGGGGGGGGGGCGAATTGGACTAGGCCCCCAAGTAGGATTCCTCCTACTTGGGGCGCCCCATGGCTGTCCCCCTCCCCCTCCCACCTATATATATGTGGGGACGGGGCGCCTAGAACACACACCAACAATTGTTAGCCGTGTGCGGCGCCCCCCTCCACAGTTTACGCCTCCGGTCATATTCACGTAGTGCTTAGGCGAAGCCCTACGCGGATCACTTCACCATCATCATCACCACGCCGTCGTGCTGACGGAACTCTCCCTCGACACTTTGCTGGATCAAGAGTTCGAGGGACGTCATCGAGCTGAACGTGTGCAGAACTCGGAGGTGCCGTGCGTTCGGTGCTTGATCGGTCGGAATGAGAAGAAGTTCGACTACATCAACCGCGTTAACAAACGCTTCCGCTTTCGGTCTACGAGGGTACGTGGACACACTCTTCCCCTCTCATTGCTATGCATCTCCTAGATAGATCTTGCGTGAGCGTAGATTTTTTTTTGAAATTGCATGCTACATTTCCCAACAGTTGGTCCTCGTGACGACCACTCCGGCCCGCCGCGGCAGCCTCGCTATGGATCGCGTGCCATCAAAACGTCTTCATGAGAGTTCCTCTCTCCAGACCCGATGGTTGACTTCGACAGTGAGATGCAGACTATGGACGATGGCTTGAATCAACTGGATGGTTATAGCGGTGGCGGTTGCGCCTCACATGTAGTTGTTGGGATCGCGGGAAGTGGTGGCGACAACACATGAGTTACTTCGATGATGGTCCTACTCGAGGAACTGGTCTCGAGCTCCAGGGTGAAATCCTAGGTCTGACACGAGTTGGTTATACCCGGCAATGAAGTTTTTACGACGTTACCTAGTTGAAGGCATTGCTCGGATATGCTCAGACTAGTCCTTCAGGGTGAAAACAAGAATCTAACCATGGGTGTTTGGATCCGGTGATGGCGGCACTTGAGTGTCGCTACCTTTGCTATTGAAGAAGCTCATCGTATGTGTGGTGTCATGAGGTGGTTGATGTGGATATGGTCATTGTTGTAGGTTGCCGATCGCATATCAGATCGCTTTGTTTTTCCCCGCCTTCAATAACTTTGTTCTTATATGACTTTGCTACTTGTGAGTGTGTTTTTTGTATGTATGTTGGTGTAGGATTTGTGCATTCTAGCTATGTAGAGGACGGATGTGTACTCATTGTGTTTGTATCCTCTTGACCCTCTATTTTGAGCCAATACAATTCACCCTTCGTCGAAAACAACATATTTCATCATAGCTAAGCCGAGATAACACCCTTCCATATGTTCACAACCACGAGTATTGCATTTAAGGAAGTTCACACCACCACAAGATACGTAATCTCAACGAGTTCTGAATTCACAAGCAACACAAGGACTTCAAATGCAAGGAGATCCAAATTTCCCTTCTCCGTCATGGAATATTGTAGCGTTTCTTACCAGAAAGTTTTTTTTTGCGGCCCTGACCAAAAAGATCTTGACTCGTGTTAAGACAATTGGGCCTTATTGTTGCTCTATTTGTTACTTGGATAATGATTTCCCTCATGATGCACGTATTTGTTGAACTAGCTGATATGCCCCGCATGTTGGCACATGAGTCAGGTTAAAACAAATGCACAAATAGGCATTTAAAAATAATTTAAATTAATAAAAAAAAACAAAAGCGATAGTGTTTCTGTGTTTGCATTTTTAAAACGATAAAACCTACAAAGTGAAGCATAAATTATATATTAACAAACATGATGTATAAAAAGAGAAAACCATTTAAAATAAACTTAACTTGACACCATTTTTAGCAAACAAAAAATGCGAAGCATGGACTATTTTGTTTTCAATCGTCCAACACATATACCGTCCATGACTATATAAAAACTAACGCGAAAAAGTTAACTTGTGACTGACATGCATGACTTGATGAGGTGTCCTAATTTGCATCGGTACATTAATGCCAAATTTTAAATTATGAGTACATGCATGACTTGAGGATGTCACACCATTTTGATCGGACGACTATCAATAATTGAGGTGATAAGGAAGCACATATGTGAAGAGATAATAGTGGGGGTTAGCTATTTAGATATAGAAGACTAACTTAAAAAAATTAACTTGTGAAACATGGATGGCTTGATTTCCTCATGGAAAAAAATGCATGCATGACTTGATGAGGTGGCATGATTTTTATTGATATATTAATGCAAAATAGTAACCTATAAGTACATGCATGACTTAAGGATGTCATACAATTTTGATGGTACAACTACCAGTAATTAAGGTGATGTGGAACCACACATATGGAGAGAAACCTAATAGTGGGGGATATCTATTTAGATATAGAAGATGCACTACAATGGTTGATGAATTGGTTTAGACAATCAACAAACCAAAGATAAATTTGAAAATAACAAGTGGAATGAAAATATTATGTATTGCCTATTCAAGAAGATATAGATCATCGTGTAGTCACGGTTCGACCCATAGACAGAGTCAAGCTACATGAACATGTTCCATTTAGGTATGGTGACATCTAAGATCCTTGAAAAAGGCTATCACAGCCCTAATGTGATGATGACAACCAATGGAGATAAGAGTTCATATATAATGCCTCGACAATATAGATGTGTTGTTCGCGTACTGTGACATTTAGGTACACATAATTGTATTTAAGTAGAATGAGTACTTTGTCCTATTTACCCAACGATGCCTCGACAGCTAACCCTAGATGGTGTTACTTTCATAGCCGATTTGTTGACTGAAAACCAAATGTGGTTCAACAAATCAACCGACTATTTTCGTCTTTTGCACTCGGTCATCAAGTACTTAAGCATATGAAAGAGAAGAATTATCATGTACCCCCTCTGTTTCAAAACACATAACATGATTTTAGTTCAAATTTGAACTAAAACCACAACAAGTATTTTGGAACAGAGGGAGTACTAAACAAAAGATAGCCACTTGAATGTTGAAATTATTTGCAAAATACTTGAAATGAGAAGACAAGGTTGAAGAGGAGGTACAGTCCTTAAAGTTAACACTTCAATACATACTACCCGACTTATGGAGGGAATGCTCTTTCTGGAAGTACAATTCTTGTATCACCGACACTAGCTTATCTACATGCCGTTCGTATGCAATATTTTGTAAACACGAGCATGTCATATTGGAATCTCTAGGGAGTAGTAATGTATTTCCTTTATTATACTTGAGTGCCAACTCCACTGTGGGGTATTTTTTCGTGAATTATTCATTGGTGTACTCATTATCATTGAATTTTCCTTAGCCGAGCGTCTTGATTTTAATCTTGATCTTCACCAATGGGGCAGAGGTAGTAATTCAAGCTTGGAGGGGAACTCGGTACAACCTTTGGACCATCCTATTGTGATTTGAAGCGCCACTGCTAGCTTGGGTGACTCTTGAGAAGGTGGGTTGGAATGCAACTCAGACGACACTTCCAGATGGAGATGGGGTGAGAAGAGCGACTTAGATGCCAGAATTCGTAACGGTACCTCAATTGGTATGAATACCATATCTATAAAATATAGTATGATGTATCCACATGCAAGTACAGTTTCTTCTAAAGTTTCGACCTAGGTCGTGCGAGGAAGGGACTCGAGCGCTTATAAGGATGTTATTGTATGTACTCTGAGTTGCAAACTGACTTAAGAGATATGTTCTCTTAGTTCGTTAAGATTTGGATGACATACTAGATTGATCCTGACTGGGAGGCCAAGCAATGCCACGTATACAAAAACTTGGAAGCCAGAACAACCTAGTCTGGAGCCACAAAAAACAAGCTCTAGCCAATCTAAGGTTTAGTCTTTTGGCCACAAACACATCGGGAAATTGTGTCCACATTATAAGAAAAGCATATCAACGCATGTCATAGGGATTTACGGGCATAGGGGGTCTGAACCTGTGTAAATCGTCCTAGTCATCACATTAGTCTCGTCCGAGCTCGTCAGTGAGATGCTCGCATTGCCTCATCCCCTTATTTTTTGACTATGTATACTCCTATATACACTATCAATGTATTTCGTAAATCGCCAGCTCTCACTAGCCGTTGGGTGATATGATGTTCTCGTCAAGACAACATGACCACAAAACTTCGACGTTTTCTCCGAAACAAATCTCCCTCTTGGAGATGCCTCCTAATAATTCTCTAGTGCGGGGTTATATAACATTCATGGACTCTCGGCCAAAAGCCTCTATGTGACGCTCCGACTTAATCATGCACTAATCATACATGTAAATGCACACGATCAAGATCAGAGACTCACAGAAAGATGAGGAAGAGATGAGGGAGAAGAGACGAGGAAGAAGAGATGAGGGAGAGATGGGCTAGGCTGCCACTGTAGCAGTTGGGCCTAAGTGCACAGTAGTTACTTTTTCTTTTTTGTTTGTTTTCTTTTCTGTCAATTGAATCAGCTATTGTTTTTCATTTATTTAAAATAGCAAATGAATTTCGTTTGAGTTGAAACTTGGCACATAAATCCAGTACAACATTTCAAGACCACACACAAGGTTTCCCATCATGTGGAAATGTATAGATATTTGTTTAATTTGAAAAGGCCAAAATAATTGCTGCTGGACCATTTATTAATTTCCTAGGAATTTATCTGTGAGTCAAATGATGTTGATTTCTACATGATAATTCATTAGTGAATATTTCCCACCCAACGAACATTTTTATTTTGCTGTTTGAAAAGAAAATATTATTTTTACTTTATTTTAAATTTGAGTTTGACTTGAATTTTGACCAAGTGACAATTTGCTTAGCAAAAAGGTGATGACATGGCACCATTAGGGGGAGATTACTATAGCCTGATTATCGGGGTGTTACACTCTATAACGCTGAGCAGGCCAACCCTGGCGACCACGACTAGAGAGGGAGGCGACCATGACTAGAGAGGGACTAGGAGCTCGGGATGTCGTAGTGCTTGGTGCATGGTTGTTGACAATCTTTACTTTGACAACATTACGACAATCTCCACCATATGAGATGGTTCATGCTCCAAGGTACCCTCTTTGTGAGCGATTATTGGTCTATTACGTGACCAAAGGAGCCACTCGAAGCATTGCTTTCCGAGCAGGGCCAAGGATGACATCGTCCCACTGCCTCTTCTCCCTGGTACATGTTCATGGCCGACAAAGCAATCTCCAAGACCTACGCCAACTAGAGATATCGAAATAATGGGTTGCTCTCCAAGGTTGGTAAGCCCTCAAGAGTAACACATCGAGGTGACAGCAACATGGTGAAATGTCGTTATGCTAAAAAATATTTTGTAATCTATTATGAAAAACATCTATAAAAGCAAAGAAAAATAGTTAGCGAAACAAAAAAACAGGTTTTGAAAAGTCAGATTATCATTATTCACCTCAGTGGCAAACACAACCTTATTTATTGATATCTATGAATATATTAGTTAGATGATAGCATTTTTATCAGTGACTAAATATATTACTAAAACTACAACATACCCTCCTAATTAACTAACTTTCATGGTTTCATCGAACACGTGCACTCAACACAACTGTAATTATGTTGAATAATGAATACAAAACTCTTGGGTCTAAATGAACTAATGTTGACGCCCCGCAACTATTGTAAGCAAGTCTTCCTTCAGTTTGTATCGTGATCCATGTTTTCTCTTAGAAGCATGCATCCATGAGACAACAACAACAACATGCTGCAAGACTGGACATGAGAACATATAGCAGAAGTCAGGAATCAACTATCATAACAACAATATACTATAGCATATGCAACGAACCGACGAACCAAAGTGCAAAAAAATGTTAACAAAAATGAAAAATCAAGAGGACGAATGTTCAAATTATTGTCTCAGCAAGTTTTCTTGTCTGTGATAACCGATGTGTATGGAAAGGCATAAAAGAAAAGGTAAATTAGAAGGTGTACACAGGGGGAAAGTTTAGTTGCTATGCAAACACATACACGGACAACAGATGATGACATCAACCCACTAATTCTTGGTTTGATGATTGTTACAATAAAGTTTTGTAGCTGAAACCCTCTGCTAGTTCCACAATCTAATTTTCAGTGTTGCCTTTATATCGACAATGACTTCAAAGCTATATTTCACTTCAGTATGTATCAAAAAACTTTTTCCGAACACGTTTGTTAGCACGCAATGAGGAACTAGTTACCTATTTTGTAACAACTTTCCATATAGTTTTACTACTATGGTGGCATCTACTTCAAAACAAACTAATGAGTACATCCTCAACATGATGGTCTAGGCAGGTTGGTATGCACATCACCATCGCAGTGATACTACACCTATTTACAATTTTGATCAATGTGTATGTTAATACATATAATAACATGTTAAAGGAGTAGTTGCCATGTCACTTCATCGCACCAACAAGGTGATAATTAATACTAAAACATGATAATTACATCACATAGTAAGTTTCCAGCGAAGGGCATGGCAAATGTGTTGTTGTCATGGTAACTACACACAACATCAATGTTAGTACCATCTCTTGTAAGTGCATCACCATCGTGGTGATAACTAATACAACATCACCAGTGTCATCACTATGGTGGTGGTAATTTATTTCTACAAACGAGTAACTAGCTGATAGTGTTTGTGTCATAGCGCATCCTTATAACTTTGCACTTCCACTTTCACACTTGTGTCGAAGACTCGTGATCAGTGTCATAAACTAAGCAAGTAAGCTGAATGACAATGCTTTAATATAAAAAAAGAGTGGCAACTTCATAAATCACCGGGTGATAACTTTTTACGATGAAAACAATATTCTCAAAACATAGATATATTATTTTTTTCAAAAAAAAAACATAGATATATGATATCTAGTTTTGAATGTCTCATTGAAACAGAGCCAAATATGAAGACACATCACCGGTGCACAATTTATGAGTTGGATTTTTAGAAATAGTATTTAATATAGTGCAATGCTTCCTCTATTGTTACTCAATAGAGGAAGCATTGCACCATATGACAATTGCACGCATGGTCGGGCAGTTAGTCGATCCTAAGATGCACAACAGTTATTCATACATCACTCCCTTCGTTCCATTTTTATTTCACATATGAGTTTTGTCTTTAACGTTCATTTTTTTCTTTTTGTGGATATTGTCTTCAACCTTCATGATACCATATCAATATTGTTAGATCCATCATGGGGTATATTTTCATATTAGATGTTGATATTTTTAACATAAATTTGGTCGAATTTTATAAAGTTTGACTCAACCCAAAACTAATATCCAGAGTAAAAAAAAGAAAGACGTACTCCCTCTGCTCACAAATATAAGATGTTTTAGCTCTTTTTTTTCTGAATCGGATGTACATAGACATGTTCTAGTGTGTTTATTCACAATATCAGTTTGTACATAGCTGGTACATAGTCTATATTGAAATATTCAAAACATCTCATGTTCGTCAATGGAGTGAGTATTTGGCTAATTTCTAGTAATTATGTATGTTGGTCGGGGGGCAGTGTTGGCTAATTAATGGCGTCTTAGTTCGTCATCCCGCGTACACGTATGGTCTGCATAGGACAGACCCTCATGACCCCGTTTTCCCGGTACCTCGTGCCCATCCATTTACCATTTCTGTTCTGACGTTTCCTGACAGCTGAGACCACACAATCACCATCTGAATTCTTGTAGTCGCAGTTTTGAAGCTGTCAACCAATGACGAGGTGAGGTGAGGTGAGGTGAGGTTGCGGGTACGTACCATCCCTGGGCGAAGGACGGGCCCTCGTGCCGTTGCGGCGGGGGCGGGGGAGGCTGCGCGTACGGCGGGTACGGCTGCGGCGGCGGGTACCCGTAGGGCTGCGCGTACGGGTGCGCCGGGTACGCCATCGGCGGCGGGTACGGCTGGCCTGGCGGCGGCGGGTACGGCTGGCCGGGCGGCAGTGGCGCGTACTGCTCGCGGTTCTGCTGCTGCTGCGGCGACGGCGGGTACTGCTGGTTCGGCGGAGGAGGGTACGGCTGGTTCGGCGGCGACGGAGGGTACGGCTGGCCCTGCGGCGACGGCGGGTACGGCTGGCCCGGCGGCGGCGGGTACGGCTGGTGCTGGTGCTGGCTCTCCTCGACGCCGGTCTTGGCGTACGGGTCCATCGGGTACCCTGATCCGCGACCACGTTTACATGTGTCAATGTCAGTGCGAATACAAGAATCATCATCACAATTTTAAAACGCAAAATGCTGCAGAAAAACGTAGTATAACCGATTTCGTGCAAACTGTCGGTCGGCAACAGTTCGTTCTTCTTTGGAATTAACAATGCAATGTCAACGAGATTTAGTCCGCGTGATTTTGATAGAATAAAGAACAGATCGGAGCATGCATTCACGACGGACCGTTGAAACGGGTAAAATTTAACGGGCTCTGACGAACACAATTGAAAACTAGGATGATGATGATGGTGATGATTAGCACGTCTCACCTTGCGGGGGAGGGGCGCCGACAGGGGCATGCGGGTTGTAGTAGCTCATCGGCGACGACGAAGAAGAAGAACTAGTATTGTTTTTTGATCAAGAAGTGAAGAAAACGAAAGGAAATTGTGGCGCTTGATCCGGAAGAGGGGAGGCTGCCGGTTGTTGAGGGAGACGAGCAGACGAGACCGATCTAGAGGGCGGATTAAGGGAGCTAAGCAAGTGATGTGATGCTACTCACCTATTCTAGGAAGCATGCACTCGCATGCTAGACGAGAGACATCCAAATGGTTTTACATGCAGACGAAGAGCACCATGCACGGCCGTTGTTTCATCTGATAGGCTATAACATCATCAGCCAACCAAATTGGTCTTTTGCCGTTTCAATCGAATTAGGTACGTGGCCCCCCGACGACGAGGTCATCTCTCTCCTGTCCGGCCTAGCGGCAATGCCGGGAGCATTATTAGTTTGAGACGAACGACCGGAGAATGCATGCAGCCTTGCACTGACGACGAGTTACATGACACCATAATGCC
Source organism: Thinopyrum elongatum (assembly GCA_011799875.1). Classification (NCBI taxonomy): domain Eukaryota; kingdom Viridiplantae; phylum Streptophyta; class Magnoliopsida; order Poales; family Poaceae; genus Thinopyrum; species Thinopyrum elongatum. Next base: position 498,654,528 of record CM022300.1, read on the forward strand.
CAGGGGAGAACAAAACGAAACGATTCCAGCCGCGAAGAGGCAGGCCATAGCACCAGTGCTACTAGTTCCGATCAGTCCATCAGGTTAACGAGGCCAACGAATCTTTCGGCGCATCACGTGCCCCTGTACGTACAGCGAATGCTGCGCCAGGAATTTTGCCCTCCGGGAGCTATCTATGCAGGCACTTTTCGTGTCGACTTCTCTTGTCTCGGAAGCTAGGCTACCGAGCTAGTACTACACGCCTGCTGCAGTGCAGCGTCGCCCACATGGATCACGGGTAGATACTACTGCCAGCTGCAGTGCATGGGCATGGCGATCACGTCGCCGGTCAAGTTCGGTCAGGTCAGGTCAGGTCAGGTCGGGTCAGTCCCCAACCCATCTCCCACACGCATCCATCTGCCCATCCATGCATCGCCTGAAACACTGCCGAATCCCTCCCTGGCTTTGTCACGGAGCTGAGCCGATCAGTCCGGAGACCAGGCAGGCAGAGGAAACCGGGGCTTTCCCCTGCGGAGCGAGGGATGCTATCAGAGATCGCCGTGCACGTGTTCGATGATAGTCTCTGCTACACGTGCATGATGGCTGCTCACCGCTTGGCCCGGCCGCTGTTCAGATGCCCAAACGAGCAGGCCTCTGACTGGAGATCGGTCGATGAATTGAGCATCCCGATCTTTCTCTCGATCAAAAGAGATTGAGCCTCCCGATACGTAATAATGTGGGAGGCTCGCCGCCCGGGACGCTCGACCCACGGCTCGAGCAGTTTGATCGCGTGGTCATTTTAGTTCTCGAGGACTAGCCAAAAGCCCATATCATCCGTCACGGTAGAGCAAGTGCAATAAGAAATAAATTAGTATATTCTTGCTTAGTTGAAGGAAAATAAAAAGGAGAGAGGGTAAGCGGGCTCTTGACGGAGAGCCAGCTCTAGCACGTGCTTCTAGGCACTTTGTGAGAGTGAAAGATGGGCCATATAATAAAAATTAGTACGCTCTTCTAATTAACTATTGTACATATTAGCTATAAAATGGGCTATAGATGACATGGCAATGACTTATATCCAGCAGTTGGCTATACTATTAATCATGCTCTTACACTCTTTTACAACCAGTGGCCCGTACTTGCACAGTTACTACTACTACCACTAGGCATTTGGAGCCATAGCTACGCAACACGGCCCCCAGCTGGTACATTTTACACATACATACACACACACAGAGACGGAGCCGTGCGTCTGATCCGGCCGTGTACTCCGCTCAGTCTCGCCCTTCCGCGATGCTCTGCAAGGCCGGCCGCCACTGCCGGCCGAGCCGCCTGCCGAGCGCCACGCCGGGCGGCAGCAGCGACTCCAGGTCGCAGTCGTCGTCGTCGTCGTCGAGGCCGGGCTCGGACGCCGCGACGCCATTGTTGTCGTCTGTTCCTGGCTTCGGCACGGGGCCGGAGGCCGGTCCAGCCGCGGCCTCCTCCTCCTCCACCACCGACTGGCGCATGATCTGGAATAAGAGAAAAAGCGCAGGGTTGGTGACACGGCCGTTTCGTTGCATTAACTAGTTTGGACAGCGATGACGAGGACTGGCAGTTCAATTCGACGAAGATATTGGTACGAGCTGCGATGGATCGGTCCATCATCTCCGTCGATGGCGACCGAACGGATCACGAAAGATTTGGGGGCGAGGCGGTGGTTGCAATGCATGCGCGAGTGAATAGGCTGGGAGTAGGAGATGCGAACGCACCTTTGCGAGCGACCGGTCGGATTCCTCGCGCACGACGCCGGCGTCGGCGCCGCCGCCGCCGCTGCTGCCACGCCGGCGCCTGGGCTTGGCCGGCTTCGTCGCCGGCACCTCCTCCTTGGCCTTGACCATGACGCGGCTGAGCTTGACGTGCCGCTTCGTCGCGAACTCCTTCAGCACCTCTGCTTGATCGTGGCACAACACCAATCAATGGAGAAGATCTCGTTAGTTACTCCTCGGTGGGGATAGAATAGGCAAGACGATACTAGCAAATAATGGAGTACGGTGACACCTAGAGCGCCAACTCGGCCCAGAAAGTTATTACGGGTAAAGCTCCACTTAATCCGCCGCTCTAGTAGTCAAAAAACGGCATTTAATCGGACGGCGAGAGGCAGGAATCGCCCGTCGCAATCGAAGGTACACGCGCAACAAGTTAACGCCGGAAAACATTTTCGGTGCGGCGTCTCAACGCAAGCGATCGGAGGGGGCGGCGGGAGCTTGGAGGCGGTAGACGCGACGTACCTTCGAAGCTGACGAGGCGGTAGACGCGGCCGAGCAGGAGCGTGTCGTCGGGGCGGAGCAGCTTGAGGTGCTTCACGGGAGCGGCCGCGCCGGCCCCCTCGGAGGCGGTGGGCGGGGCGGTGATCACGGCGGCGACGTAGTGGCCCGGGTTGGCGGCCATGACCTCCCCGGCCGGGAGCGACCAGTAGGCCAGCTCCGTGCGGCCGCTGGCCGGGTGCTGGATCACCGCCGCCGCCGCGTCGGCCGCCTGGCAGTTGCCCATGTCTGCACACGCCGGCGCGCACGCGCGTTTGTTCTCTTTGTGCGTTTGAGAGGCGAGGGGAGAGGGGGGTCGGGGTGGGCAAGTGACCGTCGCAGGTGGCAGTGGCGACCGTTTTATAAGGCGGTTCTGTGCCCGGCTGGTGCCGTCGATGCCGATGCAGGTCTCGGATGTTTACAAGGAAAGGAGAGAGATGCGTACGTGCGGCCGGCTATGTGTGACCGAAGTTAATTATTGGAAGGAGTATTTCTCTCCCACCCAGCGGGTCGACGCCTAACTCGACCGGGCCGGTGTGCCGAATTTATATACAATCCACGTTACTTGACCGTGCACGCATTAAGCGATCGAGGCCGGCGAATCCCCCGTTGCGTTGCCCTTTTTGAGCTGTCGCGTGCGTGCGGTGGCCGGGTGCGGCTCGACCGGTCGAGGGGTGTGGTGGCACGAATGAGACAAACCGGGGAGAGTGCCAAAACACTACGGACTAGTGGGGAGATGTTGAGCGTGTTTGGTAGTCTACCAAAATGTGGCAAGCGTACAAAAATGATGAGAAATTGTCTCTAAAGTTAATTGCGAGAACAATGAATCTATGACATGTATATGCATATGTATAGATAGAAGGGGGACTGCTAGAAAAGTGTGGAATGAGGATCGGCCGGCAGAGGATGTAGTGCCATTAAGGAGACAAGGGTTAAAGGGAAATCTTGGAGCATGTCTGGTTCGCAACCAAAAATGTTACAAGCGTTCCTAAAAGAATGTTACAAGCGTAAGAAAATGAAAATACGAAGACAATTTGGTTTTGGACCGGTTATGAGACTTAAGGGACTAAATGTCACGTAAAAAACTTGAGGGTGCTAGAGGTAGACTTTCAGAAAACCCGAGGGATAAAAAATATACTTTTTTCTAAAGCAAATAATGGACATGAACAGTTACCATGTTTATTATGAACCAAACAATGACAGGAATGATTTGAAATCTGGGGCTCCGCTGAGCCCGGGTTTTCGAAAGAAGGGAAATCGAATTCTTTATATAGAAGTCTCAAATAATTTGGTAAAACACCTAAATTTTTTGTAAAAAAAATCCACATCTATGTATATGTGTAAATCTCATTAGGACATACTCTCTCGGCCCCGAATTAATTGTCTTAGATTTGTCTAGATCCGTATCTAGACAAGTTTTAGTGTTAGGTACATCCGCATCTATACGAATCTAAGACAACTAATTTAGGACGGAGGTAATACTTTACCATGGGAGCTACGCAGAGAAATTTGTGGTTTGTAATAGCAAAATTGTGTTTACTGTTTGCTACTTTCAAACCTACGTATTTGTCTTTTTGTATATGCACGTATAGAAACATGTTTTAAATTAAAATGTATAGGCACGTAGATCATATCTTTATGTACATGTTTTTATTTTTTGAAAATTTGTAACATTTCTCTCATCACTATTCCATTTGCATGAGTGTTGGAGTGTAATTGGACGGTTTTTAGCTATGCCATCAAAATAGTTGTTCTCAGTCGCTTCAGAAAGAGCGAACCAAACAACTGAAGATGCCTCTCGTTCGTATGAAACCCTTTGTTTGTAATGTTTGCATACATCCTTGACTCCTCTAATACTGTAGAAGATATGGGACATGTATAGGTATGATATATTTATGAGAATAAATATATATTGTGTTTTTCTAGGTCGAATTTGGAGATTACTAATGTCGAAGTCGAAGCTTTGAGTTGTGTGATGCCACCACGTTAGAATTCATGGAGGGTTTGAGAAAGTCAAGATTTGAACCAATATCTAGCACTATGTGTGGTCACTTTCCGATACACATTTAACCAGCAACAAAACCTATAAAATTTGTCTCCACAAATCAACGGTCACTTCACCATGAAGAAGCACACAAGATTATGCACGTGTTGCACGCGTGCAAGCTCATGTGAGTAACACCCATGTGTAATAGCCACTGTGATCAACTGCTAATAATGCCAAGTCATATCATTTGCAGTGCTTAAACATAGTGGTTAACCAAGCAATTCAAACTCCATTATGAAAATCAACTCAATTTCAAAAGTGCAAAATAAATTTGCTCAAACGCTGTTGCAAAAGTGTTCACTAAATAGCAAATATTCCAGAAGCACTCATAAAAATATGACCAATGATACTTGGATTGGTTAAATGACTCAAACCACATGAAACAGTATCAAAACAGAATTATTTAATCTAATTAAATTCATTTCAAATTCAAATGAAACCCAAATCTGCTCAAACAAGTTTTTGGTGACAAAGAATATTGCATTGTAATATTTGGGCCTAGTCTCATATTTTACAAAAAGTGCAAAAGTGTCCTAACTAATACAAAACAGAAAATAAATAAAGAAAATTGAAAACCGAAATAAGAAAAATAAAACGAGACACTGTGCACTGGGCCTAAGTGCACAGTGCCCCGACTACCAGCCCATCCAGCCCAGCTGGCCCATCCCCTCTTTCTCTCCCCTGCGTGTCGGCCGCGCCATGGCCGCGCGCGCGCGCCAGCCGGGCGTCGACACGGCGACGGCCACGACGGCCACCGACAGCCGAGGGGGATAAGGCCGCGCCCGAGCCATTCCCCCTGGCCGCCTCGCCTCACTCCCTCACCTTCTCTCTCGCTCGCCCCGCCCCTCCTTTCCTCTCAGATCCGCCGGCCGAGCGCAGACGCCGCCGCGCGACGTTCCTAGCCGCGGCCACCGTCGCTTCCACGTAGCCTCCCCGAGTCCAACAGCTCCGCCGTCGACTGCAGCGTCGAGTGGTGCCACTTGGCGGAGCCAGGATCCTCTACACCGAGCGCGTCAACCTCGTCTTCAACCTCGGTCGCCGGCGATCCACTTCTTCCCCGGCGGCGTCCTGCTGCTACTAACCTTCCGCCGGGCCACCGTGTGCCTCCGCTGTGAGCTCCTCTTCCTTCTCCATCTCTCTGTTCTCTCTCGTGCGCCTCCTAGCTACCTCCTCCACCGTGGCCGAACGCGACGCCGTGCGAGCTCGTCGCCGGCGTGCCTCCGGTGTCCAAAAGGACACGGGTCCGTGTCCACCATCTTCGCACGCGCGCGTAGAGCACGCCTGCCCCATTAGCTCGAGTCGTAGCACGCTATTTTGCCGTTTCCACCATCGCCCGAAGCCGCGCCGCCGCTGACCTCGTCGCCGGCGTCGAATCAGGCCGAGCCCGGCTGCGCCACCACCGCCAATCGACGCGGCTCGATCGACTCGTTCGAACGCGCCCTCGCGCGCGCAAAATGGTCGCCCTTAGGCGAAATCCGACGAGGCCCGAGGCCCTCCGCCGCGTTTTGGCGTCGCCGCCGGTCACCGCCGACGTGGCACACCTGGGGCCACCCCTGGGTCACTGCTAGTGGCCCCCCTGGCCCCAGTTGACCACGTTGACCATGGTCAACTGTGCTGACTGGGCGCCCAGTGCCACCGACATGCGGGCCCCATCGCATTATAATTAACTAAAAATGTTTTTATAATTAAAAGATAATTAGTTTAGTTAATAAGTTACTGACAGGTGGGGCCAGCTGCTAATTAACCCTCTGATTAGTTTTAACTAAAGTCTATTTAGTCACAGAGACTGACATGTGGGTTCCACTGGACCCACAGGTCAGATTTGACCAGGTCAGCATCTCTGTTGACTGCTGACATCATCTCTCAGTCAAGCTGACGTCATATTTTATTTTCTGTTAAATAAAATAATTTCAGAAAATCATTTATACTTCGAAAATTCGTAACTTTTAAACCGTAGCTCGGATTGAAAAACTTAAAACATGAAACTTGCTCAGAGCGACGAGACGAATTTGATCGTGCGTTCTGTTTCTTTGTCGGAACCCCCTACGTAGAAGAACTCATAATTCCGAACCCGATTCCGATAGATGAATAGTGCATAGTCACCGGTAAATAAATCCCACCTTAATCCTAAAATAACTAAAAATGACTTAGACATACTTTAGGCAACCCTGCACTGCATCATAGTCGTAGCATGCCCTGTATTGCATCCTTGATGTGTATTTACTTGTTTCCTCCCCCCTCTTCTCTCCCGGTAGACCCCGACGTCGACGTAGCTCCCGAGGTCGACGCTGCTCAGGAGCCCGACGACACAGTTGACGACCTTGCCCTTGCCGTCGAGCAGACAGGCAAGCACCCTCATTTTGAGCATTCCGATATCGCCCACTCTCTTCCCTCTTATGCTTGCATTAGAAGATACTGCTGCTACTGTTATCCTACTTCTGTTGCATAGTCTGTTTATTGTAGCCTACTATTGATACCTGCCTGCTATCCTAAACTGTTTAGTATAGGATGGATAGAGCCCTATCAGAGACCCACTTGTCCCGACTGCCCCGCTGGACTCTCAGAAGACCCGAGCAACGGGATCGAAGATCAGACCCTGGCACAGCACGTCACTTCCCCCTTAAAATTGCTCGACACTACTGGGTTACTATCAAGTGCCGAGGGTGATACCTCGTCAGCACTTCTGATGATAACCTTGTAGGTTAGTTAATCGGTCGTGGTAAGCGAGGGTGATTCCTCCTACACCACCCCTGATACCGACGCCGTCATGCAACACCTCAATTGTGGACCTCGAGGGTGATTCCTCCCTCGTTCACCTTGATGATAGCATCGAGTGGGATTCCATCGGGGGTGATTCCTCAGGGTTCCCCCTTGGTGTCAGACACACGGAGACTTTGGTTACTATGACTGAACACTGAACCATGATACTAAAGACGGGTCGGCCCTGAGGGGTACCCGCGCGAGCATGAATGCGAAGTGATGTGGAGTCGGGTTGACCTGAGAGGTGCCCGCGAGATAACTACGAGGCGTGGCCGGGCATTCTTAGCCCTTGCCGTAAGTCCTCGAGACGGGGCGACGGGGTCACATCGATCGTGAGTCTCTGCTCGTTACCGCGCGCTCCTAAACCACTAAACGGTTTGGATATTTGATCCGAGGGGCCTCTGGCCTGATAGCACTAACCATCATGTGGGCATAGTATGGGCGTTCTGCGTCGTATACTTCAGCCGGAGCTTAATGGACGTCAGCGACTGAGCGGCGCACGCTGAGTTGGACTGGTTACGCAACTGCGCTTGTATTAAGGGGTTGCTAGGTCTGCTCTCAGCCGCGTTCGCAACGTGCAGGAGTTCCCGGGGCGATGGCCCAAGACCCCTGGGGGCATAGGTTTAGTCCGGCGTGCTGACCTCTCTGTTAGGTATTTGGTCGGGTTGCGGCGTATCATTTGGCCGAGGCCGGGCATGACCCAGTAAAGTGTGTCCGGCCGGAGTTAATCGAGCGTGGTGGGTAAGTTGGTGCACCCCTGCAGGGAAGAACTAAACTATCGATAGCCTATCCTACGGTAACGCACACTCGGAATTGTATCCCGATCGGTACAACTAGAACTGAGATGAGAACTGGATAGTACGGCTCTGGGATTGCTTTCTCGCAGGGAGTCGAGAAAGGATCTCTGGCCGAGGTTGATGATACTAGAACTACTTTACATTATGTTTCTGCACTCTTCTTATGCTGCAAGACTGTTGAAGATGCTGAAGATGCTAGTCTTCGATAGGACTAGGCTTTCCCCCTCTATTCTGGCATTTCTGCAGCCCAGTCCACATATACAGCCCTTCTTTGAAAATGTTGCATATGTAGTGTAGATCCTCACTTGCTGAGTACTTCGGATGAGTACTCACGTTTGCTTTATTTTCTTTTTCTCCCCATATCCACTTGTCGCATCCAGATGACGGAGCCCCTAAGGTAGCTGCCCCCATCGACGACTACGGCTACTACTACTACCCTCCCGGCGAGTACTACTACGAGGAGCCGACCGACGACCAGGAGTAGGATTCGGAGGGTCCTAGGCAGGAGGCCTACGCCTTTCGATCATAGAGTTTTATTTTGCCCCGCCTTTCTTAAGGCTTATCTCTATTTCTGTAATATATCTGTACCCAGATATCTGATACTTCCGCTGACACTTGTATGCCATCGAGCTATGTATTCGAGCTCTCGAGGCCCTGGCTTGTAATATAAAGCTTGTATGACTTTATTTATGTTTTAGAGTTGTGTTGCGATATCTTCAAGTGAGTCCTTAGGCTTGATCGTGTGCATTTGCGTGTATGGTTAGTGTATGATTAAGCCGGGGTCGTCACAGGTTCGTATCAGAGCCGACTGCCTCTAGGAATCCCCCTATCCAATTCCTTGGCCGAAGTTGAGTCTAGTGGTCGAAACTATTTTACTAACTTGGCTGTGTGGCTTAAGGGCCCACGTCGCCAACTGGGTGGTATTAGGATCTTTTATTCCCCGACCTTTACTCCGGGACTCTGATCTCTCTTCTATTCAGGTTTAATAAATTTACTAACACCGACACTTAGGATCTTGTAAATTCCATCCATCCGGAGAGCTAGATTCAGTGCGATTTTCCTCTCTTTGATCTGATTAGTCTGATAATCATTTTCCTTTCCATTGTTTTGTTTAACCTTTCAATTCGAGATCTTCTATATTTCTCGCCGTCGAATGACACTCCTGAATCTTCTCTGTTTCAAATGGACCGTCTGTTTCCCCCATGCCCTACGACGCAGCTTGTGCTTCGCATCTGGGCTCGAGACGTCCCTGGGTTTCCAGCTGTTCTGATCGCTCTCTTGATCAGGCTGGGATACCGCTGGTGCCCCGAGTACATGGTCTACGAGGTTTACCGCGAGTTCAACCAGGAGCAGTACTATGCTGATGTTCGCATCTATGATCAGCAGAACGATTCAGACACGGAGCTGTACCTTTTCCATGGTATCGGCGTGATGATTGAGATGGCAGTCCATGATGCCGCCTACTCTGCTATCGCACGTCTCCGAGGAGAGCACACTGCTAGCTTGGATGACTCTGAGTTTCGATACATTCCGTATGCCCCTACTGGAGATGCTACTGGATACTACATAGCTACCTATGCCCTGTACGACCCTCGTCGCTACGATCCGCGAGTTCTGATTCAGTGTACTCAGGATCTGGATCGCACTGTTCGGGCTCTGGCTGTCAAGTTGTTTGCCACTCGAGTACGACTCTACGAGGCTATGACGCAGTTGCTACCAGCTGTTCGTGCAGGGATACATCCGGAGCATATCCTTTACCCACGCAGGACCGAGATGCCACCAGGGATCGATTGGCCTGCCGTGGGAGGTCACACGCCTGCACGTGGACCTCTTCTTTCAACTCGAGACCGGGTTCTGCATCAGAGTGCACATGGAGCGCAGGATCCTTCTGCGACGAATGTCCGTCGTCCGCACTTGCAGCTACCCTGTTTCAGTGGTTTTCTCCGACGTTGATGTAGTCTTTGCTATGTCTCGTTGTGTACTTCCTTACCGCGTGCCTGCGCGCCGCCTAGCATGTCTAGCTTTTAAATTTGCGCCGTTATGCTGCCCAAATGTAACCGACTCTGTATGGATCTGTATGACTTAATGACTACTATTAAGCATCTGTTCTACTACTTAAATTCCATCGTGTTACATCATGCTTGTTTCTAAACACTCGTCGTGGCTTCTGCTAAACTACCCCCGTTGATTTAGCAGGATGGCTGATAACAATCCACCACCGCCGCCACCGCCTGATTATATGGCAGCTATGATGCAACAGTTTGAACTCAACCGTCAGTTCATGATGGAGATTATGGAACAATTCCCCCGTCCCAATGCCAAGTATCAACCAACCTCAATCACACTGTCAGAGTTTGTCCGACTCAACCCATCGATATTCCGCAACACTGTTAATCCGCTGGATGCCAATGATTGGCTGCGTGACATCTTCTATGAGATGGAGTCAGCTGATGTTCTCCCTGTCAGCTATGTCACCTTTGCGACATACTTCTTGAAGGGTCCCGCAGCGCAATGGTGGGCCACTCACCGACATACCCTACCTCCTGGAACTGTTGTCACATGGGAGGAGTTCAAGATTGCTTTTCGCGCCCGCTATATTCCTCAAGCAGTTATAGCACGCAAGAAGGCTGAGTTCCGCAACCTTGTTCAAGGCAACAAGACCGTAGAAGTTTATCAGCAAGAGTTCCTTGACTTGTATCGCTATGGTGAAGAAGACATCCCCACTGATGCCCGAAGGCAAGAGAAGTTTCGTGAAGGGCTGCACCATGACATTCAGTTAGCCCTGCTCGTCCAAGATTATCCCGACTTCGCCACCTTGGTGAATAAGGCTATTATGGTTGAAACCGGTCTGAAAAAGCATAAGGAAGCGACCAGGCGTACTCGTGAAGCGGGCTCATCTTCGGGCTCGTCTTCCAGCAGCTCCAGTGTACAGACCAGCATATGCTGCACCTCATCTGCCTCCTCCACCACCGAGGCAGCCTCTTCGAGCGCCACCACCTCGAGCTCCCACACCACGTCCTGACAGTGGACTCTGCTTCAAGTGTGGCCAGCCAGGTCCCCGTGCCAGAGACTGCTCACAGAGTCAGAATCAGCTAGCTCTTCCTCCTGCTGGCCGTGGTAATGGCCGTGGAATTCCTCAGCAGCGTAACAACAATGCCAGACCTTCTTATGGTCGTGGGCAGGCTTTCCATGTCAACATGAATGATGACCCAGACCAACCAGCTACTGTGATGGGTACACTTCCTGTTAATTCAGTACCAGCTTCGGTTTTATTTGATTCAGGAGCATCGCATACATTCATGTCGGAAGAATTCGCATTCATGCATGGCATTAAATATGATAAATTGCATCATCCATTAGCGGTAAATACTCCTGCGGGCCAGTGCCAAGCTTCCCTATTCAGCCCCGAAGTCACTATTGAGATAGAAGGGTTGAAGTTTCAGGCATTTCCCATATTCCTCAAGTCATCTAGCATTGACCTCATATTGGGAATGGATTGGTTGAAGGCTCACTATGCCTCAATTAATTGTGCCAGTAAAGTTGTACACCTTCTTCACCCATCAGATGAGTTAGTGAATTACTGAGCTCATATCACTCAGAACGCCGAGGCTCAGATTTATGCCTTGAACGCGTTGAACGCTTCTCCGCTTGAGGGGATAGAGAACGTTCTAGTTGTCTGCGAATTCCAGGATGTTTTTCCAGAAGAACTTCCAGGAATACCCCCTGCTAGAGTTGTCGAGTTTGTTATCGACTTGAAGCCTGGCACAACTCCTATTGCGAAGCGCCCTTACAAGATGCCTCCGCACCACCTTCTTGAGCTTAAGGAAGAAAACGATAAATCACTTAAGAAGGGCGTCATCCGTCCCAGTTCCTCTGCCTGGGGAGCACCGTCTCTCTTTGTCAAGAAGAAAGATGGTACGAATAGGTTGGTCCAAGATTACCGTCCTATCAATTAGGCAACCATTCAGAATAAATATCCGCTTCCCCGGATCAATGGCTTATATGATCAACTTGCTGGATCTTCGGTGTTTTCTAAACTCGACTTGAGGTTGGGTTATCACCAGATCCGTGTCCGCGAAGAGGATATTCTGAAGACTGCCTTCGTTACTCGTTATGGTTCCTATGAATACACTGTCATGTCATTTGGCTTAACAAATGCTCCAGCTACGTTCTCCCGTCTGATGAATTATATATTCATGGATTACCTCGACAAGTTCGTCGTGGTATATCTGGATGATATTCTGGTATATTCAAAGAATAAGGAAGAACATGCCGAACATCTTCGCCTTGTTCTGGAGAGGCTTCGAGAGCACCAGTTGTATGCCAAGTACTCTAAATGTGAATTCTGGCTTTCTGAAGTGACCTACCTTGGACATGTGATTTCCAAGGACGGTATCGCTGTTAACCCGGAGCGTGTTCAGGCTATCCTTGACTGGACTCCTCCGAACAATGCCAAGCAAGTCCGAAGCTTTCTCGGTCTAGCCAGTTATTGCCGCCGATTCATCAAGAACTTCTCTAAGATTGCCAAGCCCCTGACTAATCTGCTCCACAAAGGCGTTAAGTTTGAGTGGACAGACAAGTGTCAGGAAAGTTTCCAGACCCTCAAAGACAAACTCACCTCTGCTCCAATGCTTGCTCCTCCTGATTCTCGCAAGGACTTTGTCATATATTGCGACGCCTCTCGTCAGGGATTAGGCTGTGTCCTATTGCAAGAACGGAGAGTAATTGCATATGCTTCTCGTCAATTGCGTCCACATGAAGAAAATTATCCAGTGCATGATCTTGAACTTGCTGCAGTGATATATGCATTGAAGTTATGGCGACATTACCTTCTGGGTAATCGGTGTGAGATTTATACCGATCATCAGAGTCTGAAATACTTGTTCACTCAACCGGATCTTAATCTTCGTCAGCAGCGATGGTTGGAAACAATTACGGACTATGACTGTGGTTTTTCATATACCCCTGGCAAGGCTAATGTGATGGCTGATGCCTTAAGCCACAAGTCCTATTGCAACAACCTCATGGTTAGGCGAGCTCAACCTCGTCTTTATGCAGAACTGACTCAGCTGAATCTGCGAATTGTTCCCCAGGGTTCTCTTAATAACCTTGTGGTACAGCTGGACCTTCAGAAGGATATTAAGGAAGCGCAAGCCAAAGATGCTGAAATTGACTTGATGAAGAAAGAGCTTCACCTTGATAAGTACCGGGATTTCTCAGTTGCTGAAGATGGAACATTATATTTCAGAGACCGCATCGTAGTACCTCGCTTCGAGCTTATGACTGACAAGGTCATGAAGGAGGCTCATGATACACCGCTGTCTATCCATCCGGGTAGTACCAAGATGTATCGCGATCTTCGACAGAGGTACTGGTGGTCTAGAATGAAGCAGGACATTGCTCGATATGTTGCTGAATGTGACGTATGTCGTCGCGTGAAAGCAGAACATCAGAAGCCTGCTGGAATTCTTCAACCACTCCCTATTCCTTTGTGGAAGTGGGATAAAGTGCAAATGGATTTCATTACTGGTCTTCCCAAGTCTCAGAAAGGTCACGATGCTATTCTTGTCGTCGTCGATCAGCTTTCCAAGGTTGCTCATTTCCTGCTTGTCAAGGAGACTGTCACTGCTAGCCAGCTAGCAGAACTGTATATCTCTAGAATCGTTTCACTCCATGTATTCCGAAGGAGATCAGTTTGGACCGTGGCGGTCTTTTCACGTCTAAGTTCTGGGAAAGTTTCCAAGAAGCTATGGGGACTCACATTACATGGAGTTCAGCTTATCATCCTCAGTCCCAAGGCCAAGTCGAGCGAGTAAATCAAGTGCTTGAAGATATGCTTCGGGCTTGTGTTATATCATTCGGTAAAAAGTGGGAAGAATCTCTCCCGTTTGCCGAATTCTCTTATAATAACAGCTATGAAGCCAGCTTGAAAATGGCCCCCTTCGAAGTGCTCTATGGACGTAAGTGTCGAACCCCTCTGAATTGGTCAGAAACTGGGGAACGACCTCTCGTGGGACCGGACATTATCCAACATGCTGAAGAACAAGTCAGAATTGTCCGAGAAAATCTCAAGGCGGCTCAGGACCGTCAGAAGAGTAATTATGATCGCAAGCGATGGGGTCTGACTTATCAACCAGGTGAACAAGCTTATCTTCGTGTCACTCCTATGAAGGGCACTCGTCGTTTCGGAATCAAGGGCAAGCTAGCTCCCCGCTATATTGGTCCTTTCCGCATCGTGGCTAGACGTGGACAGGTGGCATATAAATTGGAGTTGCCACCACAATTGTCTCATATCCATGATGTCTTCCATGTGTCGCAACTTCGTAAATACTTCAAGGAATCTCCGCACCGCACAGTGGATCATGAGATGCTTGAATTGCAAGATGACTTATCTTATAAGGAGCATCCGATCAGCATCCTCGATGAAGCTGAACGTCGAACTCGTCAGAAGACGACCAAGTTCCTAAAAGTGCAGTGGTCGAATCACACTGAAGATGAAGCCACTTGGGAACGTGAGGATCATCTTCGGGAAGAATATCCCGACCTCTTTCCTTCTACCTCCTAAATTCTCGGGACGAGAATTTCTTTTAGAGGAGGAGAACTTGTAACACCCCTGTGTAATAGCCACTGTGATCAACTGCTAATAATGCCTAGTCATATCATTTGCAGTGCTTAAACATAGTGGTTAACCAAAGCAATTCAAACTCCATTCTGAAAATCAACTCAAATTCAAAAGTGCAAAATAAATTTGCTCAAACGCTGTTGCAAAAATGTTCACTAAATAGCAAATATTCCAGAAGCACTCATAAAAATATGACCAATGATACTTGGATTGGTTAAATGACTCAAACCACATGAAACAGTACCAAAACAGAATTATTTAATCTAATTAAATTCATTTCAAATTCAAATGAAACCCAAATCTGCTCAAACAAGTTTTTGGTGACAAGGAATATTGGATTGTAATATTTGGGCCTAGTCTCATATTTTACAAAAAGTGCAAAAGTGTCCTAACTAATGCAAAACAGAAAATAAATAAAGAAAATTGAAAACAGAAATAAGAAAAATAAAACGAGGCACTGTGCACTGGGCCTAAGTGCACAGTGCCCCGACAACCAGCCCATCCGGCCCGGCTGGCCCATCCCCTCTTTCTCTCCCCTGCGTGTCGGCCGCGCCATGGCCGCGCGCGCGCGCCAGCCGGGCGTCGACACGGCGACGGCCGCGATGGCCACCGACAGCCGAGGGGGATAAGGCCGCGCCCGAGCCATTCCCCCTGGCCGCCTCGCCTCACTCCCTCACTTTCTCTCTCGCTCGCCCCGCCCCTTCTTTCCTCTCAGATCCGCCGGCCGAGCGCAGACGCCGCCGCGCGACGTTCCTAGCCGCGGCCACCGTCGCTTCCACGTCGCCTCCCCGAGTCCAACAGCTCCGCCGTCGACTACAGCGTCGAGTGGTGCCACTTGGCGGAGCCAGGACCCTCTACACCGAGCGCGTCGACCTCGTCTTCAACCTCGGTCGCCGGCGATCCACTTCTTCCCCGGCGGCGTCCTGCTACTACTAACCTTCCGCCGGGCCACCGTGTGCCTCCGCTGTGAGCTCCTCTTCCTTCTCCATCTCTCTGTTCTCTCTCGTGTGCCTCCTAGCTACCTCCTCCACCGTGGCCGAACGCGACGCCGCGCGAGCTCGTCGCCGGCGTGCCTCCGGTGTCCAAAAGGACACGGGTCCGTGACCACCATCTTCGCACGCGCGCGTAGAGCACGCCTGCCCCATTAGCTCGAGTGGTAGCACGCTATTTTGCCGTTTCCACCATCGCCCGAAGCCGCGTCGCCGCTGACCTCGTCGCCGACATCGAATCAGGCCGAGCCCGGCTGCGCCACCACCGCCAATCGACGCGGCTCGTTCGACTCGTTCGAACGCGCCCTCGCGCGCGCAAAATGGTCGCCCGTAGGCGAAATCCAACGAGGCCCGAGGCCCTCCGCCGCGTTTTGGCGTCGCCGCCGGCGAGCCGCCGGTCACCGCCGATGTGGCACACCTGGGGCCACCCCTAGGTCACTGCCAGTGGGCCCCCTGGCCCCAGTTGACCACGTTGACCGTGGTCAACTGTGTTGACTGGGCGCCCATCGTCACTGACATGCGGGCCCCACCGCATTATAATTAACTAAAAACATTTTTATAATTAAAAGATAATTAGTTTAGTTAATAAGTCACTGACAGGTGGGGCCAGCTGCTAATTAACCCTCTGATTAGTTTTAACTAAAGTCTATTTAGTCACAGAGACTGACATGTGGGTCCCACTGGACCCACAGGTTAGATTTGACCAGGTCAGCATCTCTGTTGACTGCTGACGTCATCTCTGAGTCATGCTGACGTCATATATCATTTTCTGTTAAATAAAATAATTCCAGAAAATTATTTAAACTTCGAAAATTCGTAACTTTTAAACCGTAGCTCGGATTGAAAAACTTAAAACATGAAACTTGCTCAGAACGACGAGACGAATCTGATTATGTCGTCTGTTTCTTTGTCGGAACCCCCTACGTAGAAGAACTCGTAATTCCGAACCCGATTCCGATAGATGAATAGTGCATAGTCACCGGTAAATAAATCTCACCTTAATCCTAAAATAATTAAAAATGACTTAGACATACTTTAGGCAACCCTGCACTGCATCATAGTCGTAGCATGCCCTGTATTGCATCGTTGCTGTGTATTTACTTGTTTCCTCCCCCCTCTTCTCTCCCGGTAGACCCCGACGTCGACGTAGCTCCCGAGGTCGACGCTGCTTAGGAGCCCGACGACACAGTTGACGACCTTGCCCTTGCCGTCGAGCAGACAGGCAAGCACCCCCATTTTGAGCATTCCGATATCGCCCACTTTCTTCCCTCTTATGCTTGCATTAGAAGATACTGCTGCTACTATTATCCTACTTCTGTTGCATAGCCTGTTTATTATAGCCTACTATTAATACCTGCCTGCTATCCTAAACTGTTTAGTATAGGATGGATAGAGCCCTATCAGAGACCCACTTGTCCCGACTGCCCCGCTGGACTCTCAGAAGACCCGAGCAACGGGATCGAAGATCAGACCCTGGCACTGCACGTCACTTCCCCCTTAAAATTGCTCGACACTACTGGGTTACTATCAAGTGCCGAGGGTGATACCTCATCAGCACTTCTGATGATAACCTTGTAGGTTAGTTAATCGGTCGTGGTAAGGGAGGGTGATTCCTCCTACACCACCCCTGATACCGACGCCGTCGTGCAACACCTCAATTGTGGACCTCGAGGGTGATTCCTCCCTCGTTCACCTTGATGATAGCATCGAGTGGGATTCCATCGGGGGTGATTCCTCAGGGTTCCCCCTTGGTGTCAGACACACTGAGACTTTGGTTACTATGACTGAACACTGAACAATGATACTAAAGACGGGTCGGCCCTGAGGGGTACCCGCGCGAGAATGAATGCGAAGTGATGTGGAGTCGGGTTGACCTGAGAGGTGCTCGCGAGATAACTACGAGGCGTGGCCGGGCATTCTTAGCCCTTGCCGCAAGTCCTCGAGACGGGGCGACGGGGTCACATCGATCGTGAGTTTCTGCTCGTTACCGCGCGCTCCTAAACCACTAAACGGTTTGGATATTTGATCCGAGGGGCCTCTGGCCTGATAGCACTAATCATCACGTGGGCATAGTATGGGCGTTCTGTGTCGTATACTTCAGCCGGAGCTTAATGGACGTCAGCGACTGAGCGCGCGCCGAGTTGGACTGGTTACGCAACTGCGCTTGTATTAAGGGGTTGCTAGGTCTGCTCTCGGCCGCGTTCGCAACGTGCAGGAGTTCCCGAGGCGATGGCCCAAGACCCCTGGGGGCATAGGTTTAGTCCGGCGTGCTGACCTCTTTGTTAGGTATTTGGTCGGGTTATGGCGTATCGTTTGGCCGAGGCCGAGCATGACCCAGTAAAGTGTGTCCGGCCGGAGTTAATCGAGCGTGGTGGGTAAGTTGGTGCACCCCTGCAGGGAAGAACTAAACTATCGATAGCCTGTCCTACGGTAACGGACACTCGGAGTTGTATCCCGATCGGTACAACTAGAACTGAGATGAGAACTGGATAGTACGGCTCTGGGATTGCTTTCTCGCAGGGAGTCGAGAAAGAATCTCTGGCCGAGGTTGATGATACTATAACTACTTTACATTATGTTTCTGCACTCTTCTTATGCTGCAAGATTGTCTTAGATGCTGAAGATGCTAGTCTTCGATAGGACTAGGCTTTCCCCCTCTATTCTGGCATTTCTGCAGCCCAGTCCACATATACAACCCTTCTTTGAAAATGTTGCATATGTAGTGTAGATCCTCGCTTGCTGAGTACTTCGGATGAGTACTCACATTTGCTTTATTTTCTTTTTCTCCCCATATCCACTTGTCGCATCCAGATGACGGAGCCCCTGAGGTAGCTGCCCCCGTCGACGACTACGGCTACTACTACTACCCTCCCGGCGAGTACTACTACGAGGAGCCGACCGACGACCAGGAGTAGGATTCGGAGGGTCCTAGGCAGGAGGCCTACGCCTTTCGATCATAGAGTTTTATTTTGCCCTGCCTTTCTTAAGGCTTATCTCTATTTCTGTAATATATTTGTACCCAGATATCTGATGCTTCCGCTGACACTTGTATGCCATCGAGCTATGTATTCAAGCCTTCGAGGCCCTGGCTTGTAATATAAAACTTGTATGACTTTATTTATGTTTTAGAGTTGTGTTGTGATATCTTCAAGTGAGTTCTTAGGCTTGATCGTGTACATTTGCGTGTATGGTTAGTGCACGATTAAGCCGGGGTCATCACAATGTGTGTACCTTTTCCATGTAATCATAGAAAAATGATAAACCATTATTACAAAAGGGATCGACTATTTTTGGGTAGTAGTTGGCATTCATAGCGATTTAAGGACTCCTCATCCATTTGTGCTTGCATCAACTTCAAGCATCCGATCGAACGACTTTAGCATCAACTTGGAAATAGTTACTTATCGGTCATATGTATGAGAAATAGCAAAAGCGACTATATACAAAGTATATAGAGTCATTTTCTTTTACTTTGGAGACACTCCACTCCTAGACGCCATCCACTTTAAAATTAGTGTTCTAGGGATCTATACCTGACATGGTAGTTGCTGATAAACAGAACTTTGCGGGTGATAAAACAATACCTCGGGACATATGTGTAGAAAGATGGGTCATGGCTTCTATCTTGAGATGAAAATGAACGGTATCTCTGTCTGGAATAGTTCTAACCAAAACAAATCCCGTAAAATACATCGCTGGCACAACAAGATATCCCATAATCAACGTCATAGCTGTGTGTAGATTAAAACGTGATTAATCGGAGGATTGTTGGTGTTACCTAGACAAACAAGGGTGTAATGTGAAGGCAATCGGAATGTGTTTACTGGAACGTCTCCATGATTCTTGTCTGCACCTCCACCCCCGTCTCTTAGTAGCCCTTAAACATGCTGACATTTCTTGAGGATCGCACATCATCATGCGCCGTGTTGGCGCACCCTCAACAATTTTGCCATGGTGTATGTATAAGTGTCATGAGGTATATACAATTACATGATACGATATAAACAATTTGTCCTGGGAATAAAAAAATTATAGAAAAACTTCCATCGCATTTTTAAGGCGGAATAGCCATGTGCGAAACCTAGTGCCTCTCATCTATATAAAACTAACAAAACATATATGGACACAATCTGGCCATGTTTGTGTATTTTTTTAGTGAACTACGTATATTTTTCCTAATTTTCCATGTGGTAAGTTAATTATTTTTCCAACAGGTTGTCATGTGATGATTACAAAATTCCCAACAACTTTTGCATGTTTTTATTGGTATATAGAACATTTTCCCATCATAGCTGCCATGGACCATGACAAATGTTTTCTCGTACAATACCATGGACATTTATATTGCAAATCTTTTTTTTTCTGCATTGCACCTTGACAAGTTATTTTATATAGCATGGCAAATTTATTGAGTGTGTCATGGCAATTTCTCTCTGTTTTTATATTTATCCATATATATGAAATCTTTAACATGGGCAATTTTCAGTATTATGTAGGTGGATTTTAATCATGATCATGAAAAACTTAATTTTCTGTAATTTTTATGTCAATATCCATGTTTATGTACTTTTCTTATTTTTTCACTTTTTTTTAGATGGCAATTTATGGGCATGGCATTTTTTATGTTTTTTCTCCTGTCAAATTTATGTAGATCAATTGTAAATAACTATTTTTATTTGCTCTCATGGCAAATTTTGTCCTTTTTTCCCTCTAAATCATGCCAATTTTATTATTAAGAGCATGACAATTTTATTAAGAGCACGACATGGCCATCTTATTATTGAGAGCACAAAAAATTATTTTTAATGGTTGGCAATTTTATTAAGAAAATATACAACATGGCCATTTTGTCATTAAGAGCACAACATTTTTATTTTAATGACATGGCAATTTTCTTAGCTCCATCATGGCAGTTTTCTTTGTTTTTATAACATTTCAATTTTTGCATCATTATCATTGAAAAAAACTAAAAACTTGTTTCCATGGCAACTTAATTTTTGTTTTCATGGCAACTTAAATTATACAACCAAGACAACTTAAACTACGTCTTTTTTGTAGATTTTTAGTGCACCATGGCAATTGTTTGTTGTTTTCTTCTTTTTTATATTTAATAAGACATATTTTCGCCATGTAGGCATTTTATTTGTTTGTAGTTGAGCATGACGATTTCTTGTATGTGTTTTTTTGTAGTTTATCATGGCAATTTCCTGTATGTATTTTATTTTTTGTAGTTTATCATGGCAATTTCATGTATGTATTTTATAATTTATCATGCAATGTTTTGGTAGGTATTTTTGTTTTTTAGGTTTACCAAGTGGTGCTTAGGAGACCCAACAGGAAAGCCACATGCACACTGCGTCGAGCTGGTGCCCGTTCGCGCGGGCCACACATTAGCACATAACACATTAGCACACGCGAGCCTTCTGTCTCTTCGGTCGCGTGAGCCGTTGCGAGTGATCGATTCGTTCACTCCAAGCTGGCTCCCGACCCGCGATCGTGCGTTATGTGCGTCCATAAAGATTTGATTCAATATTTAGCACTATGTGTGGTCACTTCTGGATATATGTTTAGCCCGCAACAAAGCCTATAATTTTGGCCGCCGCAAATGAACGGTCCGGAGAAACGATTTTCTGGTGGAATTATGGGGGGTGTCACTTCACCATTCTAGGTCAAATCTCTTTGCTTCATCATTCTAATGTGCGATTAAAAGAACACAAGAGTATGCACGTGTTGCACGCGTGCAAGCTCATGTGTACCTGTTTCCATGCAATCACAGAAAAAGGATAAACCATTATTTCAAAAGGGGTCGGCTATTTTGAGGTAGACTTGGATTGGCTATTAATTTTTTAGTTGGCATTCATAGCGGTTTAAGGACTTCTCATCCCTTTGCGCTTGCTTCAATTTGAATCATCCGGAAATAGCTATTTATCGGTCGTATGGGAAATAGCAAACGCGACTATATAGTATACGTAGACATTTTCTTTTACTTTGGAGACACTCCACTCGACTTCTGGGGATCTATACCGGACATGGTACTTTTGCTGGTGATAAACAGTACTT
Organism: Thinopyrum elongatum; assembly: GCA_011799875.1. Classification (NCBI taxonomy): domain Eukaryota; kingdom Viridiplantae; phylum Streptophyta; class Magnoliopsida; order Poales; family Poaceae; genus Thinopyrum; species Thinopyrum elongatum. The sequence goes on from CM022300.1 coordinate 498,676,064, forward strand.
CGCGGGTGATAAAACAATACTTCATGACATATGTGCGAGAAATATGGGTCATGGCTTCTATCTATCTTCAGATGAAAATGAACCGTCTCTACGTCTAGAATAATGTAACAAAAAATTCCTGTAAAATACATCGCTGGCACAACAAGCTATCCCACAATCAGCGTCATAGCTACGTGTAGATTAATAAAACATGATTAGTCAAGAGGACTATTAGTAGTGTTATCTAGCCAAACAAGGGTGTAACGTGATGGTGAATGCAATGTGTTTACTGCGGCCGTCTCCATGATTTTTTTCTGCGCCTCCACCTCCGTCTCTTTGAAGCTCTAAAACGGGCTGATATATTTCTTGATGAAGCCACACCATCATGCACCACGTTGACGAGCCCTCCCCTCGGAGATGAACAGTCCAGACGCCAGGCGACGCGTTGGCCGCCATGGCCCAAGGCAGCTCTCGCGGGACGAAGCCTGGTCGTGTATGCAAGAACGGGACGACCTGGCGACTGTTTGGCCCCGAGACAGTGAAAGTTGGTGGTATGTCTGGAAACTGCGGTGCCTTCTTGGCCAAGAAGCACTACATGGGCTGTGTTTGTTTGGACTTCAGTTTCGACAGATTCAGCTGTGAACTTGTTGTGCTGGCAAAACTGCTGTGCTGAGAAAACAGCTGCAGTGAAGGTTAGCTGTTTGGCAACGTAGCTGTGGAAACGACTGTGGGCTGGTGAAAACGCTATGTTTCAGGAGGAGGGGCGAAGGGAGAGATAGGTCATGCCTGCGGCGACATTTATGACATAATTACGACCAAACGCCAAAAGCAGAGGGACTAGGGAAACAACTTTGGCTGTGAAGTACCCCGAGACGTGCTTTGGGCTGTTACACTGAAAATAGCCCGAAACAGTTTTGGGTTGTGGTTCCACAACTGTTCTAAAATAGCTGTTTGTTTCAGTTTCAGCTTTTTCCAGTCTAAAAACTGCTCCCAAAGCTGAAACAAACAGGGCCATGGTCTGTTTGTTAGCTCCATTTATTAATTCTGAGCTGGTTTGGCACCGCTGAGCGCTCTACTATTTCTGGACAGCTACCATGTTTCTATTAATAGATCCGGGAGACCGTTCGATCGAAGAATAAAAGGCCCGAGGACAGCTGAACAACCTCGGCTCTCATCATGCCACGATTTCAGTTCGGCAATCAAGTCAACTTGGCCGTGCGTGTGGTACTAGTATGGGCATGCTCCACTAGCTAGCCCCGAGGGTTTCGGTTAAGAAAGCGAAGAGCCAACATAATCGCATAGCTAGCTCATAAACAAAGTACTTAGGAAATCGAAGAGGCAACAAAATCGCATAGTTAGCTCGTAATTAATCTCGATGAACCTGCGAAATCGAACGCACAAAATATTGCTCCTGCCTGTCTTGTCTGTCTTGTGCTGAGCAGACAGTCCGGCAGCGTTGTACACTAGTAACTCACTCCATCTCTCTAATTGATGAATTATGTTTTCCCGATAGAGTAAGAAATGACATTTCCTCTGTAAACTAATATAAGATCGTGTAGATACTACTCACTACAGCTGGGCATGAACTTCCATATTCAGATTCCGGCCACTGGCCAACCCGGCGCATTCAGGCAGGCATACATGCATGCACCGAACGCTGCTGCAACGGGAGCCTGCAGCAAGCAACAAACCCGGACGATCCGATCTCCATCGCCCGGCCGGCCGCCTCCACGCACGGCGCGCGTACACCGCTAGCTCCTAGCATTTCTTATCGGTGGTGGTTACCTCATTGCTTTCACCTCAGGAAGAGGCAGTTGGCTTTTCCGTGCTAAAGCGGCGTCCGCTAGGGACGCCAAGTCGATCGATCGATTGCCTCCCCTGGAAAAGCGAAAGCGTCGGAGAACACCCGAAAGAAGTAATTTTCTGGGCGCGCGTCCGGGGAATCGGCCGATCCGTAGGTTGAGATGGCCGTGTCAACCGGCGGCCACCTTGCGCTTGTCCCGTTGCCGCGCCTGCACATGAACGGCGACGCATGGATGGAGGGGTGCATTGGCGCGCAAGCAACGGTGCCCATCTCGGTTGCGTCTCCCCGGCCGCGAGCAGCAGCCTCCGTCGTACGTAGAGATCTAGCAAGGGGACAAGGGAAAGGGCTCGCGCCCGCACTTTCTTGTGCGTGAAGGGTGATGCGCACGCGGTGAAGGGCACAACACGTGGGGCGGGCGGATGAGAAAAAGCGCGCGTAGATAGGGATTAGGGAGTAAGAATTTGCGAGCCGAAGCAAGCAAGGCAAAGGGAGAGTGCGTCGGGGCAACAACTTACTCGACTCGATGATCCATCGCCGTGGAGGTTGGAGCGTGCATGCATGGTCCCGCTCCGGTCCGGTCCGTCCTCGGTCGGCAACAGCACGATCTTTGTGCGTTTAGTGTGGCGGACGTTTTTTTTTTTTTTTTGATAAAAGAGAGCTTCCCTCTCCGATTTCATTTAAAGAAATCATCATTTCACATACTCCAGGACCGACGAAAACCAAACAGACTCTAAAGCTGACAATGCTATGCTGGAAGAGGAATCCATCCCTCCCCCCTCCCACATAGCATTATGTCAAGGTAGGCTAAAACTCCAGCACCAGACAGCACCAAAGAGAAACCCAAAAGCTAGTGGATGTGTTCTACTAGCTATTACATAGAGAAGAAGGTCTCCCCCAATTTTAGCAGAAGGTTTACAAGCGCAACAAAAGGAGCAGGAAAAACACTTCGAGCTGCAGGTGACAAAGGAGGATAAGCTTCGGCATGGTCTGTCCTTCAGGAGCCTCCCAGCCTGGGTACCCCGGTCGTCCATCCATGCGTCGCCTTGAAGATCTCCCTGGCAACCCGCTCAACCTGCTTTACGCCCTCCTTCATGCGATTTATTCTTCCTTGATTTTTCTGCAACACACACCATTCATGTAAATTTTTAATAATCAGATTCACAGGAACACAAGAATCAACAACCCTGTGATTATCAAAAACTAGTCTATTTCTTAATTTCCACATCATCCATAACATAGCAGATATTCCAACTGTCATAAGACTCTTATCATTTTTCTCAAACTTATTTATCCATTCGCCAAATATGTCATTAATTTTGTCAGGAATATCTTGTAAATCAAAGGAGCATTTCATGACCATCCATAACATTTTTGCCACCGAGCAATGTATAAAGAGATGATCTATATCTTCCTCTCTACCACAAAAGGAACATTTGGTGTCCACCTTCCATCCTCTTTTTTTCAAGTTCTGCTTGGTGAGAATGCTTTTTCTCAGCAGCAACCACAAAAAAACCTTAACCCTGGGGGGCATCTTTGTTTTCCAAAGAAATTTGTAGGGATAATGTAACCCATTTTGGACCAGATGTCTGTAGCAGGTTTTGACAGTATATTTACCGTCCCCCGTCAGTGTCCATCTGATTTTGTCCTGATTTTTATCTAAAGTCACACTCTCACACACCTCTCTGATGTGTTCCCACAGTTCCAAAGATTCCCACCACAGAGTTCTCCTAAAACGAATTTTGTCAAGCCCTTTTTTTAGAATATTTGACACTGACTTTTCCATGTCAAAACAGATGTTATAAAGGCGTGGATAACTATCTTTCAAAGCTTTAGGACCAATCCACCAGTCCTCCCAAAATCTGTTGTTCTCCCCATTTCCTATATCAAATTTACACAAAGAGAAGAATTTTTTTGTGTGTTTCAACAACTCCCCGCAGAACTGCGAGTCTCCATTTCTACCCTTAGCATTAGTGACACAGTTCTTTTTTATATATTTATGTTTCAAAATTCATTGCCAAATCCCATCTGTGTTATAAATCTTCCACCACCATTTACATAACAAGGCTTTATTCATAAAAGCTAGATTTTGTATGCCCAAACCTCCCATATCTTTTGGTTTACACACCTCTCCCCACCTCACCAGGTGATTTTTTTTTTTTATCATTGTTTTCTTGCCATAACAGCCTAGCCCTAAAGAAGTTCATTCTTTTTTCCACCCCACAGGTAGGCCATAGAAGGACATCATGAAATATGGAATTCCAGTTAGAGAAGACTGTAACAGAGTCAATCTCCCAGCACTAGCTAGCAACCTCCCTTGCCAGGTTCCACATTTTCCCTCCATTTTGTTTTCAGATGGCTTCCAGCTTTTATTTTTTATTCTTTTTTTATCAACAGGAAGCCCTAAGTATCTCATAGGAAGTTCTCCCACGGGGCAAGTAAATATCCTAGAGCATTCCTGGTTTTTTTCAGCAGTTGCGCCAAATAAAAATATCTCACTTTTATGGAAATTGATCTTTAAACCAGACATTTGTTTTAAACAGGCATAGTATATATTTCAAATTGCAAGCACTTTCATAATCATATTGCAATAAGAAAATGGTATCATCTGCATATTGCAACATATTAATCACCCCTCCAAGGTGTCAGCCAGTAGCCCTTTAATTAAACCAGCTTTCCTTGCATTATCCATCAGAATAGCCAAGGCATCTGCTGCTAGATTAAACATTAAAGGGGACAAAGAATCCCCCTGTCTCAACCCTTTATAGGTAGGGAAGTAAGGGCCATAGTTTTCATTGACTTTAATACAAACTTTTCCCCCTCTAATAGTACTCATAAGCCAATCTATCCATTTATCAGGGAAATCTTTTCCTTTTAACATTTGGAGAACAAAGGGCCATTTGATTTTATCATAGGCTTTTTCAAAATCAACTTTCAATAATAAAGCTCTCTGTTTTTTAACATGGACACTATTGAGTGCTTCATGTAGCACCAGGACCCCCTCCATAATGTATCTCCCTTTAATAAAGGCAGTTTGTACAGGAGATATAATGGAATCAGCCACTAGATTAAGTTTATTCATTAAGACCTTTGTAAAAATTTTAAAACTGACATTCAACAGACATATGGGTCAAAATTTCTGTATCTGATTTGCCTCTTTAGTTTTTGGCACCAAGGTAATGATTCCATAGTTTAGTCTTTTAGTGTCTAAATCCCCATTATATAGGTCATCAAACATTTGTTTGAGGTCTGCTTTAATCAGCTCCCAAAAATGTTGATAGAATTCAGCAGTGAATCCATCTGGGCCAGGGGATTTATTATGCGCCATCTGAAAAACAGTTGTCTTAATTTCCTCAAAAGAAAACTCCCCAGTCAGCATCTCTTTTTGAGCTGGGAGTATCTTGTTAGGATTATCAATACATAATGAAATGCTAGAAGTATCAGCTGCTCCAAATAGAATTTTATAGAAATTTGTAATATAATCAATTAAATGTTTCCCCTTCTACCTTCCCTTCTTCTTGATCAAGCACTGTAATCTTATTTTTCCTACACCTCCCATTCGCTTTTGCATGAAAATATTTAGTATTATTATCTCCCCCAATCAATTCATCTACCTTTGCTCTCTGTTTCCACTTGGCTTCTTCTTGCCCTAGCAGCCTATCTAGCTGAGCTCTGAGTTCCATTTGTTCTTTCCTATCATCCACATTTAATCCATACACCTCACAGTTTTTATCAATATTATCCAATTTAATCAGTATATATTTTTTGAGCTCTCTATACCATGCATTCATATTCCTATTCCACCCTTTTAAAACTGGTCTTAAACTTCTCAGTTTATTTTGCCAGTTGTCCAGACTAGATTTTTTGGATCCATTGGCTTTCCAAGTTTTAGCAACCAAATCATCCAACCCCTCCCTAAGGAACCAGGAGTTTTCAAATCTAAACATAGGGTCAATTTTTACCACATCTCCAGTATCTAGGATCAAAGGTACATGATCAGATTTCTCTCTACAAAGAGCAGAGACATCTGTTAAAGGATAGCTTTCTTCCCATTCCACATCACATAAGATTCTATCTAATTTCTCAAAGGTAGGTTGAGGTAAATTATTTCCCCAAGTATATTGTCTACCATGCATGTCAAGCTCTCTAACCCCAGCTTACTCTATGATCACATTGAAAAGGAAGCTCCAATGTCCTGGTGTACCAGGTTTATTTTTTTCAGAAGCTTTTCTGATTATATTGAAATCCAATCCTATCAGGATGGGGTTCACACTGTTTTGGAAGATTCTAGACAGCTCAGCAAGGAATCTTGCTTTGCCAGATGGCTAGGCATCTTCATACACCACCACCAGGTCCCATATGAACTTACTTTTCACATCCTGAACAGTCATTTTAATATAGTACTCCCCATCCTCCCGAGTAATGACATCTAAAGTAGTATAATTAACCCCAAGCAATAAGCCCCCAGATTTTCCCCTAGAGGGGACATGATGCCAGTGAAAATCTCTCCCCCCACAAATCCCATGCAGATCACTTTTAGAGAAATGATCTCTCATAGTTTCTTGCAACCCCATGAAATCTACCTTCATATCCATCACCATTTCTCTCATGAACCTCTTTTTAATTCCCCCCTCCCCCCATCCCCCCCCCCCCAAACCCTCTCATGTTCCAAAATACTCCTCTCATTTCTTTCTACTTTTTTTGCCAGACCCCCCTTTATTTTTTATTCTAATAATAGATTTCTTTCCAGAATTTCTGAAAGATCTATCATTATTTTTATTTTTTCCATTCGAGAACATATGTCTGAACTCCTCACATCCTTCCATCTCTTCCTCCTCACCACTTTCTAAGTCTCCCCCTATCAATTCCTCAATGTCATGCTCCCCTGTGTCAATTACCAGGGTGTCTTTAGTTCCATTAATAGTTTTTGTATTAATCTCCTTACCCTCTTTATTATTGTTAACTAACCAGAGATCTATTCTGGCTTTTTCAACCATCTTAATCAGATTGATAGTATGCTCAATCTTATCAATGTCATCTCCTAATTTCATCCCTACTTTTTCAGCCACCTCATTCAGAGTTTTCTTAGAAGTATGAAGGATATTAGGTATCTTTTCCTTACCATAGTTATCTTTATCAGCAGCTCTCTTCTTTGCCATCTCTTCAATGTTACAGTCTTCTTTGCCCTTATTTCTGTCACTTCTTCTATACATATCTAGGCTCTTGGTATCCATTTCTCCCCTCTCAGCTTTCTTGACCATATGCTCAAAGAAATCTTGGTCCTGGCTGGTAGTATAATCCACAGGTTCCAGGTACCCATCTCCCACTTCCTCACCTCCCAGAGCTTTCAATTGTTCGTCAATATCTTCCAAAGTGTCCATATTTTCCAAAGTCACTTCCTCAGCAGTATTTTCCACTTTTTCTTCTTCTCCATCTTCAGTCACTGGTTGTGAGTCTCCCCCAACCTCAAACTTACTCACCCTCCGTTGTAACAATTCATGTTGTATTTTAATCTCTCTTTCTAGAGCAATTTTCATCTTTTCAGCCTCCTGTCTTTTCCTCTCTTCAGCAGCCAGTTGTGCAGCCTGTATGGCTGCCATCTCCTCCAGCAACTCCAATCTGGCCAATAGTTTCTTCTCCCCCTCTGACATCTCCCCCTCATCATTCCCTTTGTTGTGACTGCATTCTCCACCATTGTCCTTTTTTGGAGAGTTATTGGCCACCACTCTCTCATACTGTGACAGAGACATCCCCCCCAAGGCACACTTGATTTCTTCTGATCTTATTGGTTCCCTTTCATTTTCTTTTCACTTTCTTTTTGATCAGCCACTTCATCCAGATTAATGTAATTAAAGACCTTCCTTTTTTTCCCTTTCTCAATCTTGTACCATCCCTGTTCAGCCACTGATTCCAATGAAAATTCAATGTCATAAAGCAGCATCTCTTTTGTGGTGATCTTAGTCCCTAATGGGATCTTATGAAGATCTCTGACCCCCACCTTCAGTCTAATCTCCTCTCTGCTGTGAATGTGTTCAACATCCACCTCCACCACAGGCCCTAAAGATGACCCAATCTCACATACTCCTAGAAAGTGTCTCAGAGAGTCTGGCACCCCATGCATCTGGATCCAAATGGAATGTAATTTGCCTTTGGCCTTATCATCGGGGCTCCAAAAATCTACTTCAATCACTGCTTTTGCACCAAGGAGTGTGAATTTTTCAAAGTTTTTTAGTTCCACCAGTTTAGCTTTATTAGGAAATCTCACCAAGAAGGTCTTAGGACTTTGAAATTTAGCCCTCCATATCCATCCCCAGTCAAACATTCTTGCCAATCCCTGCACCAAAGTAGTCTCATTTAGCTGCCCAGAATGCACTGTGAGTATAGCCATTGGATTAGCATGTTCCACAACAGAAATCTCTTTTGTATTTTGAACTAGCAAACATCCCAGTCCTTTGGCTCCATATCCTACATACTTGGCTACAGGTTTTGGTTGTCTGAGGATTGTACAGTCTTCTGTCCTATGAGAACCTCTCTGACAAACCACACAGAAAACATTATTTCTGCAGTCTTTGCTTATGTGTCCACTCTCTTTGCATTTGCCTCATATGATCTCCTTCCCATGTCCACCTTCATTCTTGTTTCCACTCCCTTTATCACTGGCTTCTTTTTCACCATTGGGGACTGTCAGCACACCTCCTTTGGGCATATTAGCCAACAAGTATTGGTAGTGTTGTGCCATCTGTTCAGGGGGTATAAAACCTAACTGCCCCATCCCAAGGCCCACTGGCATGATCTGAGGGAAACTATGAGGAGGTGCTGCAGGGCCGTCTCTTCCCTCATCTTGTTTCCCTCGGTTCCCTTCTCTCAAACCGTGCTCTGACTCACTCCCGCTCTGTCCTGAAACAGTCACTTCAGATCTCCCCTCTCCTCTTGGCTGATAGTCAAATCTCCCTTTTGTTCCACCAAAACTGCCAGATCCAGCAGCTCTCCTCTCCTCATATCCATTCCCCCCTCCAAAGTTGTTCTGGAATCTATCTCCTCCACTACCACGCCCCATCCCATCTCCATGTCTGAAGTTTCCACCCCCTTCTCTCCTGTCTCCATAACCCTGATTTCTATCTTCAAATCTCCCAAAATTTCTGCCAGGTGGGGAATTGTTTCTGCCAAAAGGGAAATTACCTCTGCCCCCAAAGCCTTCTCTCCCTGATCCAGGTTGCCAAGCCCCTGATCTTCCAGCCATCTCCTCTTCACCACCACTTAGGGTTTCCGCCGCCTTCTCTCTCTCACAGAAGTGGAGGAAGAAGGAGTCTAGATGCCCTAGGGCAGGGATGGGGTCAGGTTTTATACCTGCTTTGCCTCAGCTCCCGCCCTCCCCAACCACCTTAGTGGAGGCCCTTTTCAGCCCAACTAGGTCTTCCTCCGGCCCACTTACCCACTTTTCCCCCCATCTTTTCTTGTTTGTTCATTTTCCACCTCATCCCCCAATTCCATCAAATTTTCTGCAAAGCTTTCCAAAAATAGATTGACAGGAGTATCATTTGTTTTTCTATAGATTTTTTCATCAATATCCTCACTTCCATTGTTTTTCCCCAATTCCCAACTCTGTATTTCAAAATCATCATCCCCTTCTACTCCCTCTAACCTGTCAGGGATTATGCATAAATCCTCAAAACTGGGAATCAGGGGTCTCATTTTTATCAATGCCATTTCTATTCCCTTGTCATGGTACTTCCCCCAATTCGGGGAGTCCATGTCACGATAAACATTCTTACAATACCCTATCCCTGTATCTTTTGCTTTTCTATCTTTTTTCCCTCCATCTCCTGCATCAAGCAACATGCTCTGCACATAGCTGTTCATTTTTTCTCTTCTTCTACGATTAATCCGCTCAATATGGCGAATTCTCTTATTCTCTCTGCCTAACAATCTCCCACTATTAACTAGTGCATCAGATTGCAAATAAGCAGAGGATTTCGAGGTGTTGTACATACCTTCAGTAGCTACTTCTTCAGATTCGGAGTCTTAATCCCCCCATCAGCAACCAGAAGCGGTTGCTAGACGGGGGAGAGTTCAGATCCCCTTCCCGGGCGGACCGGCGCAGCTGCGGTGTTGGGGGAGGATTCAGGCGAGGTGAGCGCCTCGAAGCAGCCGCTGCCAGCGCCTCGCGCACCCTCGCTCGAGCAGGCCCTCCGTTGCTGTCGCCCCCGTCGATCTCGATTGGGGCCAACCTCGTCCCTGGAGCAGGTGTAACACCCCTGTGTAATAGCCACTGTGATCAACTGCTAATACTGCCAAGTCACTCCTATTTGCAGTGCTTAATCACTTTGGTTAATTATTCAATTCAAACTCTATCCTAAAAATCAACTCAAATACAAAAGTGAAATATGAAGTTGCTCAAAGCTTGTGGGAAAAATGTTCACATTATTGCAAATATTCCAAAACAATTAAATGTTAAGGAACACAACATCACTCTTGAGCAAAGATGAGCATTATCAATTAAAACAGCACCATTTCAGCATTTTTAAATGTTATTCTATTTTAGAGAAATACCAAAAGAATTCCAAACCTGCCCAAACTTTTTGTGGCAATGTGGAATAATGCAATGTATTTGTGTGACCCAGTTTCACATTTTTGCATATCCTTTTGAATGCTCAAAATATTTCAAAAACTAACCCTGATAAAAAGAAAAGCAAAACAGGAAAAATAAAAATAAAAAGAGGCACTGATGCACTGTGCCTAAGTGCACAGTGCCCCGTTTCAGCCCACCGTCTACAGTCACTCGGCCCAGCCCAACCTGCCTGCTCCTCCCCCTCGTGTCACCACCGCCATGGCTGGAGCTCGCCGCTCCTGTCGCTGCTCGCCACGGCGCCGGGGCAGCTGGCCCCTGGATAAGAACGGCGCCCATCCACTCCCCCTGGTCACCGCACCACTTCTTCCCCCTCTCCCTCACTCGCTTGTCTCTCCCTCTCCCTCTCCGTCAAGGCCGAGTGCTACCGTCGCCGCTCGCCGCATCCGACGCGGCCACCGACGGCCCCGTACTCGCTGGTGTTGTCCATGAGCTCCGTCGCGGACGACCACCCCTCCTGGTGCCTCCAGACGGAGCCATGGAGGCCTGCTGCTGCTGATTCTTCGTCGTCCCCATCTCCGGCCACCGCAAACCCTCGCCGTTGATTCGCCATCTTCCCTGCGCTTCCGATCACCCAAGGGTCTTCCGTGACCGCTCGGTGAACCCCTCTTTCTCTTCCCTCTCTCTTCGATGGCGATCCCCTCCCCTACGTAGCTCCCCCACGAGACCGAGCTCCGGCCGCCGCCATGGACGGCGAGCATCGCGCTCCCGTGCTTCCCCGCTCGATCTAGTGCCGCTGTAGTGCTTCTGGTGCTCCCTAGATGCGGCCTAGGTGGTTAGATGAGTCGCTGGAGCCCCGCCTTGCCGTCCCTGTGGAGCACCCGAAGCACCGCCGCCCGCCGTCGTCGTAGCACTCAGCTCCGGCCACGCCTCCATACGAGACCGCCACGAGCGGATGCGGCTTCGTCCGCCCATTCGAATGCGGCCGGCCCTGTGCCAAACGGTGGCTCGTGGCCGTTTTCCGGCGAGGCCCAGGGCACTCCGCCGCGAAAAGGGCTCGCCGGAGCTCACTCCGGTGCCGGTCCGACATGGCGCCGACGTGGCCCCCTATGGGTCGTTGACGATGGGCCCGGTGGGGCTCGGTCGACTGGGTTGACTAGTCAACCCTGCTGACTGGTCAACCGCTGTCACTGACCTGCGGGCCCCAGCTCCTAATTAACCCTAATTCAATTTTAGACTAATTGTAATTAGTATAAGACACTGACTGGTGGGCCCACCCTATTTAGTTAGTTAAAGTGCTAATTAAACTAATATGATAATTAAGTTAGACACTGACAGGTGGGTCCTGCTAGTTAATTAGGATTAGATTAATTGAAATAACCCTGTTTAGTTAGTCCAGACACTGACATGTGGGTCCCGCTGGACCCACAGGTCAGATTTGACCCTGGTCAGCCGACCGTTGATTGCTGACATCACTATTGCGTCATGCTGACGTCGCAGCTACTGTTCTGGATAATGTTGATTTAATAAATAAAATAAATTTCAGAAAAAGGTTAAAACTTTAGAAAATCGTAGAAAATAATCCGTAACTCCGATGAAAAAACTTTGTACATGAAACTTGCTCAGAACGACGAGACGAATCCGAATACGCAATCCGTTCGTCCGCCACACGTCCCTAACTATCCAAACATGGAACCGTCCCCCTCCGGTCATCTGTCTGACAAATGTCCGGAACCGGGAAAACATTCCCGGATGGATTCCCCTTCCTCGGTGACGTACAACCATACGTTAGGACACACCCGGCACTGCGTATTGTCATGTCATACATTGTGTAGCACTTGTTTGCTTAGTATTTACTGTTTCCTTCCCCTCTTCTCTCTCGGCAGATCCTGGTGCCGACGTAGCCTCCGAGACCGACGCAGCTCCGGTGATTGGCTACGCTTCTGAAGACCTTGCCTTTGCCGCCGAGCAACCAGGCAAGCCCCCCCTTTGATCATCCCGATATCGCCTATTCTATTTTCTCATGCTTGCATTAGAATTTTGCTACTGTTACTGTTATCCTATTTCTGCTGCATAGCCTGTTTATTGTAACCTGCTGTTGATATCTACCTGCTCATCCTAAACTGTTTAGAATAGACTGGGTAGAGCCCCATCAGTGACCCCCACTTATCCCGACTACCCCGCTGGAGTATCAGAAGACCCGATCAACGGGATCGAAGACCAGGACCCGGCACCGCACCTCACTTCCTCCTTAGTTGTTCGACACTACTGGGTTTCTATCGAGTGCCGAGGGTGATTCCTCGTCAGCACTTCTGATGATAACCTTGTAGTTTAGATATTCGGTCGTGGTCAGAGAGGGTGATTCCTCCTACACCACCCCCGATAACGATGAAGTCGTGCAACACCTCAAGTGTGGACCTCGAGGGTGATTCCTCCTACGTCCACCTTGATATTACATCAGGTGGGAGTCCAACGAGGGTGATGCCTCGGATTCCCCTTGATATGGTAGCCACACGGATGCCTTACATAACAGATGATACTGCTACTTGGTAAGGCGGGTCGACCCTGAGGGGTACCCGCGAATGATGGATAGTTACCCGTGATTTATTTTATGAGGCGCGGCCGGGCATTCTTAGCCCTTGCAGAAAGTCCTCGAGACGGGGCGACGGGGTCACATCGATCGTGAGTCTCTGCTCGTTACCGCAAGCCACTAGTCCTCTAACAATTTGGATATTTGATCCGAGCAGGCCTCTGGCCTGATAGCACTAACCATCACGTGGGATAGTTATGGGCACTCTGCATCGTAGCATCAGCCGAAAGCTCTGTCAGACGTCCAGTTCAACATTGCGGCACGGCTGGGCCGACGCCATCCATGTATAGAGGTGGTACCGAGATTCGCCCTGCTCGCAACGACCCGGAGTGCACAGGGCGATGGCCCATGACCCCTGAGCGCTTAGGAGGTAGACCGGCGGGGACCTCTCTGCTGAGCTGTAGGTAGGGCTGCGGTGTGTCGTTTGGCCGAGGCCGGGCATGACCCAGGAAAGTGTGTCCGGCCGGAGTTAAGCGAGCGTGGTGGGTAAGTTGGTGCACCCCTGCAGGGAAGAACACATCTATCAATAGCCGGTCCTACGGTAAAGGACACTCGGAGTTGTATCCCGATCGGTACGACTAGAACTTGGAATGGTATCTGGATATGTGGCTCCGGGATCGCTTTCTCGCAGGGAGTCGAGGAAGGATCTCTGGGCGAGATTGTTACTTGATTCTACTACTACTTTACATTATGCTATACTGTACTCTTCTAATGCTGCAAGATCATTGAAGATGCTTGAAGTTGCTGAAGAAGCTAGTCTTCGATAGGACTAGGCCTTCTCTCTATTCTGGCATTTCTGCAGCCCAGTCCACATATACAGCCTCCCTTTGATAATGTTGCATATGTAGTGTAGATCCTTGCTTACTGAGTACTTTCGAGTACTCACGGTTGCTTTGCTTTCTTTTTCTCCTCATATCAGTTTGTCGTGACCAGATGACGGAGCCCCTGAAACAGTTGCTCCCGCCGTCGACTACTACTACTACCCCGAGGATGGCTATTACTTCGAGATGGCTGACGACCTGGAGTAGGTTCGGAGGGTCCTAGGCAGGAGGCCTACGCCTTTTGATCGTAGCATTTTATTTTGCCCCGCCTTTCTAAAGGCCTTTCTGTTTCTCTTTTATATCTGTACCCAGATATCTGATGCTTCCGCTGACGCTTGTATGCCATCGAGCTATGTATTCGAGCCCTCGAGGCCCTGGCTTGTAATATAAAGCTTGTATTACTTTATTTATGTTTTAGAGTTGTGTTGTGATATCTTCAAGTGAGTCCTTAGGATTGATCGTGTGCATTTGCGTGTATGATTAGTGCACGAATAAGCCGGGGGCGTCACTGTTGGGGAACGTAGTAGTAAATCAAAAAAAATTCCTACGCATCACCAAGATCAATCTATGGAGAGACTAGCAACGAGAGAGAGAGGAGTGCATCTTCATACCCTTGAAGATCGCGATGCGGAAGCGTTGCAAGAACGCGGTTGGAGGAGTCGTGCACGCAGCGATTCAGATCGCGGTCGATTCCGATCTAAGCACCGAACAACGGCGCCTCCGCGTTCAACACACATGCAGCCCGGTGACGTCTCCCACGCCTTGATCCAGCAAGGAGGAGGGAGAGGTTGGGGAAGACAACTCCGGCAGCACGACGGCGTGGTGGTGGAGTTGGCAGTTCTCCGGCAGGGCTTCACCAAGCTCAACGGAGGAGGAGGGGGTGTTGGAGAGGGGGAGGGCTGCGCCTTGGATGAGGTGCTGCTGCCCTCCCTCCTCCCCTATATTTATAGGGCCAAGGGGGAAGGGGGCCGGCCCCTCTCGATCAGATCTAGAGGGGGGCGGCGGCGGCCAGAGGGAGGGGGCTTGCCCCCCAAGCCAAGGGGGGCGCCCCCTTTAGGGTTTCCCCCAACCCTAGGCGCATAGGCCCTAGGGGGGAATGGCGCCCAGCCCACTTAGGGGCTGGTTCCCTCCCCCATACAGACCATAGGGCCCTCCGGGGCAGTTGAAGTGACGCTTGATATGCCTGGTCTTCTTGTGAAACCTGGGCTCCTTGGCAAGGGCAATAGCTCCAGTGTTGTCACAGAAGAGAGTCATTGGGCCCGACGCATTGGGAATAACTCCTAGGTCGGTGATGAACTCCTTCATCCAGACTGCTTCCTGTACTGCCTCCGAGGCTGCTATGTACTCCGCTTCACATGTAGATCCCGCCACGACGCTTTGCTTGCAACTGCACCAGCTGACTGCCCCACCATTCAAAATATACACGTATCCGGTTTGTGACTTGGAGTCATCCAGATCTGTGTCGAAGCTAGCATCGACGTAACCCTTTACGACGAGCTCTTCGTCACCTCCATAAACGAGAAACATATCCTTAGTCCTTTTCAGGTACTTCAGGATGTTCTTGACCGCTGTCCAGTGTTCCATGCCGGGATTACTTTGGTACCTTCCTACCAAACTTACGGCGAGGTTCACATCAGGTCTGGTACACAGCATGGCATACATAATAGACCCTATGGCTGAGGCATAGGGGATGACACTCATCTTTTCTCTATCTTCTGCCGAGGTCGGGCATTGAGCCGTGCTCAATCTCACACCTTGCAATACAGGCAAGAACCCCTTCTTGGACTGATCCATATTGAACTTCTTCAATATCTTGTCAAGGTACGTGCTTTGCGAAAGACCAATGAGGCGTCTTGATCTATCTCTATAGATCTTGATGCCTAATATGTAAGCAGCTTCTCCAAGGTCCTTCATTGAAAAACACTTATTCAAGTAGGCCTTTATGCTTTCCAAGAATTCTATATCATTTCCCATTAATAGTATGTCATCCACATATAATATGAGAAATGCTACAGAGCTCCCACTCACTTTCTTGTAAACACAGGCTTCTCCATAAGTCTGTGTAAACCCAAACGCTTTGATCATCTCATCAAAGCGAATGTTTCAACTCCGAGATGCTTGCACCAGCCCATAGATTGAGCGCTAGAGCTTGCATACCTTGTCAGCATTATTAGGGTCGACAAAACCTTTCGGCTGCATCATATACAATTCTTCCTTAAGGAAACCATTAAGGAATGCCGTTTTGACGTCCATTTGCCATATCTCATAATCATAGAATGCGGCAATTGCTAACATGATTCGGACAGACTTCAGCTTCGCTACGGGTGAGAAGGTCTCATCGTAGTCAACCCCTTGAACTTGTCGATAACCCTTAGCGACAAGTCGAGCCTTATAGATGGTCACATTACCATCCGCGTCTGTCTTCTTCTTAAAGATCCATTTGTTCTCTATGGCTTGCCGATTATCGGGCAAGTTTGTCAAAGTCCATACTTCGTTTTCATACATGGATCCTATCTCGGATTTCATGGCTTCAAGCCATTTGTTGGAATCCAGGCCCGCCATTGCTTCTTCATAGTTTGAATGTTCACCGTTGTCTAACAACATGACTTCCAGGACTGGGTTGCCATACCACTCTGGTGCGGAACGTGTCCTCGTGGACCTACGAAGTTCAGTAGCAACTTGATCCGAAGTTTTATGATCATCATCATTAACTTCCTCTCTAGTCGGTGCAGGCACCACAGAAACATCTTCCTGAGCTGCGCTACTCTCCGGTTCAAGAGGGGGTACCTCATCAAGTTCTACTTTCCTCCCACTTACTTCTTTCGAGAGAAACTCTTTCTCCAGAAAGGATCCATTCTTGGCAACAAAGATCTTGCCTTCGGATCTAAGGTAGAAGGTATACCCAATAGTTTCCTTAGGGTATCCTATGAAGACGCATTTTTCCGATTTGGGTTCGAGCTTTTCAGGTTGAAGTTTCTTGACATAAGCATCGCATCCCCAAACTTTCAGAAACGACAGCTTAGGTTTCTTCCCAAACCATAATTCATATGGTGTCGTCTCAACGGATTTCGACGGAGCCCTATTTAAAGTGAATGCGGCAGTCTCTAAAGCATAACCCCAAAATGATAGCGGTAGATCGGTAAGAGACATCATAGATCGCACCATATCCAATAGAGTGCGATTATGACGTTCGGACACACCATTACGCTGAGGTGTTTCAGGCGGCGTGAGTTGTGAAACAATTCCTCATTTCCTTAAGTGCGTGCCAAACTCGTGACTCAAATATTCCCCTCCACGATCTGATCGTAAGAACTTTATTTTTCTGTCACGTTGATTCTCAACCTCACTCTGAAATTCCTTGAACTTTTCGAAGGTCTCAGACTTGTGTTTCATTAAGTAGACATACCCATATCTACTTAAGTCATCAGTGAGGGTGAGAACATAACGATAACCACCGCGAGCCTCAACGCTCATTGGACCGCACACATCAGTATGTATGATTTCCAATAAGTTGGTTGCTCGCTCCATTGTTCCGGAGAACGGAGTCTTGGTCATTTTGCCCATGAGGCATGGTTCGCATGTGTCAAATGATTCATAATCAAGAGACTCCAAAAGTCCATCTGCATGGAGTTTCTTCATGCGTTTGACACCAATGTGACCAAGGCGGCAGTGCCACAAGTATGTGGGACTATCATTATCAACCTTACATCTTTTGGCATTCACACTATGAATATGTGTAACATCACGTTCGAGATTCAATAAAAATAAACCATTGACCAGCGGGGCATGACCATAAAACATATCTCTCATATAAATAGAACAACCATTATTTTCGGATTTAAATGAGTAGCCATCTCGCATCAAACGAGATCCTGATACAATGTTCATGCTCAAAGCTGGTACTAAATAACAATTCTTGAGGTTTAAAACTAATCCCGTAGGCAGATGTAGAGGTAGCGTGCCGACGGCGATCACATCGACCTTGGAACCATTCCCGACGCGCATCGTCACCTCGTCCTTCGCCAGTCTCCGCTTATTCCGCAGCTCCTGTTTTGAGTTACAAATATGAGCAACCGCACCGGTATCAAATACCCAGGAGCTACTACAAGCGCTGGTAAGGTACACATCAATAACATGTATATCACATATACCTTTGGTATTGCCGGCCTTCTTATCCGCTAAGTACTTGGGGCAGTTCCGCTTCCAGTGACCGTTTCCCTTGCAATAAAAGCATTCAGTCTCAGGCTTGGGTCCATTCTTTGGCTTCTTCCCGGTAGCTTGCTTACCGGGCGCTGCAACTCCCTTGCCGTCCTTCTTGAAGTTCTTTTTACCCTTGCCTTTCTTGAACTTAGTGGTTTTATTCACCATCAACACTTGATGTTCCTTTTTGATCTCCACCTCTGCTGATTTCAGCATTGAATATACCTCAGGAATGGTTTTTTCCATCCCCTGCATATTGAAGTTCATCACAAAGCTCTTGTAGCTAGGTGGAAGCGACTGAAGGATTCTGTCAACGACCGCGTCATCCGGGAGATTAACTCCCAGCTGAGACAAGCGGTTGTGCAACCCAGACATTTTGAGTATATGCTCGCTGACAGAACTATTCTCCTCCATCTTACAACTGTAGAACTTGTCGGAGACTTCATATCTCTCGACCCGGGCATGAGCTTGGAAAACCATTTTCAGCTCTTGGAACATCTCATATGCTCCGTGTTGCTCAAAACGCTTTTGGAGCCCCGGTTCTAAGCTGTAAAGCATGCCGCACTGAACCAGGGAGTAATCATCACTACGCGACTGCCAAGCGTTCATAACGTCTTGAGTTGCCGGGAAAACAGGTGCGTCACCTAGCGGTGCTTCAAGGACATAAGCTTTCTTGGCAGCTATGAGGATGATCCTCAGGTTACGGACCCAGTCCGTGTAGTTGCTACCATCGTCTTTCAGCTTGGTTTTCTCTAGGAACGCGTTGAAGTTGAGGGCAACATTAGCGTGGGCCATTTGATCTACAAGACATATTGTAAAGATTTTAGACTAAGTTCATGATAATTAAGTTCATCTAATCAAATTATTCAATGAACTCCCACTCAGATAGACATCCCTCTAGTCATCTAAGTGATACATGATCCGAATCGACTAGGCCGTGTCCGATCATCACGTGAGACGGACTAGTCATCAACGGTGAACATCTCTATGTTGATCGTATCTTCTATACGACTCATGTTCGACCTTTCGATCTTCCGTGTTCCGAGGCCATGTCTGTACATGCTAGGCTCGTCAAGTCAACCTAAGTGTTTTGCATGTGTAAATCTGGCTTACACCCGTTGTATTCGAACGTTAGAATCTATCACACCCGATCATCACGTGGTGCTTCGAAACAACGAACCTTCGCAACGGTGCACAGTTAGGGGAAACACTTTCTTGAAATTTTAGCGAGGGATCATCTTATTTATGCTACCGTCGTTCTAAGCAAATAAGATGTAAAAAGATGATAAACATCACATGCAATCAAATAGTGACATGATATGGCCAATATCATTTTGCTCCTTTTGATCTCCATCTTCGGGGCACCATGATCATCATCGTCACCGGCATGACACCATGATCTCCATCATCGTGTCTTCATGAAGTTGTCTCGCCAACTATTACTTCTACTACTATGGCTAACGGTTAGCAATAAAGTAAAGTAATTACATGGCGTTTTCATTGACACGCAGGTCATACAATAAATTAAGACAACTCCTATGGCTCCTACCGGTTGTCATACTTATCGACATGCAAGTCGTGATTCCTATTACAAGAACATGATCAATCTCATACATCACATATATCATTCATCACATCCTTTTGGCCATATCACATCACACGGCATATGCTGCAAGAACAAGTTAGATGTCCTCTAATTGTTGTTGTAATTTTTTTTACGTGGCTGCTATAGGTTTCTAGCAAGAACGTTTCTTACCTACGCCACAACCACAACGTGATATGCCAATTTCTATTTATCCTTCATAAGGACCCTTTTCATCGAATCCGATCCGACTAAAGTGGGAGAGACAGACACCCGCTAGCCACCTTATGCAACTAGTGCATGTCAGTCGGTGGAACCTGTCTCACGTAAGCGTACGTGTAAGGTCGGTCCGGGCCGCTTCATCCCACGATGCCGCTGAATCAAGATAAGACTAGTAACGGCAAGTAAATTGACAAAATCGACGCCCACAACAACTTGTGTTCTACTCGTGCATAGAAACTACGCATAGACCTAGCTCTGATACCACTGTTGGGGAACGTAGTAGTAAATCAAAAAAAATTCCTACGCATCACCAAGATCAATCTATGGAGAGACTAGCAACGAGAGAGAGAGGAGTGCATCTTCATACCCTTGAAGATCACGATGCGGAAGCGCTGCAAGAACGCGGTTGGAGGAGTCGTGCACGCAGCGATTCAGATCGCGGTCGATTCCGATCTAAGCACCGAACAACGGCGCCTCCGCGTTCAACACACGTGCAGCCCGGTGACGTCTCTCGCGCCTTGATCCAGCAAGGAGGAGGGAGAGGTTGGGGAAGACAACTCCGGCAGCACGACGGCGTGGTGTTGGAGTTGGCAGTTCTCCGGCAGGGCTTCGCCAAGCTCAACGGAGGAGGAGGGGGTGTTGGAGAGGGGGAGGGCTGCGCCTTGGATGAGGTGCTTCTGCCCTCCCTCCTCCCCTATATTTATAGGGCCAAGGGGGAAGGGGGCCGGCCCCTCTCGATCAGATCTAGAGGGGGGGCGGCGGCCAGGGGGAGCGGGCTTGCCCCCCAAGCCAAGGGGGGCGCCCCCCTTTAGGGTTTCCCCCAACCCTAGGCGCATGGGCCCTAGGGGGAATGGCGCCCAGCCCACTTAGGGGCTGGTTCCCTCCCCCATACAGCCCATAGGGCCCTCCGGGGCAGGTGGACCCCCGGAACCCCTTCGGTGGTCCCGGTACAATACTGGAAAACCCCCGAACACTTCCGGTGACCGTATGATGACTTCCCATATATAAATCTTCACCTCCGGACCATTCCAGAACTCCTCGTGACGTCCGGGATCTCATCCGGGACTCCGAACAACATTCGGTAACCACATACTATTTCCCATAACAACTCTAGCGTCACCGAACCTTAAGTGTGTAGACCCTACAGGTTCAGGAACTATGCAGACATGACCGAGACATCTCTCCGGCCAATAACCAACAGCGGGATCTGGATACCCATGTTGGCTCCCGCATGTTCCACGATGATCTCATCGGATGAACCACAATGTCGGGGATTCAATCAATCTCGTACACAATTCCCTTTGTCTACCGGTATGATACTTGCCCGAGATTCGATCGTCGGTATCCCTATACCTTGTTCAATCTCGTTACCGGCAAGTCTCTTTACTCGTTCCGTAACGCATGATCCCGTGGCTAACTCTTTAGTCACATTGAGCTCATTATGATGATGCATTACCGAGTGGGCCCAGAGATACCTCTCCGTCATACGGAGTGACAAATCCCAGTCTCGATTCGTGCCAACCCAACAGACACTTTCGGAGATACCTGTAGTGCACCTTTATGGTCACCCAGTTACGTTGTGACGTTTGATACACCCAAAGCATTCCTACGGTATCCGGAAGTTGCACAATCTCATGGTCTAAGGAAATGATACTTGACATTAGAAAAGCTTTAGCAGACGAACTACACGATTTAGTGCTATGCTTAGGATTGGGTCTTGTCCATCACATCATTCTCCTAATGATGTGATCCCGTTATCAACGACATCCAATGTCCATGGTCAGGAAACCGTAACCATCTATTGATCGACGAGCTAGTCAACTAGAGGCTCACTAGGGACATGTTGTGGTCTATGTATTCACACATGTATTACGATTTTCGGATAACACAATTATAACATGAACAATAGACAATTATCATGAACAAGGAAATATAATAATAACCACTTTATTATTGCCTCTAGAGCATATTTCCAACAGTCACAGCAGGCAGCGCCATGACCACCTCGCTCGGACGCAGCGCCGCTGGATTCATCGCCGGAGCCAGATTCGCGGTGGCGAAGGATAGGAACGGGGCCCATTTGGCCGCCCGCACCTTGTCCTCCGATTCCGCCTGCGCCATCGCCCACAGCAGCAGCTCCAGCGAGTGGTGCCCCCACTTTGTGGTGCTCAGCTCCCGCTCCTCCTCCGCCGAGAACGAATCCAGCACCGCCTGCGCCTCTGCACTCATCTCCTTCTTGGATTGATACCAGGTCCCGATCTCCATCAGACGCACTCGCTTGCGGCTGTCTCTCCCCCCAAACTCCGCCAGCCTTGCTTCCGAGATCTCCACCATCTCCGACGAGTATACCTGGCCAAAACTCGGGCCGGGCCCGCCCAAGCCCGGCGCAGAAAAGCTAGGCCCGAGCCCGGCCCGGCCAGGCCATCGGGCCTAGAATCCAGGCCCAAGCCCGGCCCATCACCAAAAAAGCCCGCCGGGCCTCTTCAGCAAATCACAAAAATGGTGGGCCCGGGCCCGGCCCGGCCCGGCCATCGGGCCTAGATCTCAGGCCCAGGCCCGGCCCGTGGGCAAGGTCGGGCCAGGCCGGGTCGGGCTGACCGGGCCGGGCTGCCCATGGCCAGGACTACCGACGAGGTTCTCCCGCAAACGACGCCGTTCGTCGAGGTCGAGAGAAGGGAGGAAAGCGAGTGGAAATGTCGACTCCACTTCCCGTCTCCCCTCACCCTTAATACCATCCACCCACTCGCCGCCATTCGCGCCGCCCGAGCTGCGCTGGGCCGTATGGCCAGTCGCACCACACGCTTTCGCAACGTGACATGGGAAACGGAACAACTCTGTAGAGGCAAGGGTCGCACCTCGCTCGCGTGTGTAACGGTCGATCTCCACGCCTTCGCCGTCGACGAGGTAGAAATTCCGGCCCCGCTCCGACACAGTCCCTCGGCGGTACCACACCGCCCGTCCCCTCCGTCGTCGAGGTTCGCCATCTGCGTCGCCTCCCCTGTCGCGAGACGTGTCGATACACGCCATCGACACACAGTGTGGCGGACGTGCCCGCGGGTTATTAGATGCCCATTCTTTCCCGGTGTTTGTTAGTGGATTAATGCTCAAGTTAATACTCGCTTTTCCGGTTGGGGTTTCGGCCATGTGGCGCGTGTCACTTGCTGCTTTGCCTCGTCACTTGCTTCACTTGCGGGTTCACTGTTGGTACGCTGATAAGCTCTGATCAACCGAAGCTTTGTGGGTGGAATTACCATGATTGAAATAGTTTTTCTGCTTGTCCGGCTGACTGGTAGTACTATTAAATTTCAGTCTTGCTAAGTCTCAGTCGACTAAGACTTTGTTAGGTCTCAGTCGATGCTATATTCATGAGATCGTACGTTGAGATCCGTGCAAATTTTCTTTTCAGCTTTTTCTTTGTTCTTTCTTACTCTACATATTATAGCACTTTACTGAGACTTGGTTAAGTCTCAGTTGAGTGAGACCTAGCCACACCCATTAAATTTTTTCTTAGGTTTAGAGTTTAGGTTTTAAGGTTAATATTTGAAACTTGACGATTCTATCATTCATCCTTATCAAGTTTTAGTCGCTGAAACTTGGTGAAACTTTTTAAACTTGTCAAAGCGTATTAAAAAAGAATGATCTTGTTTCAAAGAACTCGTCGCAAGGAACACAAATATGCAAAGAAAACATAAATTAGATTTACGATTCAAAAGATATAACACATAATAAAAATCAAAACATAAGATTTAAATTTATAAATCAAATAAAAACATGAAAGTGGGGTGGATGGAGCATGCATTCTCTGACAAAAGTATGCATGTAATCAAGGGCTAAACACATGCAGTGAACCAACCAACTTTTCCAATCTTGACACAAACGTGCGGTCCAAAATGTGCGAGCGTAGGTCATTACGTGCTACCACTAGTACATAATCGAGCTTTGGAGGCGGTTCTCGTACATGGACTCGCAGTGGTTTCCACTTTCGCCTCATCATCTTTTGTATCCGCTTAATGTTGCATGATAAGATATTAAAAGCCCTTTATACAATAATTATTATTTTAAAATAGGGAGGCCTGATAAGTATAAATAACGCATGTATGTCCATGGGCTTGGAGTGGAGTCATTTTCCTTGGAAAATCCTATATGCCGCACATTGCGACACAATGTCGTTGCAACGCACACAGACGAGCTAGTGAGTGGGCCGGCCCATTTCAGCTGTACTCCCCGTGCTTTCGCACTCCATCGTCGGTAGGGACCCAGAGAGCTGCCTTCGCTTTTGGCGTTCCTTCATAGACCTACGGATTTCAACCCTACACACGAAATTCCACTCTCCTCTATCCAGCATCTTGGATAATTGCTCCAGTTGCGCCAATTCCAGTATCTGAGGCAGAAAGCAGCATCCACGTGAATTTTGACTGTTCATAATATGGGAAATTTCGAGGTGAAGGATGCAGAGGGTTCTGGTTCCAGTTTTGGAAACCTTCTAGAAACTTCCTGAACCAGTTTTCTATTTCTTTTACTTTGTTTATTTACTAGTTAACCTGATTTATTATTACTACCTCTGTGTTTAAATGTAAGACGTTTTGTCAGTTTAAATATATTTAGGAGTTTTTTTGTTTTTCTTCATAAATTCACAAATTTTAAAAATTAGTCAAACTCTTCAAGAATTGTTTAGAATTTCGCGTGCACTTTTCAAATTTGGATGGTGTTTCAAGAAATGTTCACATTTTTTTAGAATGTTCGTGTTTTCCAAAAAAATGAAAAATGTTACTCCCTCCAATCCATTATATCATTTTCAAAATTATTCGCATCTTAATAAAATGTTCAAATTTCGAAATATATGCTGGCCATATAGGCTCCGTCCTTAAATGACACAGGCCATATAGGCTGGCCCAAAGTAGGAGTATTTTACGCGGGCATTCGTTCTCTAGCCAGTGTCTCATGGAGCCACACATTTCTCTCCTGGAGCTGCAACCTTTCCTCAAAAAAAAAAAAAACTGGAGCTGCAACCGCACGCCAAGCTCTGAAACAACAGCGAACAGTGTGCACGTAATCATCACTGAGCCGCTGCGGCTCATCGAATTCGTTCGACACTTTAGAACGTTCCCATTTCAATTCACTGTAATAAACGGGCATTCAGTGCAGGAGACCAAACTGACTCGATCCGGAGGAACCCAAATTGACATTTCGATGACGCCACCGCGGATGCAACGCGGCTGCTTTGCCATCGCCGGCCGCGCAACCCGCACCACACCAACACGCCACGCTTGCTTGGTGCGCGCTGGCGCACCGGCTGACCTCTTGTGTGATTGTTCGATGTGTCCACGCCGCCGCGGCGTAGGTTAATCCGCCCGCCAAGCACAAGCCAAATAGGCGACTGGGTGTTTGTCATGTTTGCACGCCCGCCCAATTAACTACTCCTTCCGTTCCAAATTAGTTGACTTGGATGGAACCACACGTTCTTCAGGTATGCTGCCAATGACTGCACGGCAAAATATTGGCTCCATCGGCTTTTTGAAAAGGATTTCTTTATCTTGTATATTGGCTAATTTTTTTTAGCTCCACTATGTTATGGGGAAAGCTGATTGCGCAAAACCACATGTTCTATGGCTAATCCCCCCCCCCCCCCCCCCCTCCCAACCTCGTCTTATTTGTGTGTAAGGGCCTTTTTTTTTTTTTTTGGAAAAATACGAAACTTTATTAATTTGAAATAATCATTGCATCGTTTATGAGGATTGGTACAATTTCATTTAAAGGCTCCTCAAGCCAATCAGAAATTGAAAAAAAATCTAGCTATTCTAGCAAGTTTGCGTAGTAGAGGTGCCTAATTAAGGGTCTACACTACACAAATAAGCATTGGTACTTAAACAAAAATCAGTTTGTTTTCTAAGCACTTAACGTTGTATATTGCCTCAGCGATTTTCAAGACTTGAGCTCTGACGTTGGAGCCGCCTCGACGTGCATTCCGCAGTCGGGCTTCTTCTCTATCGGTCCGACACGAATTCAATAGTAGCCTCATATCTGGCAAAAGCTCGCAACGCGTCGCCGCCCTGACACTGGGTGCTTGTCTTTTGAGCATTGTTTTCGGCCCAGGCCAAGAACTCTTGGATGAGCAAAACTCGTCGTTTTGGGCTTGATTCCCCGTCTTGACGTCTTGTCTCTCTCCAAAAAGAAAGAAGGAAAAATCCGACTTCGGCGCGAGCGTACGCATGATTTTTTTCCGGATTTTGAGGCCAACGACAACAACCATGGCCGCAGATGCGAAGGATGCTACACCGAGGTCCAAGAAAGGCGAGAATATGCATGGTGCATCCTCCGACACTTCCAGCTCCAACGATGAGAAGATTAGCCTCGACCCATTTGTGGCATTTGAGCGCTACCGCTACTACCGCGACAACGACAACAAGGGCAAGGGCAAGGGCAAGGATGGGCATAGGTGAACTCCCATTTAGTCCTAGTTTAGTTTATGATATCAAACTATCTAGTCTTAGTTTAATGTTGCCATCAAACTATCTAGTCTTAGGGCCTGTTCGGCAACTGCCCAATGCAAAGAAATGCTCAAATCCAGCTCCTCAACCTCGCTTCCAGCTTCTCGACGAAAATCATGTATCAGAAGAATCGTGTATCTGGACTCATTGGTCGGGCTAAAAACTGATCTATCCCCTGATCCATGCAAAGGGAAGTCCATAATTCAATACGATGGTTCAATAAAAAAACTTCCATACAATAATAGCTCCAGTTGCTTTTACCAAATGGGCTCCACCTATTGCAGGTTGAGTGAAACTGAATACTGATCGCTCCTATGCAGACAGCTGGTGCAGGGATGGTATTGCGTGATGTAAGAGGAAGCATAATTTATTCAGCTTGCAGGGAGATATTTTCATGCCGAGAGGCTCTAGAGGCTGAGTTGTGTGCTTGCATGGAAGGTTTGTCCTTTGCTGTTCAGAGAAGCGACTTGCCGATCATTATCGAGATGGACTCCATTGTGGCAGTCAAGCTGATTCAAGCAAAGGACCAAGATAGATCGATCTATTCTTTTCTAGTCAAGGAGATTAGGTACCTCATGGGCCTAAGTAATTCATGTATTACTCATGTAAATCGTTCTCAAAATAAAGTTAGTGATAACTTAGCTAAGTTTGGTAGACTTGAAGGCAGAACAATGACCTGGGTTGGGTCTGGCCCGGCAGTTTCTTTAGAGCTAGTTGTTGCTGATTGTAAGAATCTTGTGATTTGAGTAATACATAGAATTTACCCGCAAAAAAGAAACTCATTGGCCTAAATAAATCAATTTGTGTTAAATCTTCTTGGGGAGTTAAATTTTAGGAGTTCAGCTAGGAACCACTTTAATTTAGAGATGCTTAAGTTACTCCAACTATGGCCAGAGATATACCATTTATTCACATTAATTTGGTATGAGTGGATATATTTATGTCTAAAAATATTGCCGGCAAAGTAAGAGCATTCAACTAGTTATATGTCCAGTCTATCTACACACAAAGTGTAAAATTTGATGTTCTTTTGTGGTTCTGCCATAGGTTTGTGTAGCTCAATAACACCACAATTCTTGTAGCACCAAAACTTCTTTCGTCAAAATTCTTTGTCTTGGCAGACCGTGAACGGCAGCAGTCAGCACTTGTCCATGTCCCTCCAACTCAAGTAAACCAGGCCGGCATGGTAGTGCGCGTAAGCGCCGGCGATGACAAGCGCGTGGAACAGCTGGTGGCTGTGCCCGACGAGGTCAAACCTGCCCGGCATCCACCTCTCCGGCACCCTCGTGGCGTACACCAGCACGCCCGCCAGGTAGAACACCCCCATGGCCACCTCGTATCCCGTGGTGACCACCGCCTCTGGTCGTGCGTCGAACACGAGCATCTTGTGCACGATGGGCACGAGGCCGGACGCGCCCATGCACACGAACAGCGCGGCGCGCGCCCACCTCAGCTCGGGCGCCTCAAAGACCGGCAGCAGCGACACGGCCACCGCGGCGGCGCCGAAGACGGTGATGGAGCCGAGGTAGAGCGTCCGGGAGAAGGGGTCGCAGAGGAAGGTGTAGTAGACGAGCGGGTAGAAGGAGGTGACGATGAGGCCGGTGATGCCGGCGTAGTCGAGGCGGAGCAGCACGTAGCTGGCGTGCTCCGAATGGCACGCCAGCAGGTGGCACCCGCTGCTCATCAGCAGGCAGAACATGGCGCCGCACAGGTACGTGTAGAACGGCCACCGCTCGACCTGGCTGTGTTCTCCTGACGACAGAGACAACACCGCCGCTGCCGCGAGGTCCGTCTCGCCGGAGCCGGACACGTTGCGGCGCAGCAGCGCCTGCATTGCCACGGCCGCTCCGTTGCTGCCGTAGGAGGTCGTCATCAGCACCCTAGGGTTGCTGTTGCCGGTGCAGTTCGCCAGGCCCGCGGATGTCGCTGACTGGGTCACGCTGGTTTCCATGGGGACCATCGTGGCGGCGCACACGGTGAGCGCGAGGAACACGAAGAAGCCGATCAAATGCCTGCGAGAAAACACGCGTCAGCTAAAGCGTATGCATGACGTATCACGGTCACGGACGTACGTGCTCGGACGGAGAGGCTTACGTCCAGACGTTGATGGTCTCGTTGTGGAGGGCGAAGGCGCTGAGGAGCGCCTCCTTGAGGGGCCACTCGCTCCGGTAGTAGTGGAGGATGAACTCGTTGTGCTGCAGGAAGGCCGGGAGCGCGTCGTAGCCGACGAGCTCGCACTTGCGCCCGCAGCACCGCTTCGCCACGTCGCCGCCGCCGCCGCCTTTGCTTCCCTCCAGCAAAAGCGACTTCATCGTCGTCGCCGCTGGTGACGCCACGGCGGCGACGTCGCTCATCCGTATGGTGGCCGTCTTCCTCAGCAGCGTCACCGTGGAAGCCATTCCCCGAGTCTTGCTCAGTAGCCGGCTATGGAAAATTAACCTCGATCTCTTGTGGTCGGCCGAGGACTCGACGGAGAAGTAGAGGGGTGTGGTTTCGGTGTAGTTGGGCTTCTCCGGGTATATATAAGCCCTCTAGTGTTGACTTATTGTGTCCGAGTTTAGGTGGGAAATGGGTGCCCTGAAACGGTCCGATTAGAGCAACTGCGCACGCCAGGACGCTTAAAAAACGACGGATCGTGGTGCAGGTCCAGCAATTAGCGCCGGCACAAGTTAATACTAATAGGCATGCAGACCACGAGTGCTCGTGTGCTGCTATGTAGCCTGTCGGTGTTTCCGGTGGCTACTTTGCGCGCGGTGTCCTGTCCTGCAACACCAATCAATGGCAGACGGCGTAAAGTCACAGTATAGTGTGAATTTTACCAACACCTCGACGACCTTAACCATACGGTGTAACTGATGTTTTAGTCAGGCTTAATGTCAGTTACCAGTTTACGGTTCATCGTGGAAAACAGCAGTGGTTTGGTCACAGACTCGTAGCTCTCTCTGCAGGGGACACGCAAGACTGCTGGGCTTGTGCGGTACGGCAAACAGCCTCGGTTCAAGTTTGGCGGCTTAATACTCGTACTCTCAGAAAAATCAAAAATCTATACATACTCCCTCCGTAAACTAATATAAAAGCGTTTAGATCACTACTTTAATAATCTAAACGCTCTTATATTAGTTTACAGAGGAAGTACTACATTATGAAACAGAAGGAGTACTAAAGTTGTATGTATCTTTAAATTCGAAATCATCGGACGGATCCCCCGACAGTCTCTACGTCTACGGCTATGTCGGATCAGTATCAAACATTGGCGGAGATGGAGCCTCGATCCCGCTAGACGCTGAACTCTTGAGCCTGTCTCCATGTTTCTCGACGTATGGCTGTATTTGTCCCTTGTTAACATACTCCACCAACGACAAGTTTTATGCCTGCGCACCAATACAATTATGTTGTGTTAACATACCCCGCTCAATGCCACTTGTTGTCTTGTCTATGCACACGTTGCTGTTCGCTTGGATCTTTGCTGGAACAAAGTGTTTCAGGTCCTTGAGATAGCGTTCCCCAAGAAGCTGGGTTTGTTGTTGTCTACGCACTTCCTTTGGATCTTCGCCGGACTCCAAATTTCAGGCCGACTCTATTGTTGCGAAAAGCACCGGTGTACTTTTGTAAAGTGAGTGGACGAGTATTTATATTTGAAAGTAATACTCGTAATAATCTGAAGCTAGCATCGTACTTGAAACTTTGTAGTACCAAATAGTACTTGAAACTTTTTCTTTGACAGATTTTCCACTCGTCTACGCAGCCTAATAGTACTTGAAACCAAGGTTTTGGGTACCGGGCGGAAAATTCGGATACCGCCCGGTATTCTCGCTACCCCACGAGAATATTTGTTCGTTGACAACAAATCTTCCAAGTACTTCAAGAACTTAAATACTCTTTAATAGGTGAAAATAAAAGGATTTCTAATTTCGATACTGAGCAAAAAAAATGTATTTTTTTTTGAATTTGAACGGCTACATTATGGTCAAGTAGGACGCACTAATAGAAAACAGGGTTTTGGTCCAGGCCGGGCCAGCCCATTAGTCCTGGTTCAGTCACGAACCGGGACCCACGGGGGCATAGGTCCCGGTTCGTGAGGCCAGGGGGCCGGCCGGGCCTCGTGGGGCATTGGTCCCGGTTCGTCTGGACCCTTTGGTCCCGGTTCCAGCCACGAACCGGGACCAATGGGCCTCGCTTCTGGCCCACAACCATTGGTCCCGGTACGTGGATGGAACCGGGACCAATGAGATGCCTATATATACCCCCTCGCCCGCGAGCAGAGCAGTGGAGTGCTCTTTTTTTTGGGCCGGCCGTGGGAGGGCTTTGTGGTGCTCTAGCTCACCTCCTATGCACATGAGGTGTTCGATGAAATGTCCGAGCCACACTTAAGCTTTCTCCTCTCGAAGCTCCTTGTCGAAGCTCCATTTTCCTCGAGATTTGGCGGTCCGTCCTCACCGCCGTCGATCGCCCGCGCCGATCTCGTCGTCGGCACCATCGTGGTGAGCCTCTTGGTCTTATCTTCTTTGTAAAAGAAAAAAGTTCTTACTTGTATGATTAAGATAGATACTTGTGTAATTTTCTTACTTTTATTATTGTTTGTTATTATATAGTGCGATGGTTTTGGTATCCGCCTCCGTCGGCCCTCGTCCTGTCTATGATTCGGATGTGGTATATATTATCTTTTATAACAATTTGGTTCATTTAGTGTTTATGACAATTATGCCGACCAACGTGACATAGATTTTTTTATCTAGGAGGTATGTGAATCGGAAATTCCAACTGACCCTATTGTCGAGAGGTTAAATTTAGTTGAAGAAGAAAACAATTACTTGAAGGAAAAATTGAAAAAAAATTGAGGAGAAGAAGATGATATTGGAGTTGCATGTTGCGGATGTCGTCAATGATCATAAGATCAAGATGGATAAAATGCGCTTGAAGATTAGAAAGATGAAAAAATATGCCATTCATACCGAGGCTTGATATCATTATGCCGTTGGATCAATTGTTACCTTAGTTGCGATTATGATCGCATTTGTTGTTGCATTGAAATGTTTTACATAGTTTCAATGTATGGTTTAATTAGATGCTCGGTAGCCTCCTGGACCGTGGCCTTAAAAAATAACAGGGGGTTTGTCCTCGGTGCCCCCCGCGTCGCCCTCCCCGAGCGAGGCGACCGGGGCGGTTCCCCACTCCTCCCCCTCCCCGCGAGTCGCCGCCCCCCCTCCCCCTCACCGCTGCCGCCGGTGGGCGCGACCGGGCGCTGTCCGCGCGGCGCCCCGCAGTCCGGCGGTGGCGGCCCCCCTTCTTCCCCCGTCGCTGGACCCCGGCTCGGGCGAGCAGTCCTGGCGGCGGAGCCCTTCGGCCGGCGGCGTTCCGGCGCGGATCTGGACGGCGGCGGTGCGGAGGCGTTGCCCCTTGGCGGCGGTGACGACCCATGGCTAGCGGCGGCCGGCGGCGCCCGGCTGGCCCAGTTCTAGGCCCTACGGGCCCGATCTGGGTCGGAGCGGGCCTGGTGGGGGGCTGCGGTGGGTTGTTCTCCGGTGGTTCTGGCGAGCTCCTCGCGACAAGGACGGCGGCTGCTGTGCCGCGACTGCTGCAGCATGGCGGCGGAGCTTCACGGGCCCATTCTGGGCTAGGCCGGACAGGGGGTCTGGTGTGCCTCTGCTGCTATGCCCGGTCTGCTACCGCCTAAGCCGGTGGAGGTTGTTCCCTCCCTCGTGGCTGTGGTGCTGCCGGTCCTTGTCTACGGGTGTCTCATTTGGATCCGGCAGGCCTCGCTTCGTTGGCCGTGGTGAGACGACGGCGGTGTCCTCGTGACTGTGTTGGCGCATGTTGGTGGGCGGCGGGTGTGGTGGAGCCGAAGGTTGGTCCTGGGTGGCGGGCGCGAGGGGTCGGGAGAAATCCATGTCGGGTCTTGCCGGCACCAACACGGTGACGCCTGCGGGCGCCGCCATCCTTCTTGAAGGGCGTCGGGTGATCCTCTCCCCCCACTACCCTCCGTGTACCGGGATAAATCCTAGGATTCGTCCGGGCAGCAGCGTCGTCATCGTCACATTCCTTCTTGAAGGTGGTGCTTGGTACACGGCAACTCGGTGGCTTTGGAGCGTGGTGGTTATCGTCGGTGGGCTCAGCGGTCGCGGGGTGCCGTAGCTTTCGTTGCTCCGGCGTTGTTGGCATTTTTTCTCTTATTTTCTCTTGTATTTTCTTTTGGGCGTGCTTGTGCTGTTAGCCCCAGCATTGATTGGAATGTTGTATTGGGTGGTTGCTATATCCATATAGCGGGGCGAAAGCCTATTTCGGTAATTAGATGCTCTGGAGAGCTATATGTTGTTCAATGAGAACTATGTATGTACTTTGGTTTTAATGTGATGATGAACTTCTATTAATTAATTTGGTCACTTATGTATTCATGATGTTCTGTAATGGTTTTTGACACACTTAATTATATATAATGCACGCAGATGAACCGGCAATGGATGTATGGTGACAGACGCACCTCCGAGTACATTAAGGGCGTGCATAATTTTCTCGAAGTGGCTGAGGCAAACAAGCAGAATGGTTTTATGTATTGTCCATGCCCTATATGTGGGAATACGAAGTCTTACTCTGACTCGAAAACCCTTCACACCCACCTGCTTTATAAGGATTTCTTGCCACACTATAATGTTTGGACCAAGCACGGAGAAAGAGGGGTTATGATGGAAGACATCGAAGAAGAAGAGGATGATGACAGCTATGTGCCCCCTGAATACGGTGATGCTACAACGGGGGAAGCTGAAGATCAAGAGGAACCAGACGATGTGCCCGATGATGATCTTCGCCGGGTCATTGTTGATGCAAAGAGACAATGCGAAAGTGAAAAGGAGAAGCTGAAGTTCGATCGCATGTTAGAAGATCACAAAAAAGGGTTGTACCCCAATTGCGAAGATGGCAACACAAAGCTCGGTACCACACTGGAGTTGCTGCAGTGGAAGGCAGAGAATGGTGTACCTGACAAAGGATTTGAAAAGCTACTGAAAATATTGAAGAAGAAGCTTCCAAAGGATAACGAATTGCCCGATAGTACGTACGCAGCAAAGAAGGTTGTATGCCCTCTAGGATTGGAGGTGCAGAAGATACATGCATGCCCTAATGACTGCATCCTCTACCGCGGTGCGTACGAGGATTTGAACGCATGCCCGGTATGCGGTGCATTGCGGTATAAGATCAGACGAGATGACCCTGGTGATGTTGACGGCGAGCGCCCCAGGAAGAGGGTTCCTACCAAGGTGATGTGGTATGCTCCTATAATACCACGGTTGAAATGTCTGTTCAGAAACAAAGAGCATGCCAAGTTGATGCGATGGCACAGAGAGGGCCGTAAGAAAGACGGGAAGTTGAGAGCACCCGCTGACGGGTCGCAGTGGAGAAAAATCGAGAGAAAGTACTGGGAGGACTTTGCAGGTGACGCAAGGAACGTATGGTTTGGTTTAAGCGCAGATGGCATTAATCCTTTTGGGGAGCAGAGCAGCAATCACAGCACCTGGCCCGTGACTCTATGTATCTATAACCTTCCTCCTTGGCTGTGCATGAAGCGAAAGTTCATTATGATGCCAGTTCTCATCCAAGGCCCTAAGCAACCCGGCAACGACATTGATGTGTACCTAAGGCCATTAGTTGAAGAACTTTTACAGTTGTGGAATGGAAACGGTGTACGTGTGTGGGATGAGCACAAACAACAGGAATTTGACCTGCATGCGTTGCTGTTTGTAACCATCAATGATTGGCCTGCTCTCAGTAACCTTTCAGGACAGACAAACAAGGGATACCACACATGCACGCACTGTTTAGATGACACCAAAAGTATATACCTGGACAAATGCAAGAAGAATGTGTACCTGGGGCATCGTCGATTTCTTTCGACCAACCATCAATGTCGAAAGAAAGGCAATCATTTCGAAGGCGAGGCAGATCACCGGAAGAAGCCCGCCATCCGTACCGGTGATCACATACTTGCTATGGTCAATGATTTATAAGTAATCTTTGGAAAGGGTCCCGGCGGACTATCTGTTCCGAATGATGCTGAGGGACGCGCACCCATGTGGAAGAAGAAATCTATATTTTGGGACCTACCCTACTGGAAAGACCTAGAGGTCCGCTCTTTAATCAACGTGATGCACGTGACGAAGAATCTTTGCGTGAACCTGCTAGGCTTCTTGGGTGTGTATGGGAAGACAAAAGATACACCGGAGGCACGGGAGGACCAGCAACGTGTGCACGAAAAAGACGGCATGCCTCCAAAGCAGTATGAAGGTCCTGCCAGCTACGCTCTTACCAAAGAAGAGAAGGAAATCTTCTTTGAATGCCTGCTCAGTATGAAGGTCCCGTCTGGCTTCTCGTCGAATATAAAGGGAATAATAAATATGCCAGAGAAAAAGTTCCAGAACCTAAAGTCTCATGACTGCCACATGATTATGACGCAACTGCTTCCGGTTGCATTGAGGGGGCTTCTACCGGAAAACTTTTGATTAGCCATTGTGAAGCTATGTTCATTCCTCAATGCAATCTCTCAGAAGGTGATCGATCCAAAAATCTTACCAGGGTTAAGGAGTGATGTGGCGCAATGTCTTGTCAGTTTCGAGCTGGTGTTCCCACCATCCTTCTTCAATATCATGATGCACGTCCTAGTTCATCTAGTCGACGAGATTGTCGTTCTGGGCCCTGTATTTCTACACAATATGTTCCCCTTTGAGAGGTTCATGGGAGTCCTAAAGAAATATGTCTGTAACCGCGCTAGGCCAGAAGGAAGCATCTCCATGGGCCATCAAACAGAAGATATCACTGGGTTTTGTGTTGACTTCATTCCTGACCTTAAGAAGATTGGTCTCCCTCAATCGCGGTATGAGGGGAGACTGATTGGAAAAGGCACGCTAGGAGGGGACTCAATAATATGTAGGGACGGGCATTCTTGGTCTCAAGCACACTACACAGTTCTACAGAACTCTACCTTGGTGACCCCGTATGTCGATGAACACATGAACATTCTGCGCTCCAAACACCCGGAGCAGTGTGATGACAGGATTACATGTGAACACATCAGGACTTTCGGCAGTTGGTTGCAAACACGTCTCAGGGGTGACAACACTATTTCTGATGAGTTGTACTCGTTGGCCAGGGGACCATCTTCGACTGTATTGACTTACAAAGGGTACGAGATAAATGGGAATACATTTTACACGATCGCCCAAGATCAAAAGAGCACCAACCAAAACAGCGGTGTCCGCTTTGATGCAGCAACCAAGAGGGGAAATGACACATATTATGGTTACATAGTGGACATATGGGAACTTGAATACGGACATGATTTTAAGGTCCCTTTGTTTCAGTGCAAATGGGTCAATCTGTCAGGAGGCGGGGTACAGGTAGACCCACAGTACGGAATGACAACATTGCATCTGAACAATCTTGGGTACACAGACGAACCATTCGTCCTAGCCAATGATGTGGCGCAGGTTTTCTATGTGAAGGACATGTCTACCAAACCGAGAAAAAGAAAAGATAAGGAAGCGAATACATCATACGACGAGCCAAAGCGCCACATAGTTCTTTCAGAAAAAAGAGACATCGTGGGATTGGAGGGCAAGACAGACATGTCTGAAGATTATGAAAAGTTTCATGAAATTCCTCCCTTCAAAGTCAAGGTTGACCCAAGCACCCTGTTAAACGATGAAGATTATCCACGGTTACGGCGCAATAAGCAAAGGACACAAGCGAAGAAAAAGTGAAGACTTTCTTTCCACAACTATTATGATGATGCCTTTGATCTAGAATATCACTGCAGTTACATGTAAAGAAATGAAATGCCTTTTGTAACAGATGAATTTCCGTATGAAACCCTGATACTTCGAAAGAGATTGTCCATTTTGTACACAAAGTGCATCCAGTTTTTGCCGTAACCCTCTCAACTTTTTAGCACATGCTATGTGGGTGAAATGATGATACCATGCCAACTTTCAACCTTTTCAGAGTTCATTTGTAGTGCTTTTCAATTTCAGGGTCATATAGCTCAAAAAAAGTAGTAAATGCATGAAAAAATAACAAATGAAGTCAGAAAGGGTTGAAAATTGATGATGTGGCTTTGAATGGTGCATTTTGAACACACAAAAAGTCTGGAGTTCAAATAAGTTCAAAAAAATGAAATGCCTTTTGTAACAGATGAGTTTTCGTCCGAAACCCTGATACTTCGAAAGAGATTGTCCATTTTGTACACGAAGTGCATCCAGTTTTTGTCGTAACCCTCTCAACTTTGTAGCACATGCTATGTGGGTGAAATGATGATACCATGCCAACTTTCAACCTTTTCAGAGTTCATTTGTAGTGCTTTTCAATTTCAGGGCCATATAGCTCAAAAAATCAGTAAATGCATGAAAAATAACAAATGAAGTCAGAAAGGGTTGAAAATTGATGATGTGGCTTTCAATGGTGCATTTTGAACACACAAAAAGTCTGGAGTTCAAATAAGTTCAAAAAAATGAAATCCCTTTGTAACAGATGAGTTTTCGTCCGAAACCCTGATACTTCGAAAGAGATTGTCCATTTTGTACACGAAGTGCATCCAGTTTTTGCTGTAATCCTCTCAACTTTTTAGCACATGCTATGTGGGTGAAATGATGATACCATGCCAACTTTTAACCTTTTCAGAGTTCATTTGTAGTGCTTTTCAATTTCAGGGTCATATAGCACAAAAAAATCAGTAAATGCATGAAAAATAACAAATGAAGTCAGAAAGGGTTAAAAATTGATGATGTGGCTTTGAATGGTGCACTTTGAACACACAAAAAGTCTGGAGTTCAAATAAGTTCAAAAAAATAAAATCCCTTCGTAACAGATGAGTTTTCGTCCGAAACCCTGATACTTCGAAATAGATTGTTCATTTTGTACACGAAGTGCATCCAGTTTTTGCCGTAACCCTCTCAACTTTTTAGCACATGCTATGTGGGTGAAATGATGATACCATGCCAATTTTCAACCTCTTCAGAATTTTTTTGTTTGAAACTTTAATAGCAAACTAAAATAACAAAATCTGTTTTTGATTAAAATAGACATTTCAAATAACCTAAAAATTACCAAATTGAATTTAATGATAAAACACAGTAATATTAAATAGCAGGAAAAACAATCACTCAAAAATCTATTTTTATAGTAAAGTTATTCACAAACTAGTGATTCACACAAATTTAAAAAAATTCAAATTTAAACTATTAAAATTGGAAAACTAATGGCACTAACAGAAAGTTTATAATTTTTATTACCTAAAAGCAAAAAGAATCACTGAAAAACAGTAAATATTTTGCTGTAAGTAGAAACAAAATAAAATAAATAAAGCAAAAAAGAAAACAAAAAAACTAGAAAAAAAATGCCACCTACTGGGCCACCACGGCCTGAATACGACTAGAAACTCAACCATGGGCCAGGATTCAGGCCCAGTAGGCCCACAGGCAAGAGTGACAGATTAGGCCCGAAAGCCTGCAGTTGAGAAGAGCTCGAGAGGGTGGGCGCAGCAACGCTTATAAACCACTCTCGAGCTCTCTCAACTAGCGAGGTGGGACTAAACATCCCACCGCACCGCGCCAGCGCAAGGCCTTTGGTCCCGGTTGGTGGCACCAACCGGGACCAAAGGTCTCTGTTTCCCGCCCTTTGGGCTGTTGAAAACTGACCTTTGGTCCCGATTCGTGGAACCAACCGGGACTAAAGGGGGGCATTGGTCCCGGTTGGTTCCACGAACTGGGACCAATGCTTCGTCTATAAGGAGCACTTGTCAAAATTTTCATTCAGTTCGTCTTCGATCCCTCCGATGACGCCGCCAGGCTGCCCCTCTGTCCCGCCGTCGCCGTCGTCGCCCCTGCCTCCGACGCCGTTGCCGCGCCGCCCTGCCTCCGACGCCGTCGCCGCGCCCCTGCCCCGAGCCCTCGTCGCCGCGCGCGCCCCTGCCCTCGACGCCGTCGCCGCGCCACCCCTGCCCCGAGCCCTCGTTGCCGCGCCGCCCCTGCCCCGCGCCGTCACCGCCCCGGTCCGCGCCGCCCCGCGCTACGGTCCGATGTTCATATACATTTTTTCATATGATTTTGTTAGATGATGTTGATGATAGATGATGTATGCTTTTTTTGTTCATATGATGATTTTTTTTCATATATGTATTATTTTTTTTATTTAGGTTGTTAGTAGATATCGATTTTAGGTTAGTGCATTTTAGGTTAGTTGATTTAGTGCATTTTAGGTTAGTTGTACTGTTAGTGCATTTTAGGTTAGTAGCTTTTAGGTTAGTGGAGAGGAAAAAGGAAAATAAGGAAAAAGAAGAAAAGAGGAAGAAGGAAGAAGGAAGAAGAAGAAAAAGAAGGAGAGGAAAAAGGAAAATAAGAATAAGAAGAGGAAGAAGGAGAAGAAGAAGGAGAAGAAGAGGAGAGGAAGAAGAGGAGAAAAAAATAAGAAGAGGAAGAAGAAGAAAAAAAAAGAGGAGAAGAAGAAGGAATAGAGGAGAAGAAGAGCCCTAGTTCCCGACCCTCGACCCTCTACTCTAGTTCCCGACCCTCGGCCGCTCGGCGATCCTCGACACCCTCGTTCCTGATAAAAAATAAGAAGAGGAAGAAGAAGAAAAAAAAAGAGGAGAAGAAGAAGGAATAGAGGAGAAGAAGAAAAAATAGAAGAAGAAAAAAAGAGAGGAGAAGAATAAGGAATAGAGGACAAGAAGAAAAATAGAATAATATAATATATTATATTATATTATTCATATTGAAAAAAAAGAGGAGAAGAATAAGGAATAGAGGAGAAGAAGAAAAATAGAAAAATATAATATAATATATTATATTATTCATATTATTCTATTTTTCTTATTCTCCTCTATTCCTTCTTCTTCTCCTCTTTTTTTTTCTTCTTCTTCCTCTTCTTATTTTTTATCGGGAATGAGGGTTTCGAGAATCGCCGAGCAGCCGAGGGTCGGGAACTAGGGTAGAGGGTCGAGGGTCGCCGAGGGGTCGAGAGTCGAGGGTCGAGGGTCGAGGGTCGGGAACTAGGGTAGAGGGTCGCCGAGGGGTCAAGGGTCGAGGGTCGGGAACTAGGGTAGAGGGTCGAGGGTCGGGAACTAGGGTAGAGGGTCGAGGGTCGCCGAGGGGTCACCCCAAACCCTAGAAGCGTTGTCGAGGCCACCCCAAACCCTAGAAGCGTTGTCGAGGCCACCCCAAACCCTAGAAGCATCAAGGCCACTAATTAATATTCCTTGTTGTGATTAGCTAGCTAGGTCTATGTTTGCTACTAATATATCCATCTCTCATGTTTGTATATTAATTGCCATGTTGTAATATTTGCAGAAACTATGGAGCAAAGAGACTTGGAAACAGAACAGTTGTTGGGGGACATAATCCTCGGCGGAGGTGATGTCTTGTCGTATCTCAACGACACCGATGGTCTGGAAGGAGAGGGTGAAGGCTCCGGTGATCGAACAATGGAGGAGGAAGGACATGATCATGAT
This sequence comes from Thinopyrum elongatum, assembly GCA_011799875.1. NCBI lineage: Eukaryota > Viridiplantae > Streptophyta > Magnoliopsida > Poales > Poaceae > Thinopyrum > Thinopyrum elongatum. The sequence continues at coordinate 498,715,799 of CM022300.1, forward strand.
GGCTCCGGTGACCGAATGCCGGTGGAAGAAGGAGACCGTGATGACGGCTCCGGTGACCGAATGGAGGAGGGAGCTGTTGCAAAGTCCGGCGAGGTATATATATTAATTAAGCCTGTGCTGACTAGCTAATTGATGCATTAATTGTTTTGGTATGTACATATATTAACTCTTCTTTCTTCTTTTATAGCCCTCCGGATCGAGCCAAACTTCGGTAACGAGACGAGGCCCGAAGAAAAGGTTGCGCCAGGATGAAAGGTTCACGATCACAGCAATCTCGGACGATGGCCAACCGATTGAACCCAGGCGGACCAAGGATGCATTTTCTGCTCAGTGCAGGGCTATTGTTAGGGACATGATCCCGATCAGCATCCAGCTATGGAATAAGCCTAAGAATGAAGACCCTCAAGTTTCTTATGTCACCGATAGACAGAAAGATGATCTTTGGACCTCGCTGAAGGCAAATTTCACCCTACCGCCAGAGGAGGATCCGGATACGCCAGTTATAGAGCCATTGGTCAAGGCGTGTGCTCTTAAGAAGATGGCAGATCTATTCAGGAGGTGGAAGAATGAGTTGAAATCAATGTTTGTCGACAAAGGGAAGACTCCAAAATTCACCAGCCGATTTGAGAAGATAAGAGATCACTGGCCCGCATTTGTGGCCTACAAGACATCGGACAAGAGTAAGAAGATGTCAGAGACAAATAAGATAAATGCTGCAAAGAAGAAGTTTCACCATCGCACGGGGTCAGGTGGCTACCTCAAAGCCCGGCCGCTATGGGACAAAGCTGAGAATGACCTGCTTGCTAAAGGGGTCGAACCAGAGACATTGAACTGGCCAGACCGTTCAAGGACTTGGTTCTTCGGGGTTGGGGGAACCTTGGACCCTGAAACAGGGAAGTGCGTTTGGACGGACGAGCAACTTGCAATACCTGTCAACAAGCTTCAGAAGTGTATCGCCGCAGCGCAGCAAGGGACGTTCATTCCCGACAGAGAGAATGACGAGCTAACCGAGGCCCTCGGGAATCCTGAGCACCCTGGACGAACACGAGGCACGCCAGGCTCCGTTGCGTGGAAGGTTGGGTTTCCCGGCACAGGCGGTTACAAAACCCGGGAAAGGAAGAGGAAACTGGAGCTCACCGAAATGCAGAAGCTGAATGCAAGAGTACAAAAGCTAGAGGAACAAGTTGAGAGCCAGCGAGCTGCCGGAGCTACCCAAGAAGCTACCCCGCCATCTCAGCGGAGAAGCAGCGTGGCTTCCACCGAGCCCGTTCAGCAGCCTGACTTCACGGCTCCTAGCTACCCCGTGGATGCTATCACGGAGGCTCAACATTGCCAGCTTATGACGCAATGGCAGAACCTCAAAGTCAAGGCGACTGTCGGCTCTGTTGCACCTCCTCAACCCGACGGAACTTTTCACTGCCGTCCGATTCCACATGGTTATGCTGTTGTGATGGTGGATGAAGTAACGGAGGGATTTGAGGAGCTCGAGCTTGACCACCCTACAGGTGAAGGGGAGACTCAGCTGGGTCTTGCTCTGAAGACTCCATGTCTATGGCGGAAGGAGCACATCAAGCTTCCGAACTGGACGCCTCTGCCTCCTCCTCCTCCTCAGGCGAGTCAGGGCACTCCACCTCCTCCTCCTCCGGCTAGTGATCAGGGCACTCCGCCTCCTTCTACGGCTCCTCCGGCGCGTGAGGTCGGCACTCCGCCTCCTCCTTCGCCTCTTCCGGCGCATCGGAGCAGTCCGCCTCCTCCTCCGCCTCGTCAGCAACATAGGAAGACAGACGCCGCCGCTCCGGCTCCTCCGGCATGTCAGAGCACTCCGCCTCCTTCTCCGCCGCGTCAGCCACGGTGGAAGAGAGACGCCGCCGCTCCGGCGGCTAGCAGTACAAGCAGAGGCGGGAGGCAATCCAGATACGGTCCATCTCTCAAGCCTCTAGAAAAGTTACCATATGAGAGGACCGACAAGGAAAGCGAGGAAATCTGTGCTGCCGAATTGAGGGACTTTTTTGCAAAGAAACCTCCACCTCCGAATGAGACGATAGATCCTGAAGCGACCACCACCGCCTCCGCCGGATGACAACTATCTCCGCGCTCTTAAGAACACATATGCAGATGCGCGCCGGTCGGGAACTACTTCCAGTGATAAAAGGTTAGAAGAACGAAGAAGTGCAAAAAAAAATCCCCAGCTCGGCGAACAGGCGAACCAATCATGCCCCCCGCTCAAGGTGTCTAGCGATATCGTCGCTAATCTGCCTAGGATGGTGCCCGATACCAATCCTGATGATTACCTGGGTGATGATGTAGTGTTTGATATGTTAGAGGTGGACGAATTCAGATACCAGTACAGGAAGCCTCTCGTCAAAGATGGAAGTCGTGCTCTAACAACGATGATGCGAAAATTCCATAAATGGTACATGGAAACCTGCAGTAACTCTAGGATGGATGCTTTGACAATGAGAATTAAAGAGGAGCACGACTTCGTTGGATCGGATTATATTACTGTTGATTTTGACGAGTTTCTCCAGTTATACAATCAAAAGGCCCTCAACAAATCAATCGTGACTTGCTACTGTCTGTAAGTACTACTTCTGTAATTAAGTCGCTATATATAGCTCAGCTCTTTCATTGCATGTATATATAATTGTCCTCACTATATTATGCAGATTGAAGATCGTCGAATGCAGAAATGCACAAATCTATGACATTGGGTTCATTAACCCAAATGTCATACATGAATGGACGGTTCAAAAGAATGTCGAAGAAACCGAGGCCAACTTGCTACAATCGTTGCTCAAAAATCAAAACAAAGATAAAATACTCTTTCCATACAACTTCAAGTGAGTGTTACTGTCTTCTGCATATTCGGTTTCCCTTATTACTCGAGGTTATAGTAATGTAACTGATGAGTTATGCATGCGTACGCAGCTTTCACTTTATTCTGTTAGAGATTAAGCTTGAGCGTGGAGTAGTAACCATCTTAGACTCGAGACGAAAAGATCCCCAGGAGTATGCGGACATGACTGAAATGCTCCAGAAGTAAGTTCAATCGATCATTATGGCACCAGATCGGCAAGTTTGTTCATTTCCTGATATCAAGTAATTATTTTCTTTGTCTGGCAGGGTTTGGAAAGAGTTCACCGCAAGAGCTCCGGGACTGCCGACCGAGCTGCGATTTACACACCCGAAAGTAAGTACTACTACCTAGTTCCGCGCATCTCCCATTGATTTAGCTAGTTTCATCAATACTATTTAGCATGCTTGCTTATCAGTTTGATTGACCTCTATTTCTCGTAAAGTGCTTGTGGCAGGAAGCCGGGAATGATTTCTGTGGATACTACGTTTGCGAGTTCATCTACAACGCGACGGCCTTTAATAAGCGGGGGTACTCTAAAAAACAATATGATGTGCGTAAGCAGAAATATTCACAATTTTATTTTATTACCATCATTTGTGTTGAGTTTCATTCACACACATGTATTGACCCTCTTCTTCAATTTAGATCTGGCAGCTGCGGGATGAACTCATACCACAAGATCGCATACGAGCAATTCAAGAGGAATTGGCGGGATTCTTTCTTGACCACGTCATCAATCCAGCCGGAGAAATACCATGTGGAAACTGACTTTAGATGTTAGGGATTGTAAGAGATCTTATATTGTATATATGTAGCTAGTAGCGTCGGATAGATATACGAAAACTTGTTGTTTGACCAATCTCTCGGAGAAGGAGAGGTCGATCACTTCTCTCTGTATATGTTCATGACGATCTTGTGTACTTAATGGTTCCTTCATTTGCTTACTAGCTAGCGTGTCGCGTTCTCTCTATACGTATAGTACCTAGCGTCGACCAAGCACGGAGATAAGAGAGGTCACTTCTCTCTATTAGCTAGCTAACACAATATATGAAACCCCTAAATTAACCCTCCAAAACCCCAACCCCCCACCCCCCACCCCTTAAAAAAACAAAAACCCCAGCTCCTGAGCTGCTGACGCGAGGATGCTTTTTGGTCCCGCTTGGTGTTACCAACCGGGACTAAAGGCCCTCCTGCCCGGGCTCCCCGCGGCGGCCACGTGGAGCACCTTTTGTCCCGGTTCGTAAGCGAACCGGGACTAGAGGTTTTGGGCTTTAGTCCCGACCCTTTAGTCCCGATTCCAGAACCGGGACGAATGGGCCTCTAGAACCGGGACAAATGGGCCTTTTTCTACTAGTGACAGAAACTACTCTAAAACATGTAACTAGCTGTCGTCTGGTGGTAAATATGGCCCTCCGTTCCCCATGCGCAACCCGTAGTGTCGCTAGTTCGAGTCCCACTACTCCCATCTCTTGCGGGTTTTCCTCGAAATTTTACGGTATCCGCGTTTTTTGTCCACCCTCGGTATTTTGGGGCTGTTTGGCTTGCGCTCGAGCTGGCCCTGCCAATCCCGGGCGCGCCAAATAATTGGCGCAGGAATTGGCCGCCCCCGTCTCGCCAAAAAGATTGCGCATAAATGAACTAGCGAACGGGAGGAGGGCTGGGCGCACCAAAGTTTTGGCGTCCATCCAAACAGCTTCCCAAGGGGTAGTCAACGCCAATATTTTGGTTGGGTGCTCCAGGGTACCAATCCAAACGGCCCCTTTATTGGGATTCGGTAGCCAAAATGTTGCTTGAAACTTTGCAGTACCAAAACATATCACGCATATACACTATATATCAAAAGTCAAAAAGAGTTGTAAAGCGAGTACATCTTATTTATTTTTTATGAAATCTGGTAAGACATAGAGAACTGGATTGAATCAACCTGAAGAATCTCACACCAAATCTCCCTACCGCGCATGCACAACGAGAAACTCTAACCTCGCGGCCCAAAGAGGCTGAAAGGAATCAACACTGGAGCTTAGTCTAATCTGCCCCGATGGACGAATTTGAGGACAATCTGAGCCAGAAAGACTGACTCGAAAAAAGAGCGCCGACCTTGCGAAGACTAAAATCCTAACCTATCTACTAGCCAGAGTCGAGGCGCCAGGATTCCCCTCTCCACCACCAACCACCAAAGCGGCAGACAGAGGGGAGGCGAATCCACGGGCTTGTCGGCAGAGATCGAGGGGAGAAAGGCTTTGCCCTAGTGGCCTTGCAAGAGGGGAAAGAAAGACATCTGGAAAAGGCGATGACTGCCTCTGGGGTGCTAGTCCTTAGGGGCAAGTGCACGAAGACTTCCTGACTTCCAGTATGGGAGCGGCGCCTACATAACAGGTAGCTTGCTTACCAAGCCGTCCTGGCAAGCTCCTACAGTTCTCTTATTACAACGATAGTGTTCGTTCAGTAGTCCAGGGACCTCAATGTGATTTTTTTTATGTTGGGGGTGCTTTGTTTTTTGATGAACTTTTAGAATAGATCTAAATCCTTTTTGAGAAAAAAAACACATGATGGTACACATTCTTGAAATAAAATCTTTTCTAGATAACGAAATAATCAACCCTTCGCTTTTGCACCAACTGAGGACGCACGTAACAAAACTGATACGAAATTGTTTAAACTCCATGAAAAAAGTGGCAACATACTGAAGCCGAAAGACAACATTGCACAACAATAACAAAGTAAAAGACTTTGTCATCATGCAATGCTTTCAATGAGAAATACGAGCGAATTATACCGTAGTTATCATATTCAACAAATCAAGGTTTTCACTCCCACACAACTAGTCCAATTACTACACAACAACACACTTATAAAGACGATATTGTACAATGTCGTGCTCATCGAGTCTGAAATGCGAAAGCATAGAAAGGTACATAAGCTATCATCCTAGCCTCCAATACCCCACTATTGCGTCGAGTCAACGACTAGACCATGACCTCAAATCTTAAGCTACCACTACATTGGCTAGATACTGTTAGTGGCAGTACTCAACCGCCTCGCAGATCACCCCAATAGTCTATTGTTGTTGCGGATAGGATATAGAACCTCGATTTTCCGACGGCTCTGCTACCTAGCGGAGCAGCACAATCATATTTGTTTATGCTTTGAGATTTCTGCGTGCGTAAGCTGTTAGGCATTCCAATGCATTTTAGGGACAATAGCAAATACAAACTTAAAGTACCTCCCACATTAGCTTTGCGTTAGGGAAAGTCAGAGGGTGTCTAAGTAGAAGGATGAGTGCATGCATTATCTCTCCTCATACATAACGCACATATTTTATTTGAAATGATAATTTAGATAATTGGTCTCCTTTTAATAAAAATAAATCCCATTTATGATATTTCTACATATTTGAATTTTTCATCTTCATGGCAAATCCTTGAGAACAAAATGGCCTTGAATACATTGAATTTAGTTTAGATTTCATTGTTTGAACCATCTGTCCAAATAGCTCAAGATACATTCATACATGTACCAAAAATTTCATTGTTTCAAGTGAAATGTTTCCAAAATAACTTCGAGTGACATATTTTGCTTCAAATTTCTTCAGTTATTTCAATGCATTACAAAAACATTTGTATTCAGATTTTATGAATTATTTCAGTGAGATTTCATCTTTCAAAAATTACTAAAAAAAGTCACAAATTTTTAAATTATTTCAGTGATATATTCCAATACTATTAAATTATTTCAATATGTTTTAGAAAAAAAAATCATTTTTATTCAAGTTCGATGGACTATTTCAGAGACATTTCCTTGTTTCAAAAAGTTTGAAACATAAACAATCACATGGATTTTAATTATTCCTACAATATTTGAACCAGATTAGTAAATATTCCAAAGATATTTCACATATTAGTTTTGATTTAGTCTTATTCCCATCAAATAGAAACATTACATACATATTGAGAAACTTGTTTGATATTTTTGTTTGAAAAATAATAATTGAATGATATTTGAAAATATGGAAAATTAGTGAGATGATATATACAACGTATCACAAAAAATAAGTAAAGTTGTATTTTGAATATCTTTTTAGTTTTTTTTAATTTCCCTATGTCTTTGAGTTTTTATTATTTTTTGAAGTTTTTGGTTTTTATTTTCTAGGGAAAATGGTTTGAATGTCAGTGAAATGATACTTTTGATATTTTAACACCAAACCCAAAAAGGCAAGATACAAAGGTGTCATAATGTGATTGGCTAATATCCATGTTTTAAAATTATTTAGGGTTACGGCTTACATTTCTTTCTTTCATTCCCCCTCCCTACCTCATCTCGGTTTTCTAGTTTTGACAAATTTTCTCACTATTTTCCCTTGAAAACCGATTCAACTATGCAACGTTTTATTAACTTACCAAATAAAATCCTGTTTTGTTTGTTTTGGCAATAAGTACTCATTCAATTGGTAGCTAAACGTCATATTTTGTGCATGTAATCACATTGACAAAAAATGACATTTCAATCACGGTAATTGCGATACACAAAATTTTATACCCCCGTTCTGACACACAAGCAATTCTCTGCTTTATTGAAATATTACGGGTGTAAATGCAATGGTGGCACAACCGCACAATGTGATCTACTGAGAAGAGCCTGTGACGTAATAGTTTCGCCAGGCTTCATGTTTCTCGATCCCAGGACGCGAGAGGCTGCCTGGGTTTGTCAGGACGAAAGGGGGTATATCGAGATTGAAAGGAGACCCTTTCCAATTCCGTAGCGCAAACTGCATGGTCCCGAGGGTTGGGCGCCTTTTCCATAGAACAACCCTATTGGTTGCTCTGTGCGACTATTTGCCGGGCAATAGGACATGTGAAAGCGCACCATGGGCTAACCCAAGTTGTTTTTCTATTCGCACCATTTTATTTGTTTCCTCAGTTCTTAGGTAGGTTTCTTTGTTTTTCCTTTTGGTTTTCTTCTTCGTTTCTTACCTCTATGATTATTCCCCCCTTTTTAGTCATTTCTTATTTTCCATTTTGGAACTTTTTTCAAATAGAAAATTAAAATAAAATTCATGAACAATATCAAATTCGAGAACATTTTGGAATTCATATTTTTTTAAACCGCTAAGATTTTTCTAAATTCCTGAACTTATCAAAATTCAGAAACTTTTTAAAATTCACATATATTAATAAAAGTTTTTCATGTAATAAAGTGAGGGAAAAGGAAAAAGGAATGAAAAAGTAAGGAAAACTGAGGGAAAATGGAAAGAATTGTGACTGGGCCAAAGCATTAACGCCATCCCACTGTTCGTTTGCCTGCGATTCCGTCGAACAGAGTGATGGATAAGCATGTCTCGTTATCAATTGCCAAGTCTAAGGGAATTTTCTATCGGATGCTCACTGCATGCAATAGTTGTTCAAAATCACTAATTGAGGAGTACTTCTTTCAAATAGTACTTCCACCTTCCCGGATTGCGACAAGTGGCGTGCTGCATATGCGCCACTTGTCGCAACCAGGGAGTTTTCTCTTTTTTATAGATCCGTTTATTCAAAACGATTTATCTCTTAAACCGTGCATTCAAATCTCGAATCAATTTCACCGTTGGATTCCTCGCGTCGAGATCTTCAAAACTAGATCTCATGTTGATAGGTTTGATGAACTTTTTTTTCACAAAAAAAACCGGACCGGTAGGCACGACCATGTCTCTCGCGGAAGCAAAACCATGCCTCTCGCGGAAGCAAAACCATGCCTCTCGCGAAAAAAAGAGAAAAAAATATTTTTCCCGTTTCCGAGAGGCATGTCCGTGCCTCTTGCGGAAGCAAAACCGTGCCTCTCACGGAAGAACAAATACAAGAGAAAACGCGTTTTTTCCCATTTCTGAGAGGCACAACCGCGCATCTGGCGGAAGCAAAACCATACCTCTTGCGGAAAAAGAAAAGAGAAAACACATTTTTTTCGTTTTCGAGAGGCACGATCGTGCCTCTCGCGGAAGCAAAATCATGCCTCTCGTGAAAGCAAAACCATGCCTCTCGCGAAAGAAAAAAAAAGTGTTTTTCGCGTAATTTTTTGGGTCCAAAAGCTAAGGAAGACAAGTGAAAAACTGAGAAGACGAAAAAAACAAAAAAAACATCTAAAAAGCCGAAAACGCATGCGAAAAAAATCCGGAGGAAACGCCCATAGCGCGACACATGGCGGCAGCTGAGAGCGCGCCGCGCGCTCTCAGCCCAACCCTAAATGACCCTTGAGGAGCTTGGGTTAAGCAGCGTGCGATGCCGTTTTCCCCAGCGCGTTGAACCTACTTTGCCGCACACGGGATTTTAGCGCGTCTGCTGGAGCGATAGTTTTGGTCTCACGCGCAATATAGTCATTTTTTCAGCGCGCGGCCAATATTGCGCGTATGTTGGAGATGCTCTTACAGGGATCTCCTTCCGGGAAAATCCTATCTGCTGCATTCTGCGGCAGATTGTCGTTGATACGCACAGAATGAGCGACATAAGGGAAGTTCTAGGAGGTTCCAGTCGGATTTTTTTGGTTTTAGGAACCTTCTAGAACGTAAGGGAAGTTCCTGGACCGGTTTTATGTCTTTTTCTTTTTTTCTGTTCCTTTTTTTCCTTTCTATCATTATTTCGTGTTTCTTTTTTCTGTTTCTTTTATTTTCGTTGTTTCGTTATCTCTTTTCTCTCCTTTTTTATTTTGTTTTTATTTTTCAACAAATCTTCAGAAATAAAAAAAAATGTTAGCATTTTAAAAAAGTTTGTCATTTTTTTTAAATGTTGCCGTTTTAAAATTTTGTTCACATATTTAAAAACCAACTAGTATTTAAAAAACCTCTCTACTTTGCATCAATTTTTCGAAAATTCAAAAAAGTATAGAATTTAAATTTCAAGAATATTCTTATTTTTTTTTCACAAATTGAGAAAATGAGTTGGAATTTCAAAAGATTTTTCCACTTTAAAAATTTGTTCACAAAATCCAAAAATGTTCGCCTTGGAATTTTTGTTCACAAATTTTAAAAAAAATCTGGAATCAAGAATAAAACAATTCATGTTTTCAAAATGTGTTTACAGATTCAAAAATTGTTCAGGGAATTTCTAAAAGTTTTTGAATTTTGAAAATTTTGTTAGTAATTTAAAAAACTGTTTGCATTATTAATTTTTATTCTTGTTCGTCAAAAAATGTTTGCATTTTGAAAAAATTGTTCGTAATTTCAAAAAATATTTTTATTGTTAAATTTTTATTCTTGTTTGTAAAAAAAAATACATTTTAACAAAACTGTTTGTAATTTTAATAAAGTTCTCCCTTTGAAATTTGTTTTTTTTTAAAAAAATCTTTGGGTTTCATAAAATGTGCTACTTTTTATAAATTTGTTCAGAAATTAGAAAATGTTTATGTTTCAAAAATATTTACCTTTTCCAAAATGAAAATCATGTTTAAAATTTCAGAATAAGTTTAATCTGTTTTGCGGCTTATAGTTCATACACACTTGGCTACCATTTTGGACACCTAATCTCAGCAATGATGGTGGCTAGCGACGCTGTTATGTAGCAGCAAGACGTCAGATCGATCCCGCACACAGACTTTTGTTTATTCGAATTTCTGCTACCGGTTTTGCCTCTGTCGTTTATTTCTTTAAACGTGGCGCTGGCATTCTGACAGCAGAATATGCCTGTGACAGTTGCTAGCTCGATGCGTAACCTGCTTCGAGGTCGCGTGTTCGTATCCCGGTGCTCGCGCGCTCCTTTTTCAGCATTTTTTTTCATGTCACTGCAATTGGGCTCGGCCCAGTTGCGCGACCTTGTTCGGAAGGCCGACTCTTTGCCGTAATGAGCGGCATATAGGATGTCCCTCCTCCTCCCCGACACCTTAAGCGCCACGGAGAGTAGTTGGCACCCACGTGCCACCACTCAAGGGCCAGCCCAACAAATGATTCGATCGCAGGTTCCGCTAGTCTCTGGTTTTCCAGGTTTGTAGTCACGATTGACTGGGCCAGTTCATCGTCAACCATTGGTCGTTGATTTTTCATGAAAAATCATATTCAAAAAAGGGAAATTAAATTTTTTTTTAACGCAAAATTCTAAGAAATTTCACGATTTTGAAAAAAAATCACAAATTTTAGCAAAAAAGTTCAACAATTTGAAACAAGTTCATGGATATTGAAAATTTTTCAGGGATTTTGAAAAAAGATGTCGATTTGCAAAACAGTCCAGGAATTTGAAATCAGTTCATGGGCTTTTTTTTCCAAAAAAGTTCACCGGTTTTGGAAAAAAAAGTTCACTAAGTTTGAAAAAGTTCCTTATTTGAAAAAAGTTCATGGATTTGAAATTCATGTTCATTAACTTTGGAAAAAAAGTTCATCAATTTGAAAAAACTTTGCGTATTTTTTTGAACAGAATCACGAATTTGAGCAAAATTCAATGATTTTTGGAAAAAGTTCATGAATTAGAAATTTTTTGCGGGTTCACTAAACATTCACGAATTTAAAAATATTATGTGTTTTAAAAAAAAGATTCATGAATTTTTAAAAAGGTCACACATATAAAAAGTAAAAATAATAAAATAATAAAAAAAGAAAAGGTCTGGTCTGGAACCTTCTAGGAGCTTCCTGAAACCTGCGTGGTAAGCTTCTGGAAGCTTCACAAAACTTTGAAGAAACTACCCTCTCGAACTAGAGCGCTCGCACGGGCGGGGTGTCCGCTTATTTGTGCGGTGTTTTTCTTTTTTGAGAATTACCACTTTATCCAAGAACTAACAATGTCATCAATACAAATAAAGGTCTGGAGTGGTACTAAGCCAAACATGACGGCCATTAGTTATAGTAGTTACGGCCTTCGCAAGATCATGAGCTTCAAAGTTTGTCTTCCTTCCTTCATGAACTATCTTTGCTTCAGGATATTGACTCCACCTTGCTTGGATCTCTCGAATGATCATCGACGATGCTCCTCTGTACTTCCCCTTTAGATGACTAATAGTGTAGGAACAATCTGTAGCTACATGCCTACTTGGAAGATTGAGATCAGCACCTAAATAGAATCCTTAGCAGCTAAATAAAGTATTTGCACGGTAGCTTATATCGGGCGCTTAAGCCACGCAAGCTCGCTTATCCTGTCAATGGCAGCGTGAGATGGGCTGGCCAGGAGCGTTGGAGGCCACAACCTCTGTTTTTTCTCAGTTTTTCTCATGTTTGTTTTTTGATTTTTTTTACTTTGGTTTACACTTCAAAAAATTTATAAACATATATGTTACAAAAATATATATTTTATAATATTTTATAAATATTAATTATGCACTTGAAAAATGTTAAATGTCTACAAAAAAGGGTTGACCATTTATACGAAAAATGTATACAAAAATATACAATGTGTGTGAACAAGTTGATCATGTATTAAAAAAATGGTAATCAAGCATTTAAACAATGTTAAACCAGTAAATGAAAATGTTTAATGTGTATTGAAAAAAATGTTAACCATGTATTAAAAAAATTAATCTTCCTTTTCAAAAAAAAGTTTATCTATTATTTGAAAAATGTCGAATGTGTATATAAAAATGTTGACCACATATTTAAAAATGTTTATCTTGTACTTGAAATTTTTTTAATCAAGCATTTGAAAAAAAATAAATATGGGTTGAAAAGATGTTGACTATGTATTCAAAAAATGTTAATCTTTTAATTAAAAAGTGTTAATCAATAAAAAAAAAATGTTGAAATAAAATGAGGACCAATGTATTAACAAAATGGTATTTGAACAATGGTAAATTGTATAAGAGAAATGTATTAATATATACCAAAAATGTACAATGTGTACAGAAAAAAGTAGACATGAAAAAATATAATATTTTAAAAAATGGTAATATTTTATTTAAAAATGTTAAGTGTGTGTTTATAAATGTTTTTGATGCATACAAAAAATGTTGAATGTGTAGAGATAAACAATAAAAACAAAAAAGGAACATAAACAAGAACAACCAAAAAAGAAACAAAACAAAAAGAAGAAAAGAAGAAAAAGAAAAGAAAAAAAACCCAGTGAAGACCGAGAAAAGACCCAAATAAAATCGATGATAAAACAACAAAAACATAAAAATCGAAGAAACCCGTGAAAAACAAAGAAAATCAGTAAGAACAGTGAAAAATGAAGAAAAGGATGAAAAAAGGCAATAAAATAGATAAATATATTGAGAAACCAGTGAAAAGCAAAGAGAAAACAAAGAAACCCGACAAAGAAACATAGAAATAAAGAATAAAAAAACGATCAAAGTGAAAAACCAGTGAAGCGATCTCGACCGAAACGTTCGAACTAACAAATCGTTGCTCGTGAACCCCCCCCAGAAAAATGGGTAGGCCCAATCTCACGTGAGAGAGCTATTCCCTTCAGTTGAGAGTAGCTTCCATCTCGCATAAAGCGAGATATAGCTCTCACGCCTACGGCCGAGGGGGTTTCAAACACACACTCGTGTTGACACACGAACACGTCACGTGTACCCTTGACGCCGGGGTTGATGCACCGCAGCTCACGTCGAAGGAGACCCGACCGAGAGCGCGATACGCAAGACAGTCGGCGGGTGCTTTTTGGACCCGAAACCCCACACACCCGGGAGGGACCCCGTCAGGAAGTGCGGCGGCTATGGGCTGCCCTAGGTCGATTCGTTCGCTCCTAGAGCCTCGGGATTCACAGCTCTCAAACACGAAGAACAGCGAAGAACGAGAGAGAAAAACAATGGAGAGTAAAACATAGATAAAAAGTAGTATATTGATTTGTTCGATTGTGTGTTGTTCAATCGGCCGTCACCCCTAACATATATAAGAGGCGGCTGGACTTCCCGTACAAATAAAGGATTCATCTAGCCTTTCCTTACAAGAAAATTATATCAATTCACGTCCTACAGTTCTAGTTTCAGTTCAACTCGGATTCAGCCCGAATCCGTCCCATACTTCTGTCCTGCTTCTTGCGTGGGCTGTAGAAATCGCATACTAACTCGGATGGAGTCGACTTCAACATCAAACTTGTCCGCCTCGATGATCTGCATAATACAGCGCTGGCCACTTCTCCTTTTAAGGCCGTCTTTATGACTTTTAGGGCCCATCTTTAACTGTGGGTCGGATTCAATTATGCAGTTTTCTGAACTGTTCGAGTCTTGTAACAATTTTGCAGGCCGTATACTATCTCCGATGATGATGACTCCAAAAGAAAAGTTGACTGTTTCGACGATACGCACAACTTTCATGTAGAACACTTTTCCATCCGAGGTCATCTGAATAATCTTTCGAGCCCATCTCCAACTTCTGGTCGGATTGACTTTGACAGCTTCCACTTTTCCGGCAAGCTTTTTTCCGGCAAGCTCTCCACGCCGGCAAGGTTTCCACCCCGGCAAGCTTTCCACACCGGCAAGGTTTCCACCCCGGCAAGCTTTCACACCGGCAAGGTTTCCACCCCAGCAAGCGTTCACACTGGCAAGGTTTCCACCCGGCAAGCGTTCACACCGGCAAGCTTCCACGCCGGCAAGCTTTTCGCGCCGGCAAGCTTCCACGCCGGCAAGCTTTTCGCGCCGGCAAGCTTTCCACGCCGGCAAGCTTTTCATTTTGCCGGCAAGCTTTTTACTCGGCCGTCAAGCTTCATTCAGCCGGCAAAGGCCGAATAACTCACGCGACCCATCAGACACCACCTAGGTGGGTCTCTGGTCCCTCGCGTCACTTTTTCACTCAGGACCGGTCCGCAAAGTGTTGTATCTAACTTTTGCATACGAACTCGGATTGGAATGATTTTTATATCAAAATGAACCGATTCGACGAGACGAAAACAATTCATGTAGAACATTTTTTCATATGAGGCCATCTTAATTGCGTTTCATACCATGCCAAAATCTGGTGTCAACACATGCCCCTCTGTTTTTCGGCAAAGCTTGTGTGCCGAAAAATAATTTGTACCTTGTTTGTTCTAAGGACGATGTCAACACTCCATCGGCCATTTATTTTTCTCAGTACAATGAATATGTATCGGCCATGTTTTTGCTAAGGGCGATAATCATATGTCGGCCATTGCCTACTTAGGCTTCTTGCCACCCACTCGGGTGGTATTTCTTCAAGTACTTGCCATTGAGAGCTCGAGGTAACAGTGCCCCTTGTACAAATTCCACCAAATAAGAGTTTCCGGGAACTACTCTTGCAACCCTAAAAGGACCTTCCCAACTTGGAGACCACTTCCCGAATTTTCTATCTCTTGAACCAATCGGTAGAATCACTTTCCAGACGAGATCTCCAACTTAACTCTCTTATTGTAAGCTCTTGCTACCCTCAACTTGTCTCTCTCTATGGCCTTCAAAGCAGCCAAACGTTTATCGGCAACCTCATCAATATTGTCCATCATCAAGTTATAAAAGTCTATTGCCGATAAATCATTTTGTTTGGCTATTCTCAAAGCATTCAAATTTACTTCCACCGGTAAAACAACCTCTTGACCATATACTAGCTCATATGGAGTCACATTCGTAGCACCATGCCTTGAGATCCTATGTGCCCACAAAGCTTCAGACAACAACTCATGCCATCTCCTCGGATTATCCTCAATCTTCTTCTTGATAAGCTTGATTAAAATTTTATTGCTGGACTCAGCTTGTCCATTAGCTTGGGCATAATACGGAGAGGAATTGAGCAACTTTATGTTATAAGATTCGGCAAATTCTCTGAATTGATGTGACATGAAATATGAACCTTGATCTGTAGTTAATGTTTGAGGAATGCCGAATCTATGAATAATGTGCTCAGTTATGAATTGGATTACCTCTGTATGTGTCATGTTCTTGAGAGGTACTGCCTCAGACCATTTAGTGAAATAATCGGTTGCTACCAACACGAACTGATGCCCCTTTGAGGAAGACGGGTGAATTTATCCAATAAAATCTAAACCCCATCCTCTGAAAGGCCACGGCTTGACAATAGGATGTAACATAGCAGCAGGAGCCAATTGAATATCACCAAATTTTTGACAAGCTTCACACCCTTTGTAATATCTGAAGCAATCACTAATCATAGTCGGCCAATAAAACCTAGCACGTCGTAGTAACCATTTCATCTAGGGAGCCGACTGATGAGTGCCACAAATACCTTCATGGACCTCTCCCATAGCAACTCTCGCTTGGTCCTCGTCCAAGCACTTTAAAAGAACATCATGAACCGTTCGGCGATAGAGACCATCATCTCTCATTGTGTATTTGAAAGCCATACGCCGAACAACCCTGTCCACCCTTCTACTAGGATCACACAAATAATCAATGATGGGTTTCCTCCAGTCTTGATTTTCTCCTGCATTGAATATTTCATTAGTGGCTGAAACGATGGGCTCCGGTTCGGCCTCCCCTATGTTGGCAAGACTAGACATCGGCCTTTGAGAAATATGAAACATGCCATGATCAACACGATAGCCGGATGCTTGTTGTGCCAACTCATTTGCTCTCCAATTGTCATGTCTAGATATATGAGCAATGCTAAAATAATCCAGAGTAGAAATTATATCTAGACATTTATCAAGATAAACATTAAGTGATTCGTCAAAACATTGAAAGACTTTGGATATTTGTTGCACTACTAATAACGAATCACCAAAAGCCTCAATATGTGTAGCACCTATGGCAAGCAACATCTCTAAGCCGAATAACAATGCTTCATATTCAGTTTGATTATTTGTGCAAAAATATTCTAAGCGGCATGAGGCTTCAAAAACAGCACCATGAGGAGATATATAAGCAATACCAACACCTTGGCCATTGCTACAAACTGAACCATCAAAATATAATCTCCAAGGTACTAATGAAACAAGGTTTATATCAACATCATGCTTGTCATTAATCCGATGCTCAACAATAAAATTAGCAATGATTTGGCCTTTCATGGATTTTATAGATTCATAAGCCAAATCATATTCAATCAAAGCATAAGCCCACTTGCCAATTCTACCACTAAGAATTGGCCGATGCAACATGTATTTAATGACATCGGTTTGACAAGCTACTATGCAAGCACTCGGTACTAAATAATGTCTCAATTTTGTGCAAGCATAATATAAGCATAGGCATAGTTTTTCAATAAATGTATACCTTGTCTCGGCGTCCAATAAACGCTTGCTCAAATATGTAATAGCATGCTCTTTTCCTCCGGTTTCTTGAGTCAAAACAGCACCAATAACACCTTCTTCTACTGCAATGTAAAGCTTAAAGGGTTCCTTATGCTTGGGCGCTTTCATCACTGGAGAAGTGCACAAATAGTTCTTGATCATATCAAATGCTTCTTGTTGTTTTTCCCCCCAAGTGAAATCAACATCGTTCTTTAACCGAAGGATAGGAGTAAATGCATCAACTTTCCCTGACAGATTAGCTATGAACCTTCTCAAATAATTGACCTTGCCAAGGAACTTTTGCATATATCTCTTGCATGTTGGAGCCTTCACTTTCTGTATGGCCTCTATCTTTTTGGGATCAATCTCTATGCCATCTTCATGAATAATGAAACCCAAAAACTTTCCAGCCGACACGCCGAATGCACACTTCAAAGGATTCATCTTCAGTCCATATTTGTTCATTCTTTCAAAAGCTAAACGCAAATCGGCTAGATGAGATTCGAAAGCATCCGATTTGGCAACAATATCATCAATATAAACCTCAAGTATAACACCAAGTAAATCATGAAAAATTAAATTCATAGCCCTTTGATACGTGGCACCGACATTTTTTAATCCAAAGGTCATCACTGTCCACTCAAATAATCCAAGGAAACCAGGACATCGAAAAGCCGTTTTGGACATGTCCTCTTCGGCCATAAAAATCTGGTTATACCCCGCATTACCATCAAGAAAGCTAATGACCTTATGTCCAGAAGCATCATTAATAAGCATATCGGCTATTGGCATGGGATACTCATCTTTAGGTGTAGCTCTATTCAAATCTCTGAAATCAATGCACACCCTCAACTTGCCGAAACCTTTCTTCTCTACTGGTACAATGTTAGAAATCCACTCGGCATACCTGCAAGGTCTAATAAAATTAGCTTTAAGCAAACGACTGATCTCTTCCTTGATCCGGCCATATGTTTTTGGATTAAACTTTCTGGCCGATTGCTTGTACGGTCTAAAACCAGCCTTTATAGGTAACCGATGCTCCACTAGCTCTCGGCTTAAACCTGGCATCTCATGATATTCCCATGCAAAGCAACAAACATATTCTTTCAATAACTCGATCAACTTAGCTTTATGATCGGCTCTTAAATTTTTGTTTACAAATGTCGGCCTAGGAATTGAACCATCTCCTATGTCTATCTCTTCTAATGGATCGGCCGACGTAAAACCTTGTCCTAATTTATCCAGATCATCTAACTCCTCTATAGATTCATACATATCGTTTTCATTGGACCGATATTCAACAAGACGCTTTTGCAACCAATCTGAGTTAGAATCCATTTAAATACATCATACCTTGGAGCCGATTACCACCAACAGGCTTTAAACAAACGGGCACGAAACCACTTTTTGTGGCGCTAAGAAAATTAAATTCTGGTAAGTCGCGTCCCGTCAAGCAAGTAGCATTGGGATGTTGCCAATCCACCGATGCATCGGCCAAAGCAACACAAGCCGAATTATCCGCATGAATGACCTCCACTTCATCATCCACCCACTGGATCAAAAACTGGTGCATAGTGGAAGGCACGCACTGGTTTGCATGAACCCAATCACGGCCTAGTATGACGTTGTAGTTACCTTGCACCTCAGCAACAAAGAACGCAATAACCAAAGTTTTGCTTCCGACTGTAAGCTCCACATACATCACACCTTTGGCTTCAGTTTTCTCTTTGCCTTCAAATCCATTAAGCACCATATTGGTCTTGATCAATTGTTCATCAGACAAACCCAATTTTTTGAAGACCGAATATGGCATAAGATTCACCACAGCACCACCATCGACAAGCATTCTAGCAACCGGCGATCCATTAATATGACCTTTAAGGAAGAATGGCTTCAAGTGTGTCACCGGTTCTTTTGGCTTCTCGAATATAACATTTTTAGGACCAAAATCTAGCTGAGCTACTTCCCCTTCTTCATCTATAGCACGAAATTCAGTGGGTAAGTAATACACCATATTGATATCCATACCTTTGCGGACCAGTGTAGGCTCATAATCCAACATATCATCTTCCTCCTCGGGCGTGTTCATCGATTCTGAAATTTGTCCAAGTGTAGTGGAATCATTAGGTGATGGGGACGATGTAATAGCGGTGGCATCGTCCTTCTTTGGTGGTGTAGGTGCTGCCGTGACGGATGTAGAAGCCACTGCACCTTGTATTTGTTTAGGCATCCATACTTGTTTTGTAGGTACCATAGGCCGAATGTCGTTGAACAATTTATCTCTTTGCTTCTCGGCCTCCTGTTCTGCCATCTCTTGACTCCTCATGCGCTGCAATCTCCTTTTTTGTGCCTTGGTCAGACCGGAAGGACACCACTTAGGCTGAGTATATTTTGGATCTCTCGACTTGGCCTTGCTTGTGCTAGCTTCATGATCATTAGCCATGGGATCTTGCTGGACAACAACCACATCTTTATTGGAACCAGTCGGATTTTCAACAATAATCGGCTCTTTGATTGTTAATTCTTTAGTGCCTATCATAATAGTTTCAGCACTAGTATTCTTCTCCTTTTGCTTGTTAGGCTCTGAAATTTCAGCACTTGATGATTTAGCACGCCACACTTGCTTGCCAACCCTTTTTTGATTATCTTGCATTGGCCGATTGACACCATTGTTCAAACGGCCTCGTGTGGGATAAGACGTCTCTCATGAACGGGCCTCCTTGGTTCTGCCCAACCTGGATGAAAAGTATAAGGGGCCATTGGGGGCTGCCACCATCCTCCATTGAAGTCTCCCATGTAGTATGGCGCATAGGGGGGTGGCGGCATCCATGGTCCCGGTGCCCACGACCCATATGGCCTTGCATGATGCTGAAATTCTCCCGAGGGGGTGACCTTGAGCGCTTCAAATTTGATGACCGGTTAGAGTTAGAACCGGCCGCTTGACTAGCATACTTGGACAACAACATATCAAAAGTTGGCTTGATTTTCTTGCGCAGCACTTTAGCTTCATTCGTCTTCCACTTGCCAACCTCTAGACTCTTGGGCTTAACAAATTTGACATGAGTGTTCTCTTGCACTTGTGTTTGCCCCCCAAGTGTAGGATTCTTGATGATGATCTTGATTATCTCCTTGCCACCGGGTTGCTTGTCAAGCACGACTTGTCTCCCCAAGACCTTGTCGCTCTCCTTATCTTTCCTGGGCTGACCAACAATGACATTAGCTTTATTAGCAGATTCGGCTACCTCCGGCCGAATGAGCAGCTTCTTCCCTTCCAAATCCATGGTATTCATTGGAAAGGGCTGTTTATCAACTTGCATCTCAGAAAAGTTCAACCATCCGTCATTAATGGCCGATTGTATCTGCCGTCGAAAAACATTGCAATCATTAGTAGCATGAGAAAAAGAATTATGATACTTGCAATAAGTGCGCCGTTTCAGTTCTTCAAACGGCGGTAAAGTATGAGATATTCTAATAATTTTGTCTTGCAGCAAAGCATCAAAATTTTTGTCACACTTGGCAATATTAAAAGTAAACTTCATCTCTTCATTACGATTCTTATGAATCGGTTTCAGATCATTGCAAGTGAAGGGTTTGGCCTTAGATGGCCAAACAAATTTAGTAGCATAAATATCACCCTCATCGTCCGAGTGATCACTATCATATTCAACCATGTTCATCTTAGGACGATCAGCTTTATATCTATGCACTTCTTTGAGTTCATTGCTTCGGCTTTCTTGAGCCAAAGCCCTTTGTAAGACTTGGTTGACATTTAAAAACTCATAGCCCTCTAGCTTTTCTCTAATGGGAGTTTTCAAACCACTAAGCACAAGATCAACCAAATCTCTCTCGGTTATCACCAAACTATAGCACCGTTTTTTGTATCTCTAAATCTTTTGACGTAATCGGAGACCGATTCATCATGCTTTTGTCTAACCGATGTAAGATGTGATAACTTAAGCTCGTTATCGCCGCTATAAAAGTGATCATGAAATTTCTGCACTAGCTACGACCAAACCCAAATGGAACCATGTGGTAAAGAAGAAAACCATGAAAATGCGGTACCAGTTAATGATAAAGGAAATAAACGCACTTTCAATTCATTTAGTGAGCCTGCTTCACCTAATTGTGCCAAGTATTGACTAACATGCTCCCATGTGGTTTTTGTGCCCTCTCCATTAAACTTAACAAAATCTGGAATTTTATATCCCGGAGGGCATTGAATGGCATCAAAGTATTCTGGATATGGCTTTTGGTAAATACGGTTCCTTGGCAACTCAACTCCAAAATTCTCTCGGAGCATCTTAGCCATCTCCTCTCTAAGATTAGCTAGACCATCATCCACAGCGGACGATGAAGCTTGTGGCAGTGGCATGGGAGGAGTAGGGTTAGTAGTTGCAGGTGTGAATTGTGGCATATATGCCGAATTGTAATTCGGCAATGATCTAATAGCGTTTGCACTTATAGATAGGGTTTGGTTCGGCGTCACCACCGAACCTGGCATACTCATGATAGGATTAATGGGTGCAGCAATAATTTGATTTGTTGGGCTAGGATAAAAATTCATCAGCACGGGAGGCGCCGATGAAATAGGTAAAGTTGGATTAGGGATTTCTGCGGTAACAGGCACACCAACATTACCAATAGATGATTGAGGCATACTTTTTTGAGCATTACTATTTTCCAAGAAAATTTGGTATAAAAGATTATTGCTATCAGTAATGTGACTATCAATTTCAGCCCATACCTCAGGAGAGAAGGTACTACTCACAGGGGGTTTAACCTGTTCATCATGAAGAGGAGGAAACTTGATTTCTCCAACCGGAGTGATATTGCCTTGACGATCCTTCTTGAACTTAGCAAGGAATTCCTGCATCTCCTTTTCTTCACGCGCCCTCTTGTATTCCTCATAAGCTTGGCGATGTTCCTCCGATAACTCCTCAAAATTGGGCTTGATTATGTTATCGGCGTTGATTTCCGAGGGCTTGGGAATCTTGTCGTTGTCAGACATGATGGATGATGATGACGATTGATCTTTAGTCCCCAGCGGAGTCGCCAAAAAGTGTGTTGACACACGAACACATCACGTGTACCCTCGACGCCGGGGGTGATGCACCGCAGCTCACGTCGAAGGAGACCCGACCGACAGCGCGATACGCAAGACAGTCGGCGGGTGCTTTTAGGACCCGAAACCCCACACACCCGGGAGGGACCCCGTCAGGGAGTGCGGCGGCTATGGGCTGCCCTAGGTCAATTCGCTCGCTCCTAGAGCCTCGGGATTCGCAGCTCTCAAACACGAAGAACAGCGAAGAACGAGAGAGAAAAACAATGGAGAGATAAAACGTAGATAAAAAGTAGTATATTGATTTGTTCGATTGTGTGTTGTTCAATCGGCCATCACCCCCAACATATATAAGAGGCGGCTGGACTTCCCGTACAAGTAAAGAATTCATCTAGGCTTTCCTTACAAGAAAATTACATCAATTCACGTCCTACAGTTCTAGTTTCAGTCCAACTCGGATTCAGCCCGAATCTGTCCCATACTTCTGTCCTGCTTCTTGCGTGGGCTGTAGAAATCGCATACTAACTCGGATGGAGCCGAGTTCAACATCAAACTTGTCCGCCTCGATGATCTTCATAATACAACGCGGGCCACTTCTCCTTTTAAGGCCGTCTTTATAACTTTTAGGGCCCATCTTTAACTGTGGGTCGGATTCAATTATGCAGTTTTCTGAACTGTCCGAGTCTTGTAACAACTTTGCAGGCCGTATACTATCTCCGATGATGATGACTCCAAAAGCAAAGTTGACTGTTTCGACGATACGCACAACTTTCGTGTAGAATACTTTTCCATCCGAGGTCATCTGAATAATCTTTCGAGCCCATCCCCAACTTCTGGTCGGATTGACTTTGACAGCTTCCACTTTTCCGGCAAGCTTTTTTCTGGCAAGCTTTCCACGCCGGCAAGGTTTCCACCCCGGCAAGCTTTCCACACCGGCAAGCTTTCACACCGGCAAGGTTTCCACCCCGGCAAGCGTTCACACCGGCAAGGTTTCCACCCGGCAAGCGTTCACACCGGCAAGCTTCCACGCTGGCAAGCTTCCACGCCGGCAAGCTTTTCAATAGATAAAATAAAAATAAATTAAGAAAAGATACCAAAAACATGAAAAAAGGAAATTAAAAATATTAAAATATTTTAACTAAAATATTATAAAAAAACAAAATGAATTAAAAAATCATATGCAGTGCCTCTCACGCGTAGCGAGCAGAAACTATAAATGGGCTAGCCCTTCTCGCGTGCCTGGTGTGATGGACCACCTATTAGCGTCAAATAGTTTATTTTCCATTCCATCAACTAGGGTTTAACGCATGCTCTTCACAAATCTCTCTTTATTCTAAAACAGTAAAACTGACTCCTAATGCCATCCACATTAAGTCATGTCACCCTAAAAATAATTGCTGTTTGATTATAGCGAGGATCAATCAAGTCCATTAAATCTTCGCAGTTAGGCATATGACCATTTATGTCCTTTGGTTAAAAGATACATCTTTGGTGAAATAACGTGTCTTCGTGGAAATATACGCCCCTTGGTGAAAAGATGTCTCTTCGTGGAAAGATATGTCCCTCCATAAAAATATGTCTCTTTGTGGACACACAGAAGAATGAAAAGAAGCACAATAATTTTTAAATTAGCACTTTACAAAATTCAATTTGTAGCTTTCCAAAAGATGTGACCACTGAAATTGTGTTAATCGGCGGATAACTATTGTACCAAAATTTAACATTTCAACTAGGTTATGCGCTTCAATAACATATGAACTTTGTAGCTCTATACTTAAAGGAACACAAATTTTAATATATAAATTATTTTAAATAAACTCATTGAAAGCTCCAAAAGTATATAATAATCCCAGCGGTGAAAGGAGGGCTTTACACTAGGTTTTTTAATTGGCTGCTGTTGGGGTTTTGGCGCCCTTTCTTCGGTATTTCACTATTAGTTTGTTTTTGACCGTTGATCTTCGTTTCTGCGATGCAAGAAGCACCGATGTTTGCCATTAGGTCGGCCAAATAGGACTTCGGTCGATCACCATCGGTAAAAGACCCTGATAAGTTTCATTGTCCTTTCCTCCAACAATGTGTAGCATGACTGGGGGGGGGGGGGGGGGGGTTATCAGGTGATACCACACCTCACACGCTCCCATGCTCCAAAATTTGAAAAGTCACATCTGAATGTTTCAATAATTCTGAAGAGAAGAATGCCCACAAGACACGTACCACAAACCCTAAAAATTTATGATCCAATTTTGGAATATACATTGAGAAACAAAAAGACAAATCCAATGTGGATAGTGTTTTTTTACACTATTCATGATAGATTTGCCTTTTTTATTTCTCTATTTATATTTCGAACATGGATCTAAGTTTTTTAGGGTTCTAGATACATGTCCTGTAAACATTTTAAAAACTCAGATTTTTTTAAAACATTTGAATGTGGCAATTCAAAAATTGGAACACGGGAGCATGTGAGGTGTGGTACCACGTGATATCATGACGTGCCCGGAATCCAAGAGACGTAAAGTAGGTTAGCAACGGCACTAAATATACAACCTGCCTAGCGAAAGCATGCTTGTTGGTATATGTACTCTACATTACTAATCCTCTATAACACTAACCTCCTTAGAGCATATCCACTCGGGCACCCAAGACGCCCCTCAAACACCTTTTTTAGCACCGGCAGTAAAAAATGCTCCCAGTCACACCCCCAAAACGTTGTTTTGCGTCGGATTTGGGCAAAACTAGCCCCGACGATCCCTGGGCAAACCCAGCCCGCTGGGGTTACTGGGGGCGTCCGGTGCTATTTTGTCCATTCTCAAACCCCACCAGTCAACCTCTCTCTCCTCTCTCTCCTCCTTTTTCTGCTAGGCCCACCACTTGCATGCAAAAAAGAATCTCTCCTCTCTCTCTCTCTCCGCACGAGGAGCTCCTCGCTCCGGCCACGCCGCGCTCGCCTCCTCGCCGCCGTCTCGTTGCTGCCCGCCGAGCCCTCGCCCTGGACGCCGCGCGCCATCGCCACGCCTCCTCGCCGCCAGCGCTCGCTGCGCGCCCTCGCCATGTCTCCTCGCAGCCCACGTCTCCTTGCGCCCTCGCCACGCCAAGCTCCGGCCGCGGCGGCGTTGGCCCCCTGCAGCGCGGCGTTCTCTGCGAGGCGGCGCGCGGTGCACCGGCTGGAGGCCTACCCCTCGCCGCGTCGTGCCCAGCGCCTCGACGGGCGTGCCGGAGGTCGTGTGCGGCAACGCGGGGGCCGAGCTCGTGGTGGTGCACGCCGGCGCGGCGCTCGCGGACGTGAACTTCGCCGACGCCGACGCCTCGCTGGGGCCGAGCTCGTGGTGGCGCACGCCGGCGCAGCGCACGTGAACGTGGACTTCGCCGACGCCGATGCCTCGCTGGGGCGCATCAAGGTGCCGTTCGAGCACGGGCTCGCGCTGTCGCTGCAGCTCGTCCGGTTCGCGTGCGGCGGGTTCTCGCTCACTTGGGGCACCGACCACCTGCTCGTCAACGGCCACGGCCTCACCACGCTGCCCAACGCCTGGGCTGAGAAGCTCGTCGCGGGCGGCCTCCGAGCCACACCACGACCGTGTCTCCCACTTCTGGCCCCGCTCGCCACTGAGGTACGACCCGGGCGCGGCGGCGCAGGCGGAGCGACAGCAGCATCAGCAGCAGGACGCCACCGTCCTCGCGGCGCTGATGCGCGCGCGGGCGCTGCTGGGCCGTTCCTTGTGGGCCCTTCAATTAGAATTGCGTTACCCAATTTTGGCTGGGTCAACAATTTCTCAAAGCTTTCTCATTCAATTCTTTTATACTATACACTGTACTTCCTAATTTTAAGGCCTCATAATTAATTGAGATATTCAATTTAGAATTGGTTCAACCGTTTTTTACCGGGTCAACACTTTCTCAAACTCTCCCATTTAATTCTTTTAATTCACTATGTTCCTTAATTTTGAAGCTCTTTCATTCAATTGAGCTATTTAATTTTGGATATAATTTACGATTTTAACCAGGCCAATGATTTTTCAAATCAATCAACAACAACCGGCCTATAAAAACATACCAATAGCGCACCCTCCCACCACCTGAAAAAGGAAGCGCCACCATGTGATATTGTAGCACCAATATAGTACTACATGCGACCACCGACACTAAAATTTCCCCACGTATATATAGGTTAGTTAGCGGATAACACAGAATCACACCACAAACGGCCCACCAAATAACTGCATTATAAATAAAAATAAAACACACTCTATCATCTCCCCACCCGTCAAACTAAATATTCCTTGGGTCAAAATACAAGGGGTATTAGTTTTGTATAGAAAGTCAAATTTCTTTTAACTTTGACCAAGTTCAAAGCAAAAGTATCGACGTCCACAATATTAAACAAAAAAAATATTGAAATTCATTTCATGATGAATTAAAAATACCGATTTGATATTATGAATTTTGATATATTTCTCTATAAATTTAATCAAACTTAAAATGTTTGACTTTAAAAAAAAGTAATATATCTTATATTTTGAAACAGAGTGATTATTTTTTGAAGAAACCCAACAACACTGAAGAATTCCAACAACACCAACAGCGCAGCAAAGTGTGCCCAACCCTTCTAGTTTGAATAAATCCACGGTAAGTATTATGGAACGGAGGAAATATTGGAGGTCTAGAGAACACCAGCACCATTTCAAATCGTAGCAGGCTAGCGCACACACCCACACACACGCCGCCGAAATATCATGCCCTCCATCTCACCACCTTCTTCTCAACCCCCGCCCGCGAGGACCCTGCTCAGAACACGTCGACTCCAGCTGCCCTGTACGTAACACCTAGTAG
Source organism: Thinopyrum elongatum (assembly GCA_011799875.1). Taxonomy (NCBI): domain Eukaryota; kingdom Viridiplantae; phylum Streptophyta; class Magnoliopsida; order Poales; family Poaceae; genus Thinopyrum; species Thinopyrum elongatum. The sequence continues at coordinate 498,742,626 of CM022300.1, forward strand.
CTCTTACATTTCTCCTATGGCTGAGCAGAGCTCAACGTGCGGGATGGGGAGCGTATCGATCCGTCAGCGTATGTGCCTGCTGTTTCGCTGGAGGCAACATGCAAACAACAGGCCGGCCGGCGTGTTGCGGCCTGCATCGATCGCATCAGGAAATAAATCTCGCACATGGAAGCCGTTACAGTCGGGCGATCGACATGGCATGCGAGGGAGCACTCATGTCACGGCATGCCCGATCCAAAATGTAGATGCATGGTCCCAGGAATCCGTTACGTGCTTACAGCTAGCCTTCAGCTATGCGTATGCGTGCACGTATCCCTTTAAACTTCAGAGCACCGCAGATCTGTCTGTACCTATATGAAGCATATACTCCTACGTACGTACGCACCGCGCCGAACGACGCCCACGTCTGACTGCCCGTATCCCTATGTACGTATGCACAGACAAGATTGTCAGGAACTGTCGATCGATTGAGACATGCGTGTGCGTAGAGACATGCAGCCATGGTTGGTGCACGAATTATGTAGGTTTACACTCTGAATCTGAATCTGACCGCCAACATCGTCTTTGTCCACCAAACACGGTGCCTCCCCTTTCTCATTGCTTCTGTGTTGATTTTAATGAACTATTCAAATGCACATTATAGTCAACCGATTGATCATCACATGCATATTTCTTTTTTTTTTTAGGGAAAGACCTTCCGGCTAGCTTTATTAACTTCAACCAATGTTTACATCATCCGCAAGTAAAACCGAAATGAAACTGGGGGGTGTCCAACCACAAAGCTGGTGGATCATTCCATCCCCGTTGAGCTAGCCTATGAGCAACCATATTGGATTCTCTATTACAGTGCTGGAAAAAGACCTTCCCGAATTCTAAACACAGAAAACGACATTCAGAAAACAAGGAATAGCATTATGTAGTGATCGCCAAATGAAGATTTTCACTTTGTTTGGCACTTTGAGGCTCCACAATTTCTTCCATATCGGGTGTGGCGCAGAACCACTTGAGAGAGGGCTCGGATCAGTGCTGCCATAAGAATCTTCTCATTGTTTATAATAGGCAGAATGAACGCTGAAAACTCCCGTCTTCGTCAAGTGCCATGCCACATAATCTTCTTTATCATCCAGATGCAATGGAATTTGCATTATACGGTCAGCATCAATGGACCAAAAATTATGTCTGATGAGGTTCTCATCCCACTCTCCGGATACTGGATCAATGAGCTCATTAACCCGGGTTAGTACTCTATTTCCGCGTGGAGTGATAATTTTCCTGGAGGAGCAGTTCGGCACCCAGCAATCCTCCCCTATATTTATCTTAAGGCCATTTCCAACCCTCCAAATACTTCCTTTCTTGAAAGTCTGAGCTCCTGCCCAAATACTCTGCCAAACAACAGAAGAACCTTTCTTCAAACTGCAGTTGAGTAATTCGCCACTAGGGTAATATTTCGCACGCAGGAACCTTGCACATAGCGAGTCAATGTACTCAATGAGTCTCCAACACTGCTTGGCTAGAAGCACCAAATTAAAACTATGTATATCACGGAAACCCATCCCTCCTCTCTCCTTCGGAATGCACATTTTCCACCAAGCAAACAAATGCATTTTCCGTTGGTTTTCCCCGTCACCCCACCAATAATGCGAAATAGCGTCAGTGATCCCCTTACAAATTTTCTTTGGGAATTTAAACACACTCATCACATATGTAGGGATGGCTTGGGCCACCGCTTTGATCAATGCTTCCTCACCACCATAAGATAGCGTTCTTTCCTTCCACCCATTTATCATCTTCTGGATCCTCTCTATAAAATGCTAGAAACAATCAACTGTTGGGGAACGTAGCATGCAATTTCAAAAAAATTCCTACGCTCACGCAAGATCTCTCTAGGAGATGCATAGCAACGAGAGGGGGAGAGTGTGTCCACGTACCCTCGTAGACCGAAAGCGGAAGCGTTAGGTTAACGCGGTTGATGTAGTCGAACGTCTTCACGATCCAACCGATCCAAGCACCGAACGTACGGCACCACCGTGTTCAGCACACGTTCAGCTCGATGACGTCCCTCGAACTCTTGATCCAGCAGAGGGTCGAGGGAGAGTTCCGTCAGCACGACGGCGTGGCGACGGTGTTGGTGATGTGATCCGCGCAGGGCTTCGCCTAAGCACTACGACGCTATGACCGGAGGAGTAAACTGTGGAGGGGGGCACCGCACACGGCTAAGAGAAATCTTGGTGTGTCTTTGGGGTGCCCCCCACCCCCGTATATAAAGGAGGAGGGGAGGAGGCGGCCGGCCTAGAGGGGGCGCGCCAAGGGGGGAGTCCTACTAGGACTCCCAGTCCTAGTAGGATCCCCCTTTCCTTTCCGGAGAAGGGGGGGAAGGGGAAAGAGGTGGAGGAGAAGAAGGAAAGAGGGGCCGCGCCCCCTACCCCTAGTCCAATTCGGTTTGGGCTTAGGGGGCGCGCGCCACCACCTGGCCGCCTGCCTCCTCTCTCCACTAGGGCCCATGAAGGCCCACTAGTCCCCCGGGGGGTTCCGGTAACCTCCCGGTACTCCGAAAAATGTCCGAACCTTTTCGAAACCATTCCGGTGCCCGAACATAACCTTCCAATATATCAATCTTTACCTCTCGACCATTTCGAGACTCCTCGTCATGTCCGTGATCTCATCCGGGACTCCGAACAATCTTCGGTCACCAAAACACATAACTCATAATACAAATCGTCATCGAACGTTAAGCGTGCGGACCCTACGGGTTCGAGACCTATGTAGACATGACCGAGACACATCTCCGGTCAATAACCAATAGCGGAACCTGGATGCTCATATTGGCTCCTACATATTCTACGAAGATCTTTATCGGTCAAACCGCATAACAACAAACGTCATTCCCTTTGTCATCGGTATGTTACTTGCCCGAGATTCGATCATCGGTATCTTCATAACTAGTTCAATCTCGTTACCGGCAAGTCTCTTTACTTGTTCCGTAATGCATCATCCCGCAACTAACTCATTAGTCACATTGCTTGCAAGGCTTCATATGATGTGCATTACCGAGAGGGCCCAGAGATACCTCTCCGATACTCGGAGTGATAAATCCTAATCTCGATCTATGCCAACCCAACAAACACCTTCGGAGACACCTGTAGAGCATCTTTATAATCACCCAGTTACGTTGTGACGTTTGATAGCACACAAGGTGTTCCTCCGGTATTCGGGAGTTGCATAATCTCATAGTCAGAGGAATATGTATAAGTCATGAAGAAAGCAATAGCGATAAAACTTAACGATCATTATGCTAAGCTAACGTATGGGTCTTGTCCATCACATCATTCTCCTAATGATGTGATCCCTTTCATCAAATGACAACACATGTCTATGGTTAGGAAACTTAACCATCTTTGATTAATGAGCTAGTCTAGTAGAGGCATACTAGGGACACTGTGTTTTGTCTATGTATTCACACATGTATCAATTTTCCGGTTAATACAATTCTAGCATGAATAATAAACATTTATCATGATATAAGGAAATATAAATAACAACTTTATTATTGCCTCTAGGGCATACTTCCTTCAGTCTCCCACTTGCACTAGAGTCAATAATCTAGTTCACATCGCCATGTGATTTAACACCAATAGTTCACATCTTTATGTGATTAACACCCATAGTTCACATCGCCATGTGACCAACACCCAAAGGGTTTACTAGAGTCAATAGTCTTGTTCACATCGCCATGTGATTAATACCCAAAGAGTATTAAGGTGTGATCATGTTTTGCTTGTGAGAGAAGTTTAGTCAACGGGTCTGTCACATTCATATCCGTATGTATCTTGCAAATTTCTATGTCTACAATGCTCTGCACGGAGCTACTCTAGCTAATTGCTCTCACTTTCAATATGTATCTAGATTGAGACTTAGAGTCATCTAGATTAGTGTCAAAGCTTGCATCGACGTAACTCTTTACGACGAACTCTTTATCACATCCATAACCGAGAAACATTTCCTTAGTAATCTTAGGTAACTAAGGATAACTTTGACCGCTGTCTAGTGATCCACTCCTGGATCACTATCGTACCCCCTTGCCAAACTTATGGCAAGGTATACAATAGGTCTGGTACACAGCATAGCATACTTTATAGAACCTATGCCTGAGGCATAGGGAACGACTTTTCATTCTCTTTCTATTTTCTGCCGTGGTCGGGTTTTGAGTCTTACTCAACTTCACACATTTGCAACACAGGCAAGAACTCCTTCTTTGCCTGTTCCATTTTGAACTACTTCAAAATCTTGTCAAGGTATGTACTCATTGAAAAAACTTATCAAGCGTTTTAATCTATCTCTATAGATCTTGATGCCCAATATAAGTAGCTTCACTGAGGTCTTTCATTGAAAAATTCTTATTCAAGTATCCTTTTATGCTATCCAGAAATTCTATATTATTTCCGATCAACAATATGTCATCCACATATACTATCAGAAATGCTACAGAGCTCCCACTCACTTTCTTGTAAATACAGGCTTCACCGCAAGTCTGTATAAAACTATATGCTTTGATCAACTTATCAAAGCGTATATTCCAACTCCGAGATGCTTGCACCAGTCCATAGATGGATCGCTGAAGCTTGCACACTTTGTTAGCACCCTTAGGATCGACAAAACCTTCTGGTTGCATCATATGCAACTCTTCTTTAAGAAATCCATTAAGGAATGCAGTTTTGACATCCATTTGCCAAATTTCATAATCATAAAATGTGGCAATTGCTAACATGATTCGGACAGACTTAAGCATCGCTACTGGTGAGAAGGTCTCATCGTAGTCAACTCCTTGAACTTGTCGAAAACCTTTCACAACAAGTCGAGCTTTGTAGACAGTAACATTACCGTCAGCGTCAGTCTTCTTCTTGAAGATCCATTTATTCTCTATGGCTTGCCGATCATCGGGCAAGTCAACCAAAGTACACACTTTGTTCTCATACATGGATCCTATCTCAGATTTCATGGCCTCAAGCCATTTCGCGGAATCTGGGCTCATCATCGCTTCCTCATAGTTTGTAGGTTCATCATGGTCTAGTAACATGACTTCCAGAACAGGATTACCGTACCACTCTGGTGCGGAACGTACTCTGGTTGACCTACGAGGTTCGGTAGTAACTTGATCTGAAGTTTCATGATCATTATCATTAACTTCCTCACTAATTGGTGTAGGCATCACTGGAACTGATTTCTGTGATGAATTACTTTCCAATTCGTGAGAAGGTACAATTACCTCATCAAGTTCTACTTTCCTCCCACTCACTTCTTTCCAGAGAAACTCCTTCTCTAGAAAGAATCCATTCTTAGCAACGAATATCTTGCCTTCGGATCTGTGATAGAAGGTGTACCCAACAGTCTCCTTTGGGTATCCTATGAAGACGCATTTCTCTGATTTGGGTTCGAGCTTATCAGGTTGAAGCTTTTTCACATAAGCATCGCAGCCCCAAACTTTAAGAAACGACAGCTTAGGTTTCTTGCCAAACCACAGTTCATACGGTGTCGTCTCAACGGATTTAGATGGTGCCCTATTTAACGTGAATGCAGCTGTCTCTAATGCATAACCCCAAAACGATAGTGGTAAATCGGTAAGAGACATCATAGATTGCATCATATCTAATAAAGTACGGTTACGATGTTCGGACACACCATTACGCTGTGGTGTTCCAGGTGGCGTGAGTTGTGAAACTATTCCACATTGTTTTAAATGTAGGCCAAACTCGTAACTCAAATATTCGCCTCCGCGATCAGATCGTAGAAACTTTATTTTCTTGTTACGATGATTCTCCACTTCACTCTGAAATTCTTTGAACTTTTCAAACGTTTCAGACTTGTGTTTCATTAAGTAGATATACCCATATCTGCTCAAATCATCTGTGAAGGTCAGAAAATAATGATACCCGCCGTGAGCCTCAACACTCATCGGACCGTATACATCGGTATGTTTTATTTCCAATAAGTCATTTGCTCGCTCCTTTTTCCGAAGAACGGAGTCTTAGTCATCTTGCCCATGAGGCATGGTTCGCAAGCATCAAATGATTCATAATCAAGTGATTCCAAAATCCCATCTGCATGGAGTTTCTTCATGCGCTTTACACCAATATGACCTAAACGGCAGTGGCACAAATATGTTGCACTATCATTATCAACTTTGCATCTTTTGGCATCAATATTATGAATATGTGTATCACTACGATCGAGATTCAATAAACCATTTATATTGAGTGTATGACCATAGAAGGTTTTATTCATGTAAACAGAACAACAATTATTCTCTGATTTAAATGAATAACCGTATCACAATAAACATGATCCAATCATATTCATGCTCAACGCAAGCACCAAATAACATTTATTTAGGTCCAACACTAATCCCGAAGGTAGAGGGAGTATGCGATGGTGATCTTATCAACCTTGGAATCACTTCCAACACACATCGTCACCTCGTCATTAACTAGTCTCTGTTCATTTTGCAACTCCTGTTTTGATTTACTAATGTTAGCAACTGAACCGGTATCAAATACCTAGGGGCTACTATGACCACTAGTAAAATACACATCAATAACATGTATATCCAATATACCTTTGTTCACTTTGCCATCCTTCTTATCCGCCAAGTATTTGGGGCAGTTCCGCTTCTAGTGACCATTTTCTTTGCAGTAGAAACACTCAGTTTCAGGCTTAGGTCCAAACTTGGGCTTCTTCACGGGAGTGACAACTTGCTTGCCATTCTTCTTGAAGTTCCCTTTCTTTCCCTTGCCCTTTTTCTTGAAACTAGTGGTCTTGTCAACCATCAACACTTGATGCTATTTCTTGATTTCTACCTTCGCCGATTTCAGCATCATGAAGAGCCTGGGAATCATTTTTGTCATCCCTTGCATATTATAGTTCATCATGAAGTTCTAGTAACTTGGTGATAGTGACTAGAGAACTCTGTTAATCACTATCTTATCTGGAAGATTAACTCCCACTTGATTCAAGCGATTGTAGTACCCAGACGTTCTGAGCACATGCTCACTAGCTGAGCTATTCTCCTTCATCTTGTAGGCAAAGTACTTGTCAGAGGTCTCATACCTCTCGACACGGGCATGAGTCTGAAATACCAATTTCATCTCTTTGGAACATCTCATATGCTCCGTGGCGTTCAAAACGTTTTTGAAGTCCCGGTTCTAAGCCGTAAAGCATGGTGCACTAAACTATCAAGTAGTCATCATATCGAGCTTGCCAAACGTTCATAACATCTGCATCTGCTCCTGCAATAGGTCTATCACCTAGCGGTGCATCAAGGACATAATTCTTCTGTGCAGCAACAAGGATATTCCTCAGATCACAGACCCAGTCCGCATCATTGCTACTATCATCTTTCAACTTAGTTTTCTCTAGGAACATATCAAAAATAAAACAGGGGAGCTATACGCGAGCTATTGATCTACAACATAATTTGCAAATACTACCAGGACTAAGTTCATGATAAAACAGGGGAGCTATACGCGAGCTATTGATCTACAACATAATTTGCAAATACTACCAGGACTAAGTTCATGATAAATTAAGTTCAATTAATCATATTACTTAAGAACTCCCACTTAGATAGACATCCCTCTAGTCATCTAAATGATCACGTGATCCATAACAACTAAACCATGTCCGATCATCACGTGAGATGGAGTAGTTTTCAATTGTGAACATCTCTATGTTGATCATATCTACTATATGATTCACGTTCGACCTTCCGGTCTCAGTGTTCCGAGGCCATATCTGCATATGCTAGGCTCGTCAAGTTTAACCCGAGTATTCTGCACGTGCAAAACTGGCTTGCACCCGTTGTATGTGAACGTAGAGCTTATCACACCCGATCATCACGTGGTGTCTCGGCACGACGAACTGTCGCAACGGTGCATACTCAGGGAGAACACTTATACCTTGAAATTTAGTGAGGGATCATCTTATAATGCTACCGCCGTACTAAGCAAAATAAGATGCATAAAAGATAAACATCACATGCAATCAAAAATATGTGACATGATATGGCCATCATCGTCTTGTGCCTTTGATCTCCATCTCCAAACCACCGTCATGATCTCCATCGTCACCGGCTTGACACCTTGATCTCCATCGTAGCGTCGTTGTCGTCTCACCAACTATTGCTTCTACGACTATCGCTACCGCATAGTGATAAAGTAAAGCAATTACATGGCGATTGCATTTCATACAATAAAGCGACAACCATAAGGCTCCTGCCAGTTGTCGATAACTTTTACAAAACATGATCATCTCATACAATAACGTATATCACATCATGTCTTGACCATATCACATCACAGCATGCCCTGCAAAAACAAGTTAGACGTCCTCTACTTTGTTGTTGCAAGTTTTACGTGGCTGATACGGGCTTCTAGCAAGAACCGTTCTTACCTACGCATCAAAACCACAACGATTTTTTGTCAAGTGTGCTATTTTAACCTTCAACAAGGACCGGCCGTAGTCAAACTCGATTCAACTAAATTTGAAGAAACAGACACCCACTAGCCACCTGTGTGCAAAGCACGTCGGTAGAACCAGTCTCATGAACGCGGTCATGTAATGTCGGTCCGGGCCGCTTCATCCAACAATACCGCCGAATCAAAGTAAGACGTTGTTGGTAAGCAGTATGACTATTATCGCCCACAACTCTTTGTGTTCTACTCGTGCATATCATCTACGCATAGACCTGGCTCTGATACCACTGTTGGGGAACATAGCATGCAATTTCAAAAAAAAAATCTACGCTCACGCAAGATCTATCTAGGAGATGCATAGCAACGAGAGGGGGAGAGTGTGTCCACGTACCCTCGTAGACCGAAAGCGGAAGCGTTAGGTTAACGCGGTTGATGTAGTCGAACGTCTTCACGATTCAACCGATCCAAGCACCGAACATACGGCACCTCCGTGTTCAGCACACGTTCAGCTCGATGACGTCCGTCGAATTCTTGATCCAGTAGAGGGTCGAGGGAGAGTTCCGTCAGCACGACGGCGTGGTGACGGTGTTGGTGATGTGATCCGTGCAGGGCTTCGCCTAAGCACTACGACGCTATGACCGGAGGAGTAAACTGTGGAGGGGGGCACCGCACACGGCTAAGAGAAATCTTGGTGTGTCTTTGGGGTGCCCCCCGCCCCCGTATATAAAGGAGGAGGGGAGGAGGCGGCCGGCCTAGAGGGGACGCGCCAAGGGGAGAGTCCTACTAGGACTCCGAGTCCTACTAGGACTCCCAGTCCTAGTAGGAATCCCCTTTCCTTTCCGGAGAAGGGGGGAAGGGGAAAGAGGTGGAGGAGAAGGAAAGGGAGGCCGCGCCCCCCACCCCTAGTCCAATTCGGTTTAGGCTTGGGGGGGCGCGCGCCACCACCTGGCCGCCTGCCTCCTCTCTCCACTAGGGCCCATGAAGGCCCACTAGTCCCCCGAGGGGTTCCGGTAACCTCCCGGTACTCCGAAAAATGTCCGAACCTTTCCGAAACCATTCCGGTGCCCGAACATAACCTTCCAATATATCAATCTTTACCTCTCGACCATTTCGAGACTCCTTGTCATGTCCGTGATCTCATTTGGGACTCCGAACAATCTTCGGTCACCAAAACACATAACTCATAATACAAATCGTCATCGAACGTTAAGCGTGCGGACCCTACGGGTTCGAGAACTATGTAGACATGACCGAGACACATCTCCGGTCAATAACCAATAGCGGAACCTGGATGCTCATATTGGCTCCTACATATTCTACGAAGATCTTTATCGGTCAAACCGCATAACAACATACGTCATTCCCTTTGTCATCGGTATGTTACTTGCCCGAGATTCGATCGTCGATATCTTCATACCTAGTTCAATCTCGTTACCGGCAAGTCTCTTTACTCGTTCCATACTGCATCATCCCGCAACTAACTCATTAGTCACATTGCATTCAAGGCTTCATATGATGTGCATTACCGAGAGGGCCCAGAGATACCTCTCCGATACTCGGAGTGACAAATCCTAATCTCGATCTATGCCAACCCAACAAACACCTTCGGAGACACCTGTAGAGCATCTTTATAATCACCCAGTTACGTTGTGGCGTTTGAAAGCACACAAGGTGTTCCTCCGGTATTCGGGAGTTGCATAATCTCATAGTCAGAGGAATATGTATAATTCATGAAGAAAGCAATAGCAATAAAACTTAACGATCATTATGCTAAGCTAACGGATGGGTCTTGTCCATCACATCATTCTCTTAATGATGTGATCCCGTTCATCAAATGACAACACATGTCTATGGTTAGGAAACTTAACCATCATTGATTAACGAGCTAGTCTAGTAGAGGCATACTAGGGACACTGTGTTTTGTCTATGTATTCACACATGTATCAAGTTTCCAGTTAATACAATTCTAGCATGAATAATAAACATTTATCATGATATAAGGAAATATAAATAACAACTTTATTATTGCCTCTAGGGCATATTTCCTTCATCAACACGGTCTACCCCAATCATATAGGGAAGACCCAAGTACTTATCAGAAAGAGATTCAATCATAATGTCCAAAATCTGGCACACCTCCACTTTACTGTCAACATCTGTATTGGGGCTGAAGTAAATCGATGATTTTGGTACACTCACCATCTGTCCAGAGGCCGAACAGTAATCATCCAATATCCTCTTTAAAGTGTTCACATTCTCCGTATCTGCTCTCATAAGGATCAACGAGTCGTCAGCAAAGAGTAAGTGGGATATGGTAGGAGAATCATGACACACCTGGACACCCTTGAGGTTACCCGCTGCTTCCTCAAAGGCAATTAAGTTTGAGAGCCCTTCTGCACATAAGAGAAAGAGGTAGGGAGACAGGGGGTCCCCTTGTCTCAAGCCTCTCGTGGGATGAAATGGTGCAGTCTCATTTGAGTTGAATCGTACTTTGTACTCCACTGAAGTCACACATGCCATAATAAGATCAATCCGTCTCTCCTCAAAGCCCAATCTTCCAAGTATCGCCTTTAGAAAAAACCCATTCGACCCTGTCGTAGGCCTTCTGCATATCAAGTTTTACTGCACAATTCCCTACCTTCCCCTTCTTCTTCTTCTTCATTGTATGGAGACATTCATATGCAACAATCACATTATATGTTATGATCCGACCAGGTACGAATGCACTTTGTGTCTCACTAATAATGTCAGGGAGGAAAACTTTTAGTCGTGCTGCGAGCATCTTTGATATCACCTTATAAACAACGTTGCATAGACTTATAGGTCTAAACTGGGATACCTTCTCTGGAACATCAACCTTCAGAATTAGGACAATAGTAGTGGTATTCCAGCCTTCAGGAATGATTCCAGTATTCACTGCCTCCAATACTTCTTTCACTAGATCATCTCCCACTAGATGCCAATTTTTTATTATAAAAAATCGTGTGTAAGCCATCAAGACCCGGCGCTTTCAAGTCGTCTATACCGAACAGGGCACGCTTAACTTCTTCTTCGGTATACGCTGCCAGTAACGCTTCATTCATGTAGGGAGAAACACGCGGTGTCACTTTATTAATCACATCCATATTCAGTACATCAACCTCTGAGGTAAAAAGATTCTGAAAATAATTATCTATAAGATTTTTCATCGACTCATTATCCTCCTGCCATCCACCGTTTTCATCCATTAGTCGCCGAATGTAGTTCCTTTTCTTACGGGCTGAGGCAAAGTTGTTAAAATAATTTGTGTTTCTGTCTCCAAACTTCAACCAGTTAGCCCTACTGCGTTGGACCCAGTAGATTTCCTCTTTCTCCATGGTCTCCTCAATCTCAATCAGTAAACCACACTGCCTATCTGCCGACTCGTCAGTGAGCGGCCCCGATCTTAGCTGTTCCAGCTCCTCCTTTAGTTCCTTCAAGCGACGGTGAGGTGCTTTTAGGACTTCCCGGTCCCATTTATGCAGGTCCTGGTGGACCGCCGCCGTGCGGCGTGCTAAACAATCATACATGCATGTCCTCTCACAAGCCTCCGTGATCCTTTGCAGCATCTCCTCCTCCTATAACCAGCGAGCTTCAAACTGTTTTGGTCTTGAGCAAGTCTGCTGGTCCATACCTGTTGCACCTTCCAAGTCGATCACCACCGGCCGGTGATCTGATTTTGTGTGAGTTGCATTTGTGACTACAGCAGCGGGGAACAAGCCAAGGAAAGCTCCGTTGCATACTGCTCTGTCCAAGCGTTCCTGCAATCTGCGTCTTCTCCACGTGAATTGCTCGCCGACCAAACCCATATCCTCAAGTTCACAGTCAACCAGTGCATCCCTGAAGTTTTGCATCATACTAACTGGCCTCGGTGCTCCCCCTCCTTCTCATGCGAGTATAGAATCTCGTTGAAATCACCCACAACTACCCATGGGATTTGGTTCTGTTGATGCAGACCACGTAAGTAGCTCCATGACAAGTGTTTATTCTCCCACTTGGGTTCACCATAGAATCCTGTGAGTCTCCATTGCTCTTCCGGTGTCCCTTCCACCACTGCATCAATGAAATTCTTTGTCTTATCCTTTATGCTAATCACAATGGGATTACGCCAAAAAAGGAGTAAACCGCCGCTAGCCCCCACGCTTTCCACAATCTCCACCCGGTCCATTTTCAATTTCCTCATTAGTTTGTTTTCCCTAGCTGTGTTCAGATGTGTCTCGGACAAGAAGACGACATCCGATCCCCACTGCTTCTGGATATCCAGAAGAGCCCTTTCTGCCGCGGCACTGGCCATACCACGGCAGTTCCAGCTTAAAGTTTTCATTGTGCCTGGCAATCCTCCTCGAAGGAGGTCGCCGATTGCTGTGTTGCTCCATCCTCTGACACACTCATGTCAGCCCTCTGCCTTTTAGCATCATGTATTTTCTGCGGGGTGCTTAATAAACTCTTATCCACATGTTCAGCTAATTTACTCTCAATAAGGTTTACCTTGTCGGTCACAAATCCGGGTGTAGGATTTACCGGGCCTGCAGGTCTCACAAAAACATTACCATCCTGGCCGATTAGGCGTTTATGTGCTAGCGGAACCATTGCACCAGAATTATTGTCAAGCCTCTGATCGACCATCATGTCAGTACTTTCTTCCAGATTTGGGTTTCCATTCTTGCCTCTTCCCCCTTCAGTGCCTCCACCTCTGCCCGCTCGTCCTCCTCTGTGACCAGCGTCATTGCCATTCCCACGGTTTACCTGAGCATCAAAATTCACCAAGAGCCATTCACCCTATTCACATTCCTCTTCCCTGTGTATACCATCACCGCATTCCAAAACTGTATGACCGGTGAGACCGCAGAAATAACAGAACTCAGGAAGTTTTTCGTACTCCACAGGGTACCTCTTGCTCTCCTTCAAGGTTAACGGGACAAAACGCACCAGCGGGGTATCTAGCTTCACAAACACCCGGGCCCGAAGGTACTTCCTAGGTTTAATCCTTCCTTCATTCACTATCACGTTGAACGGCGGACCTCCTACTTTCGCCGCTATCTTCTTTGCAATTTCCTTCTTCTTCATCAATCCATCTGGCAGTTCAACGATCCTAGCCCACACTGGTATTCTGTCAAGCTTGTATTCATGGACCTTTGTTATGCCATCATATTCTTCCAGGACCACTGCAGCGTTCCGGAACAGCCACGGGCCATTGTTCATCACCCTGTTCCAGTCCCCCAGGCACATGAATTGTGCCAAGAATAGGTTCTCACCCTTCGCCTTGAAGATCACCCCTTGGGCCGGCGCCCAACCATTGCGCAGCGATTTGAACAACGCCATATGACTAAAGAGTCTCAGGGTATGAACCCTAAAGATCGCTATCCACCTTGTTTCTTCAATCAGCCCTTCGATCTCATCAGAGAGGTCAAGATCCTCCTCCTCCTCTCCATGGAGGTTCAGTCCATCAAACCGGTCCTCCAGGTTGCAGTCCCTATCACGGGGACCCCCTGCTCCGCCACTGCCAGATGCCTTCTCCATCGAGGGCATGTTTGCCGCCGTTCCAGCCATGAACCAGCTCTCCTAGGTTGATCTGGTGTGGATGATCACGTGTAGATCGACCCGAAGATCAATCCAACGTGAGAAATCGGGTGGAAATTGGTGTAGATTGGATAGACTTTTGGGACTAGCGCGCCGCCAGGGGAAGTTTGGGAACCCTAGCACGCCGCCAGGGGAAGGGTAGAAGGGCAGGTCCTTCGAACAACCATCACATGCATATTTCTTTCCCCTATGCTGACCATCATGCGCGATAGGTGGATGAGGTTTTCCAAGCAATTGTCGTTGATGCCGATCTTGCGGGTGGGGCCGGATAAGTATGGCGGTATGGGCCCACTTGTGAGGTTTGTAATCAGTCCATCCCAATTTGCATGCACGCATGCGGGGGAATAGAGCGCTCCACGTCTTTTTCGCGAACACAACAAATACTCCCTATCACTGATCTAAAAGGTCCTATATTTTTTCACAGAGGAAGTATATCACAATACTTCTTTATTTGAAATAAAGCATGGATTTGGATATTCAGTGAACGTCAGATTTTTAGGCATGGCAAGTTGTATTCATCGAGTATGGCATATTTAGTTGACGACTATGACAAATCCGGCTCAGTTCATTTTTTGCCAGGAAATTATGGTGCTAGCAAACTAAATTTGCCATCCTCATGCCAATATAAATTGCCATAAAGAAACATTCAATTTTTCATGTCTAGAAAATTGACGTCAAATTTTAACCTTTCGGTAAAACATAGGTGGTTCAATGTGCTGTAATCCAACTACTAGAAACGTTTTTCTGGCAGTATCCTACTTCTAGGAACTAATCTAGCATTCATGAAGACTTAGACCCATATGGTGTGTTTTCGCAAAACAAAAAAAAGACACATATGGTGTGATGTGATTATACACACTCACCCCTTAACCAAGTGAGCTAGCTATAGGTACACTTACATCAAAACACATATCTTGCTTAACATATTTACTAATTAGAAGTCTTAACATGCATGCTGCACATAAAATCTGTTTCAAATATACAAAGTATATTAAAGGGGCTTCCATATGGATGTTTGATCAACCCATCTAAATTCCAAGAATCTAGACTGGAAAGTGTAGTCTCTGTATTTGCCATCTATGTGAGGTGGGAGGCCGCATTCTAAGCACGGGATGACTGAAGAGGGGCGCAACAACGGGAAGGAGGAGGAGGAGGAGGAGAACAAAGGGGAAGGGTGGAGTATGTTATCTTCCATACAATGAATGGCGAACAAACAACAAAGGTAACAAAGCCAAGGCAATGGTGACTGCTACACCCAACATCTTAAGGGTTATTAGTGTCTCTAAGGAGCAACTCCGTAAGGGTTGAGACACGGAGAAAAGAAAGGGGGGGCATAAAAGGCACGCCACCATAGCAAACTAAGTGTAGCTCAGTTGGTTAGGTTCCTGGTGGTGGAACTTGACCAACTAGGTTCAAGTCCTTGATTTGACATGGGTACTCGCACTTTCTCGACAACGAGGCGTTTGTGGTGACTTCGTCAATCTCAAAACCTACTGATTTGGTCTCTCGAAGGTGTTCATAGGGGTAGGGTGTGTCTACGCGTGTGTTCATAGGAATGATTGTATGTACAAATTTGTGAGTTTGTGCGTCTGCAATGTGTTCCGCAATTCATTTCTCTACATAAACACGTAATATTAAGAATATTTGTACCAAATTTAACACAAAATACATTAGGTTAGCCCCTCAGCTCTATTTAAGACTCGTTTAGCCCCTTCTCAAATAGCGTCGAAGCTCCGCCACTGTGTGTGTGTGTGTGTGTGTGTGAGATGGTGGTCACTCTCCTGGTGTAGTCCATGGTTCATGTAGTTAAAACACATGGAAAAGTCAATAAGCCGAATTTTACTTATACCTCTATTCGTCTAAGCCTACGATATTGTGATCGGTCTAGTGTTGTCTCTATGTTCGTTGTATTGAAACACGTATTGAAGTTAATCAGTGTGCGTCTTTTTTAATTTTTATCTTAGGGCTTCCGCGGTGTAGGGGGTGTAAACTTGAACAACGGTCTAGGCTCTTCTTAAATTAAGAACGGAGGCCACCGTCCTTTTTATCCAAGAACCCTTTGCTTGAGGAGGGTGTATCCCTCGTAAGTGGAGAGTGGCTGAGTTATCAAAAGTGACGGACCATAAACGTGTTGATGTTTTGGCGTTTGGTGCAATGGTTTGCACCCCCTTTCTTCCTAAACAACTGAACCAATTTTATAGGAAAAGTATCTAGTAATTTATTCAACCACACTCTCTCTCTTCCTCTCTCATCGGACTGATATGTGAGCCCTTTCAACAACTTTATGAGTTTGCACCGTCCATCTACATGCAGGGAGCATGTAGAGACTAATTGTTTGATGCAAAAAATGGGCGAAACCAAAAGTTGCCAAAACATGACAATTGTTTGAGAGATGGGCGAGGACAATTGCAAAGAATTGGCATGCCAATTACTGGCACAAAACCAATTAGGCTCGCAACCTTCAAGTTTGCTCCACTTAACCTTGATCTCTCCCCAGCATACACCGAGACATTGGTGAGACATTAGTGTATCATCTCCCTCATAAAAGGTAAAAGGGGATTTGAAGGTAAGTAATGTGTATGGTGGTGCCAAAATTGAAATTTGGAGCGGAAGCAATCATGCAAAATGAGAATAAGACATGGCCGAGCCCGATATACTGGTATGGCGGGCCTGTGTCGCACGTGGGACGTACGGAGACGCTGAAATGTATTGGCGAAGCTAAAGTTCAAGCAGCAGGAATGTTGTGCTAGAAAGAAATATTATCAAACGACAGAGCCAATCCAACACATACATGCCTCTACGTACGCATGTGTATGTGAACACACCATACATAACCGGTCGTACTCTTCCCAGTTAATTCAAATTCAATCCCCCACAGTATGCTTTAAGTTCCTCATCAAGTCAAGAAGAGCAGCGACATCCAGGACCGGATCGACGTCAAAGCACGTGTCAACGGTTCACACACACACACACAGACGCGTGGGGCACCATAGCGCTGGCCCGGCTCCACGCCATGCATGCGTGCATGCGACGGCAACAGGTCGGAGCTGGGCATGAATGCAGGCCGTACGACGTCGCACGTGCAAGTTTAATGCCCGTCTGATCCGATCTGATCGGTGTTAGTTAAGGAGCGTGTGCATCGCATGCATGGCGATGGGTCCTCCCCCGCCACCTCCACGGCTCAGACAAAACATGTGGAGCCGTGCTGATTTACGCGCCCGGCAGCGCATGCATGGCTCGCGTGTCCTGCTCCGCTGTCGCGTGCGTGCCAGGTGCTCACTGCTCTGCCCCTAGCGCGTGAACAGTGTCGCGGCCAGTCCTCCGGCCGGCGCGCCTGGTAGTATAACAGCTGGACAACTCAAGTCTGGAGCGATTGTCGTTACACAGGCACAGGCACAGGCACCAGATCAGATGCATGTGTGCATGCAACAGAGATACTACTTGATTGGTATCCATCTGTAACTGGTACCAGCATTGGCCCGCCCACCCAACTAAGTTTTTCATGGCACTGTTCCCTCGTATATACACGTTCAAATTTCCGAGAGAGAGAGAGAGAACAGGTGTGTCGTTATGATTTTGAATCATACTGTGGTAGGCTGGTGCTTGGTACGTCTGGGGTTTGCTCATCAAGTCTTTCGACTGTGCATACGTAAGGAACAGAAGCGATTCCATCAACTCACGCATGAATGCATGGCAGCGGCGGGACCAAGAAGACCATCTCTGACTGTGCAGAGCTCCCGCGCGACGCTCTCCGGCGCGCTGCCGGCCGGGCCGGGCATCCAAGTATCCGCAGCGACGAGTGCGCGTACATGTACATGTACAAGTACAAGTACAAGTACAGCTACGCCCGCGGCCCATCCGTCCAGGTCCAGCTAGCTGGCACCGGCACCGGCGAGCGGCTGCAGCGCAGCGTTTGCTGTGCATGCACCGCGCATGTGCCCTCCGGCGACGCACGCACATGCGGCGGCCGACGTACGCTCGTTCGTTGACCCCGTCTGGTCTGCTGCCAGCGCCGCGCGCTCTTGGCCGGCCTCACTGGTGATGATTCTGCGCGCTTTGATCGGCGCCACTGTTCCGGTCGAGGGGTCTTGCGGGCCCAGCTGTCTCATGTCCGGTAGCAGATCAAGGGGCTTTACTCCACCCTCAGAAAAAACCAGAGGCTTTACTCTACTCTAACTCCGTGGCACTACATGGCCGGCGCGGCGCCTGCAGAGCAGAAGCAGATTGCAAGAAGCCATACATGCTAATTAAGCGATGCGTGTGTGCTGTGACTGTCATGGTTTCAAGCCACCATAATATTAATTCATTGTTGTGTCTGAGCAGAGCAGATTGGCCAGCCAGCCAATGTGATTGACCTAAGCACTTTAGGGCGACCAAACTGAGCCCTTCTGATGCACCATCAGGCCGAGTTTGCTACAGCAGCTTGTCTCCGATGGCGCGGAATGGAAATGCTAAACGCTGGCCAGAGATATCATAAACACCTGCGGCAGGTTGGGCCGAGATGGTCCATTCGGTTTCCTGTTTGGCGGGCACCTGTCCACCCACTGCTGTCGTATTCTCTTTCCCGTGCGCAGACAAGGCCAGGCCAGTGAATCTGCTCGATCAAGCCCGGTTGGTGCGCTTTTCTCCAACTGCGAGAAAACTAAAGGCCAGCCCTGCTTCATTCCCCACACCACTTTACTTTCTCTCTTATTCTTGTTATTGCAAGCTGCCAATTATGAGCCCCATAATTGACTCGGGAGAGCACTCGGTATCGAGTAAAATCCTTCGGCCTTTCGGTCGTGCTACATGCCAGTCGCCTAAATTTTTTTTTAAGGCCAGTCAATTTTTTTTGGAGCGCATGCACTGGATGCTACCTATAGCTAGAGCCGGGCGGAAAGCGATGTGAGTGGAAAGTTCAGGATCCTCGCGCCGCCCCTCCCAGCCCCCGCGTCGTCCGCTCGGGCGGCTCGGGCGGCGACTAGGGTTTCCTCGCACCGTCACCCCCATCCCTCCCCCTTCCTCCCTCGCCGCCACCCGAGGAGGTCGCCGGGCAAGCCCGCGTGGCCGCCAGTGACGGTGGCGGCGGGGATCTTGCCGCTCCGTTTCTCTCGCGGAGGGCAGCGGTCGTCGGGGCGGCGGCCCCGGGTGGCGAGGCGTCGGCGTGACGGCTGGCGGCCTTCGTTGGTGCTGGTGGCCAGGTTCCTCGGCCGCTCGGGCGGCGAGGCCCCTGGTGGTTGGTGGTCGCGGCGGGAGGCCTTCTTCTTCGTTAGATCTGAAGGTATGACTCCCCCACCTCTCTGGCTCACTCCTCCTCCCCATCCATGGTGTCCGGCGGCCTTGGCTGCTGGCGCGCTGGCTGGTGAGGTGCTGGTGGCTCAGGTCTGGGTCCGGGGGAAACCCTAGGCCGGCTGGTCCGGCCTCGGCGGCGGTGACGCCCAAGGGCGCCGCTTTCCTTCCTGGAGGCGCCGTTGAGGACCCTCCTTGCCCACCCCCTACCTTGCTCCCGAGCGAAAGCTCAAAATCCTCTCCAGATTGGGCGGCGTCGTCGCCGTGCGCGTCGTGCTCTCCATGGAGACGCCGCCTGGGGATGTCGCAGGTTTGGGTGAGTGTTGCCTTGGTGTGGAGGCGTCTGGCAGCTGGTTTGTCCTCTCTATAGTGGCTAGCGATGCCATGATTTGCAGATCCGGTGTCCCCTTTGGTGGTTTCTCTCCGGCGTGGCTGTTAGCCGTGTTGTTGAGTACCCGACTCTTCTCTGCGGCGTCTGATTTTGCTCTCGTGATGCTCGCTGCTGTGGCTTGGCTCGGTGCTGTTTCATCCTCTTTGATTGCCCCAAGTGGCTTTCCCTCTTTGCTGGGTGTCCGCGGGCGGCGGCGTTGTAGCTGGCGTGGTGTGCTTTTGGCTTCATGCAGGTCAGGCGGCGTGTTCTATTCGAGTGGCCGTGAAGCCGGCTCCTAACCTAGCTCTCGGGTGAGCGTCTCTCTTACCGACGGTGCGGCGTCCTCGAGCCAGGACGAGAGGGTAGGGGCCCTCTCCGGCATCTGAGGAGGTAGGAGTTGTCCCTTCTCCGCCCGATGTTACAGACACAATCTTGGTCCTGCCCTTAGCAGTCGGCTGATCCATGGCTATCTACTCTGTTTGGTTGTCCTGGCCCTTAGTGTAGTGGGCAGCGACATTAGCAAGCTGTGCTCCATTTTCCTATTTTGTGCTTGTTAGTGCGTGTTGCGTTGTAAGCTGCTCCATCAGCCCCTTGTATATTTTTCATCTTTGTTTGCTTTGTTGGGTCTCTGTAATGCCTGGCCGGTTGATGGCTTTGTTAATTCAAAGCCAGGCTCTTCTTGAGCCTTCGTTCTAAAAAATAGTTAGAGCCGGGCGTCTCAAACCCGCCTTAAACTCCCGGACGGCCGGACCGATTGAAAAAAAAAGACCCAGTCGGGTATCTCTCATATCCAGCCTAAATGTAGGGCGGATATGGGGCGGTCCGGACATGCCCGGGCGCGTCCGTCACGTTAGGCCGGCCCTTGTTGGCCCACCACGACCCCACTTCGTCCCCACCCGGAGCTAACCCTAGCTCACTTCACTTTGTTCCGCTCTCTGTCTCTTCTCCTCCCTTTTTTCAACTGTTCCCCTACCGATCTCCGATTACCATGTCCAGCACAGGCAGCCACTCCGACGGACCCGACGACGAGTCGGATGCCTTCCTCCGTGAGGCTATAGATGCTCTTCTGTGGCAGTATAGCTAACTAGTTCAACGTATGTGTGTCTATTTTTTCTTTGCATATACACGCCTGTGGGTGTGTGTTGTGTGCCCATGTGCTCGTTTGCGTGTGCTCAAATGTGTGTGCCACCAACTATGTGTGTGTGTGCATGTGTAGGGTATGTGTGCGCGTGTGTGAGAGATGGAAAATGCGACACCACTAATATATGTAGCCGATCCACGTATTGCGTGTTCATGGAATGAATTAGTGGCACTGGATCACCCTTCTAGAAGGAAACAAATTAAAGCAAATAATGATAAAGTTTGCACACAAATTAGATAGAAAATGCACTTTTTGTTGTATGCAAGAATAAACATACAATAGTGGAAAATTTTGCAAAAATATTAGTTTTGTAAAAAGGAATGGATTAGTGGCATTGATATTACCCGTAAAGAAAGAAATAAAATAAAATACAAGTATAAAAAAAATCTAAATAACGAAGTTTTCTAAGGAAGAATGAATTAGTTGTGTTGGTATTATGCTACTAGAAGAAAGA